>JASDDO010000012.1:401516629-402722158 GCA_030015575.1 Agapanthus africanus
CTTCGAACTTTGAAGAAACTAGAACACTTGGCTTGCTAGGCCTTGTGAACTAGAATGAGTAGAGGATTGTTTTGGTGTCTTTTTATCTTTAAGGAAATGAGTCTCAACACATGAGAATGGTTTGCCTTGAGCTAGAGAGAGCAAGAGGAAGAGGGAGAGCTTGAGCAAGTGATGTTAAGAGAGAGAAATCAAAATGAGAGAATGAGAAAGTCTTTTGCCAACCTCTCTCCCATAATCCAAAAAGAATAATAATAATAAAAATAATAATTGAGTATTATGTGATGGTTCATATCATATCAAGTGGCATTATCATTCCATGCACTCATATTGCAAAGCAAAACAAGCAAGCAAAAGTCTTTGCCATGAAATGATAGCCATTGCAATGATGATGGTCAACTAGTCCAACCTAGTCAACCGGTCAACAAAGTCAACAAGTCAACAAAGTCAACCCCTCATCTCAACCATGACACAATAATACTTAATTAATATTATCATTAATCATATTTCTTATTCTCATTAGGGTTTAGCCAAAAGTCAACAGTCAACAGTCAACAACCCCAATGAGAATCCTCTGCCTCTGTCTCTCTGTCAACTATGCATACACACCCGCATCCGCGTTCCGAGGAACACGAATACAAATGAGATAAGACCAATCCCAAAACGTACACTAGAATCCGGCTTAAACCAAAGCCCGCTAGTGTTAACTGTCCGGACACTGTATGTGCACAAGTGCACGGATGTGACCGAACCCTGTCGCAAAACCATGCGACCTGTCGCAAAACCATGCGACCTCTACTCTTTTGCCTAAAGGCAAATAGCTTTCTGTGTGGGACTCTAAAGACTCGACACTACGCTGGCAGTGGGTTTAACCACAGACCGCAAGCGGCACTAGCTGTGCGTAACGGTCCCCAGGTAGATGCCGACAAGAAGACTGACGAGGTGAAACCCATCTGAACTCCTACTGAGCCTGAATGTGACAATCTCCATACAGTCTGGTCTGTTCGTCTGATACATCGCATGGCGGGCCTAGGGGCGGTAAACGTCAGTCCCCTAATAGCGGTACAAGTCGTGTCGGAGTGAAGCCCAGAACACCCTCAGATAGCACTGGAAACCTACCAGTATATCTCGCTTGCCCTAGCCAGGGACTACTCGTGTAATGGCTCTCCTTGACACGGCGCGATGTCAACCCCCAATACCGGGAGAGACGAATCCTGTCTAACCGTCACTGCCTCCAAGTGCTTCGGGACTGCACCCAACTACTACCTGTTTGCACGACTCCTTTGAGCCGTGGTAGGGTAGTAATCTAAGTACAGTGGGAACACACTCGAGGCGAAGTGACAGTGTCAAGTCAGCGGACTAAGCTGTACTCATGTCACCTAGGAACTGATAACTGAAGATAGGTATAGTACCATCCAACATTTCCCGACGAGTCCTGTCCAGTGTACTCGTAACCCAACGAGCACTCGCATACTATCTCCAGTACGACGTACTGATGGCTGTGGGACAGACCATCTCCCACACTGGGATGAGAAGCGCATACGCTAGTCTACTCCGGAGTATCGATGCCCTGTCTCGATAGTCCTGCGACTAGGGACCTGCATAAGGATGTGCTTATAGATTACCCAGCCCCCACTAGTGTGACTGCCATCACAACGCTGGTAATCAAGCAAAGATCCTAAGGGCTCCACTAATATGTATAGGTGATATACTAAAATAAACACATGTACACATTGAAGTAGAAACAAACCAAGTAGCATACTACTATATTGAGCAAGATTGTCTATATAAGGTGAATATCCCAAGCTTCCATTAAGTAATATACAAACTAGTATGATACAGTAATGGCCTCTAGGGCATATACACTAACAATCTCCCACTTGCACTAAGGCCATGTACTGGCGTATCGAAGACCTATCATCTCGATCAGCCGCTCGAACTGAGTCTGGGGTAAGGCCTTTGTGAGTGGATCAGCAGTGTTATCTTCCGTAGAAACTCTCCGAACCTCGATCTCCTGGCGACCCACGATCTCCCTGATCAGGTGATACCGCCTCAAGATGTGTCTGGACTTCTGATGGGACCTGGGTTCCTTTGCTAAAGCTATAGCCCTGTTGTTGTCGCAATACAGAGGTATTGGATCAACAATGGATGGAACCACCTGAAGTTCAGTTAAGAACTTCCTTACCCAGACAGCTTCTTTTCCGGCATCTGCAGCAGCGATATATTCCGCTTCCATCGTCGAGTCAGCAACGGTTTCCTGTTTGGAACTCTTCCAAGACACCGCCCCTCCATTGAGGGTAAAGACATAACCCAACATGGACTTGGAATCATCCTTGTCACTTTGGAAGCTGGAGTCAGTAAAGGCCTCGATCTAGAGGACTTTTCCGCCATACACCAAGAACATCTCCTTAGTCCTTCTCAAGTACTTGAGAATGTTCTTTACTGCTATCCAGTGTTTCTTCCCAGGGTTTGACTGATACCGGCTTACCACACTCAGTGCATAAGCTACATCTATTCTAGTACACAACATCACATACATTATAGAGCCTACCGCAGAAGCGTAGGGTATAATAGACATGGGATCCCTTTCCAAATCAGTCTTGGGAGACATCTCTTTGGAGAGGGTGATCCCGTGACAAGCCGGTAGATTACCGTGCTTGGAATCTTCCATACTGAATCTTTTCAGTATGGTGTCAATGTACCTGGACTGTGAGAGTCCCAGTATCCTCTTGGATCTGTCACGATAGATCCGGATCCCCAGAATGTATGAGGCATCACCCAGGCTTTCATGGAGAACCAGTGTGACAAGAACCCCTTGACAGATTGTAGCATAGGAATGTCATTTCCTATTAAGAGAATGTCATCCACGTATAAAACGAGGAATACTAAAGTTCTCGCTATAAATCTACTATAGATGCATGGTTCATCTGGATTTTTGATAAAGCCAAATTCCTTGACCGTCTCATCAAAACAGATGTTCCAACTCCGCGATGCCTGCTTCAGTCCATAGATAAACTTAAGCAACTTGCACACCTTTCCGCTGCTCCCACTCTGAATGAAACCCTCTGGCTGGTCCATATAAACACACTCCTCTAAATTTCCATTTAGAAAAGCGGTCTTTACGTCCATCTGCCAAATCTCATAATCGTTGAAGGCAGCAATGGAAAGAAGGATCCGAATGGATTTCAGCATAGCTACTGGAGAAAAGGTCTCGTCATAGTCCAAACCAGGTCTTTGACGAAAACCCTTTGCAACCAGTCTAGCTTTATAGGTATCAACCTGTCCATCTACACCAATCTTCCTTTTGAAGATCCACTTGCATCCTACGGGTTTTACCCCATCTGGAGCAACGTCCAACGTCCATACTTTGTTGGTGTACATGGACTCCATTTCGGTCCGCATTGCATCCAGCCATTTTACCGAGCCAACGCTCTGAATGGCCTGCTGGAAGCTAGTCGGCTCATCATAATCTATCATCCAATCCTCTCTATCCCCGTCTATGAGAAAATCGTAGTATCTCTCGGGCGGATGAGACTGCCTACTACTCCTGCGGAGCGGCATAAGAATGTCATGTTCTTTTGAACCCTCTGGTTCTACTAATCTTTCAATAATAGTCTGTGGTTCTGGAATTTCTTCCAGTTCTATTTCGCTCCCACTTGATTCCTTTTCTAAGAACTGGTGTTCTAGAAAATGGGCATTACGAGAAACAATGATCTTTTGTTCCTCTGCGTAATAGAAGAGATACCCCCTGGAGTTCTTTGGGTATCCCACAAACTTGCACAGTACTAAGCGTGCCTCGAGTTTGTCTGCATGCTGCTTTTTGACAAAAGCCGGACATCCCCAGATCTTCAAATATTGAAGATAGGGTTTCTTCCCACTCCATATCTCATATGGTATGATAGGCACAGTCTTAGTTGGAACTCGGTTCAAAAGGTATGCAGCTGATTCCAGTGCATATCCCCAGAATGATCGCGGTAACTCAGTGTTACTCATCATGGAACGTACCATATCCAATAGGGTCCGGTTCCGTCTCTCCGATACACCGTTATGTTGCGGAGTGTATGGAAGAGTAAGCTGAGAGAGAATTCCATTCTCTTTTAAATAGTCCAGGAACTCGGCACTCAAGTATTCACCACCTCGATCCGATCTTAGTGTCTTGATATTTTTGCCGGTTTGTTTTTCTACTTCATTCTTATATTCCTGGAATTTTCCAAAGGCTTCGGATTTATGTTTCATTAAGAAAACATAACCGTACCTTGAAAAGTCATCCGTAAAAGTAATGAAGTAAGAATAACCGCTTCGCGCATGTGTAGACATTGGACCGCACACGTCGCTGTGTACGAGTCCCAAGAGCTCGCTTGCTCTCACTCCGTGTCCAGTGAACGGAGTCTTTGTCATCTTTCCTTTGAGACAGGATTGACAAGTGGCATACGATTGATATTCGAACGGATTCAAATATCCTTCTGTATGTAGCTTCGTCAACCTTCTCTCATTGATGTGACCCAGTCTACAATGCCACAAGAAAGTCTGATTTATTTCCGGAGACTTTCTTTTGTGTGTATTCTGGACATTGAAAATCTGTGGTTGGTTTAATATGTATATACCATTGCTTAATGTACCTGACCCAATCAGAACTTGATTAAGGTAGATGTTTACAACATTACTTACAAACGCAAATTCATAACCTTCTTTTGAAATCAAAGATACAGAAATGATATTACAAGTTGCGTTGGGTATAAAATAGCAATTACGCAAAACCAAAACGTGTTCATCTGACAACCCCAAGTGATAGTCCCCCACGGCCTTAGCATCCATGCTAGCTCCGTTTGCAACTTTGAGGGTCATGTCACCTGCCTTCAAAACCCTACGGTTTCTCAACGCCTGCAAAGAATTACAGATATGAGATCCTGATCCGGTATCCAATACCCAGGAAGTATAGTTTACTGATAGACAATTTTCAATAACATACACACCTGAAGCTCAAGCCGCAACTTGCTTCAGATCCTGTGTTCTGGCTTTCCAAGCCCTGCAATCTTTCTTCCAGTGACCACTCTTATGGCAGAAAAAGCACTCTTCCTTCCCTATAAGCTTCCCCGCTATCTTTGTTGCTTTTGCCTTTCCCTTCGTATCCACTTTACTAACACCGCCCCTTGGTTTGGCGGAGGCTTTCTTCTTCTTTCCCTTGGCTTTCGCCTTGGACCTAGAAGATGAAGATCCTCCTACAAACAAAGTGGATGTTTCCCTACCTTTCTGTAGGTTGCCCTCTGCACTCCTCAGCATGTTGAGGAGCTCTGAAAGTTCAACTTCTTTTTCTTGCAAGTTGAAGTTCAGTATAAACTGGGCGTAAATGGAAGGAAGGGACTGAAGAATCAAGTCCGTATAGAGCTCATTCTCCAACGTGGTCCCAAGGTCCGCGAGCTCCTCAATGAAGCCAATCATCTTAAGCACGTGTTCCGCTACCGATGATACGATGGCCAACCTTGCCGAAAATAACTTCTTCGACACTTCGTATCTTGCGATACGAGATTGCTCTCCATACAGTTCTTTTGTATGGAGAAATATGGATTCAAGGTCCATATTCTCATGCCTCCTCTGATGTTCGTTGTCCATAGAGGCAAGCACGAGTCACCTGGCCTTCGCGCAATCGATCTCCCAAGTCTTACGGATTTCCTTATCCGCGACGCTGGAGGTGGGACCTGGGACAAGGGGAGCTTTGGCGGTAAGGAGATACCCCAACTTGTCATAAGTGATTGCCATTTTGACATTCCTGAGCCAATCTTTGTAGTTTGGCCCTGTCAGTATGTTTTTATCTAGTAATAACTTAAGTCCGGTCTTGATGTTTGGTCGCTGCAATTAGGAGAGAGAGAAGAAACACTTTAGCATGATGCTCTTGCAAGTTTAGAGTGGTTTTTAATTTGTCTAAACAGGATGGCTCCTACTGTCTCTTGAATCCCTCCTCAAACCAAAAAGGAAGAATTAGTCAGGATCAATCTCACCGTACAATTCTTGCTTAACCGTTCGGCCAGGCTGGTGTCGGTACTTCGAGGGAGGTTTTCCAACGCTTTCATGAAGTTCCTTAATTTATGAACCTCTTTTCCTTAGGGGCGTAGCCCCGCTAACACCTTTCTAGACACCTACTAGGTTTATAGCATTGATCGTTTAGTGAGAAATTTCCCGAGGAGTAGCATATACTCACAGTAGGATCGGGATCCAAATATCATTGCGTGACAAAACAGAAGGAATCCTACCAGAATCATCACACTCCAAATGGTATGCAGCGCTAGCAAGTTTCAGTTCTTTTGAAACTCCCGATGTGTATTTTTGCCCCATGCTTTTATGACCTTGGCGTGAGGTCAAAATGTCATAAGTCACATGTCAAGTTCTTCCCATCATTATCCAGGTTAATTTGAACCCACCCGTACCTACTCTTGACGTAGGCCAAAATGGCAGTACGACTGTCTCAAACCAACGCATTCTATCTATGCAACAGATAAATATCCGGCAGCTACCAATCACTATGCCTTGGCGTGAGGTCAAAATACATAGCTTGAATACTACCGAATATTTAACTGAAATGATGGAGGGCTACGGATGGTTTTGGAAAAACCTTGAATGTAGTGAACTTGATATGATCGATGGAACGAGATAGCTTTTAAAAGGAGTGGCTTAAGCTCCGCGTTTAAAAGTTCTTTTGAAATGAAACTGAGTGGTTTTTGAAAGTGTTCCAACGACTTTTACTTGGTTTATTTTTCTTGCATTAGTTCTTTTAATGCGTCCCATCATTTAATCCTACCATTGCAGAAAACAACCAAAATATGACGTACGCTTATGCCATTCGCATTCGCCACGGGGCCCCGTCATTACCCGTTAGGTTACTTAACTAACAACAGAGCGGGGGCTGGGCTAGCGCGGCTGCAAAACATAAGCAACGCCTAAATAATATCATATATAGATATATTGCAATGATAGCCATTTCAGATCACAGATGAATACATTGGATATACTAGGAATCCGCAATTTGTACGAGCCTGTAACGAAAAGCGGATTACACGGTCGTGATGAATAGCCAATACCCCACCCTAGACCACTACGGGTGCGGCAAACTACCCGCCAAATATCCGAAGTGGAGCAACCTCCCTCAACGACGTGAGTAGGCCACTCGGCACTTCGAGATACCCGGTAGTTTGTGCACCCCACCTTGGGTCTATCCTAGGAGCAAAAATAGTAAAAAGAAATTATATAATGACGGCTACAATCCCGACCCGGTTGTGCGGCCAAAAATAATATTACATCAATTTACATATTACATGAATTGAAAGATAAAAGAAAACTCTCATCTCACAACCCCCCGGCTATTCATCCGCGACAATCCAATGAATTCATATACACATACCATCAACATTACAGATCACAGATATGTATAACCCCCACTAATCGACGTATAGCGATTAGCGGACGTTCAATACATATAACACATCACAGATATATACCCGTCAGCTTAAGTCTTTAGAAGTTCGATCAAAATACGGATTTTCAAGCCCCAAAAACTAATTTTTCTTTCTGGAAAATCTGGGCAGAAAAGACATATCCCAAAACAGCCCCAGAAGCACTCTGAAAGAAACCTTTTCCCCGACCGAGTCAACTCGGCCGTGGAACCGCGGCGGGAGCATTCTCCCGCCGCGTTTCCACGGCGCTTTGACCGATTCGGTGGACGAAATTTCTTGGGTGTTTTAACAAAAGCCTGAGCCGATTTTTAAGATAAGATTTATCATTTTTTTGGACAGAAAAAAAATTCGGCAGAAACTTGATTTTACGGGTTTGTTTCGCGACTTTTTCTTCGATCGAACTTCTACTTACTTTGCTAACATGTTAGATAGTGTTTAACTAGGCTCTGATACCACTGTAAGTCCATGCTACCCTTCCCCGGTACTTACGGAGTTGCGGAAGTGGTGAAAAACGATTTTCAAGAGAGTGGTAATATGGACTACAAATACGGATCTTTGTTAAACAACTAACTAACAACCTAACTAGAGTTTTACCTACTCGGTTAGGGGGGGCTATACCTTTATTGAACTCCTTCGTCTTCAACTCCTTACGGTGTACGGATCGGCCTCACCTCGTCGTCTCATTGCGCCGAAGATGGATCCACCCGAAAGTTTCTACCTTTGGCTTCTTCTTCGAACTTTGAAGAAACTAGAACACTTGGCTTGCTAGGCCTTATGAACTAGAATGAGTAGAGAATTGTTTTGGTGTTTTTTTATCTCTAAGGCAATGAGTCTCAACATATGAGAATGGTTTTCCTTGAGCTAGAGAGAGCAAGAGGAAGAGGGAAAGCTTGAGCAAGTGATGGCAAGAGAGAGAAATCAAAATGAGAGAATGAGAAAGTCTTTTGCCAACCTCTCTCCCATAATCCAAAAAGAATAATAATAATAATAATAATAATAATAATAATTGAGTATTATGTGATGGTTCATAACATATCAAGTGGCATTATCATTTCATGCACTCATATTGCAAAGCAAAACAAGCAAGCAAAAGTCTTTGCCATGAAATGATAGCCATTGCAATGATGATGGTCAACTAGTCCAACCTAGTCAACCGGTCAACAAAGTCAACAAGTCAACAAAGTCAACCCCTCATCTCAACCATGACACAATAATACTTAATTAATATTATCATTAATCATATTTCTTATTCTCATTAGGGTTTAGCCAAAAGTCAACAGTCAATAGTCAACAACCCCAATGAGAATCCTCTGCCTCTGTCTCTCTGTCAACTGTGCATACACACCCGCATCCGTTCCGAAGAACACGAATACAAACGAGATAAGACCAATCCCAAAACGTACACTAGGATCCGGCTTAAACCAAAGCCCGCTAGTGTTAACTGTCCGGACACTGTACGTGCACAAGTGCACGGATGTGACCGAACCCTGTCGCAAAACCATGCGACCTGTCGCAAAACCATGCGACCTGTCGCAAAACCATGCGACCTCTACTCTTTTGCCTAAAGGCGAATAGCTTTCTGTGTGGGACTCTAAAGACTCGACACTACGCTGGCAGTGGGTTTAACCACAGACCGCAAGCGGCACTAGCTGTGCGTAACGGTCCCCAGGTAGATGCCGACAAGAAAACTGACGAGGTGAAACCCATCTGAACTCTTACTGAGCCTGAATGTGACAATCTCCATACAGTCCGGTCTGTTCGTCTGATACATCGCATGGCGGGCCTAGGAAGCGGTAAACGTCAGTCCCCTAATAGCGGTACAAGTCGTGTCGGAGTGAAGCCCAGAACACCCTCAGATAGCACTGGAAACCTACCAGTATATCTCGCTTTCCCTGTCCAGGGACTACTCGTGTAATGGCTCTCCTTGACACGGCGCGATGTCAACCCCCAATACCGGGAGAGACGAATCCTATCTAACCGTCACTGCCTCTAAGTGCTTCGGGACTGCACCCAACTACTACCTGTTTGCACGACTCCTTTGAGCCATGGTAGGGGTAGTAATCAAAGTACAGTAGGAACACACTCGAGGCGAAGTGACAGTGTCAAGTCAGCGGACTAAGCTGTACTCATGTCACCTGGGAACTGATAACTGACGATAGGTATAGTACCATCCAACAGTTCCCGACGACTCCTATCCAGTGTACTCGTAACCCAACGAGCACCCGCATACTATCTCCAGTACGGCGTACTGATGGCTGTGGGACAGACCATCTCCCACACTGGGATGAGAAGCGCATACGCTAGTCTACTCCGGAGTATCGATGCCCTGTCTCGATAGTCCTGCGACTAGGTACCTGCATAAGGATGTGCTTATAGATTACCCAGCCCCTACTAGTGTGACTGCCATCACAACGCTGGTAATCAAGCAAAGATCCTAAGGGCTCCACTAATGTGTATAGGTGATATACTAAAATAAACACACGTACACATTGAAGTAGAAACAAACCAAGTAGCATACTACTATATTGAGCAAGATTGTCTATACAAGGTGAATATCCCAAGCTTCCATTAAGTAATATACAAACTAGTATGATACAGTAATGGCCTCTAGGGCATATACACTAACATATAAGAACGAAGTAGAGAACCAAACGGGTAAAAGTATTAAGATTCTTCGATCTGATCATGGAGGAGAATACTTGATCAATGAGTTCCTAGACTATCTAAAAGAGAATGGGATTCTCTCTCAGCTTACTCCTCCTTATACACCACAGCACAACGGTGTATCAGAGCGGAGGAATCGCACCCTATTAGATATGGTGCGCTCTATGATGAGCACTACTGAGTTGCCTATTTCCTTCTGGGGTTATGCGCTTGAGACAACAGCATACCTATTGAATCAAGTTCCATCTAAATCTGTACCTACTACACCATATGAGATATGGAGTGGGAAGAGACCTTATCTTAAACAAGTTAAGATATGGGGTTGTCCGGCCTATGTCAAAAGGCAAAATCCGGACAAACTCGAGGCACGATCAGTTCTCTGCAAGTTTGTGGGATATCCAAGGAATTCTTATGGATACTTTTTCTACCACAGTGAGGAGCAAAAGTGTAGGGTTCCTAGGCACACTAATGAAGTCTCACAAGTGATCAAATATGCACAAATCAAATTTTACGGGTGCCTACAAACCCTAATACGGATCGTTTACTAAATATCTAGGCGAAGCATGCAAGTAAACGGAAAAGTATCTAAAGGAAAGGGGCTACAACCTTTGTATATCCGGTCCACCAATTCCTAAGCTCCACGATGATCTCCCTCCGCTGTCCAAATCGAACCCCGAACTCAAGTATCGGCTTCGTCGAAGAAATGGGCGGGCTTGATCGTCGGTTCGATGCCGAAGATGATCTACGTCGAGGCATCACAAGAACGAGCTCCGCCTTCGCCAAGTCAAGAAACTTGTGAAGACAACACACTCTAATACATGGCAAGTAGTAGAGGATGAAGAAATAGGAAGTGGGTAGACTTTAGATTTGGATTTCTCACTTGATTTGGCTAGTTGCCATTGAAGTAGAAAGCTTTTCTTCATGTTGAAGAAGATGAAGAAGAAGAAGAAGATATAATAAGTTATTATTTATTTGATAAATAAATCAATACTTATCATGACTTCAACCATGGTTTAGTGTAGAGATTTAACCAAGGTTTAGATGAGTGGTTAGGGTTAGAGAAAAGACAAGAATGGTGGACTTAGTCAACGTTTCAAGAAGCTTCAACTAAAAACAAAATAAGTCCACCATTTATCTTTCTCCTTTTCTTTTCAAATGAAACAAATAAAATAAATAAATAAATGAATGAATAAGCAAATGAAATGATACCCTAACCACTCACTAACCATGGTTCAATACTTTACACAAAACCAAGCAAGAATGTATCATCAAACATGATACAATTATGTGCACAAAATATATCATATATACAATGTGCAATACAAGTGAGTAAATCCATTTAAAGTGAACCAATACTATTTAATGCAAAGTAATATATCAAATATATAATTATACATTAAATCATTAAATCAACACTTGATTTAACGATTCGGTCATATCGCATATAACCGACTAGTATCCTATGTATCGGCTTATCGAATCAATCCTTGATTCGATAACTAGGTTACATCGCATATAACCAATCGATACATTCATCGCGAGAATGGAATACGGTATCACATACACGCATTATTCTCGGTCCCGCACATATCTCATATGCGCTCCTATTTCGTTTCGCTTGAGCCAGGAAACCTCTGTGTAGGACTCTAAAGACTCGTCAATACGCCGGCAGCAGATGATGATCATATCAAACACCCACAAGCCGCAAGCGGTCTGCTAAACGTAATGGCCACCCGGGTATTGAGCGATCAGAAGATCGACGAGCAAGCCCGCTCACACTCCTGCGAATCCAACCAGTAACACTTACCGTATAGTCCGGTCTGTTCGTCTGATATGTCGCATATCTCGTCTAGGGGTGGTAAACGTCAGACCCCAATAGCTCGATAAGTCATGCCGACGTAAGGTCCATAACATTCGTGAAACTACTGATAACTCTTACCAGTATATCACTGCAACCCTGGCCAGGGATTTCCTGTTATGGCCAGTCGAGCATAGCACAACATCAACCCCCAATACCGGGAGAGACGAATCCCCTCCTATCGCTCATTGCCTCCATGTGAATCGGGACTGTACCCAAAAACCACCTGTTTGCACAACTCAGTAGAGCCGTGGTAGGGTGGAAATCAAAGCACAGTGGGAGACACACAAGACTCTATGACGATCTCGGGTCAACAGACTAAGCTGTACCAGTGTCACCAGAGAACTGCCATCTGACGTGAGGTATAATACCATCTGGGAGTTCTCGGCGAGTCCGTTCAGTGTACCCAGTCTCCACTGAGCACCCGCATACCATCTTCGATGTCAAACACCAATGGATATGGGATCATCCATCGCCCATCGTATGGGTCGAGAAGATATGCGCTAGTCTACTCTGGAATATCGATGCCCCGTCTCGATATTCCCACGACTAGGAACAATGAAGGATGTACTCACTGACTACCCAGGCCCCACTAGTATGATCTGCATCATAGTCCTGGAAGTCGAGTATACATCCTAAGGGCTTTATCAACATGTAATCAGAGAGACAGAAAGTATACATGTTAAGATAAAGAGCAACCAGATAGCGTACTATCATGTCGAGCAAGAAAGTCCTACCTATATTGTAAGTCCATATTGCGACCCCCGGTTCTTACGGGGAGGCGGAAACGGTATAAAAAACAAATTTTTATCGCAAGAGGCAACATGGACTAAACGAGGTCGGGATCGTGTCTAAACTAAACTAGCATACTATGCTAAAGAGAGTTAGCTACTCGGATGAAGATGGTTATACCTAAACTTGAACTCCTTCTTCTTCAAACTTTGTAGAGGTTGATGGTTCTCTTCTTGTCGCCTTCTTCCGTCGAAGATGGATCCACCTCGAGAGTTCAACCTTTGGGCTCTTCCTCGTACTTTGAGTGAACTAGGGTTTCCGGCTTGCTAAACCTTGATCCTAGAATGAGTAGAGAGTGACTAGGGGTTGTTTTTCTTTTTAAAGAGAAGGATTCTCAACACATGAGAAGGGTTCTCTTTTGCTAGAGGAAGAAGAAGATGAAATGAAGAGAGAGAAGAGTTATGATAGAATGAGCTCTCTTTTCCTTTTGCAACCATAATACAAAAGAAAAAGAATTATCAAATAATAATAATAATGATAATGAAAAGGTTGATGGAAAGTTTTAGAATGACCATTATCATTACCAACATTAAATGGTTTTGCAAGAATCAAAAAGCATCTTGCTTTTGTAATGATGATGGTCAAATCTTCAACCATGGTCAACAAGTCAACCATGGTCAACAAGTCAACAAAAAAACCAACCATGACACTTTTCATTTAATTAATATTATTAATTGATAAATCATAAATCCATTAGGGTTTGGAAAAAGACGACTGTCAACTGTGCATACGCACCCGTTCCGAAACCCTAATGAAAGTCCTCCTCCTCTTCCTCAAATAACTGTGCATACACACCTGTATCCTTGTTCCGAAGAACATGAATACCGAGAGATAAAAGCAACCCCAAAACATATACCGGTATCTGACTCAAACCAGAGCCAGCCAGTAATATCCGTCCGGACTCTAAACGTGCACAAGTGCGCGGATGAGAACGAACCCTATCGCAAAACCATGCGACCTCTACTCTGTTTTGCCCAGAGGCGAATACCCTCTGTGTGGGACTCTAAAGACTCGACACTACGCTGGCAGTGGGTTTAACCACAGACCGCAAGCGGCACTAGCTGTGCGTAACGGTCCCCAGGTAGATGTCGACAAGAAGGCTGACGAGGTGAAACCCCATCGGTACTCCTACTGAGTCTGAATGTGACAGTCTCCGTACAGTCCGGTCTGTTCGTCTGATACATCGCATGGCGGGCCTAAGGGGCGGTAAACGTCAGTCCCCAAATAGCGGTACAAGTCGTGCCGGAGTGAAGCCCAAAACACCCTGAGATAACACTGGAAACCTACCAGTATATCTCGCTTGCCCTGGCCAGGGACTACTCGTGTAATGGCTCTCCTAGACACAGCGCGATGTCAACCCCCAATACCGGGAGAGACGAATCCTGTCTAACCGTCACTGCCTCCAAGTGCTTCGGGACTGCACCCAACCACCACCTGTTTGCACGACTCCTTTGAGCCGTGGTAGGGTAGTGATCAAAGTGCAGTGGGAACACACTTGAGGCGAAGTGCCAGTTTCAAGTCAGCGGACTAAGCTGTACTCATGTCACCTGGGAACTGATAACTGACGATAGGTATAATACCAACCTGTCAGTTCCCGACGAGTCCTGTCCAGTGTACTCGTAACCCAACGAGCACCCGTATACTATCTCCAGTACGACGTACTGATGGCTGTGGGACAGACCATCTCCCACACTGGGATGAGAAGCGCATACGCTAGTCTACTCCGGAGTATCGATGCCCTGTCTCGATAGTCCTACGACTAGGGACCTGTATAAGGATGTGCTTATAGATTACCCAGCCCCCACTAGTGTGACTGCCATCACAACGCTGGTAATCAAGCAAAGATCCTAAGGGCTCCACTAATGCGTATAAGTGATATACTGAAATAAACACAAGTACACATTGAAGTAGAAACAAACCAAGTAGCATACTACTATTTTGAGCAAGATTGTTTATACAAGGTGAATATCCCAAGCTTCCATTAAGTAATATACAAACTAGTATGATACAGTAATGGCCTCTAGGGCATATACACTAACAATCTCCCACTTGCACTAAGGCCATGTACTGGCATATCGAAGACCTATCATCTCGATCAGCCGCTCGAACTGAGTCTGGGGTAAGGCCTTGGTGAATGGATCTGCAGTGTTTTCTTCTGAAGCAACCCTCCGAAACTCGATCTCCTTACGATCCACGATCTCCCTGATCAGGTGATACCGCCTCAAGATGTGCCTGGATCTCTGATGGGACCTGGGTTCCTTCGCTAAAGCTATAGCCCCGTTGTTGTCGCAATACAGAGGTATTGGGTCAACAATGGACGGAACCACCTGAAGTTCTTTCAAGAACTTCCTCATCCAGACAGCTTCTTTTGCGGCATCAGATGCAGCAATGTATTCCGCTTCCATAGTCGAGTCTGCAACGGTTTCCTGTTTGGAGCTCTTCCAACACACCGCCCCTCCATTGAGGGTAAAGACAAAACCCGACATGGACTTGGAATCATCCTTGTCACTCTGGAAGCTGGAGTCAGCAAAGGCCTCGATCTGGAGGTCTTTTCCGCCATACACCAAGAACATCTCCTTAGTCCTTCTCAGGTACTTGAGAATGTTCTTTACCGCTATCCAGTGTTTCTCCCCAGGGTTTGACTGATACCGGCTTACCACACTCAGCGCATAAGCTACATCCGGTCTGGTACACAACATTGCATACATTATAGAGCCTACCGCAGAAGCGTAGGGTATAATAGACATGCGATCCCTCTCCAAATCAGTCTTGGGAGACATCTCTTTAGAGAGGGTGATCCCGTGACAAGCCGGTAGGTTACCGCGCTTGGAATCTTCCATACTGAATCTCTTCACTATGGTGTCGATGTACCTGGACTGAGAAATTCCCAATATCCTCTTGGATCTGTCACGGTAGATCCGGATACCCAGAATGTATGAGGCATCACCCAGGTCTTTCATGGAGAACCTGTGTGACAAGAACCCCTTGACAGATTGTAGCATAGGAATGTCATTTCCTATCAAGAGAATGTCATCCACGTATAAAACGAGGAATACTGCAGTTCTCGCTACAAATCTACTATAGATGCATGGTTCATCTGGATTTTTGATAAAGCCAAATTCTTTGACCGTCTCATCAAAGCAGATGTTCCAACTCCGCGATGCCTGCTTTAGTCCATAGATGGACTTAAGCAACTTGCACACCTTTCCGCTGCTCCCACTCTGAATGAAACCCTCTGGCTGGTCCATATAGACACACTCCTCTAAATTTCCATTTAGAAAAGCTGTCTTTACGTCCATTTGCCAAATCTCATAATCGTGGAAGGCAGCAATGGCAAGAAGGATCCGAATGGATTTCAGCATGGCTACTGGAGAAAAAGTTTCGTCATAGTCCAAGCCAGGCCTCTGACGAAAACCCTTTGCTACCAGCCTAGCTTTATAGGTCTCAACCTGTCCATCTACACCAATCTTCCTTTTGAAGATCCACTTGCATCCTACGGGTTTTACCCCGTCTGGAGCAATGTCCAACGTCCATACCTTGTTGGTGTACATGGACTCCATTTCGGTCCGCATTGCATCCAGCCATTTCACTGAGTCAACGCTCTGAACGGCCTGCTGGAAGCTAGTAGGCTCATCATAGTCTATGATGCAATCCTCTCTATCCCCGTCTACGAGAAAACCGTAGTATCTCTCGGGCGGATGAGACTGCCTACTACTTCTGCGGAGCGGCGTAGGAATGTCCTGTTCTGTTGAACCCTCTGGTACCACCAAACTTTCAGTAACAGTCTGTGGTTCTGGAACTTCTTCCAGTTCTATTGTGCTCCCACTTATCTGGGTTTCCAAAAACTCAGTTTCCAAGAAGCGGGCATGCTGAGAAACAAAAACCTTTTGTTCCTCAGCGGAATAGAAAAGATACCCCCTGGAGTTCCTTGGGTATCCCACAAACTTACACTGTACTGAACGTGCCTCAAGCTTGTCCGCATGCTGCTTTTTTACAAAAGCTGGACATCCCCATACCTTAAGATACTTAAGACAGGGTTTCTTCCCAGTCCACATCTCATATGGGGTGGTAGGCACAGTCTTGGTGGGAGCCTTGTTCAAGAGATACGCAGCTGCTTCTATTGCATATCCCCAGAATGATCGCGGTAACTCAGCGTTACTCATCATAGACCGAACCATATCCAATAGGGTTCGGTTCCGTCTCTCCGATACACCGTTATGTTGCGGAGTGTATGGAGGAGTAAGCTGAGAGAGAATACCATTCTCTTTTAAGTAATTCAGGAATTCGGCACTTAAGTATTCTCCACCTCGATCCGATCTTAGAATCTTAATACTTTTGCCGGTCTGTTTCTCTACTTCATTCTTATACTCCTGGAATTTTCCAAAGGCCTCGGACTTATGTTTCATTAAGAAGACATAACCGTACCTTGAGAAGTCATCCGTAAAAGTAATGAAGTAAGAATGTCCGCTTCGGGCATGTGTAGACATTGGACCGCACACGTCACTGTGTACGAGTCCCAAGAGCTCGCTCGCTCTTATTCCATGTCCAGTAAACAGAGTCTTTGTCATCTTTCCTTTGAGACAGGATTGACAAGTGGCATACGACTGATATTCGAACGCATTCAAATACCCTTCTGTATGTAACTTAGTCAACCTTCTCTCATTGATGTGACCCAATCTACAATGCCATAAGAAAGTCTGATTTATTTCTGGAGACTTTCTTTTGTGTGTATTCTGGACATTAAAAATCTGTGGTTGGTTTAATACGTATATACCATTACTCAAAGTACCTGACCCAATCAAAACTTGATTAAGGTGAATGTTTACAACATTACTTACAAACGCAAATTCATAACCTTCTTTAGAAACTAAAGATACAGAAATGATATTACAAGTTGCGTTGGGTACAAAAAAGCAATTACGCAAAACCAAAAGATGTCCATCTGACATTCTCAGGTGATAGTCCCCCACGGCTTTAGCATCCATGCTAGCTCCGTTCGCAACTCTGAGGGTCATGTCACCTTCCTTCAAAACCCTACGGTTTCTCAACGCCTGCAAAGAATTACAGATATGAGATCCTGATCCGGTATCCAATACCCAGGAAGTAGAGTTTATTGAAAGACAGTTTTCAATAACATACACACCTGAAGCTGAAGCTGCAACCTGCTTCAATTCCTGTGTCCTGGCTTTCCAAGCCCTGCAATCATTCTTCCAGTGTCCTTTCTTATGACAATAGAAGCACTCTTCCTTATCCACAAGCTTCCCCGCTATCTTTGCTGCTTTACCTTTTCCCTTCGTATCCACTTTACTAACATCGCCCCTTGGTTTGGCGGGGGCCTTCTTCTTCTTTCCCTTGGCTTTTGCCTTGGACCTAGAAGAAGATGATCCTCCTACAAACAAAGTGGATGTTTCCCTACCTTTCTGTAGGGTGCCCTCTGCGCTCCTCAGCAGGTTGAGGAGCTCTGAAAGTTCAACCTCCTTTTCTTGTAGGTTGAAGTTCATTATAAACTGGGCGTAAGTGGAAGGAAGGGACTGGAGAACTATATCCGTATATAGCTCACTCTCCAATGTGATCCCTAGGTCAGCGAGCTCCTCAATGTAGCCGATCATCTTTAGCACGTGCTCGGCTACTGATGATCCGACGGCCATTCTTGTCGAGAATAACTTTTTCGACGCTTCGTATCTTGCGATACGAGATTGCTCTCCATACAGTTCTTTTGTATGGAGCAATATGGATTCCATGTCCATATTCTCATGCCTCCTCTGATGTTCGTTGTCCATCGAGGCAAGCAGGAGGCACTTGGCCTTCGCGCTATCAATCTCTCAAGTCTTGCGGATTTCCTTATCCGCGACACTGGAAGTTGGACCAGGGACAGGGGGAGCTTTGGTGGTAAGAAGATACCCCAGCTTGTCATAAGTGATTGCTATCTTGACATTCCTGAGCCAATCTTTGTAGTTTGGTCCTGTCAGTTTGTTTTTATCTAGGAGTAACTTAAGTCCAGTCATGTTGATTGGTCGCTGCAATTAGGAGAGAGAAGAAGAAACACTCAGCATGATGCTCTTGCAAGTTTAGAGTGGTTTTTAATTTGTCTAAACAGGATGGCTCCCACTGTTTCTCGAATCCCTCCTCAAACCATAAAGGAAGAATTAGTCGGGATCAATCCCACCGTACAATACTTGCTTAACCGTTCAGCCAGGCCGGTGTCGGTACTTCGAGGGAGGTTTTCCAACGCTTTCGCGAAGTTCCTTAATTATAGAACCTCTTTTCCCTGGGGGCGTAGCCCCACTAACACCTTTCTAGGCACCTACTAGGTTTATAGCATTGATCGTTAAGTGAGAAATTTCCCGAGGAGTAGCATATACTCACAGTAGGATCGGGATCCAAATATCATCGCGTGACGAAACTGAAGGAATCCTACCAGAATCATCACACTCCAAATGGTATGCAAATCTAGCAAGTTTCAGTACTTATGAAACTCCCGATATGGATTTTTGCCCCATGCTCTTATGACCTTGACGAAGGTCAACAAATCATAAGTCACATGTCAAGTTCTGCCCGTCATTATCCAGGTTAATTTGAATCCACCCGTATATACCCTTGACGAAGGTCAACAAGGTAATGCGAATGTCCCAAACCAACGCATCTATCTATGCTACATATGAATATCCAACAGCTACCAATCACTATGCCTTGACGAAGGTCAACAAACATAGCTTGAATACTATTGAATATTCATACGAAACGACGGAGGGCTACGAATGGTTTTGGCGAAACCGTGAACGTAGTGAACTTGATTTAATCGATGGAACGAGATAGCTTTTAGAAGGAGTGGCTCAATCTCCGCATTTTAAAAGTTAGTTTTGAAAAGAACCGAGTGGTTTTTCGAAAGTGTTCCAACGACTTCAACTTGGTTTATTATCTTGCATTAGTTCTTTTAATGCGTGATATTCTTGCATTAGTTCTTTTAATGCGTCCCATCATTTAATCCTACCATTGCAGAAAACAACCAAAATATGACGTACGCTTATGCCATTCGCATTCGCCACGGGGCCCCGTCATCACCCGTTAGGTTACTTAACTAACGACAGAGCGGGGGCTGGGCTAGCGCGGCTGTAAAACATAAGCAACGCCTAAATAGTTATAGATATAGCAATAGTAGACATTACAGATCACAGATGAATGCATTGGATATACTAGGAATCCGCAATCCGTTCGAGCCTGCAACGAAAAGCGGATTACACGGTCGCGGTGAATAGCCAAATACCCCACCCAAGACCCCTACGGGTGCGGCAAACTACCCGCCAAGTACTCGGTAGTTTGTGCACCCCCTCCATGGGTCTATCCTAGGAGCAAAAACAGTAAAAAGAATTATACAATGACGGCTACAACCCCGACCCGGTTGTGCGGCCAAACAAATAATAATATTACATCAATTTACATTTACAATGAATGAAAGAAAAACAAAAGCTCATCTCACATCCACCCCGGCTATTCACCCGCGACAGTCCAACACATTCATATACACATTCCAATATCAAACACAGATCATGTATAACCCCGACTAATCGTCTTATAGCGATTAGCCGACGTTCAATACATGCAAGCATCACAGATATAACCGTCATAGTCAAAGTGCAGTGAAGTTCGGAAAAAAATACGGAATTATAGGACCCCAAAAGTAAATATCTTTTCTGGAAAATCTAGGCACATATAATATATTTTAAAAATCCCAAAACCAACACACAAACACACTGCACGAAAAACGATGCAGAGAAGACGACAAAGCGCGGCGGTTCCGCGGCACATGCCTACCTCGTGCCGCGGAAGGGCGGCGCTTTGAGCGTAACAGTGGATCGTTTTTCATGGGTGCACTCACAAAACCCTGAGACGATTTTACAAGTATAAAGTTTTTCATTTTGAGCCAAAAAAATTTCAACAGAAACTCAGGTTTTGTAATTTTTCCGGTTTTGTGATTTTTCGTTTCCAAACTTCGTTACACTTCACTACCAAGCTAGTTTAAGTTTAGTTAGGCTCTGATACCACTGTAAGTCCATATTGCGACCCCCGGTTCTTACGGGGAGGCGGAAACGGTATAAAAAACAAATTTTTATCGCAAGAGGCAACATGGACTAAACTAGGTCGGGATCGTGTCTAAACTAAACTAGCATACTATGCTAAAGAGAGTTAGCTACTCGGATGAAGATGGTTATACCTAAACTTGAACTCCTTCTTCTTCAAACTTTGTAGAGGTTGATGGTTCTCTTCTTGTCGCCTTCTTCCGTCGAAGATGGATCCACCTCGAGAGTTCAACTTTTGGGCTCTTCCTCGTACTTTGGGTGAACTAGGGTTTCCGGCTTGCTAAACCTTGATCCTAGAATGAGTAGAGAGTGACTAGGGGTTGTTTTTCTTTTTAAAGAGAAGGATTCTCAACACATGAGAAGGGTTCTCTTTTGCTAGAGGAAGAAGAAGATGAAATGAAGAGAGAGAAGAGTTATGATAGAATGAGCTCTCTTTTCCTTTTGCAACCATAATACAAAAGAAAAAGAATTATCAAATAATAATAATAATGATAATGAAAAGGTTGATGGAAAGTTTTAGAATGACCATTATCATTACCAACATTAAATGGTTTTGCAAGAATCAAAAAGCATCTTGCTTTTGTAATGATGATGGTCAAATCTTCAACCATGGTCAACAAGTCAACCATGGTCAACAAGTCAACAAAAAAACCAACCATGACACTTTTCATTTAATTAATATTATTAATTGATAAATCATAAATCCATTAGGGTTTGGAAAAAGACGACTGTCAACTGTGCATACGCACCCGTTCCGAAACCCTAATGAAAGTCCTCCTCCTCTTCCTCAAATAACTGTGCATACACACCTGTATCCTTGTTCCGAAGAACATGAATACCGAGAGATAAAAGCAACCCCAAAACATATACCGGTATCTGACTCAAACCAGAGCCAGCCAGTAATATCCGTCCGGACTCTAAACGTGCACAAGTGCGCGGATGAGAACGAACCCTGTCGCAAAACCATGCGACCTCTACTCTGTTTTGCCCAGAGGCGAATACCCTCTGTGTGGGACTCTAAAGACTCGACACTACGCTGGCAGTGGGTTTAACCACAGACCGCAAGCGGCACTAGCTGTGCGTAACGGTCCCCAGGTAGATGTCGACAAGAAGGCTGACGAGGTGAAACCCCATCGGTACTCCTACTGAGTCTGAATGTGACAGTCTCCGTACAGTCCGGTCTGTTCGTCTGATACATCGCATGGCGGGCCTAGGGGGCGGTAAACGTCAGTCCCCAAATAGCGGTACAAGTCGTGCCGGAGTGAAGCCCAAAACACCCTGAGATAACACTGGAAACCTACCAGTATATCTCGCTTGCCCTGGCCAGGGACTACTCGTGTAATGGCTCTCCTAGACACAGCGCGATGTCAACCCCCAATACCGGGAGAGACGAATCCTGTCTAACCGTCACTGCCTCCAAGTGCTTCGGGACTGCACCCAACCACCACCTGTTTGCACGACTCCTTTGAGCCGTGGTAGGGTAGTGATCAAAGTGCAGTGGGAACACACTTGAGGCGAAGTGCCAGTGTCAAGTCAGCGGACTAAACTGTACTCATGTCACCTGGGAACTGATAACTGACGATAGGTATAATACCAACCTGTCAGTTCCCGACGAGTCCTGTCCAGTGTACTCATAACCCAACGAGCACCCGTATACTTTCTCCAGTACGACGTACTGATGGCTGTGGGACAGACCATCTCCTACACTGGGATGAGAAGCGCATACGCTAGTCTACTCCGGAGTATCGATGCCCTGTCTCGATAGTCCTACGACTAGGAACCTGTATAAGGATGTGCTTATAGATTACCCAGCCCCCACTAGTGTGACTGCCATCACAACGCTGGTAATCAAGCAAAGATCCTAAGGGCTCCACTAATGCGTATAAGTGATATACTGAAATAAACACAAGTACACATTGAAGTAGAAACAAACCAAGTAGCATACTACTATTTTGAGAAAGATTGTTTATACAAGGTGAATATCCCAAGCTTCCATTAAGTAATATACAAACTAGTATGATACAGTAATGGCCTCTAGGGCATATACACTAACATATATATGTCCCAGCATCCACTACAATATACATCCAATGTACAGTAATGGCCTCTAGGGCATACATATAACTAACAAAAAGGTATTTGTTGCTCAACATGCCACCTTTTCAGAAAAGGAATTTCTTATAAAAGAAATTAGTGGCAAAAAGGTAGAGCTGGAAGAAGTTCCAGCAGCACAAACTACAACTGATGATTTATTGGAACCAGAAGATTCAGTAGTTCCCGACGATCCTCAGCCTCTCCGCCGATCTAGTAGAATTTCTCATCTACCTGAGAGATACTACGGTTTTCTCGTTGATGGTGGGAGAAAGGATTGCATCATGGTAGATGATGACCCAACTAGTTTCGAGCGGGCCATCATGAGTCGTGACTCTATGAAATGGCTGGATGCAATGCGATCTGAGATTGAATCCATGTACACCAACAAAGTATGGACTTTGGAAGTTTCTCCTGAAGGGGTAAAACCCATTTGGAGCAAATGGATCTTTAAGAAGAAACTTGGTGCAGATGGAAAAGTTGAGACTTTCAAAGCTAGACTTGTTGCAAAGGGTTTTCGTCAACGACCAGGTGTGGATTATGACGAAACGTTTTCTCCAGTGGCTATGCTTAAGTCCATCCGGATCTTACTTGCCATTGCTGCATACTATGACTATGAAATCTGGCAAATGGATGTTAAGACCGCCTTTCTGAATGGTGATTTAGAAGAGTGCGTGTACATGACTCAGCCAGAGGGCATCGTAGACAGTGGGAGCAGCGGAAAGGTGTGCAAGCGGCTTAAATCCATCTACGGGTTGAAGCAGACATCGCAGAGTTGGAACATATGTTTTGATGTAGTAGTCAAACAGTTTGACTTCATCAAAAACATAGATGAACCTTGTATATACAAGAAGGTCGCAGAGAGTAAGGTTGTCTTCCTCGTATTGTACGTAGATGACATACTCTTGATAGGAAACGATGTTCCTATGCTGCACTCGGTCAAGCTCTTCTTATCACATAGATTCTCAATGAAAGATCTAGGTGATGCCTCCTGCATTTTGGGGATTAAGATCTATAGAGATAGATCTAGACGGATACTGGGATTGCCCCAATCCAGGTACATTGACACCATACTAAAGAGGTTTAGTATGGAAGAATCCAAGCGTGGGAATTTACCCACAATCTCTGGACTCACTCTCTCCAAAGAGATGTCTCCCAAGACTGATTTGGAAAAAGCTCGCATGCAAGGGATACCCTATGCTTCGGCAGTAGGCTCTATCATGTACGCGATGCTATGTACCAGACCCGATGTAGCATACTCACTAAGTGTAGTGAGTAGGTATCAAGCAGATCCTGGAGAATATCACTGGACAGCTGTGAAGAACATTCTCAAGTACTTGAGAAGAACTAAAGAGATGTTCTTGGTGTATGGTAACGGAGAACTCCAGGTGGAGTCCTTTACCGATTCGAGCTTCCAGAGTAATAAGGACGACTCTAAGTCGCACTCGGGATTTGTCGAGGGGCGGTTTGTTGGAAGAGTTCCAAACAGGAAACCGTGGCAGACTCGACGATGGAGGCTGAATACATTGCTGCCAACGATGCTGCCAAAGAGGCTTTCTGGATAAAGAAGTTCATCACTGAACTTGGTGTGGTTCCGTCCATTGAGTATCCAATACCTCTGTATTGTGATAACAATGTGAAGGGTCACGGCAGCGCCCCGGCCGTCGAAACGCGGCCAAAATACGGAACAAAATTTTATTAAACCGGCGCTACCGCTACCCAAATCCGGATCGACCTTAAACCCTAAACTAGCAAACTAACTAAGAGTTAGAATCGTTATATCGAGTTGATCCGAGTCTTTCGGGCTTCATTCCAAGCTCCTAGCGGTTCTTTGATGATGTTTGGTTGCCAGTCTGCCTCCATCTCCGATGATCCACCTGAGGAAAACGGTGCAAGCTCCAGCCTCGACAAACGAGGCAACCGACGCCCCAAAGTTGCTAGCTATGGACAGTGGGGGTGTATGAAAGTGTCACTACAATTTTTCTCTCTTTTCTTGTGCTCCATGGAGCAACCATAGAAGAAGAATGGAGGTGAGGAAGCTTTGGCATGAGCAAAGAATGGCTAAGTGTTTTTCTTGAATGAGAGAGTGGGAGTTAGCAAGTGTAATGTGTCATGTAAAAAACCAAATGAAAAGAACTCCCCCACCATGAATTGGCCGGCCCCTCCTCTCTCATCCCACCAAAAAAATATCATTTTCTTTTTACAAATAAACAATGTGCGACCATGCTTTGCACCATGCTTTGACTCATGCCTTTGCCACATCATCCCTTCCACCTCATTTATAAAACAAATGATTTTCCAAAATGGAAAATCATATAAATGAGGTGGCATCATCTTCTAGAAGCTATTCCGTACAAAATACGGAATACTTCCCGGTACATGTATCGAAATATATATACGCGTATTCGTACCAAAAAATACAAATAGCCAAGAGAGAAAACCAATAGTGAACAATAATACTAGAATACGTATATACAAATACATATATAAATTATTAAATCAAAACCCCGATTTAATAATCCGGCTTAATCCTAAGCCACTAGTATTATCAACCGTCCGATTAAAGTCTGCGCAGCAAGTGCACATATTTAATCGGACACATGTATGTATCAACATACGTCATGTACACCATATCGCCTGAACCGTGAAAACCCTCTGTGTGGGACTCTAAAGACTCGTCAATACGCTGGCAGTGGGTTTAACCACAAGCACGTCAGCGACACTAGCTGTACGTAACGGCTACCCAGGTATTGAGCGAAAGGGAGGCCGACGAGCAAACTCATCCTGAACCCCTACTGAGCCTGAAAGTGACAATATCTGTACAGTCCGGTATGTTCGTCTAAGAGTATCGCATATCGAGTCTAAGAGGGTGGATAAAGTCAGACCCCTAATAACGCGATATTTAGTGTCGGTATGAAACCCATCACCACCTGAGAAACTATCGATCCTGGATCGATAATTCTCGTCCACCGTGGCCACGGATTTATGGTGATGGCCATCCATACACAACGCAACATCAAACCCCAATACCGGGAGAGACGAATCCCCGATGATCCGATCACTGCCTCCATGTGGCTCGGGACTGTACCCAACTAAAACCTGTTTGCACGACTCCTTTGAGCCGTGGTAGGGTAGTAATCAAAGCACAGTGGGAACTCACACGAGACAAATGACGATCTCAGGTCGACAGACTAACCTGTACACATGTCACCTGGGAACTGCTATCTGACAATAGGTATAATACCAACTAGCAGGTTCCCGGCGAGTCCGTCCAGTGTACTCATAACCCAATGAGCACCTGTATACTATCTTAGGTGAACATACTAACACCAATGGCTTGTGAGACCTGGCCACCGCCCCTTGTCAGGGTCTCGATCAGTATACACTAGTCTACACTGGAGTATCGATGCCCGGTCTCGATACTCCCACGACTAGGGACATTTAAGGATGTGCTTATAGACCCCAGCTCCCATATATATCATCGCCATCATAATGCTGGAAGTCAAGCAAGAATCCTATGGGCTCTATCAACATGATGATAAAGACAAACCATATAGCATACTATCATCTTGAGTAAGACTGTTTCATCGATATAGGTCCCGCCTCAATCATCATAATCACAAGTCCGCGACTATGATAATTGCCTTGAGGGCACTATAGCCAACAATCTCCCTCTTGCACTTAAGGCCAATTATTACGATGTCGCATACTCACAGCCCGTGTGATACCGAACACCCAACTTCTCTACTAATTAGTTTCGCAAAGACAGTTTGCGAAAATGATTGCGTTCGAGAAATAGCCTCAGTGAGTGAATCCGCTCCAATGTTTCTTTCTGTATCTCTCTTAATCTTAACTTCGCGGAGAAAACTATCTCCCAAAATGAGCAATACTTGTCTTAGAATTTGTCTGGATATCTGATGGGGCCCAGTTCACAAATGAACTCCAAATCCAGCAAACTACTTAGACTATATCGTCCACTGAATTTAATCAGTATCCTGCGCCTTGCCTTTCCTCAGTATCTGCTTGGACCACATGTCCAACATACTGTCCCTCAAAGGAGGGAAAAACTATAACTCTGACAGTCACTCTGTCATACAGGTCACCTTGGAAGCCTGATATGATAACCGTCTCCAGAAGGAGGCTGCTGTTACCATATCCCAAGAACTTTCACTTATGTTCATAAACTGCTTCCCAATGTTTCTCCAGGATTGGATTTGTTTATTGCAGCCAGTGCAAAAACAATATCTGGTGTGGTACTTGACATTTCATGATTAAATCAATTGCCTAAGCAAGTGATATGCTAATCATGTAGAACCCTCTCCCCTTAAGTCTGTAAGACACCTTTAGAGAGGTTGACTCAATCACCAGCAGGTAGACCACCATGCCAGGAGTCGTCCATTTAATTTCAAAGTACACAAATTGGGATACTTCCCAAATCTAGATTGAAAAACATAGATCTAGTAACCAGGAAACTTGATATTATTTTTATATCCTATGTGGAGAAACAACTTTGTGACAACCAAAGTATAACCGATCATAGTATAGGAATATCCCTTCCTATCAAGTGCATGTCATCCCAATACCTGGACGTCACTCTCTACTACCTTCTTACCAGATCCATCTCTTATTCTGATGAAGTCAAAGCCTATAACTGTCACATCAAAATTAGATGATCTATTTCCGCTATACCTGCTTTAGTCTATAAATAAACATAAGCTACTTAACTACTATGCTTCCGCTGCTCCCACTGACTACAACAACCCTTTGGCAGAGTCATATACACGTGCACTTCAAAAACTAGTTTAGAATGACGCTATACTCATCCTCCTGCCGGGTCTTATAGCTTAGAACAGCAGCAAAGGCAAGTCTGGGTAAACAAGAACCTCCCTGTCACCGTCTCTGAGAAGACCGAAGTATCTCTCAGGTGCCTGAGGTTACCCACCAAATCTGCGGAGTGGATAATGGAACATCAAATCCAATTGAATCCTTAGGTTCTTTTAAATTTCCAGTAATCGTTTGTGGTTCTGGAATAACTTCCAGTTCTACCATACTCCCACTTGTGTTTTCTGAAAAAGTCCATTTTATTAAAACTGTGGCGAGTCAAGAACAATATAAATATTGATCTTCCTGATGGTAGAAAATTAACCATCATCAAAGCCCGGGATAACCCACAAACAGCCATTACTGAAGCGTACCTTGAGTTTATCCGGATTCTGGTTTTAAGCATCAGCCGGACAACTCCCTATACCTTAACATCGTTAAGATATAAATTGATTCTATATATATCTGATATAGAAACAAAAGTACTAATTCAATCAGAACCGGATTCAAAATCATGCAGCTGTCTACATTGCATATCAACCAAATGGAAAGAGGACAATCAGCATCACTCGTGTAGGAGTGCATCCATATATGAGTAACCCGAAAGAGAAGAAAGTTCTCAAAACCATTACTATCAGCGGAATGCCAAACACAAGTATCTACATCTTCGACTTCATTGAAGAATCCTGATACTTCCAACAAATGGTTCTCTACTTTATTCTTATACCTATAACTTCTGAATATCTGGACCTTGCATTTCAACGAAATACATGTCCAGAACTGGAGAAGTCATAAGTAAACAGAATATAGTACGAGTACCAACCCCATTGTCATAATCGACACTGGACAACATACAATACTTTGTACAAGTCCACTGAGTTCAATAACTCAAATCCTTTGCGTCGTAGGTTGAAAAACTGTACTATGGTTAAGAAGAATTACACCGCTGTTGAATGCACCTTACCTAATCATCAACTGATATAGGTAAATGTTATAGACATAGTATCAAAAAGTTATATCTCACTTTATAAAATAAATGTACAGATATAGCAGTTTGAAATTGGTGCATAACAACGGATATTCAAAACCAAATATTTGCCATCCAGCAAAATCCAGATGATTTCCTCAAATATCACCAATTACAACGAATTCCGATATAATGAGCATCTAATCACCCAATTCCCAATATCTTACTCCCACTCACTATCCGTAATAACATGCAGATGTGAGAAACTGATCTGGTAAATACATACCCTGGAGTTGGATTCCAATTGGGAAAACAGTTTTCAATTAACATCGCACAGTGAAACTGAAACATGAAAATGTTTCAAAAAAGGGTTAACTGGTATTCCTAGTAACGCCTCTTCCACTATCCTGATTCACAACAGTAACCATATACTTGTATGCCCTCACTGCAATCCCTTTATTATGTCTTTACTTATTACCTTCTGTACACCTCCTTTACGCTAATTGGTTTTCTTCATTCCCTACCCTTCGGCACCAGCCTAAGGTTTGGAAGAAGACTATCAAATAAGCGTAATAGGTGTACTCTCTTAATCCTAGGAGCCCTCACAACCTGAGAGAAGGTAAAGAGAAAAGACATCTGAATAATCCTATCCAATTTCTCTTGAACCGGAAACGATCCCCGAATCTGGAACGAATTCCTTCGAGTTCGTATGTAACTATACGATGGCATATCCAATGGAAGTGGATATCCGTAGTGATACGGAGTGTTCTAGAGAAAAGCAAAGTGGATGTAGGAGTGGCAGGGGTATACACGGTCTTTGTCGTGAATGATGGTGATCGCAATTTCCTTTGCCATTATTCTAATCCCATTATATGTCTTTACTTATTACCTTCTGTACACCACAGTTAAGCTTGTTGGTTTTCTTCCTTCCCTACCGTTCGGCACCAGCCTATGGTTTGGAAGAAGACTATCCAATAAGCTCAATAGGTGTACCCTCTCCTAATCCTAGGAGCCCTCACAACCTGAGAAAAGGTAAAGAGAAAAGACAACCGAATAATCATATTCAAACTCTCCAGAACCAGAATCCATCCTCGAAAAAGTTCCTTCGAGTTCGTATGTAACTATACGATGGATTTATCCAATGGAAGTGGATGTTCGTAGTGATACGGGGTGTTCTGGAGAAATGCAAAGGTGATATAGAAGTGGCAATGATATATGCGACACCGTGACATTCCAAAAGCCGAAGTGTTTTAAGAAGGTTCGGTTAACTTGGTTTTATGAGTTTTAGTCAAAGGTCGGGCCAAAGTCGCAGCCAGAGAGAGAGAGAGAGAGAGAAGAAACACTCAGCGTGCACTCTAACCTAGATCAGAATGGTTAATCATTTTATCTAATCTGGATGGCTCCCACTGTTTCCACGAATTCTCCTCCAAACCCAAAAGGAGAATTAGTCGGAATCACCCGAGGAGTAATCCTACTCATCAGTGGGAATCTGGATCCTACTATCATCACATAATAACTTGATGGAAGCCACTCAAGTCACCACACTCCAGAAGGTATGCGCAAGCCTGGCAAGTTTCCTGTATGTTTGAAACTCCCGATATGATTTTTACCCCAAGCGACTTATGACCTTGACAGAGGTCAACATATCATAAGTCGCAAGTCAAGTTAAACCCGTCATTGTCCTGGATTAACTTAGACCCACCCGCACGAGCCCTTGACAGAGGTCAACATGACCGTGCGACTGTCCTAAATAATCGCATATCTATGCAACAAACAAGCATTACCTAGCTACCAAGCATTGTGCCTTGACAGAGGTCAACATACACAGCATGACTACTAAGTAATACCTGTAAGAAATGACGGAGGGCTACGACTGGTTTTTGGCGAAAAACCTTTAACATAATGAACTTGATATCGTTGAAGGAATCCAAGTGGTTTTATAAATATATAGTGGCGAAAACATTTGCTAAAGAGGTCACTACCAGTGAAGGGATCTCGGCTCTTTCCCCGTCGAATGGGGTGCAGGATATCCCAAACTGAATACCACGATGCAAAGCAAAAGTAATCGACTATAGTGAAGTTATTACGTTGACGCAAACTTTTACTCAAGGGGTCACTCTCGATGAAAGGATCTCGGCCCTTGCCTCGTCGAGTGAGGTGCAGGATATTCCAAAATGAAAACCACTATGCAAAGCAAAAGAGAACGTCTGTAATGTCAGTTTTTTTAAAAACCTTGGTTCCAACAACATCATATATATATATTTGTTTTATCCTTGCATTGATAAGAATCTATGCAGTCCCATCAATTAATCACACCAGAAAAGAACTGTAACCCTTCGAAAATTGTTTAGGCAGTTTTTCGGTAATCGGCAAATTTTTCGGCTTTTTCCGTAAAAAGTCAAAATTGATATTTTTCATTGTAGACCTAATTATACAAAATTTAGATAAGATATTACTATAATTTTGTCACTAAAATGTCATTTATAATTTTCTGGTTAAATAAAAAAAAATTCGTAATTAATTAATTTTTTTATTATTTTAAGCCTTTTTAAATACATTTAATTAGGGATAAATACAAATTTAATTAGGTAAATTTCTTAATTAGGAGTCTTTATAAGCTAAAATATGGTGTTAATAAAATTATAACATGTCTTGCAAACTTTTAGATTTTTGGTGGGAAAATTATGGAAAAATGGCTTAAAAATGGGTTTTTTTGAAAAAAGGTTGACATGAAAGCATTAAATGATAATGTGAGGGTGTTTTAGACCTAGAATCTTCTCCAAATTTCCCAAACTCTCACCTCCACCTGCTGGCCGACCCCTTCACCTGCAGTTTTCCCCACTTCCCCACTTCATTCTAGCTTCATTTTCATGCTAAAAATCAATAAAAATCCACAATTTCCTTCTCCATTCAAAGCCTAATCCTAATCCCTTCTCTCTTCAATCCAAATTTGTTCAAAAACTTGAAGAAAGGATTCATCTTTGGTGGCTTGAGCAAGCTAGGGTTCACACTTGGGAGGTATAAATCCTAATCTAGTTGTTAATTGTTGTTTAAGATTGCTAGATTTAGTAGTTTTAGTGTGTAATTTGCTTATGAATTCTTGTTTAGGAAATTCAAGAAAGGGAATTGATGTTGTAATTAGGGTTTGTAGCATGATTAATGGATTTAAGTTAGGGCTTTGGTTATCCAATTGGTTAGAGTAATTAATTGAGCGATGTTGCGTTCGCTAGATCGATAAAATTGCGACATTTACATAGAATCGCTATGCTATTTGCTTACTAGTTTTTCTAAAATTTTAGGAGGTGATCTAATTGTGTTATTTAGGCGATATAATTAACATCTTATACGACTATTAGGGTGTGTGAATGCGGAGTTTTGTTTAGTCGGGTTTTAGCTTTGACAATTTCCCCGATACGGCGATTTTAGTTAAGGTTTTAGCGATTTTCGTGTATTTTCCGCGTACCGAGTGCACGTTGTGATTAATCCGAGAGCGTCGATCTTTTCATAGTGTGAGTTGCATCATCTCAGAAATCTGTAACCTTATATTGTGTGTTATGCAATTCTAGGATCGGTCGGGGAAACTTCGGACACGGCGCGTAAAGGCAAAGCGGTGGCCGGATCAGATTAGCGGGGATTTCTGGTGAGTAGATATATTCATCTATGGGGGAATCGTCTGGATGGCGCGAGGCGCCCCCCTTTCCTAGTTAGGATTACTCTACTTTATGAAATAATTATATTGTTAGCTAGCTTATCCATTTATGTACATTGCATACCCTTACAGTTAACCCTATACTAGATTGCATGGACATTCATATGACATTCATATATACATATGCGATATCATTTCGTAGGACACGAACACCTTCCCATTGGCATCTATTGCACGCGCACTATTCATGTGACACACACGCCTTTGGTATTTGCCATGCCACGTGCACTATAAAAACCTGTTTAGCTTAGTAACGCCATTGCATTCATGCATGATATTTGAGATTGTATCGCACGCATATACCTCGCATTACTATCATATTTACACAGATTTCTAGCCAAACTCTCACATCATATACATTGATATCATAGACACTTATCATATATAACATGTGGACATTATGATTTCTTGAGGATTTCAGTTTGCTGCGATTTCTGGATTTTTGGGGAAAACCGCAAGAATTTAACAAAACCTTATATTTATCATTTTCAAAACAAAGTTGCGGTTTTCTCGTGATGTATGTGTCGTCCACCATGAGTTTTCATGTTTTCTGTTGGATTTCGAGACCCGATTCGAGGAGTGGAGGAACCGTCTCGGGTACATGGTGGGCCCGGTATGGTACCCCGGGGCAAGAAGATCGAGTTGTAGACGATGAGCCTGGCAGGGGAAGACTACCTACCGGTGATGTCTGGCGCGGCGGATATCCGGAGGATACCGACCGTTGTCGTGAGATTTATGATATGGGCCGATCCGGACTGACGGAGCCCGATATTGAGACAGATATGATTCCTTTTTGGTGTCGATGCTTGACACGGGTTTTCAGATGATTTCTTGATGACATTTAGCTATTATACAGATATTCATGTTCTAAAGTTAAGAATTCAATAACCTTAGCTGTTAAAACACTTAAAGACTTAATAATGACATTGCATACCTGTGCATGCATACTAGAGATATTATAGCACATATGGACATGCATGTAGTGGTGCATTGCGTGCATTCTTACGATTGCCTTATTAGATGTTATATTTACTCACGAGCTGGCAACTCACCCCCGTTGTGCCACAGTGTCTTGCAGGTCGGACCCGTCAGTCTTGTAGCGGCGGGCTATCTTGTCATCAGTTCCTTTTGCTCAGACTCGCGACATCGCCCGTAGGTGGGTTGCGAGTATACTTTATTTCTTTTTGCTTTATCATTGTATCTAGTATTCTCCATCTACCAGTTGTTTTGTATATGCGACCTAGTGATGAGACTGAGAGACTGTATATTTGTGGTTCTTTTGGGTCGAGCTCACTTGAGCCGACGTGTGTTTTCTGGTATTTGCATCTCTTTTATGCTCTTTTTCTTGATATTACTATTATATTGCATGTGGTTGTGATCCGCCTTGGGCGAAGAGCTAGCTCCCGTTTGGGGATGCCATTTCTATAATTACAGGTTTATTATCTTGTTGTACCCATTTTGGGGGATAGAAAATACAGGGGAGACTCTGCCGAAATTTTCGGGAAATTTTGATGTTCTTTTTTTGGATTCTATGCAACTTAATTGATTTCAAAACTGTTTTCATTTAAGGTTTTCCTTCACTCTCTTTTGATTTTGGGTTAGATTTCTGGGCTTTGGCTGACTTAGGTTACGGTACGTCTTTAGACGTCTCGTAATCTAAGTGCCAGTCACGTTCCGTACTTTCGGGCCGTGACAAGAACGAAAATAAAATGTACGTATATGCCATCTGCATTCACCACTAGGCCCCGTCATCACCCGTTAGGTTACTTAACTAACGACAGAGCGGGGGTTGGACTAGCGCGGGTGCAAAACATATACAACATCTACTAATATATATAAATATATATATATAGTATTCGTCTCAGGCATGATATAAAGCAACATCACAGAAACATCACAGAATGGTGGATAATCTGGAGCCCCGGGTTTCACTTGAGCCGCAAGTGAGACCCGACGTTCCCTGTCGTGTGGATAGCATGTGCAATGAAACCTAGACCCCTACGAGCGCGGCAAGTTACCCGCCAAAACCAGAAGTGAGGCAGCCCCCTTCAGCAACGTGAATGGACCACCCAGCACTTCACGGAATCCGGTAACTTGAGCACCCCTCCTGGGTCACCTATACCTTACTATGAGTGCGGCGAATAGCCCGCCAATTATAGAGTAAGGTCCCCTCCGTCCCAACGCCACGAGATGCGGACCCGTTGCCCTCTAGGATCCGGCTATTCGTGCACCCACCGTGGGGTAATCCTAGTACAGAAAAGAAAATAATATACAAGGGTGACATCGACCTCAGACCGGTCGTGCCCCAAAAGAATAATATACAAACTGGCAGAGACGGCAGTCCACATGTCGGACGCTCGCCCCGCAATATCAAATGTACAAATGAAATAAAACTGTACTATCATTGCACCACTGGCTATCCACCACGACGATCCAACCAACATCACAGCACAACACAGAACATCAACGTGAATGTCACGTTCGCAAACTCGTCTAAAAGAACATATAGCAGTTAGACGGGCTTACCGATCAAATGACATTCATGGTCGCAGATTATAATGTATGTACTGTCAAACGCACGCTTAAATTATCGATCGACTAAGTTCCAAATTGGCCCCAATAGCAATAACAGCACTACACAGAAAACTGGGCCAAAACAGAATATATCAAAACTCACAATTCCAATCCAGGGGGCTACAGGAAAAATTGTGAAGCCTGTCGCCACTAAATGGCCGTGGATCCGCCGCCAATAGGGGGTAAGTGCGGCGGTTCCGCAGCGCTTTAGAGGGATCAGAAGCCCAAATTTTTTCTGTACCCATAAAATCGCCTGCACGGATTTTTAAGCCACTGGAAAATATTTTTTGAACACTTTTGAAAATCGGCAGAGAACGGAAAATTGGAATCGTGTTTTCGGAAATTCCCGTCGATCGATCTTTCAAGCACGTTTAAACAAGCTAGTAAGGGGTTTAAAGGGTGGCTCTGATACGATGAAGGGTCACGGCAGCGCCCCGGACGTCGAAACGCAGCCAAAATGCGGAACAAAATTTTATTAAACCGGCGCTACCGCTACCCGAATCCGGATCGACCTTAAACCCTAAACTAGCAAACTAACTAAGAGTTAGAATCGTTATACCGAGTTGATCCGAGTCTTTCGGTCTTCATTCCAAGCTCCTAGCGGTTCTTTGATGATGTTTGGTTGCCAGTCTGCCTCCATCTCCGATGATCCACCTGAGGGAAACGGTGCAAGCTCCAGCCTCGACAAACGAGGCAACCGACGCCCCAAAGTTGCTAGCTATGGAGAGTGGGAGTGTATGAAAGTGTCACTACAATTTTTCTCTCTTTTCTTGTGCTCCATGGAGCAACTATAGAAGAAGAATGGAGGTGAGGAAGCTTTGGCATGAGCAAAGAATGGCTAAGTGTTTTTCTTGAATGAGAGAGTGGGAGTTAGCAAGTGTAATGTGTCATGTAAAAAACCAAATGAAAAGAACTCCCCCACCATGAATTGGCCGGCCCCCCCTCTCTCATCCCTCCAAAAAAATATCATTTTCTTTTTACAAATAAACAATGTGCGACCATGCTTTGCACCATGCTTTGACTCATGCATTTGCCACATCATCCCTTCCACCTCATTTATAAAACAAATGATTTTCCAAAATGGAAAATCATATAAATGAGATGGCATCTTCTTCTAGAAGCTATTCCGTATAAAATGCGGAATACTTCCCGGTACATGTATCGAAATACATATACGCGTATTCGTACCAAAAAATACAAATAGCCAAGAGAGAAAACCAATAGTGAACAATAATACTAGAATACGTATATACAAATACATATATAAATTATTAAATCAAAACCCCGATTTAATAATCCGGCTTAATCCTAAGCCACTAGTATTATCAACCGTCCGATTAAAGTCTGCGCAGTAAGTGCACATATTTAATCAGACACATGTATGTATCAACATACGTCATGTACACCATATCGCCTGAACCGTGAAAACCCTCTGTGTGGGACTCTAAAGACTTGTCAATACGCTGGCAGTGGGTTTAACCACAAGCACGTCAGCGACACTAGCTGTACGTAACGGCTACCCAGGTATTGAGCGAAAGGGAGGCCGACGAGCAAACTCATCCTGAACCCCTACTGAGCCTGACAGTAACAATATCCGTACAGTCCGGTCTGTTCATCTAAGAGTATCGCATATCGAGTCTAAGGGGGTGGATAAAGTAAGACCCCTAACAACGCGATATTTAGTGTCGGTATGAAACCCATCACCACCTGAGAAACTATCGATCCTGGATCGATAATTCTCGTCCACCGTGGCCACGGATTTATGATGATGGCCATCCGTACACAACACGACATCAACCCCCAATACCGGGAGAGACGAATCCCCGACGATCCGATCACTACCTCCATGTGGCTCGGGACTGTACCCAACTAAAACCTGTTTGCACGACTCCTTTGAGCCGTGGTAGGGTAGTAATCAAAGCACAGTGGGAACTCACACGAGACAAATGACGATCTCAGGTCGACAGACTAACCTGTACACATGTCACCTGGGAACTGCTATCTGACAATAGGTATAATACCAACTAGCAGGTTCCCGGCGAGTCCGTCCAGTGTACTCATAACCCAATGAGCACCTGTATACTATCTTAGGTGAACATACTAACACCAATGGCTTGTGAGACCTAGCCACCGCCCCTCGTCGGGGTCTCGATCAGTATACACTAGTCTACACTGGAGTATCGATGCCCGGTCTCGATACTCCCACGACTAGGGACATTTAAGGATGTGCTTATAGACCCCAGCTCCTACATATATGATCGCCATCATAATGCTGGCAGTCAAGCAAGAATCCTATGGGCTCTATCAACATGATGATAAAGACAAACCAGATAGCATACTATCATCTTGAGTAAGACTGTTTCATCGGTATAGGTCCTGCCTCAATCATCATAATCACAAGTCCGCGACTATGATAATTGCCTTGAGGGCACTATAGCCAACACAATGGAGCTGTGGCTTTGGCCAAGGAACCCAGGTCCCATCAGAAGTCCAGACATATTCTGAGGCGGTATCACCTGATCCGGGAGATAGTTGATCGCCGGGAGATCGAGGTTAGGAGAGTTGATATGAAGGACAACACTGTGGATCCACTCACAAAGACCATTCTTCAGATACAATTTGAGAGACTTTTCGGAATGTTGGGTATGAGATACTACAGCAGCTGGCCTTAGTGAAAGTGGGAGATTGTTAGTTATATGTATGCCCTTGAGGCTATTGTTGTACATGTGATGTATATTATAATGGATTCATGTATATATATAGAGAGGACTTTCTTGCTCGATATGATAGTTTGCTATCTGGTTTCACTTTATCTTAACATGTTAAGGAATACTGTTTTGTGATCACGTGTTGATAAAGCCCTTAGGATATGTACTCGACTACTAGGACTATGATGAGATCATACTAGTGAGGCCAGGGTAGTCAACGAGTACATCCTATAACTGTTCCTAGTCGAGGGTGTATCGATACAGGGCATCGATACTCCAGAGTAGACTAGCGTACACGCATCTTGACCCATATGATGGGCAATGGATGATCCCATATCCATTGGTGTTGGAAATCAAAGATGGTGTACGGGTGCTCAGTGGAGACTGAGTACACTGAATGGACTCGCCGAGAACTCCTGGATGGTATTTATACCTATCGTCAGATAGCAGTTCTCCGGTGACACTGGTACAGGTTAGTCTGTAGACCCGAGATCGTCATAGAGTCTTGTGTGATTCCCACTGTGCTTTGATTTCCACCTTCCACGTCCAAGAGGGCATGCAAAACGGTGGCTTTTGGGTACAGTCCCGAATCACATGGAGGCAATGAGCGATAGGAGGGGTTTCTTCTCTCCCGGTATGGGGAGTTGATGTTGTGCTGTGTTCGATTGGCTATAACTGGAAGTCCCTGGCCAGGGCTGATATGGAGATTTACTGGTAAGTGTTATTAGTAGTTTCTCGACCCGTTATGAGCCTTACATCGACACGACTTATCGGTTACTGGGGTCTGACGTTTACCACCCCTAGACTAGATATGCAACATATCAGACGAAGAGATCGGACTGTACGGGAGTGTTACTGATTGGATTCACAGGAGAAAGTACAGGCTTGCTTGTTGATCTTCTGATCGCTCAATACCTGGGTGGCTGTTACGTTTAGCTGACCGCTTGCAGCTTGTGGGTGTTTGATATGATCATCACCTACTGCCGGCGTATTGACGACTCTTTAGAGTCCTACACAGAGGTTTCCTAGCTCAAGCAAAACGGAGTAGGAGCAAATATGTGATATGTGCGGGACCGAGAATAATACGATATGAGATACCGTATTCTATTCTCGCAAATATGATATCGGCCGGGTATATGTGATATAGCCGGGTCATCGGATCAAGTGTTGATTCGATGAATCAGTACATGTTATATTAGTCGGTTATATGCGATATAGCCGGATTGTCGGATCGAGGGTTGATTCGATAATTTAATGTATAATTATATATGTGATATATTACATTACGTTAACTAATATTAGCTTGCTTTATTGATTCATTTTCTCACCGGATAATACATTGATATATATATGCGATATATGTTAATTGTATTATTTTCTTTTGTTACAAAAGTATATTATATATGTGATATACAATATTGTAACAAGTTATGATTACAAATACAACATGATTTATGGAGATTAAACAAGTTAGGGTTAGCATTTGGGTTAACTTTTTCATGAAGCTTCTAGAAGCTTTTGTTTTGTTTTAAGCTTAGATATTTTGTGAAGATATTTCTTAACCCAACCCAAACCCTTTACCATGGTTTATTCTCTACAATGGTTAACCCTTTCATTATTAACTCAAGGTTGGATTTGTAACCATAACATAATTTCATTATTCATCACAAAAGGTTTCATCTTCTTCTTCCTCCTTAAAAAGCTTACTAGCTTTTTGTGATTAGATGATTTAGTGTGAGAAATTGAAAACAAAAGAGAGCATAATTCATACTTAATCATCCTCATCCATTCTAGCCACTTAGATTAGGGTGTTCACTTCTCTAATACTTGATTAGAGAGGTGAGAGCTTGAGTTAAAGATTCTTCAAGGTAGATCATCTTCGAAAAGGAAGACTTCAAGCAAGAATGAACCATTCGACTTGTGGAGCCTCTCTTGAGTCCGAGAGATCATGGATCGCGGCGAAGGGACCTCTACTCAGAGCTTATGAAGCGAAGGAACGGACTACAAAGGTTGTAATCCCTCTCTCTTAGATGTAAAGTTGTTTACATGCTTTGTTAACCCTAATTATCTAGCAAAGATCCTCGCTTTAGGTTGTTCGGCACTTGAAAATTTTAAATTCGGCATGGTTGATGTCTTATAGACCCTTGTGATGGTGCCTAATAACCTTACAGACTCATCTCCAAGTCTTTCTCAAAACCCTATGCCACCTTCACACAAAACATGCACAAATCTATTATAAACCCTTTAAACCATCTAAGTTTGGATTTTGAAGACTTTGGACAACTCAAGAATTTTCTTCAGTTTCCCAATGAGGTATAAACCTTCACTTTTAGTTAAGTATTGTATTTAGTATATCCTAGTTTAGTTTAGAAATCGAATTAGTGAGTTATGTGATCTTGGAAATTTACAAGTTGATGTTAAGTGTTAAATTGAGGTGTAGTTAGTGTTTCAAGACCTTAGAGAGTGTTTTATAGGCCAAGACCCGAGAATATAATCCAAAACACGAACTTTGAAATCGGCCGATATCATATTTTATGGATTTTGTGAGGGGATACTGAGATCTGCTATAACCTGGAGACCCTAAAAATTATTTAGCGATTACAGAGAAACGTGCAGGAAACCAGGAACCTATCCTAGAAACCCGAGCCCGTTTCCCTTTGTTCTGGCCGCAGATTTATTCTTGGTGGCCGCAATTTGCGGCCATATCAGGGTGGAATGTGGTGATTTTTGTTCTGAAGCTTCCTTATCTGATATCTAGAGCAACCCTATGTGCAAAATTGGATAATTTTACCTGAGTCAAAATCTAGGATAGATTTCCTTAGTTGCTGATTTCGTGTTATGCGATTTGTGAAACTTGGTTTTGGTATTTGATTTGGATTCCGTCATTGGACGTTTGTACATCAACGGACGAAGGTTATTTGGTTGATTTTGCATGCGTAAGCTATAGTTTTAACCTATGAGCGAACCGTGTGCCATATCGGTTTTTTGGGGTTGGTTTTAATAGAATTGCAATTGTGTATTGATTGTAGGTACCTTCACGTGGACATACGAGACGACGAAGCACATCGACTTCGGCTAAGTGAGGAGTTTAGCAGGTGAGTAGATTATATCTACGGGGGAAGTCGGGCGGATGGCATATAGCACCCCCGCAACCATTGATATGGAAGATTGTGTTATAAATTATAATCAAATAAAGGATATGCTACGAACTTATGGACATGGTTATAGGATTTAGTAAAGAGATGATATGATAAAAGTTGACGCTAATGAATATGATTTGAAAGAGGACAAGTATGTGTTGTTAATGGTATGATATGAGATCGAGATCGATAACCACGACACGAGATTGAGATAAAGGTGTTGTGAAATTAATAAGATATGACGTTTATACAAATGTGATTTGAGATATGTGTATGTGTGTGTGTATTTATGAGTATAACGAGTAATATGTCGTACGAGGCTTTAGATCCGTACCCTCATTATTGTATAGGTCGATAGATTCCCTATTCTGAGTGATGACCCCGTACGATGGATTACCGTACGTGATGAGATGTACCGGATGATTGACCCGTGCCAGTGATTTGAGAATGATGATCGATGATTATTGTCATATCGGATGTTATGAGGCGGGATCGCCGATATAAAGATTGCCACCTGAACCACACCTATTTTCAAAACGACGATGTGTATCGTTTAAAAGTGACCGTATGATTCTTGTGTAGATACATATACCCATTTATTGTTCATGTTGTGTAGGATATTACCCCTCGTGATGTAAATACTACGTGCTGGTATTTAATGCTATATGATATCATTCGCTAGTGCACCTGCACAATTACCGTTGATGTGCATGTTACACATACACAGATTTGCCGGCTCACACACATTCTTAATCGGTAATTGCCATGTCACTTACACAGTAGAATTGTCGTACCATTTACACAGTACAACTTCCATGTTATGAGATTAATCTTAAAAGTAAAAGTACATTCATTGTTCAGTACTATCACTTGACATGCTTACATGATTGTAACGTTCTGAAAATCGTTTCGGTGAAATTTCGAAAAATCGGTAAAATAAGGGTGTTTTCGGTAAAAAGTCAAAATACAAATATTTTATTATAAAAATTAAATATACATATTCTAGCTATGTAATTGCTATTATTTGGTGTTTATTGAGCCGCTGGTGAAATTTCAAATTTTCTGAAAAAAATATTATTTTATTATTATTTTAAGCCGTCACTAATACATTTAATTAGGGAAAATTACAAATTGGAATGAGTTGAAACAAATTTTGTGCATCATAAAACATTAAATAAAAAATTTATCATGTGGTTTTTGGAACGAAATCATTTGCCAAACCGGTTTAGAAATTATTGAAGAAAAAAGGCTTTTTTTTAGCGTAAATGGATGTTTGGGGTACTGTATTTATCATTTTCCATCACCCCACACCCATACCCACACTCACACACCCCCATTTTCCCTCCCCCTTGGCTGAATTCAGCAGCCCCCCTCTCTTGTCCCCACTTGTTTTGCAAAAGAAAAGAAAAGGAAAAGAAAGGATAAAAGAATGTATAAGAATGGGCTTTTGACTTTTCTTTGACTTTGAAACCAACACTCTCTCTCTCTCACTCTCCCACTCACCTCACCCTCCCCATTTTCGGACAGAACCAGCCCCCCCCCCCATTTTCTCCAAGTATCCATCTTCCTTCACCTCCATTTCCTTCAAAAAAAATCAACAAAAATCAACACAAACCCTCACAAAATCAAAATCCGACTCCTACCCATTTCTCTATAGCCAAAATTGCATGGATCTAGGGAACAAGATTCCAATTTGGGAGGCTATGTGTGTGCTTGTGGATCTTCAATTCATTGGGTATAAATTCTAACCATTTTTGCTTAATTAGTTAGTTAATTTCTTAAGGCTAAGTTGTTAAAGTGTTAATTTTGCCCTTGTTGCTAATTTTGAGAATTCAAGAGTATGGTTTGAAGCTAATTTGGGTTTAACCATCACTAATAGGATAATCAAGTGTAGATTATCATCTTGTGGAAATGTAAAACCTAATCTAGTTGCTAGTTGCAATTTGTTAATTTAAAATTTGCAATAAATAAGCTTTTATGTAAACTAGATTTTTATGAAATGCATATATATGTGAGATTTAAATCTAGTTAGGGTTTTATATCATTTGAACATGGTTTAAGTGTGTAATTTATCATATTAAGGCATGTTAAATCAAACCTAGTAACTAGTTTGCAAATTGTATTTTAGAATTTTACTATTTAAGCTAAATTGCAAACTAGAATTTTGGGATTTATGGAAATGAGTAAGTTTAAAATCTAGTAATGGTTTGGGTGGCTTAGTTAAGATATTTAGTGAGCATTGTAGCCACTAAATTCATTAAAACATTTAGTTTTGTACTAAAATGGAAAAGTTTGCTTACTAGGTTTTCGGAAAAATCGCTTTTAAAGTGAGTTTGAGGTTTTGTGAATTCTAACCTATTTCATATTATAATTAGTGTTTGTGAATGCGCAAATGGTGCGTTTGGGTTTTTTCTCGATGGTTTGACGTTTGGACATCGACATCGAGTGTTGGTTTGGCTATTTTTGCATGCGTAGGTGATAGGTTTAGACCTATGTGTGATACGCGTGCCGATTTGGTTTTCGTATGCCGTTTCGATTTCGAATTGGGTTTTTAATGCGATGCGATGTGTCATGATACGTAGGTACCCTCTCGAGGACTTCGAGAAGACAAGCAGGCGCGTGGCGACATCGATTTCGGCAAGCGAGGACCAGGTGAGTAGATTTATATCTACGGGGAGAAGTCGGGTGGATGGCGTATAGCACCCCCGCAGTCCGTGGTGGTGTATACGAATGCGTATACACACCAACATTTATTATATGTTATTTAGGATTAATAACGATGCTTAGGATGGATATTGGTGTGTTGGACTATTTTAGTGTTGCGAACCCTAGGGTAGTGTTGCACTACACATACACACATGCATACTTGCGTACATTCCTATTGATATGTACTCATGGGATTCTTTATATTTATATGTTCACATGGGTATGGGACTATGTGTTCACATACGGATTTGAGGAGGATACTTGGGATTGAGCTGAGTCGATGAGATTTGATTTGAGGCCGTGAGATCGGTGATATAGCAGGGTTCGTATCTTAGATACGACATGACGTTGTAGCGGGTCCTTGACGTAGTGTTTCACACACGTCCATGCATACGTAGGCGGTATCAGTATGGTACTAGACGTAGATCAGTACCCCGATCATGATATTTGATAAAGAGGATACCAGGTGAATAGTTTGATGAATGTGATATTGAACCGTACCCAGATTGGGATGCCGTACGACGGATTTACGTACGAGCTATATTGATGATTGATCCGCACTCTTGACTTGGGATGCCTGATTATAGATATGGTATCGGATATGATATTATTGAGGCGGGATCACCGACTATACATATACAGGTATGTATATGTATCGACTCAGATGATAGGCGGTTCCCTTACCTGTAGTTCAGCCGTATAGTTTAGTGTAGTTGTTAGATTAGATTAGACTTCTTACCTATTTCAAAAACTAACGAATCGTGGGTATTTTAAAAGATAGCCCAAGGGATCCTACGGATATTTCAAAAGACGTATCTTTTCATAAAAACACCGTAGCCCCTATTTTCAAAACCCCATGATTCGTGTTATTTCAAAAGGCACCATTTGTAGGACTTATATTAGTTTAATACTGATTAGTTATTGTTGTGTCTAGTATTCTGCTTCCGTACATTATTGCTGTTCGCTCTGCCCCGCATACTTATTTTGCTGCATACTCCATTATTGATATCATGCTGTTAGGACACCAGCACCATTACCGATGATGCGTATGTACCACGTACACCTACTTGCTGGCTCACACACATCTTCATCGGTAATTTCCATGTCACGTACACTTTAGAGAATATAATTGCTTGACTTAGATTGTTAGCTAGTAGTGTTGACATGATATTAGTGTACTTCCCTTATATGCCATATTAGACATTATAGTTATTACCTACCACTTCATGCATACTGTTATTCAGTTGTTCATGCCTAGTTCATTATCATTGATATATGCATTTGTGATGATTTCTTGAGATTTATGATATTTCTGGATTTGGGGAAAACCGCAAAACATATACAAACTTCTTCTTTCTCTTTCTAAATAAAAAGCGCAGTTTTTCCCATGATGTATGAGTCGTCCACCATGAGTTTGCTGATGGATTTGGAAACCCGATTCGAGGAGACGGATGAACCGTTTCGGGTACATGGTGGACCCGGTAAGGTACCCCGGGGCAAGAAGCTCGTGGTGATGACGATGAGCCTGGCAGGAGGAGACTACCTACCGGTGATTTTACCCGACGCGTCGGATATCCGGAGGATACCGTCGTGGTCTTGAGATGGATGGTAGGGGCCGGTCTGGACTGACGGCGTCCTAGATATTGAGATTGAGACATTAAGATTTCGAGATATTGAGGTACTGAGATTTGATGATACAGGCCAGTCCGGATAGCCGGAGCCTGAGGTTTTGAGACATTGAGATTCATGTTTTGTGTCGATGCTAGACACCGTTGATGCTGATTTCATTTATGATACCTCATTTTAAAAATACAAAGGAAATCTCACTAATTTATGAAAACAGTTTCTTCATTTACATGTATTCTGTTTTCATGCATTCATACCTCATTCATATGATATATTGCTACCTGAGGCACTGACACGGGCACATGAAATTATACTCGGGTTAGATTTTACCCTAGACAATGTCATAGGCTGCCTGTTATACATATATTTGAGGATATTTTATGATCATTGACCTAGGTTGCGTTATTTATGCGATTTCTATGCGTAGAAGTTTTTCTACTCACGAGTTGGCAACTCACCCCCGTTGTGCCACAGTTCTTGCAGGTTTCGCCGTACAGGTTTCATTACGGCTTTGCTGGCACTATTTCCATTTCCGGGTGACTTGCTAGTAGGTGGGTTTATTTGTATCGTACCCATCATATTACCTTGTATATTATTATTCAGTTGTATCTAGAGGTTCCATCAACCAAACATGTATTTTTGAGATAGAGACCAGTGTTGTTTATTCTTTCGACCTTAGAGTCGCTCGTTATATTTCTGGTGGTTTTGAGTTTCCTTTTGAGTTTTGATCCTCGCCGTTGGCGTTGTATATTATATTGCTTGTGTGGTTGTGACCGTCGATTGACGAAGAGCTAGCTCCCGCTTGGGATGCCTTTTTATTGATTCCGTATACTATTCATGTTGTATCCCGTTTGGGAGCCAGTATTTACAAAGGAGCCTCTGCCGAAATTTTCAGTAAATTTTGATGTTCTTAAAAACCGCATAATTCGGCTTATGCTATTAAAACTACTTGTTTTAAATTAGTTTTCCTTCACTCTACTATTTTCTTGGTTTGGATTTCTGGGTTTTCGGTTTACTTAGATTACGTACGCCTCGAGACGTTCGTAGTTTAAGTGCCGGTCATGTTCCGTACTTTCGGGTCGTGACAAAGTTGGTATCAGAGCGTTAGGTTTTAACCTTCGGAGCGTAGGATGACCCTTAGTTGATGGAATAGGTGACTAAAGTAGAGTGACGTACCGTTGATATGTTCCGCGGCATATTTACGACACGCCACTCCACTTATGAAGCCTTAGGATTTACATTTCCTTGTTCAGTATTATATTCCTTCCTGATTCGGTACCAGTTTGGTTTTGCTGCTACGGTTACGGCAGGGAGAGCTACGGCTAAAGTTGCGATCAGCATGAGCTCGTTACGAACGAGGACTGACCATTGCGTGATTCCGGGGACACACGATTGCAGAGATGTGTATTTTTACTGTGTTTCCGCGCCACGAGCGTTTGGCGGATCGCCTTTATGAGATTTTCCGGACGTGCCGATCAGTATCAGAGGATTGAGCCAATGATAGAGGCCAGCCAGATCTTGATGACCGTTGGTGTGTTGCTTATTCATGAAGATCGAGGCACTGTTCAGCATGCAGACGAGCGAGCCAGTTATTGCTGCGAACGACGAGATATTGCCCAGATGCTGGAATTCGTGCAGGACGAGTTGTACTAAGAGATGATAGAAGGTCGCTAGTCATCGAGGATGAATGACTAGGACATGTGGATCGTTCGCCTACCCCGATGCGAGGTCATCAGATAGATTGATTCCAGCTAGAGACGACTTCGCGCGGAGACGTTGGGAGTCGACAGAGACGATCGAATGTCAGAAACCTATTATTCCAAGTTTAAAGTAGTCGGAAAGACATGCAGGCAATTCTATGGTCCCTCTAGAAGAATGAAACCCTAACTCGACTTAATGACCGTGTGAAAGCCTTTGAACCTTCGGGTTTGCGGCAGTTCTGCGGCGCCATTAGTGAGGCTTGGGTTTGCCCTTCTACGGCTGGACCACCGATGCTGTGGTATGTACTCGATACTATTAAACTGTGCACAAGATGGTGAGCTCTTGGGGGATTATGAGGTTTTGACGACTCGATCGGATGGCTCGACTTAATTCGGATGCTAGTTTGTGAGATGCATTCTTGGGAGACTCCAGATACGAGGATAGCCGTTAGAGCTCAGTCCATGCAGCCGCGACGAGACGAGTCCAAGGCAGACGACATTAGAGAAAAGTGGAATAAGAGGTTCGCACCAGATCTAGATGAGATGACGTTCCACTCCGCCGACATCAGAGAGGCGATGCGCATGCCGAGGCATGGTACTTGGACTTACCTTCCAGAAGGAGTCGCGATGAGTATGCAGTCATTCCAGAGCAAGATGCAGATATAGGAAAGGACAATGACTTCCGGACAGTTGGTAGAGACGAGACATGGAAGAGACCGTGAGCAGGATTCCTTCCAGGACACTGCTGCAATGATAATTGCACCCAGGATCAGATGTGTCACATATATTCAGAGAGCCAGAGGCCGACGCCGGTGATATGCTATCTTACGAGTGGTCGCGATGATTGACCAAGAGATGACCAGAGAAGTGCCAGAACGGAATTGTCCCCGTTAGCACACCTGACAGGGCCGATGAGCCGATGGACCGAAAGATTGGTAATTCACAGTGAAGACCTTGACCCAGGAGTGGTCATGGTTATGCACACCAGCAGGCCAGAGTTCATGATCATCGACGAGACGTCCCATTAGTGACCGCGACAGTTGGCCCGAGATTCTTAGAGGATGCACTTGAGCGATACTATTCCGCCATTATTGATTTCGATGTTTTGGGTGATTTATTCGCATGATTTGATTTTGATGATTGGGTTTCATGATATGTGTTTTCATGCACCATGGTTGTACTTACTGAGCATTTACGATTTTTGCACAGTTGTTGCACTTGACATCGTTTTCGTGCCTTGGTTTCACATGTTTGTGATTTTATGGGATTTAGACATTTGAGTTGATTTTGTGCGTATGCACGCACACGATTTGGTTCCTGCACTCTGTATAGTTATATATACTTGCAGTGCAGTGATACGCCTTTTGTGCACTTAGATACACTGGACTTTGATTTCGATTGGGATACTCGATATTTGTTTTGTGCACCTTGTGCACCTGATTGGATTTTACGCGTGTTCGACACTCGATATTGGATTTCGGGATTTCATGCATGATGGATGCACCGGGTTTGGATTTTTAGCGCATGTTGGGCGCCTGCTATGAGATGCGATTTGGTGCACACCAGATGCACTAAATCGGAATTTTCGTGCATGTCAGATGCGCCTGATTTTGCTGTCAGGCACACACGTTGCCTACGAAAGATGTTTCGTGCACACCCGATGCACTTAGATGTTGTTTCTGTGCGCATGTATGGCACATTCTTGGATTTTGATATCCGTGCGCACCAGACGCACGTAGCATTCATGTGCATATTTTGGGATTTATTTCGTATAGAGCAGTACGTTTTTATGATATTGCTATGTGATTTCGTACTGAGCAGGACTAGTCAGAGGACAGTATCTGAATATATTTTGCATGCATTGATAGTTATTGAGGGGATTTCCAAAAAGCGAGCTATAGCCTCAGTATTTACCTACGTGTCTGATATGACACGAAATGTTTAAAACAAGGAGACCCTTCTAAATTGTTTCCAAAACGGCGGAACGTACATTTCAAACAAAAGTATATATGTATATAGTTATTTTCTTTTGGTAGACGTCCGCCACTGTGCAGTGTTATACGCGTGCACAGCGACTTAAAGAGATTTGGCATGCATTTCCTTCAAATACTTACATATATAGATTCGATATTTACATGTATAGTTTCGAGTTATGGCATATTGGTTTTGATTTGGATTTGGCATTGATGTCTTCTCCATGACTCCGATGATTGCGGGATGCTTGACAGAGTTTCGATTTGAGTTATATGCTCATTTTTCAAGCGCATGCGCTGCGCTACGATTTGTTTTATGTAGTTACAATTTCGGAGCCCCGACGACTTGATGGTTTTTCTTAGATGTTTTAGTATTTGGGGGAGTTTGAATTTAAATTCGGGGACCGAATTTCTTTAAGGGGGGAAGATTGTAACGTTCTGAAAATCGTTTCGGTGAAATTTCAAAAAATCGGTAAAATAAGGGTGTTTTCGGTAAAAAGTCAAAATACAAATATCTTATTATAAAAATTAAATATACATATTCTAGCTATGTAATTGCTATTATTTGGTGTTTATTGAGCCGCTGGTGAAATTTCAAATTTTCTGAAAAAAATATTATTTTATTATTATTTTAAGCCGTCACTAATACATTTAATTAGGGAAAATTACAAATTGGAATGAGTTGAAACAAATTTTGTGCATCATAAAACATTAAATAAAAAATTTATCATGTGGTTTTTGGAACGAAATCATTTGCCAAAACGGTTTAGAAATTATTGAAGAAAAAGGCTTTTTTTAGCGTAAATGGATGTTTGGGATACTGTATTTATCATTTTCCATCACCCCACACCCATACCCACACTCACACACCCCCATTTTCCCTCCCCCTTGGCTGAATTCAGCAGCCCCCCTCTCTTGTCCCCACTTGTTTTGCAAAAGAAAAGAAAAGGAAAAGAAAGGATAAAAGAATGTATAAGAATGGGCTTTTGACTTTTCTTTGACTTTGAAACCAACACTCTCTCTCTCTCACTCTCCCACTCACCTCACCCTCCCCATTTTCGGCCAGAACCAGCCCCCCCATTTTCTCCAAGTATCCATCTTCCTTCACCTCCATTTCCTTCAAAAAAAATCAACAAAAATCAACACAAACCCTCACAAAATCAAAATCCGACTCCTACCCATTTCTCTATAGCCAAAATTGCATGGATCTAGGGAACAAGATTCCAATTTGGGAGGCTATGTGTGTGCTTGTGGATCTTCAATTCATTGGGTATAAATTCTAACCATTTTTGCTTAATTAGTTAGTTAATTTCTTAAGGCTAAGTTGTTAAAGTGTTAATTTTGCTCTTGTTGCTAATTTGAGAATTCAAGAGTATGGTTTGAAGCTAATTTGGGTTTAACCATCACTAATAGGATAATCAAGTGTAGATTATCATCTTGTGGAAATGTAAAACCTAATCTAGTTGCTAGTTGCAATTTGTTAATTTAAAATTTGCAATAAATAAGCTTTTATGTAAACTAGATTTTTATGAAATGCATATATATGTGAGATTTAAATCTAGTTAGGGTTTTATATCATTTGAACATGGTTTAAGTGTGTAATTTATCATATTAAGGCATGTTAAATCAAACCTAGTAACTAGTTTGCAAATTGTATTTTAGAATTTTACTATTTAAGCTAAATTGCAAACTAGAATTTTGGGATTTATGGAAATGAGTAAGTTTAAAATCTAGTAATGGTTTGGGTGGCTTAGTTAAGATATTTAGTGAGCATTGTAGCCACTAAATTCATTAAAACATTTAGTTTTGTACTAAAATGGAAAAGTTTGCTTACTAGGTTTTCGGAAAAATCGCTTTTAAAGTGAGTTTGAGGTTTTTGTGAATTCTAACCTATTTCATATTATAATTAGTGTTTGTGAATGCGCAAATGGTGCGTTTGGGTTTTTTCTCGATGGTTTGACGTTTGGACATCGACATCGAGTGTTGGTTTGGCTATTTTTGCATGCGTAGGTGATAGGTTTAGACCTATGTGTGATACGCGTGCCGATTTGGTTTTCGTATGCCGTTTCGATTTCGAATTGGGTTTTTAATGCGATGCGATATGTCATGATACGTAGGTACCCTCTCGAGGACTTCGAGAAGACAAGCAAGCGCGTGGCGACATCGATTTCGGCAAGCGAGGACCAGGTGAGTAGATTTATATCTACGGGGAGAAGTCGGGTGGATGGCGTATAGCACCCCCGCAGTCCGTGGTGGTGTATACGGATGCGTATACACACCAACATTTATTATATGTTATTTAGGATTAATAACGATGCTTAGGATGGATATTGGTGTGTTGGACTATTTTAGTGTTGCGAACCCTAGGGTAGTGTTGCACTACACATACACACATGCATACTTGCGTACATTCCTATTGATATGTACTCATGGGATTCTTTATATTTATATGTTCACATGGGTATGGGACTATGTGTTCACATACGGATTTGAGGAGGATACTTGGGATTGAGCTGAGTCGATGAGATTTGATTTGAAGCCGTGAGATCGGTGATATAGCAGGGTTCGTATCTTAGATACGACATGACGTTGTAGTGGGTCCTTGGCGTAGTGTTTCACACACGTCCATGCATACGTAGGCGTTATCAGTATGGTACTAGACGTAGATCAGTACCCCGATCATGATATTTGATAAAGAGGATACCAGGTGAATAGTTTGATGAATGTGATATTGAACCGTACCCAGATTGGGATGCCGTACGACGGATTTACGTACGAGCTATATTGATGATTGATCCGCACTCTTGACTTGGGATGCCTGATTATAGATATGGTATCGGATATGATATTATTGAGGCGGGATCACCGACTATACATATACAGGTATGTATATGTATCGACTCAGATGATAGGCGGTTCCCTTACCTGTAGTTCAGCCGTATAGTTTAGTGTAGTTGTTAGATTAGATTAGACTTCTTACCTATTTCAAAAACTAACGAATCGTGGGTATTTTAAAAGATAGCCCAAGGGATCCTACGGATATTTCAAAAGACGTATCTTTTCATAAAAACACCGTAGCCCCTATTTTCAAAACCCCATGATTCGTGTTATTTCAAAAGGCACCATTTGTAGGACTTATATTAGTTTAATACTGATTAGTTATCGTTGTGTCTAGTATTCTGCTTCCGTACATTATTGCTGTTCGCTCTGCCCCGCATACTTATTTTGCTGCATACTCCATTATTGATATCATGCTGTTAGGACACCAGCACCATTACCGATGATGCGTATGTACCACGTACACCTACTTGCCGGCTCACACACATCTTCATCGGTAATTGCCATGTCACGTACACTTTAGAGAATATAATTGCTTGACTTAGATTGTTAGCTAGTAGTGTTGACATGATATTAGTGTACTTCCCTTATATGCCATATTAGACATTGTAGTTATTACCTACCACTTCATGCATACTGTTATTCAGTTGTTCATGCCTAGTTCATTATCATTGACATATGCACTTGTGATGATTTCTTGAGATTTATGATATTTCTGGATTTGGGGAAAACCGCAAAACATATACAAACTTCTTCTTTCTCTTTCTAAATAAAAAGCGCGGTTTTTCCCATGATGTATGAGTCATCCACCATGAGTTTGCTGATGGATTTGGAAACCCGATTCGAGGAGACGGATGAACCGTTTCGGGTACATGGTGGACCCGGTAAGGTACCCCGGGGCAAGAAGCTCGTGGTGATGACGATGAGCCTGGCAGGGGGAGACTACCTACCGGTGATTTTACCCGACGCGTCGGATATCCGGAGGATACCGTCGTGGTCTTGAGATGGATGGTAGGAGCCGGTCTGGACTGACGGCGCCCTAGATATTGAGATTGAGACATTGAGATTTCGAGATATTGAGGTACTGAGATTTGATGATACAGGCCAGTCCGGATAGCCAGAGCCTGAGGTTTTGAGACATTGAGATTCATGTTTTGTGTCGATGCTAGACACCGTTGATGCTGATTTCATTTATGATACCTCATTTTAAAAATACAAAGGAAATCTCACTAATTTATGAAAACAGTTTCTTCATTTACATGTATTCTGTTTTCATGCATTCATACCTCATTCATATGATATATTGCTACCTGAGGCACTGACACGGGCACATGAAATTATACTCGGGTTAGATTTTACCCTAGACAATGTCATAGGCTGCCTGTTATACATATATTTGAGGATATTTTATGATCATTGACCTAGGTTGCGTTATTTATGCGATTTCTGTGCGTAGATGTTTTTCTACTCACGAGTTGGCAACTCACCCCCGTTGTGCCACAGTTCTTGCAGGTTTCGCCGTACAGGTTTCATTACGGCTTTGCTGGCACTATTTCCATTTCCGGATGACTTGCTAGTAGGTGGGTTTATTTGTATCGTACCCATCATATTACCTTGTATATTATTATTCAGTTGTATCTAGAGGTTCCATCATCCAAATATGTATTTTTGAGATAGAGACCAGTGTTGTTTATTCTTTCGACCTTAGAGTCGCTCGTTATATTTCTGGTGGTTTTGAGTTTCCTTTTGAGTTTTGATCCTCGCCGTTGGCGTTGTATATTATATTGCTTGTGTGGTTGTGACCGTCGATTGACGAAGAGCTAGCTCCCGCTTGGGGATGCCTTTTTATTGATTCCGTATACTATTCATGTTGTATCCCGTTTGGGAGCCAGTATTTACAAAGGAGACTCTGCCGAAATTTTCAGTAAATTTTGATGTTCTTAAAAACCGCATAATTCGGCTTATGCTATTAAAACTACTTGTTTTAAATTGGTTTTCCTTCACTCTACTATTTTCTTGGTTTGGATTTCTGGGTTTTCGGTTTACTTAGATTACGTACGCCTCGAGACGTTCGTAGTTTAAGTGCCGGTCATGTTCCGTACTTTCGGGTCGTGACAATGATATACTCGATATGCTCATACTACTACTCTATGTTGCATACATCGTACTTTATGGTTATATGCATTAAGATGTTGTTTTCATGAGGTCTCTGCATTTGAGAACCGTGGTTATATTTTAAAGGAAATTGCGTCTTGTTTTAAAAACACGATTCTCATGATATGATATTTCGAGATTTCCACCATGAGTTTTTCTCAGTTCTGAGCTTGTTTTCGAGACCCGATTCGAGGAGTTGGCGGATGCCGTTTGCATGAACATGGTGGACCCGGTATGGTACCCCTGGGCAAGAAATGATTTTTGTGGTGTAGACGATGAGCCTGGCAGAGGGAACACTACCTACCGGTGATTGTATAGAGCTCGGCGGATATCCGGAGGATACCGTTTTGGAGTTATGATATGAGACGGATATTTGGGCCGATCTGAGGATGTGGCGCCTCAGATTAGATAGATATGAGGGACGATCTGAGTATGCGGCGCCTGAGATATGAGGATTTACGTGTCGATGCTGGAAACGGTTTTCATGATGTTTGAGTGTCGGTGTGGGACACTCAGGTTCCATGATATTGTTTGTATCGTTGATGGACACGTGGATCCACATGCATACAGGCATATGATATCAGATGTTTATTTATATATGTCATTGCATTGACTTGATTGTTGACATATATGCATATGTGGTCACCCTAGATATCATAGTATTACCTTCAAGATATAGTAACTTAGGAAATCGTTGTTTTATTCGATTTCTACGTGCTGATGTTTTCTACTCACGATTTGGAAACTCATCCCCGTTGTGCCACAGTTCTTGCAGGTTTGACCGCTTAGGATCAGTTGCGGTATTGCTGGCACACAGTTTCATCCAGGTTGTTTGCTTTGGTAGGTGGGACACATGTTGGATCGTGCCCACTCTCGTACTTTATATACTCCGTTGTATCTAGATAAACTCCATCAGCTCAAATCAAATCAGAGACTAGACATTGTATATTGGTAGACCTGGTCATACTTGGGTTTTGTTCGAGACTTAGAGCGATGGGTTTATGATCGCTTTCTTGAGTTGTGATGTCTTGCTTCTTTATTGTTCTTTCTGGGATGATTCTTTGCTGTTGGGCGTCGTATATATGTTATTGTGTGGTTGTGATTCCGCTGGTTGGCGAAGAGCTAGCTCTCGCTTGGGGATGCTTATATATTGTTGTGTAAATGGTTTTGGATCAAGATGTACAAGGGAGGTGCTGCCCAAATTTTTAAAGACGAAACATGTTTTCAACTAGTATAACCTACTTGCATTTTCATGTCCCATTAGTTATCCATTTAAAGAAAAAAAACATGATTCATTATACCTTTATTTCAAACTGCACCCCCACTATTTTCCGCAAAAGGTTTAGATTTTCTGGGCTTCAGCTTACTTGATTTACGTCACGCCTTTAGACGTTGCGTAATTTAAGTGCCGGTCACGTGCTAAATTTTGGGTCGTGACATCCACTTTCTACTTGTTCTCCGATCTTTTGTAGCTTGGCATCACTTGCTTAAGCTGCCTTGATCTGATTGACAATAGTAGACTGGACTTGTAAGTTCATCAAATACGAAGCGTTACCTGGCATAACTACTTCGATCTCCAATCCATGCAATTCTTGCTGTAGCTTCCACTGAGCGGTGAGATTCATTGCTAATGGCCGGCGGCAAAGTGCATCAGGAACTACATTCACCTTCCCAGAATGATATTGTTGGTTGATATCGAAGTCCGCCATGAGTTCTAGCCATCTTCTCTGCCGCGTGTTCAATTCCTTCTGAGTAAATACATAATTCAAACTCTTGTTGTCAGTGTATAGATCCGCTTTACTTCTTTCTGAGTATCCCGGGCTTGTTCTCCCAAAAGATAGTGCCGCCAAATCTTAAGTGCAAAGATAACGGCTGCCAACTCCAGATCATGTGTTGGATAGTTGTGCTCATGAACCTTCAGCTGTCTCGACACGAAATCCACAACTTTTCCATGCTGATGTAGAACACATCCTAATCCCTTACCGGGCGAATCACAATGTACGACAAAACCTCCAGATTGATCCGGTATTACAAGAATAGGAGCTGAAGTTAATCTTGATTTGAGTTCTACAAAAGCTTGTTCACATGCCTCTGACCATACGAATGCTTCATCTTTACGTGTGAGATTGGTCAGGGGTGCTGCAATCTTCGAAAAACCTTCATAGTATCCTGCTAATCCCAAGAAACTTCTTATATCCTTCATCGTCTTTGGTGTCGGCCACTCGCTGACAGCTAACACCTTAGCTAGATTTACTGAGATTCCTTCGCCTGAAACGATATGTCCGGGAAATCCGACTTGATCTAGCCAAAATTCACACTTGTTGTACTTGGCATAGAGTTGATGTTGTCATAATGTTTGCAGGACAATCCGTAAATGCTCAGCGTGTTCTTTCCGATTCTTCAAATACACCAGGATGTCGTCGATGAAAATAACAACAAACCTGTCTAAGTACTCTCGGAAGACTCGGTTCATCAGATTCATGAATATAGCAGGTGCATTGGTCACTCCAAATGGCATCACGAGATATTCGTAATGACCATAGTGAGTCCTGAACGCCGTCTTCGGAATATCGGACTCTTTGACCTTCACCTGATGATAACCCGAATGAAGATCTAGCTTCGAAAATACACAAGACCCATTTAGCTGATCGAAAAGATCATCGATGCATGGTAGTGGATACTTGTTCTTAATCGTCATTTCGTTCAGAGCTCGGTAATCTACACATATCCTGTATGAACATTCTTTCTTCTTCACCAGCAAAACTGGAGATCCCCAACTTGAAGTACTGGGACTAATCTAACCTTTCTTCAAAAGTTCATCCAACTGAGTGCGGATCTCCTTCAATCCCTCAAGACTTAACCGGTAAGGGGATTTGATTATCAGTTGCGCACCAGGAATTAAGTCAATGTTGAATTCAAGAGCTCGATCGGGAGGCAAACCTATTATATCTTCAGGAAACACATCCTCGAACTCTCGAACTACCTCTGTCTTTTCTTCTTCCGCCGGTAGAGTAAACACTTATGCATTCTTTGGCTTATCATGGAAGATTCCTAGCTCAAAAGTATTGTCTCCACTCTTGAAGTAGAAGACCGGGTGATCTGGTATCTCAAATACCACCCTCATTTGACGGCAGTCAATCATAGCATAGAAAAATCCCAGCCAGTCCATTCCCAACACAACATCAAAATTTGGGATGTCCGGTACTTTGAAATTCGCGTAGAATTCTCGCCCGCAAACCACTACTGGACACTGATCAAATTCCATAGTTGCTTTCAATACTCCATTTCCGTAACTGACATTCCAGCTTGAAATGAGTGGCTGCATGGGAATCGCATGTGTTCTCACAAATCGTTGGGACATGAAGCAGTGTGACGCTCCAGTGTCGAACAGTGCGAGTGCAGGAAGGGTGGCTACTAGTATAGTACCTAAGTTGTTGAGGTTGGTTTTAGATACAGGAGAAATATAGAGGTATACAAAGACTGAAAAGATGAAAGGATTGAGAATTACCAGAGATTACTTGGCTAGTGGCTTCGGCTTCCTCAACCATCTCTGTGAAAGCCTGACGTCTGGGTATATTCCTCCTTGCTGGAGGCACATTCCTCTGTCCCTGGGGCACGTTTCTCTGCCCTTGAGGCACGTTTCTTTGTGCCTGGTGAAATTAACAAGGAGGCTGTGCAGGAGGTCCACATGAAGGTGGAGCAGGGAGAGCAAGAAAAGGTGCAGGAGCCTGAATAGCTGGCCGCTGCAGGACTGTGATTACGGGTCTTGGCGCTGGAGCTAGGTTGAGTCGATATGGACATGCTCATATGGCTTGAGTGGATGCGCCACAAACCAAACACAGGCCATTTGCACGCCTGCAGTCTTTCTCCAAGTGTCCATTCCTATTGCAGTAGAAGCAAAAGTTTGGACTGGGCCGGTTAAATGTTCCTTCCGGTCTCCTAGGTGCAAATGTTGGCCTGGAAAAGGCTCCTCCTGCCATTTGAGTGGCAGGGCATTTCACACTGACATTCTGCAGTCAGCCCTTCTTCTTCACAACTACCTCGTAGCGTCGGGCAGCCTTCAAAGCGAGATCATGGGTTGGAAAATCCCCTGTAGCTAGTGCAGCTTGGATTTCCGGGTCCAACCCTTACTGAAATCGTCTTTCCCGGATCTTAGCAGTCGGAATCAGGTGTGCCACGAGCCTATTACGACCTTGTGTTAGCAGTGTAATATGTGATATCAGGAATTTGAATTTGAGACAATATCTTACCTGCTAAGCATGGTAAACGCAGCATCGTATTCATCCACAGACTTGCTCCACATCGAGCCTTGTTGTAAGTGAATGAACTGTTGTTCCATGTCGAAACGGGCAGTCTCAGGGAAGTACTTCGCGTCGAACATATCGCGAAACGTCTTCCATTCAATCGGTTGGGCAAGACGGCTTTCTTCAGCCTTCCACCAGACTCTGGCGTTGTCTGTTAGTTACAGCTTCGCAACTCTCACCCAAGCAATCTCTGGCACTTGTGCTGCTGCCAGGTCATCTTCTATCGACTGGGCCCATTCTTTTGCCTCCTGTGGGCTCTCTTTTCTAGAGAAATGTTTCGGGTGTAGTGTCTAGAATTGCTCGACTCCGGGTGCCTCGACCTCTGGGCGGTGCATGAGAGTAGGTGGTGGGGTGTTGCCATTGACGTCCGTACTTGTGTTGTTAGGAGAATCCATGACCTTGATAGAAAAGAAAGGTTATGATAGATTCAAGAAATTTGAAATCTAAGGAATGTATAGCTGCTGATTCTTATAATTCTTGTGATATATTGCTTTTAAGATTCCATGCAGAACTGACCTGCATGGGCTGCCAACAAAACCTGCCATGCCCCGCTTCCCAGTGTATGGAAGCGGTGACGTGGCGAGCCGCAACGTATTTACTAAGAAATAAATACGTTAAGCGTAATTAAGCAGTATATATAAAATGCACAAGAATGACAAGAGATATAAAATAAACAGCAACTTTTATTAACATTCATCTTTACAATACAACTTCTTTAAAAAGGAAAGATACAATGATATAAAGCAATGCCTAAACAGTGGCATACAAACCTAAATAAGTATAAGATGATCTAGAAATCCGTTTGGGCAATGAACTCGTCCAAGTCCTCCTGGCACGGCTCGATCTCCTGAGAGTCCGGTCCTCCTAACGAACATTCCAAAGAAAGAAATAGACAGGAATGTCGTCAGCGAACTAGCGCTCGGTAAGTCCCAAAAGAAAGAAAGGAATATAGCAAGTAATGTGAAAAGAAACTAGTAAGTTGTACCGGTATATGTTTCTTATTCTAACATGGTTGTTTGTAGTTTGGTACGGAAAGCATTTGTGTATACTAGAGGAGTCCATCTTACCCCGTGGACTATGGTAACATGTAGTATAAGGCCTCGTCAAAACCTACGGGACAATGGCACGAGAGTTTATGTAGGTATCTTTTAGTGACCATCTCGTGCCACGTTAATACATTCCGTACCAATCTACCCCATTATCCCCGCGTAATATATTGTATAGGTTATATTTACGAGTCTTGTCGAATCCATGGATACAAGTTGTTCAAGTAGTCAGGTTCAAGTGTAATCATGTATTCAAGAAGTAAGGTCAAATTATAGCCATGGTTCGGTCAAGTCAAGTCATGTATTCAGGTTTGATATTGAAGTTTGAATTCAGGTATTCAGGTTCATGTTCAAGTATACATGTTAAAGTTTGGATTCATGTTTGAATTGGACTCTGATTTGAGTTTGGATTCAGGTTTGATTTAGACTCAGACTTGAATTAGACACTTGTAACTGATTTAGATCCTGAATTAGGTTTGGGAGTCATCGATAACTGCTGCACATGGACGGCAGCATTTGTGTCTTTTTCCAAGACAATTACCATTGATAACTCCATTAAGTTTTCTACCTTAAATAGGCAAGATCACTTTCTCCGGCTCCCTGGGGCTCAAAAGAATTGATCCCGCTTAAACCTATATTTACTAAGTCCTTAAATATTGTTTTATATAACTCGATGGGTTTATGAAAAAATATTTTTAGTAAAATTAAAAATAAACCTTGAGAAGTTATTTATATTATTTAAGGTTTGTATAGATGTAAATTTTAAGGATTTGAGGTATTTTTGTGATAAAAGCTTAGCTTGGAAAGTTCATGATAGTTTATTGTAAAACTTGTCTTTTATTGGTATCTTGATGGTATTTTGGTGAAAACTTGTAATTCTTTCATTGTACAAAATGTAAGTTTATTACATTTTGAAAATATATGGATTTTTAATATTTATATAATAATTAAAAATTAAATTTTTAATTAAGTAGAAAATTTTGTTTTTCTTGAAAACCGTATTAAAAACCTTTCGAGACCGAATGCTCCGTGAGGAGGTCTGCATCTCTCTCTATTAGCCCAAGGATGTGCGATAATATGCACCATCTAATAGTGGGTCCCCTAAAGAGGGTTGTAGAGTGTCATGACCCGAAAAGTACGGAACATGACCGGTACTTAAATTACGAAATGTCTCGAGGCGTACGTAATCTAAGTAAGCCGAAACTCAGAAATCAAAACCAAGTAAAGCAGTAGAGTGAGGGAAAAACCAATTTAAATCAAATAGTTTAGAAACATATGCCGAAATATGCATTTTTAAAATCATGAGTCTTTTATAAAAATTTCGGCAGAGTTTTCTTTGTAAATACTGGCCCCGAACGGGGTACAACATGATAAATGTACACATAAAGATAAAAGGCATCCCCAAGCAGGAGCTAGCTCTTCGTCAATCGACTGCCACAACCACGCAAGCAATATAATATACAACGCCGAAGGGCGAGGATCAAAACTGAAAAGGAAACTCAAAACAACAAGAAAACCCATAATAATACAATGCGCGACTCTAAGGTCGAAAGAATAAACACTAGTCTTCTATGTCTATCAAATATACAAGTCTGGTTGATGGAGTTTTAACTAGATACAACTGAAATAACAACTATACAATGGTAGTCCTGATACCAAAGAACCCACCTACCAAAGCAAATCACCCGGAATGGAAGCAGTGTGCCAGCAAAGCCGTAACGAAACCTATACGGCAAAACCTGCAAGAAACTGTGGTACAACGGGGGTGAGTTGCCAACTCGTGAGTAGAAAACATCTATGTAACCCTTCGAAAATCGTTTGGGCTGTTTTTCGGTAATCGGCAAATTTTTCGGCTTTTTCCGTAAAAAGTCAAAATTGATATTTTTCATTATAGACCTAATTATACAAAATTTAGATAAGATATTACTATAATTTGGTCACTAAAATACCACTTATAATTTTCTAGTTAAAAAAAAATATTCGTAATTAATTATTTTTTTATATTATTTTAAGCTTTTAAAAAAAATACATTAATTTAGTGACAAATGCAAACATGATTGGGTAAATTACTCACATTGGAACCATGTTAAACTAGAACCTAGCTGTAACACAAAAATTTTCAAGTTAACCCCTATACACTAGTTAGTTTTATGTCAATGAAATTATAATTTGGTAATGGGTTTGTTTGCATTTTGGACTTGATTTTTTTTTTTTTTTGAAAAGCCTAGAAAATTCTACACTCTTTCTTAACCTCCTTTTCCCTCATATTTCACCGAGCTTCCTGCAGGAATTCCCCCCCCCCCCAATCTCCACTCATTTCTTCATCCCAAATCCATTAAAAACTCCATCATATTCCAAATAAAATTCACAAATTTACAAATACTTCTTTAATCAAATTTCTTGGCCAAATCTTGCTAAAATTTTGGAGCTAGAGATCACTTTGGGGAGGCCAAGTTGTAAGTTAACCTTCTTCAATCTTAAGTTATGAAGCCAAATTAGATTTCTTATTGTTAAACTTTTAGCTTATTTTAGTATTTAAATTGGTAATTAGTGCTAACTTTGTTATTTGAGAGTAAGATTAGATTGAGTTTGGGTTTATGTGGTTTGAATGAAGTAATTATGTGTGACTAGTGCCTAATGATCCAATTCACTCGACAAGTTTTCATCAATACCCAGATGTCACAACTTAGCGTATAAATACGGTTTTTAATCCAAGTTTCAGATTTTGTGAATCTGCTAATACGGTGTTCAATTTTAGATTTAGAAAACATATACAGAATATTATACTTGATGTTAGGAGTGTAGAATAGGAATACGGGCTCGTTTCGTTGCATTTGGTCCGGCGACATTTAGGGATTTCCCGAGCTCGCCGGGCCCCGTGTGGATGTTGGTGTTGGATTTTTGTAGAGTGATATCTGTGGGTGTTTTGTGAGGTTTGGGATCTGCGGGTTTTCTTTGTTTCTTTTCCAAATAAAATCTGTGATCAATTTTCTACTTTTGATGTATTATGACTTGCGTGATACGTGCGTTACGAGTGTAGTTTTGTGTTGCTGTGTATCACAGATAATTTGGGCTGGGTTTCAGATTTTTAACGCTCACGTTTCGACGTTCCGAGCGCACGCGTTTAGCTTATGAACACTAGTTTCTCGTATGGTTTTGATGTCGTGTTTTTAACCCTATGTTCTACATTTGTGCAATATAGGATCGGTCGGGGAAACATCGGACACGGCGCGTAAAGGCAAGGCAGTGGTCGGATCGGGTTAGCGGGGATTTTAGGTGAGTAGATGTATTCATCTATGGGGGAATCGTCTGGATGGCGCGAGATGCCCCCCTAGTTAGGATTACCCTACTTTTTGCAAGATTATATTGTTAGTTAGCTTATCCATTCATGTACACTGCATACCCTTATAGCGAACAGTATGTTAAATTGCATGGACATTCATCTCTACCTATGCGATATCATTTCGTAGGACACGAACACCTTACCATTGGCATCTGTTGCACGCGCACTATTAATGTGACACTCACGCCTTTGGTAATTGACATGCCACGTGCACGATAGAACCTGTTTATCTTAATATCGTCACCTGCATTCATACTTGATATATGAAACTGCATCGCATGCATATATCTTGCATCATCGTCATATTTACATAGAACTCTAGCCAAAATTCACATCATATACATTGATATCATAAACATTTATCATATATAACATGTGAACATTATGATTTTGTAGCGTTTTGAAAATCGTTTCGTTGAAATTTCGGAAAATCGGTAAAATGAGGGGGTTTTCTGTAAAAAGTCAAAATACAAATATCTTATTATAAAAATTAAATATACATACTCTAGCTATGTAATTGCTATTATTTGGTGTTTATTGAGCCGCTGGTGAAATTTCAAATTTCCAGAAAAAAATATTATTTTATTATTATTTTAAGCCGTCACTAATACATTTAATTAGGGAAAATTACAAATTGGAATGAGTTGAAACAAATTTTGTGCATCATAAAACATTAAATAAAAATTTATCATGTGGTTTTTGGAACAAAATCATTTGCCAAAATGGTTTAGAAATTATTGAAGAAAAAAGGCTTTTTTTAGCGTAAATGGATGTTTGGGGTATTGTATTTATCATTTTTCATCACCCCAGACCCGTACCCACACCCACACACCCCCATTCACTTATCCCCTTAAAGAATTCAGCAGCCCCCTCTTTTGTCCCCACTTGGATTTTAAAGAAAAGAAATGAAAGAAAAGAAAAGAAAAAAGAGTAGAAAATGGTATAATTTGAGTTGACTTTGACTTGAACTAACTTTCCCCACCTCACTCTCTCTCCTCCCTCACCCAATCCCCCAAGATTTCTGGCCAAAACCTGAACCAAAACAGCCCCAAATACTTCATCTCATCTTTCCATCAAAATCCCCAAAATTTCTATCAAAAATCCACCCTTTTTCTCAAAAATTCAAAGCTAATTCTAAATCCAAGCTTTACCCATTATTCTTTAGCTATTCAAGCATGGATCTTGGAGCATGAAATCATTGTTGGAGGCTAAGATTTTCGCAAGTTTGATCTCAAGCTTGTGAGGTATAATCATAATCTTATGCTTAATTTGTTGTTAAATTACTTGAATCTAGATATTAGGTGTTAAATTAGGGTTTTAAATTTCAAGTTTTGAAATTTAAAGAAAGGGGTTTTGATTACTAAGTTAGGGTTTGTTGTGGAAATGAGTTGTGTTTGATTGTGTATGGTTTAGTGAGGTGGATTAATATATTTAGTTTTGTAGAAAACTAATCTAGTTGTTAATTACAAGTTGTTACTTGAAAAATGTCCAAATTAAGCTTTTTGTTGCAAACTAGTTTTTTTGATTTAATTCGAAATATGAGATTAAAAATATGGTTAGGGTTTTTATCATATTATTAACTTTATTAAGTGTAGTTTAACACTTTAGTTCATGGAAATCCAACCTAAATTGTAGTTTGTGTATTTTTGCTATGAAATTGTTAAAAAGGGTATTTTGTAAACTAGAATATTAGGATTTTTGGAATTTAATGAGATTAAATTCCGGAAATTTATTTATACGACTTATTTAAGATATTTAATAAATATATTGGCCGCTACATTCATTTAAACATCCTGTTTTGTACAAAAACGGCGAATTGTGCTTGCTAGATTTTCGGAAAAATGACTTTTTAAGCAAAATTGAGGTTTTTGTGAGTTTTAACCTAGTTTATATTAAAATTAGTGTTCGTGAATGTGAAAATGAGTGTGATTGGATTTTTCTCGATGGTTTGACGTTTGTACATCGACATCGAGGGTTGATTTGACTATTCTTGCATGCGTAGGCGATAGGTTTGGACCTATGCGTGATACGCGTGCCGATTTGATTTTCGTATGCCGTTTCGATTTCAAATTTAGTTTTAATGCGATATGGTGCGTTATGATATGTAGGTACCCCCATGTGGACTTCGAGACGACAAGCAAGCGTGTGGCGACGTCGGTACCGGCTAGCGAGGACCAGGTGAGTAGATTTATATCTACGGGGAGAAGTCGGGTGGATGGCGTATAGCACCCCCGCAGTCCGTGGTGATGTATACGGATGCGTATACACACCAACAATTTATGATATGTTGTTAGGATTTATTATTGATGATTTTAGATGGATATTGGTGTTGGATTGGTGCATGGTTACGAAACCTTAGGTAGTGGGTGCACTACACTTACACATACACACATATACATACTTGCATACATTCCTTATTTCAGATGTGCGTGTATGGGAATATATTTATATGTTCACATGGGTATGGGACTATGTGTTCACATACGGATTTGAGGAGGATACTTGGGATTGAGCTGAGTCGATGAGATTTGTTTATGGTTGTGATCTCGGTGATATGGCAGGATTCGTACTTAAGGTACGTCCTGGTGTTATAGCGGATCTTGCGGCGGCGATACGGGTGAAGAGTGTTATAAATAAATGGTCGACATGTGATCGTGATATGAGGCATAATATTCTAGGATATTGATATTAGGCCGTATCGGGCGATGTATACCCCTTGATGATGATATGTGCTGACGATATCGGTTTGTACGAGATTGTCGATCAGTAGTCAGATCATGAGTATATTGAGGATATTAGTATTGTACTAGACATAGGTCAGTACCCTAACTATGATCTTGGATAAAGAGGATACCAGAGGAATAGTGTGAGGAATATCATATTGACCCGTACCCAGATTTGGGGATGCCGTACGGCGGATTTACGTACGAGCTATATCTTGATGATTGATCCGCACTCTTGACTTGGGATGTCTGATTATAGATATGGTATCGGATATGATATTATTGAGGCGGGATCACTGACTAATATATATACAGGTATGTATATGTATCGACTCAGATGTTAGGTGGTTTCCTTACCTGTAGTCTAGCTTATAGCGTAGCCCTTTAGTTTAGTTAGTTGTTAGATTAGATTCGGTTCCTACCTATTTCAAAGCTTACGAATCGTGCGTATTTTTAAAGACAGCCTAAGGGATCCTACGGATATTTCAAAAAACGTATCTTTTCTTAAAAACACCGTAGCCCCTATTTTCAAAACCCCACGATTCGTGTTATTTCAAAAGGCGCCATTGTAGGACTTATATTAGGTTAAAACAGATTAATTATCATTGCGTCTAGTATTCAGCTCCCGCTCATTATTGTTGTTTGCTCCGCATCACATGCTTATATTATGCTTCATATTCTACTGTTGATATCCTGTCGTTAGGACACCAGCACCATTACCGATGATGCGTATGTACCACGTACACTTACTTGCCGGCTCACACACATCTTCATCGGTAATTGCCATGTCACGTACACCTTAGAAAATATTATTGCTTGACATAGCCTGTTAGCTAATAGTTTAGACATGATATTAGTGTACTTGCCTTATATGTTAGTTTAGACATTATAGTTATTACCTGCTACCTCATGCATACTGTTATTCATTGTTATGCCGCATTCATGGATTCTCATGCATATATTCACTTTTTACGTGCTATTGAGGTTTTGGATTTGGATTTCCATGAGATTTTCTGGATTTGGGGAAAACCGCAAAACATATATAAACTTCTTCTTTCTCTTTTTAAATAAAAAGCGCGGTTTTTCCCATGATGTATGAGTCGTCCACCATGAGTTTGCTGATAGATTTGGAGACCCGATTCGAGGAGTTGGATGAACCGTTTCGGGTACATGGTGGACCCGGTAAGGTACCCCGGGGCAAGAAGCTCGTGGTGATGACGATGAGCCTGGCTGGGGGAGACTACCTACCGGTGATTTTACCCGACGCGTCGGATATCCGGAGGATACCGTCGTGGTCTTGAGATGGATGGTAGGGGCCGGTCTGGACTGACGGCGCCCTAGATATTAAGATTGAGACATTGAGATTTCGAGATATTGAGGTACTGAGATTTGATGATACAGGCCAGTCCGGATGGCCGGAGCCTGAGGTTTTGAGACATTGAGATTTATGTTTTGTGTCGATACTAGACACTGTTGATGCTGATTTCATTTATAATACCTCATTTTAAAAATACAAAGGAAATCTCACTAATTTATGAAAACAGTTTCTTCATTTACATGTATTCTGTTTTCATGCATTCATACCTCATTCATATGATATATTGCTACCTGAGGCACTGACACGGGCACATGAGATCACACTCGGGTTAGATATTACCCTAGCCATTGTTATAGGCTGCATGTTATTCATATATTTGAGGATATATTATGATCATTGACCTAGGTTGCGTTATTCATGCGATTTTCTGTTCGTAGATCTTTTTCTACTCACGAGTTGGCAACTCACCCCCGTTCTGCCCCAGTTTCTTGCAGGTGTTGCCGTACGGATTTCATTACGGCTTTGCGGGCACGGTTTCTTTTCGGGTGACTTGCTAGTATGTGGGTTTATTGTATCTTACCCATCATTATACCTTATATATTATATTTCAGTTGTATCTAGAAGTTCCATCAACCAAACTTGTATTTTTTGAGATAGAGACCAGTAATGTTATTCTTTCGACCATAGAGTAGCATGTTTTATTTCTTGAGTTTCTTGCTGGTTGAGTTCCATTTCTGTTGTGATCCTCGCCTTTAGGCGTTGTATATTATGTTGCGTACAGGTTGATTTGATATGGTTCTTCCTATTCTCTACTACTTCTCTTGGTTTGGATTTCTGGGTTTCGGCTTACTTAGCATACGTGCTCCTTGAGACGTTCGTAGTCTAAGTGCCGGTCATGTTCCGTACTTTCGGGTCGTGACAAAGTTGGTATCAGAGCGTTAGGTTTTACCTTCGGAGCGTAGGATGACCCTTGGTTGATGGAATAAGTGACTAAAGTAGAGTGACGTACCGTTAGTATGTTCCGCGGCATATTTAGGACACGCCACTCCACTTAAGAAGCCTTAGGATGTACATTTCCTTGTTCAGTATTATATTCCTTCCTGATCTAGCCTCATCGGTACCAGTTTGGTTTTGCTGCCACGATTACGGGCAGGCAGAGCTACGGCTAGAGTTGCGGTCAGCACGAGCTCGGCACGAACGAGGACTGACCAGGGCATGATTCCGGCGACACCCGATTATAGAGAGGTGTCTTTTGACTGTGTTTCCGCGCCACGAGCGTTTGGCGGATCGCCTTTATGAGGTTACTCGGATGTGCTGATCGACATTAGAGGATTGAGCTAATGATAGAGGCCAGCCAGATCTTGATGACCGTTGGTGTGTTGCTTATTCATGATGATGGAGGCACTGTTCGGCGTGCAGACGAGCGAGCCAGTTATTGCTGCGAACGACGAGGTATTGCCCCAGATGCTGGAGTTAGTGCAGAACGAGTTGTACTAAGAGATGATAGAAGGTCTCTATTCATCGTGGATGAATGACTAGGACATGTGGATCGTTCACCTAACCCGATGCGAGGTCATCAGATAGATGGATTCCAGCTAGAGACGACTTCACGTGGAGACGTTGGGAGTCGACGTAGACGATCGAATGTCAGAAACCTATTATTCCAAGTTTAAGATAGTCGGAAAGACATGCAGGCAATTCTATGGTCCCTCTAGAAGAATGAAACCCTAACTCGACTTAATGACCGTGTGAAATCCTTTGAACCTTAGGGTTTGCGGCAGTTCTGCGGCGCCATTAGTAAGGCTTGGGTTTGCCCTTCTACGGATGGACCACCGATGCTGTGGTATGTACTCGATACTATTAAACTGTACCCAAGATGTTGAGCTCTTGGGGGATTATGAGGTTTTGACGAATCGATTGGATGGCTCGACTTAATTCGGATGCTAGGTGGTGAGATGCATTCTTGGGAGACTCCAGATACGAGGATAGCCGTTGGAGCTCAGTCCATGCAGCCGCGACGAGACGAGTCCAAAGCAGACGACATTAGAGAAAAGTGGAATAAGAGGTTCGCACCAGATCTAGATGAGATGACGTTCCACTCCGCCGACATCAGAGAGGCGATGCGCTTGCCGACGCATGGTACTTGGACTTACCTTCCAGAAGGAGTCGCGATGAGTATGCAGTCGTTCCAGAGCAAGATGCAGATATAGGAAAGGACAATGACTTCCGGACAGTTGGCAGAGGCGAGACATGGAAGAGACCGTGAGCAGGATTCCTTCCAGGATACTGCTGCGATGATACTTGCACCCAGGATCAGATGTGTCACGTGCATTCAGAGAGCCAGAGGCCGACGCCAGTGATATGCTGCCTTGACAGGGCCGATGAGCCGATGGATTGTGAGATTGGTAATCCACGGAGAAGACTTGGACCCAGGAGTGGTCATGTTACGCACACCAGCAGGCCAGAGTTCATGATCATCGACGAGACGTCCCACTAGTGACCGCGACAGTTGGCCCGAGATTCTTAGAGGATGCATGAGCGGTACTGTTCCGCCATTATTGATTTCGATGTTTTGGGTGATTTATTCGTATGATTTGATTTTGATGATTGACGATTTACGATCTTTGCACAGTGTTGCACTTGATATCGTTTTCGTGCTTTAGTTTCACATGTTTGTGATTTTACGGTTTTAAACAGTTGAGTTGATTTTGTGCGTATGCACGCACGCGATTTGGTTCCTGCACTCTGTATAGTTTATATATGCTGGCAGTGCAGTGACATGTATTTTGTGCACTTGGATACACTGGATTTCGATTTCGAGGGTGATGCTCGACATTTGTATTGTGCATTTTATGCACCGGATTGTATTTTTAGCGCCTGTTGGGCGCCTGTTACGAGATGCGATTTGGTGCACACCAGATGCACTAATTCGAGATTTTTCGTGCATGTCAGATGCACCTGATTTTGCTGTCAGGCACACATGTTGCCTACGACAGATGTTTCGTGCACACCTGATGCACTTAGATATTGTTTCTGTGCGCATGTATGTGCCTCATGGATTTTGATTTCCGTGCGCACCAGACGCACGTAGTATTCATGTGCATATTTTGGGATTGATTTCTTATAGAGCAGTACGTTTTTATGATATTGCTATGTGTTTCCGTACTGAGCAGGACTAGTCAGAAGACAGTACCTGAATACATTTTGCATGCATTGATAGTTATTGAAGGGATTTCTAAAAAGCGAGCTATAGCCTCAGTATTTACTTACGTCTCTGATATGACACGAAATGTTTAAAACAAGGAGACCCTTCTAAATTGTTTCCAAAACGGCGGAATGTACATTTCAAACAAAGGTATATATGTATATAGTTATTTTCTTATGGTAGACGTCCACCACTGTGCAGTGTTATACGCGTTGCACAGCGACTTAAAGAGATTTGGCATGTATTTCCTTCAGATACTTATAGATATAGATTCGATATTTACATTTATAGTTTCGAGTTATATCATATTGGTTTTGATTTGGATTTGGCATTGATGTCTTCTCCACGACTCCGATGATCGCGGGATGCTTGACGGAGTTTTGATTTGAGTTATATACTCATTTTTCAAGCGCATGCGCTGCGCTACGATTTGTTTTATGTATTTACAATTTCGGAGCCCCGACGACTTGATGGTTTTTCTTAGATGTTTTAGTAATTGGGGGAGTTTGAATTTAAATTCGGGGACCGAATTTCTTTAAGGGGGGAAGATTGTAGCGTTTTGAAAATCGTTTCGGTGAAATTTCGGAAAATCGGTAAAATGAGGGGGTTTTCTGTAAAAAGTCAAAATACAAATATCTTATTATAAAAATTAAATATACATACTCTAGCTATGTAATTGCTATTATTTGGTGTTTATTGAGCCGCTGGTGAAATTTCAAATTTTCTGAAAAAAAATAGTATTTTATTATTATTTTAAGGCGTCACTAATACATTTAATTAGGGAAAATTACAAATTGGAATGAGTTGAAACAAATTTTGTGCATCATAAAACATTAAATAAAAATTTATCATGTGGTTTTTGGAACGAAATCATTTGCCAAAATGGTTTAGAAATTATTGAAGAAAAAAGGCTTTTTTTTAGCGTAAATGGATGTTTGGGGTATTGTATTTATCATTTTTCATCACCCCACACCCGTACCCACACCCACACACCCCCATTCACTTATCCCCTTGAAGAATTCAGCAGCCCCCTCTTTTGTCCCCACTTGGATTTTAAAGAAAAGAAATGAAAGAAAAGAAAAAAGAGTAGAAAATGGTATAATTTGAGTTGACTTTGACTTGAACTAACTTTCCCCACCTCACTCTCTCTCCTCCCTCACCCAATCCCCCAAGATTTCTGGCCAAAACCTGAACCAAAACAGCCCCAAATACTTCATCTCATCTTTCCATCAAAATCCCCAAAATTTCTATCAAAAATTCACCCTTTTTCTCAAAAATTCAAAGCTAATTCTAAATCCAAGCTTTACCCATTATTCTTTAGCTATTCAAGCATGGATCTTGGAGCATGAAATCATTGTTGGAGGCTAAGATTTTCGCAAGTTTGATCTCAAGCTTGTGAGGTATAATCACAACCTTATGCTTAATTTGTTGTTAAATTACTTGAATCTAGCTATTAGGTGTTAAATTAGGGTTTTAAATTTCAAGTTTTGAAATTTAAAGAAAGGGGTTTTGATTACTAAGTTAGGGTTTGTTGTGGAAATGAGTTGTGTTTGATTGTGTATGGTTTAGTGAGGTGGATTAATATATTTAGTTTTGTAGAAAACTAATCTAGTTGTTAATTACAAGTTGTTACTTGAAAAATGTCCAAATTAAGCATTTTGTTGCAAACTAGTTTTTTTGATTTAATTCGAAATATGAGATTAAAAATATGGTTAGGGTTTTTATCATATTATTAACTTTATTAAGTGTAGTTTAACACTTTAGTTCATGGAAATCCAACCTAAATTGTAGTTTGTGCATTTTTGCTATGAAATTGTTAAAAAGGGTATTTTGTAAACTAGAATATTAGGATTTTTGGAATTTAATGAGATTAAATTCCGGAAATTTATTTATATGACTTATTTAAGATATTTAATAAATATATTGGCCGCTACATTCATTTAAACATCCTGTTTTGTACAAAAACGGCGAATTGTGATTGCTAGATTTTCGGAAAAATGACTTTTTAAGCAAAATTGAGGTTTTTGTGAGTTTTAACCTAGTTTATATTAAAATTAGTATTCGTGAATGTGCAAATGAGTGTGATTGGATTTTTCTCGATGGTTTGACGTTTGTACATCGACATCGAGGGTTGATTTGACTATTCTTGCATGCGTAGGCGATAGGTTTGGACCTATGCGTGATACGCGTGCCGATTTGATTTTCGTATGCCGTTTCGATTTCGAATTTAGTTTTAATGCGATATGGTGCGTTATGATATGTAGGTACCCCCATGTGGACTTCAAGACGACAAGCAAGCGCGTGGCGACGTCGGTACCGGCTAGCGAGGACCAGGTGAGTAGATTTATATCTACGGGGAGAAGTCGGGTGGATGGCGTATAGCACACCCGCAGTCCGTGGTGATGTATATGGATGTGTATACACACCAACAATTTATGATATGTTGTTAGGATTTATTATTGATGATTTTAGATGGATATTGGTGTTGGATTGGTGCATGGTTACGAAACCTTAGGTAGTGGGTGCACTACACTTACACATACACACATATACATACTTGCATACATTCCTTATTTCATATGTGCGTTTATGGGAATATATTTATATGTTCACATGGGTATGGGACTATGTGTTCACATACGGATTTGAGGAGGATACTTGGGATTGAGCTGATTCGATGAGATTTGTTTGTGGTTGTGATCTCGGTGATATGGCAGGATTCGTACTTAAGGTACGTCCTGGTGTTATAGCGGATCTTGCGGCGGCGATACGGGTGAATAGTGTTATAAATAAATGGTCGACATGTGATCGTGATATGAGGCATAATATGCTAGGATATTGATATTAGGCCGTATCGGGCGATGTATACCCCTTGATGATGATATGTGCTGAAGATATCGGTTTGTACGAGATTGTCGATCAGTAGTCAGATCATGAGTATATTGAGGATATTAGTATTGTACTAGACATAGGTCGGTACCCTAGACTATGATCTTGGATAAAGAGGATACCAGAGGAATAGTGTGAGGAATATGATATTGACCCGTACCCAGATTTGGGGATGCCGTACGGCGGATTTACGTACGAGCTATATCTTGATGATTGATCCGCACTCTTGACTTGGGATGTCTGATTATAGATATGGTATCGGATATGATATTATTGAGGCGAGATCACTGACTAATATATATACAGGTATGTATATGTATCGACTCAGATGTTAGGTTGTTTCCTTACCTGTAGTCTAGCTTATAGCGTAGCCCTTTAGTTTAGTTAGTTGTTAGATTAGATTCGGTTCCTACCTATTTCAAAGCTTACGAATCGTGCGTATTTTTAAAGACAGCCTAAGGGATCCTACGGATATTTCAAAAAACGTATCTTTTCTTAAAAACACCGTAGCCCCTATTTTCAAAACCCCACGATTCGTGTTATTTCAAAAGGCACCATTGTAGGACTTATATTAGGTTAAAACAGATTAATTATCATTGCGTCTAGTATTCAGCTCCCGCTCATTATTGTTGTTTGCTCCGCATCACATGCTTATATTATGCTTCATATTGTACTGTTGATATCCTGTCGTTAGGACACCAGCACCATTACCGATGATGCGTATGTACCACGTACACTTACTTGCCGGCTCACACACATCTTCATCGGTAATTGCCATGTCACGTACACCTTAGAAAATATTATTGCTTGACATAGCCTGTTAGCTAATAGTTTAGATATGATATTAGTGTACTTGCCTTATATGTTAGTTTAGACATTATAGTTATTACCTGCTACCTCATGCATACTGTTATTCATTGTTATGCCGCATTCATGGATTCTCATGCATATATTCACTTTTTACGTGCTATTGAGGTTTTGGATTTGGATTTCCATGAGATTTTCTGGATTTGGGGAAAACCGCAAAACATATATAAACTTCTTCTTTCTCTTTTTAAATAAAAAGCGCGGTTTTTCCCATGATGTATGAGTCGTCCACCATGAGTTTGCTGATAGATTTGGAGACCCGATTCGAGGAGTTGGATGAACCGTTTCGGGTACATGGTGGACCCGGTAAGGTACCCCGGGGCAAGAAGCTCGTGGTGATGACGATGAGCCTGGCAGGGGGAGACTACCTACCGGTGATTTTACCCGACGCGTCGGATATCCGGAGGATACCGTCGTGGTCTTGAGATGGATGGTAGGGGCCGGTATGGACTGACGGCGCCCTAGATATTGAGATTGAGACATTGAGATTTCGAGATATTGAGGTACTGAGATTTGATGATACCGGCCAGTCCGGATGGCCGGAGCCTGAGGTTTTGAGACATTGAGATTTATGTTTTGTGTCGATACTAGACACTGTTGATGCTGATTTCATTTATGATACCTCATTTTAAAAATACAAAGGAAATCTCACTAATTTATGAAAACAGTTTCTTCATTTACATGTATTCTGTTTTCATGCATTCATACCTCATTCATATGATATATTGCTACCTGAGGCACTGACACGGGCACATGAGATCACACTCGGGTTAGATATTACCCTAGCCATTGTTATAGGCTGCATGTTATTCATATATTTGAGGATATATTATGATCATTGACCTAGGTTGCGTTATTCATGCGATTTTCTGTTCGTAGATCTTTTTCTACTCACGAGTTGGCAACTCACCCCCGTTGTGCCCCAGTTTCTTGCAGGTGTTGCCGTACGGATTTCATTACGGCTTTGCGGGCACGGTTTCTTTTCGGGTGACTTGCTAGTAGGTGGGTTTATTGTATCTTACCCATCATTATACCTTGTATATTATATTTCAGTTGTATCTAGAAGTTCCATCAACCAAACTTGTATTTTTTGAGATAGAGACCAGTAATGTTATTCTTTCGACCATAGAGTAGCATGTTTTATTTCTTGAGTTTCTTGCTGGTTGAGTTCCATTTCTGTTGTGATCCTCGCCTTTAGGCGTTGTATATTATGTTGCGTACAGGTTGATTTGATATGGTTCTTCCTATTCTCTACTACTTCTCTTGGTTTGGATTTCTGGGTTTCGGCTTACTCAGCATACGTACTCCTTGAGACGTTCGTAGTCTAAGTGCCGGTCATGTTTCGTACTTTCGGGTCGTGACAGATTTTCTCGAGGATTTCAGTATTTCTGTGATTTCTGGATTTTTGGGGAAAACCGCAAGAATTTAACAAAACCTTATAATTATCATTTTCAAAACAAAGTTGCGGTTTTCTCGTGATGTATGTGTCGTCCACCATGAGTTTTCATGTTTTCTGTTGGATTTCGAGACCCGATTCGAGGAGTGGATGAACCGTCTCGGGTACATGGTGGGCCCGGTATGGTACCCCAGGGCAAGAAGATCGAGTTGTAGACGATGAGCCTGGCAGGGGAAGACTACCTACCGGTGATGTCTGGCGCGGCGGATATCCGGAGGATACCGACCGTTGTCGTGAGATTTATGATATGGGCCGATCCGGACTGACGGAGCCCGATATTGAGACAGATGTGATTCCTATTTGGTGTCGATGCTTGACACGGGTTTTCAGAGGATTTCTTGATGATATTTAGCTATTATGCAGACATTCATTTTCTAAAAGTTAAGAATGCAGTAACATTAACATTTAAAACACTTAAAGAGTTAGAAAAGATATTGCATACATGTGCATGCATACTAGAGTTATTATATCACATATGGACATACATGTTGTTCCGCATTGCGTGCATTCTTACGATTGCCTTACTAGATGTTATATTCTACTCACGAGCTGGCAACTCACCCCCGTTGTGCCCAGTGTCTTGCAGGTCGGACCCGTCAGTCTTGTAGCGGCGGGCTATCTTGTCATCAGTTCCTTTTGCTCAGACTCGCGACATCGCCCGTAGGTGGGTTGCGAGTATACTTTATTCCTTTTTGCTTTATCATTGTATCTAGTATTCTCCATCTACCACTTGTATTGTATATGCGACCTAGTGATGAGAATGAGAGATATGTATATTTGTGGTTTCTTTTGGGTCGAGCTCACTTGAGCCGGCGTTGCGTTTTCTGATATTTTGGGTTTCTTCTATGCTCTTTTCTTGGTATTGCTTATATATTGCATGTGGTTGTGATCCGCCTTGGGCGAAGAGCTAGCTCCCGCTTGGGGATGCCATTTTTATGATTTCATATATATTATCTTGTTGTACCCATTTTGGGAGATAGAAAATACAGGGGAGACTCTGCCGAAATTTTCGGAAATTTTTGATGTTTTAAAAAGGGATTCTATGCAACTTATTTGATTTAAAAACCGTTTTCATTTAAGGTTTTTCCTTCACTCTCTTTTGATTTTGGTTTAGATTTTCTGGGCTTTGGCTGACTTAGGTTACGGTACGCCTTTAGACGTCTCGTAATCTAAGTGCCAGTCACGTTCCGTACTTTCGGGTCGTGACAATCTACGAGCAGAAATCGTATAAATAACGCAATCCTAGGTCATACGATCAGTAATATCCTCAAATAATAATAATGTGGCCTGAAGCATAAATGATGGTAAGGGTAAACATCTATCCATATAGGGTAATACCAAGAACTCGTGTCAGTACCTCAGGTAACAACATATCACTAATAAGATGTACAAATGTCAGGAAGCAATATGTCACTAAAATGATATGCAGATGCATATAATGAGAACAAGGTTCATCATGAATCAAAGAACTGTTTTTCTTTATTTAATGAGATTTCTATATGTATATCAATCGAGTATCACCAATGAAATCAACAGAGAAATCAGTGTCAAGCATCGACACAAAACATAAATCTTAGTATCTCAATATCTTTGTATCTCAAATCTCAATATCTCAATACCTCGGGCTCCGTCGGTCCGGATAGGCCCATATCATCAATCATACGACCACGACGGTATCCTCCGGATATCCGCCGCATTAGGTAAAATCACCGATAAGCAGTCTACCCCTACCAGGCTTATCGTCTACACCTCAATCTTCTTGCCCCGGGGTACCTTACCGGTCCCACCATGTACCCGCAGACGGTTCATCCAACTCCTCGAATCGGGTCTCGAAATCCATCTCATAACCGAGAAAACATCATGGTGGACGACTCATACATCATGAGAAAACCGCACTTTTCATTTTAAAGAGAGAGAGAGAGAGAAGTTTATATATTCTTGCGGTTTTCTCCTAAATCCAGGAAATCTCATGAAAATCCGAAATCCAATCATCAATAGCGAGTAAACAGTGAATATCGGCATAAAACTCCATAATACTGCATAACAGTGAATGATAATATGCATGAAGTAGCAAGTAATAACTGCAACGTCTAAACCGGCATATAAGGCAAGTACACTAATATCATGTCGAAACTATCAGCTAACAAGCTATGTCAATGAAATAATATTCTCTAAAGTGTGCGTGACATGGCAATTACCGATGATGATGTGTGTGAGCCGGCAAGTGTATGTGGAACATACGCATCATCGGTAATGGTGCTGGTGTCCTAACAGCATAATTTTAATATTAACATATGAAAACACAATATAAGCATGCAATGCGATGCGAGCAGCAAGAATATGCGGGAGCTGAATATCAAATACAATGATAACGAATCTACACATGTCTAAGTATGAGTCGTACAGTTTTCCCATTTGAAATAATACGAATCGTGTGTTTAGAAAATAGGGACTACGGTGTTTTTAAGAAAATGTACATCCTTTGAAATATCCATAGAATCCCTTGGCCAATCTTTAAAAATACTCATGATTCGTTAGTTTTGAAATAGGTATGACTCGAATCTAATCTATCATTTACAAGTAAACTGCAGGGTTAAACTAAAAGGCTGATCGAAAGGTAAGGAAACTGCCTAACATCTGAGTCAATACATATATATATATAAATATAACAGTCGGTGATCCCGCCTCAGTAGTATCTCATACGATATAATATCTATAACATAACATCCTCAAGTCAAGAGTACGGATCTAACATCAATATAGCTCGTACGGTAAATCCGTCGTACGGCATCCCAAATCTGGGTACGGATCAAATATCATATTTACCTCATTACTCATCTGATATTCTCATCATCACATATCGTGAACAGGGGGTACTGATCTAAGTCTGGTACACTACTAATATCATCAACAATATCATGATCTGGCTACTGATCTAAAGTCTCATACAATCCGATGTCATCAACACATATTATCATACAGAAGTATACATCGCCCAAGCGATCCATTATAAATATCATAACATATCTCATCTCATATCTCGATCATATGTCAACTAACTCTATATATATCATCATCCATATAGTATCGTCGTCCAACGATCCGCTATAACATCATGATATATCTCGGTCACATATAAAGTATCCCACGGCAACATGTTCGATCATATCGACTCAATCCCAAGCATCATATAACATCCTCATCATCCAAGCACATGAATACCAATATAAATATGTCTCCAATACGCACAAGGAAGTCAAAGTAGGAGAGTATGTGTATGTGCATGTATGCAAATCTTCATCCTAGGGTTTCGGGACTAAGGAATCGACTAGAGTTCTTTTATCCATACTTACTAACACTAACCCCTAATCTCCTAAAGCCTTCTTGCTAAGGCGCATATCACACCCTAACACATAAAAGAATATATATATAGTATCCCATCATTTCTCACAACTTTGCGGAGGTGCTATACGCCATCCACCCGACTTCTCCCTGTAGATATAAATCTACTCACCTTTGCTTCTTGTGTGCCGATGCCGACGCCGCCACGCGCTTGCTTGTCATCTCGAAGTCTTCGTGGGGGTACCTACACATCACAACATATCGTATCGCATCAAAATCCAAATCAAAGCCAAAACGACACACGAAGACCAAAATGTCGCACGAATCACCCATAGGTCAAAACATATGGTCTACATCTTGCAATTCAACCAAATACCAATCGATATAGACGTACAAATGTCAAATAATCGAATATAATACCAAATATCAAAACTTAAATCCATAAACATCATGAAACACATGGCAGCAACCTAGAAAACATGTTCCAGATTTTGTCTTAGGTGAAAACAAGGTAAGCAAACAACACTGGGATGTGATGAACCAGATTTCTTCAGGCCGTTCCTCGACTAGTTATTGTTGTGCTGTTATGACATTCTAGTCTAATTAATGTGTCTTGAGGAACAGAAGCAGCACTTGAGAATTTGTTATGCAGATACTGGGAGCGTCCCAGCGGTGTGCTAGATTCTCGGAGTGTTTCTTCAGGCTTGGTTGTGTTGACTCCTGGGTCTTGTAGTTACGGGAGACGGTTTTGTATAGTTCCGAGGGAGATCGTGGCCGTACAGCTTAGGCCCAGACTTGTATGCAGGACAGAGATCCGCAGATTTTTGGGCTTAACAGGTTCTTACCGCCGTTTCGTGCAGGATTGCTAGAGTAGTGCTGCACCGTCGACTGAATGGACTGGAAGGGAGGTTTCTTTTCTTGGGATTGAGGCATGTGTGCGGAGTTTTCGGCAGTTGAAGATTTGGTTAACAACCGCATCAGATCTTCCTTTGCTTTCTGGTTCGGGCGACCTTGTTGTTTAACTGTAATGTTTCTTGAGTGGGCTCGAGTGTGTACTGAGGTGACACTATAGAGTTATCGCTTTTGCTTCCTTACATTTGTAGGAAGTACGAGAAGGATATTCCACTCATGATCTGGAGATAGCCGCGGTGGTTTTGCGTTGGAGATTTGGAGACACTACTTGTTCGAGAGTCGTGTCAGATTTTCACTGACCACCAGAGCTAAAGTACATCTTCCTGCAGCGGATTTTGATGGTTATGATAGTCTTCTGCAGATTTACAGTTCTTGTGTGATCGTCGAGTACAGCTTAAGTTCGTCTCTACGGAGGGGACAACTTGCTCATGTCTGAACCCGACCACTTTTCTTAAATCGCTTTCGCGAGACACTGCCCGCCGATGCTCGTACGTCAGAGATACTTGAGCATACTCGGCTGGGTAATGATTTGGAGCCTTGATTTGTGGCAATGGTGTACTAAGTTAGGGACGCATTTGTGTACCTGATATCATCGGGTAGAGACGTGCAATCCTAGAGCAGGCACATCTGTCAACTCTCTATATCCATTCAAGTTCCACCAACATTGACGTGACTGGTGAGATAGTTACAGGTGGGCAGGGATGTAAAGAGAAGTTTCAGGTTTCGTTTCAAGGTGTCTGTCTTGTTGTGTGCTTGGGTCGAGCATCTGAGGCCGGCTGGAGAGTTGCAACCTTTTTCCGTTCCGAAGTAGGAGTGGGAGCAGATCTCCACGAATTTCGTTATGGTTTCTACCCAAGTTTAGTCAGGGTGTGACTCCATTCGGATTCTTGTCGTCCGGTTATACTCAGTTTGCTCAGTTGTTCTTTGTTAAGTTGTGTGTTTGTGTTAGTTGTTGGCAGCAGTTGGGGATCGTCACTCGCCATTGTTAGGATTCTTCTTCGATAGCTGTTATCAGGAGACACTTCAATTGACAACCTTTAGGTTTAGGGGTTAGGTTGTGTCGATCCCCAGTTTGTTGTTTTCTGACTCCGCGTAAGTAGGATTTTGGACCCCAGCTAGTCTAAAGACTTCGGAGATGGTCCAGTTGTGTTAGGTCGGGATGGAAATTGTCCATTGCGAACAGAGGTCTTATGCCGACTGTGTTGGTCATAGACTTGAGTTCACAGGGACAGATCAATGACGTGTTGAGTTTTGGGAAGCTTACCCGAGGACTGTGGGTTCTTATAAGATCCTATAAGCAAGTTAGTTTTGTTGCCTTTAATTTGGCACTTCCGCCCAGATTATTGAGTTTTCACCCCGTATTCCTCGTGATGATACTTTACAATTACCATCTTGACCTTTCTTACATGATTGGCACCAGACCATTTAGGTTGGACGCGATCTTTCGTTCACCAGCAGCCAATTGTGTTAAGGGCTCGGCAGGCGGAGAAATGTCGGTCAAGGGTCTTGCCATCTGTGAAGGGTTTTCTTGGGCGTAGTTGTATAGTGAGGTAATCACTTGGAAGGCTGCGAGCGAGATTTGAGAGTTGTAATCTTCCCTTTGAAGGTACGCGTAGCAGTATATTTTTAAATTCGGGGACGAATTTCTTTTAAGGGGGGAAGATTGTAACACCTTAGAATGTGTTTTGTGGCTAAGTATATTTTAATATATAGTTTTTAATAAAAATTTTACCAAATTGATTTTTAATTATTTTATCCTATTTAATGAATATTTTATTAGATTTTTCCTAGACTTGCACACACTTGTGCATGTTAACTAGGGTTGTAATTTGGGGTTAAACCATGATTGGCAACCATGGTTGACTAACCATTTCCTTAAGCCATTTTAAGTTTTGTATTAAGTCATTTTGGGTTTTAATTATGGTTGTTGTTTTCTTTTTTATTTGTTTATGGAAATGATTGTTCTTGTGTTGACTTGGTGTGAGAGAGAGAGAGAGTGCATCATGGGGCATGATGGCTTGCCCATGCCTTCATTTAATGAAGAGAGAGGGTTGACTAAGCCTAGCTCTCATTTTCCCTTTTCTTCTCATTCTTTTTCTCTCATACTCTCTCTCACACACACACACATCAACAGAAGCAGCAGCAGCAGAGAAGCAGCGGCAGCAGCAGCAAAACAGCATCAGCAGCAGCTTCTGGGAGCAGCAGTAAGAGCTCCAGCAACTGCAGCAGCCCTCATCTCCTCCATCCACTTCTTCACCTGCTTCTTAGGGTTCATTAGGGTATAATTTCTTAACCCAATCCCCTAGTTGCTAAGCTTGTGTGTTAATTAGCTTCGATTAGTGTTAAATAGTGAGTTTAGTGCTAATTATGGTGAATTATGTGGAATTTTGGTTAGAATGTGATTGTGTTAGTTAGCCTAGCTTATTTTAGTGTTGTTAGGGTTACTTTAACTAAGAATGGACCCATATTACACTAAAATACCATAGACTTTGTGTTTTGAGCAAAATTGGTGTTTTATTGCGATATTTTGGCAATTGGTGATCTGCTTTTGACCCGGGGCCTTCAGGATAAAATTGAGAAGACAGGAGCATGCACACTAGTTCTAGATTACACCACCAGAACACGAGCCATCCTCTCCCAAATCTGGCCGCAGATTTAATAGGTTTGACCGCAAATTGCGACCAAGTTGGGGACTGGGGTGTTGGGGTCTTGGCTAGGGTTCTCTGCTGTGTTATCTAGTGTTTTGGAATGTATAGTTTTGTAAGATTTGACCTGTAGGAAAATATGGGATCAAATATCGTATTTCATGTCCGTTTTGTTTGCGCGATACGCGCGATACGTGAGTGGGTTCTGCAATCCAGCATGTCGCGGTAGTTTTAGACGCGTACACACACGTTTTAGCGTATCGTGCACACGTGCGTTTAGTTCGCGACGCGGGTTTCTCGTTTGGGTTCGATATCGCGTTTTGCGGAATATTTGGCTTATATATGTATTCCTTGTCTCATTTTCAGGTTTGCAGGCGGGGACTACGGACACTGCTACAGGGGGGAGCAGATGGTAGGATTCACCTGGCTTGGAGCGTAGGTGAGTAAATTTAACATCTAAAGGGGAATCGCCCGCATGGCGTTATGCGTCTGGGCTAGGATTCTAATATTTGTTGTGTATTCTACGTCATTGTTAGAATTGCGCCTTACCCTATTTATTAGATATAATAGTACTGTGACTAGCAGCCGTAGGACACTGCATATATTATTGACGGTTCATGTTGCACGAGCACGGATTGTATGCTACACACACACCGTCAATAATTGCCATGTCACACACAACCCCTTATAGATACTATATTGCTTGGTTAGGGACCTTGTGACATTGATTCGTATTGCTTATCACACATGACATCTAGCTTGTCGGTATACCTATAGTGTATTATACTATTAGTGATAGGTACATATACACCTTACGATACAGCTACAAGTATACCTTGCTCATGTTTTACTTATACCCAGGGGGTATCCTACATATTCTACTTATACCTAGGGGGGTATACGACATCACTTACTTATAGGTAGACACCTATACTCAGTTGTACCTTATTGATTTTGCATACATCTGGTTTCAGCTACATATTTTCCTTTATATGCTCGCATTTCAGATATATCGCATATATTTATTCCTGGATTTGCGTATTGTCTATTCGGATTTTACATGATGTTTTCTGGATTTGGGAACCGCGGGAGTTCATGAAATTATGCATACATTGAAAAACCCGGTTTCCTTGATATGATATTTGCGCAGCCACCATGAGATTTATTGATTCTGGTTATATACTCCATACAAGGTGTGGATGCCGTATGAGAGTACATGGTGGGGCCCGGTATGGTTCCCCTCGGCAATATGATCGATGGACTTTGCCGATTGAGCCTGGAGGCGTGCGAGTACCTATCGGTGACAGTACTAATGACTCGGCGAGGATCATGGAGATACCGTTGGGAGTCATGCATGTATGCATACGTCGAAAGGCGAGGGTCAGAGCTAGGCACTCGTGCTTTCGGGATAGCGTATGATACGTACCTATCATGATGCTAGTCTTGGTGACGGCATCTGATAGATCAGGATTTCTGTGTCGATACTTGGCACATGGTTTTCATGATATTTCTTTTAACACCTTTGTATATATAACAGGGGATTTAGCCGTTGTTATATATACCCTTACACCAATATTAGTGGAGTGGGGCGCTAATATATGTGTATTGACCCCATCATATTTATTTCTGCAAATATATACTTTTAGGATGTTAGAATTCTACTTGAGATTTGATTTGGGATATTAAGCGATTCATTGAGATTGGATATTGGACATACATATGGGATTACTGATTTGTACATTCGGGATATAGGAGATTACTCGATATTGTACATTGAGGAGATGTGAGACTTATATGATGTGAGAGCCCAACTTGGGGGCTGATTTGAGGAATTGGGATTTGAGTGTCTTGATGGATTGTGATCCTACCACGATGACAGGATTCCGTGGGATGACATATTTCACTCCATACCTCATACCTTTTCACTTATGCACTGTTCCATGTATTAGGAGTACTTGTTAGTGTACCCTTCATGATTGCTGCATATTTACATTCTCATATCCCTATTGCATGGTTATTGCATACTACTGTCATGTTATTATTGCTTCACATATTGATTGTACCTGCTAGTGTACTTTCCATTATTCTGCATTCACATGACCTGTTATTACTGTAAATTGTATATCTTAGATTCATGCTGTACGTACATTCCTGCGATTACCTGCATATGTTATCTACTATTCACGAGTTGGCAACTCACCCCCGTTGTGCCACAGGTGTTGCAGGTTGTTCCCTAGAATAGTCGAGGCAGGCTATTCACCTATCATCTTTTGCTACAGATACTGCATCAGCTCACAGTATACTATTTTGCTTAGGTGGGTTGGATGATTATCTGTATTTCATATTGTACATTCGTTGTATTTTGTACTCTCCATCTACTATTATGTTGTTGACTTAGAGACTTGGTGAGGACGATATTGTATATTATTTGTAGTTCTGTTGTCTTATATATAGTTTTATCTCTATTGTCTTTATTTCTTCTCTACGGCGTCGTATATTTGGGATGTGGATTGTTTTCCGCCTTTAGGCCAGTTTTTACAAAAATGGGTGTTGCTAAAATTTTAAAGAAGGAAGTTGGACTTTTAAAGAATTTGGGTTGCGATTTCAAATGTTTCAAAAACTTTTATTATCTTTTCCGTATTTTCATGGTTTAGATTTCTGGGTTTGGCTTTCTTTTACTGCGTTACGTCTTTAGGCGTTGCGTAGTATTAGGGCCGTCACGTGCCGATTTCGGGTCGTGACATACAGAAACAACCTGGGCACTAACCCCCACTACATGGCCGGCCACACAAGCTAAAATTCCGGCCAGGTCGGTTTTCCAGGGGAATTAGGGTCTCGTTTTGCTACAGTGGGTTCCTAGGGTCAATTCTAGCCTACTGGGGTTGTTTGCTTATCTCATAAAATTCCCGGGTCATCCCAGATTTCCCTGCACACTCAATTTCCTCGGAAACCAACATGGAAAGTTTCTGTTTTTCAGTAAACTTGGTTTGTTTTAAATAGATCTGGGTTTCTAACCTCATAGGGGGGTTTAAGGTCATCTCTAAAGTCCAATTGCGCAACACCACTCAAAATCCCACATAACCTCTTCTAGAAATCTTCAAAGTTCACTAAACCGCACTAAATTACAACTAAACACGTATATATACTAAAGTGAATGAAAAACTACACAGATGGTGAAGAGATTACCTCATTTGGAACTCATGAATACCCTTAGATCATCAAAATCCAGTTTTTCTTGTTTCCCCATGCTTGTTGTGAGCTTGTGCAAAATTTTTGTGAAGTGGAGATGGGGTTTTGGGTTTGTTTTGGGGGTGTTTTGAAGCTTGAAGTGGAGGAGGGAGATGGGGCTGCCATGGTGAAGAGGGAGAGAAAAAGAGATGATGAAGATGATGAGAAGAGAAGGAATGGCCAAGATCTAGGGTTGACCCCTCACACTCTCTCTCTCTCTCAAGCATGCTTTGCCTCGTGTCATGATTGTGTCCCCTCTCTCATCAATTCCTTTCTTTTTCCTTTTCTTTTCTTTTCTAAAGTAAACCACCATGCATGATAATGAAGAAAAGACCATGATAGAAAAATGTAACAAGTGTAAAAATGATATGGTGCATGTCATGTGCACAAAACACGCTTAATGGGCGATTAGCGATATTTAATCGCGATTAGCGTTAAAAGTGCATATAAAAATCCTGAAAATTCATAATTCGCCTAAATCACATAAAACACCCCCATTTCAGTAATTTCCATAATTTTCCAAATTTTTCCTAATTTATCGGTATTTAATTATACCGCCTTATTAAAATATTCATTATATTTATTATTTAATTATAAAAATTCCCAAAAATAATATTTTATTTTTCTGAAATGTTACAATCTTCCCCTCTTAAAGAAATTCGGTCCCCGAATTTAAATTTAAACTCCTCAATACTAAAACATTTCAGTAAAAAGTCCATGTCGTCGGGGCTCCGAAATCATCAATACATAAAACGCATCATAGCGCAATGCATGCACATGAACAATGAGCAGATAAGTCAAAAACAAAACTCCGTCAAGTATCCCGCAATCATCGGAGTCATGGTGAAGACACAAATGTCAAATCCAAAACGAAACCAATATGATATACATCAAAACTATCCATGTAAACATCAAAACTATACATGTAAATATCAGAAGGAAACGCATGCCAAACCTTTCATGTTGCTGTGTGATGCGCATATCGCGGCACAGTGGCGGACGTCTAGTATAAGAAAATTACTCTCTCTCTCTCTCTCTCTCTCTATATATATATATATATATATATATATATATATATATATATATATATATATATATATATATATATATATTGTTTAATATTTGCGTCTCGACGTTTTGAAAATAAATTTAGAACGGTTCCCTTGTTTTAAACGTTTCGTGTCATATCAGACATGTAGGTAAATACTGAGACTATAGCTCCCTGTTGGGAAATCCCTTCGATAACCCTCAATGCATGCAAAATGTATCCAGGTACTGTCCTCTGACTAGTCCTGCTCAGTACGAAAACAAATAGCAAATATCATAAAAACGTACTGCTCCATAAGAAATAAATCCCAAAATGTATATAAGAATACCCTGTGCGTCTGGTGCACACAGAAATCGAAATCAACAAATGTGCCCTACATAGGCACAAAACAAGAATCTAATTGCAACGGGTGTGCACAAAACACCTATCAAAGGCAACGGATGTGCCTGACAACAAAATCAGGTGCATCTGATATGCACGAAGAATCCCGATTTAGTGCATCTGGTGTGCACCAAAATCGCATCTCAAATCATCCGCCCAACATGCGCGAAAATCCAAATCAGGTGCATCCATCATGCACGAATAAAATCTAAATCATGTGCATCCAACATGCACGAAATCACGAAACCCAATATCAAACGCCGAATATGCGCAAGAATCCAAATCAAATGCACAGAGTGCACGAAATCAACATCAATATCGGAATCGAAATCGACGGTATACAATATAGCTCAACCCAAATCAGGTATACCGCGGTATATAATCTCACAACCATGTGCATCAGCGTGCACAAATCAAATCAAAACACTAAAAGTGCATGAAAACTATACCGAAAGCATAAGTCAAATCGCATGCATAACATAGGCATAAAATCAAAATCAACATATCAAATGACATCAAACCGAAATTAGGTGCAACCGTGGAGCACAAAAACAATATCATGAAACTCAGTCATCAAGACTAAATCATGCGAATAGACCGCCCGAAATACCGAAATCCAAGGTGACGGATACGTGATAATCGAATCACCAAATCACAAATCATAAATACCGTCGTCGATATTTCCTTCTGCAAGTCGAGAAGGTGTCGGTGCATCCAATGCTAGCAGAGCAAGATATCTACTTGCCTCTTGTTCATGGTCTGGTGCCTGGTGCTTTTAGGCTCTTGTCTCTCACTGTGCATTGCTAGATATATAGCTCCTCGGCTCAACGGCCCAATATGGAATGACAACGGAAACAGTCCCGCTCTGGCACATCCTCTACAGATCTCTGACCAACTATCTCGTCGAAGATGTCGAACTCTGGCCTGCTGGGTGTGCGCAATATGACCACTCATAGGTCCAAGTCTTCTCGTATAGTATTCCAAAAAGGTCCTGTCGAGGTCTCTCTCAATCTCGTTTCTGCCGAACTATCCGGAGGTTATCACCCTTTTCTATATTTGTTTCTTGTTCCGGAATGGCTGCATACTCATCACAACTCTTCTGGAAGATATATCCATATATAACGCCTCTGCATGCGTATCACATCTCTGATGTCGGCAGTGTGGAACGTCGTCTCTTCAAGATCTCGTACGAACCTCTTACTCCGCTTTTATCTAATGTCGACTGCTCCGGACTCGTCTCTTCGTGGCTGCATGGACTATGCTCCAAGGGCTATACTCGTATCTGGAGTCTCCCAAGAAATGCATCTCACCACATAGCATCCGAATGAAGTCGAACCATTCGATCGATTCGTCAAAACCTCATAATCCCCCAAGAGCTCAACATTTGGGTACAGTTTAATGGTATCGAGTACATACCACAGCATCGGTGGACCAGCCGTAGAAGGGCAAACCCAAGCCTCACTAATGGAACCGCGGAACTGCCGCAAACCCTAAGGTTCAAAGGCTTTCACACGGTCATTATGTCGAGTTAGGGTTTCATTCTTCTAGAGGGTCCATAGAATTGCTTGCATGTCTTTCCGAATACTTTAAACTTGGAATATGGGTTTCTGACATTCGATCGCCTCTGTCGACTCTCAACGTATCCGCGTGAAGTCGTCTCTGGCTGGAATCAATCTATCTGATGACCTCGCATCGTGGTAAGCGAACGAACCACATGTCCTAGTCATTCATCCTTGGGTGACTAGCGACCTGCTATCATATCTCTAAGTACAACTCGTACTGCAATAGCTCCAACATCTGGGGCAATATCTCGTCATTCGCAGTAGCAACTGGCTCATTCGTCTGCACGCTGAACAGTGCCTCGATCATCAAAATACGGTGCATTAACGATCATCACCTTCTGGCTGTCCTCTAGCGGTAGCCTAGTCCTCTGGTGCTGATCTGCACGTCCGAGAAATCTCGTGGAAGCGATCCATCAACTGCTCATGGCGCGTAAACACGATAAAATGGCACCTCTATGCAATCGTGTATCCCTGGAATCACGCCCTGGTCAGTCCTCGTCCGTGACGAGCTCGTGCTGACCGCAACTGTAGCCGTAGCTCTCTGTGCCCGCACAACCATGGTACAAAACCATAACTGGTACTGATGAGGATAGATCATAGGAATGAATATAATACTGTGCAAAGAAATGTACATCCTAAGGCTTTTTAAGCGAAGTAGTGTATCGTAAATATGCCGCGGAACATACGTACGGTACGTCACTCAACTCAGGCTACCTACTCGATCAACCAAGGGTCATCCTACACTCCGAAGGTAAAACCTAACGCTCTGATACCAACTTTGTCACGACCCGAAAAGTATGGAACATGACCGGCACTTAAATTACGAAACGTCTCGAGGCGTACATAATCTAAGTAAGCCGAAACCCAGAAATCAAAACCAAGTAAAGCAGTAGAGTGAGGGAAAAACCAATTTAAATCAAATAGTTTAGCAACATATGCCGAAATATGCATTTTTAAAATCACAAGTCTTTTATAAAAATTTCGGCAGAGTTTCCTTTGTAAATACTGGCCCCGAACGGGGTACAACATGATAAATATACACATAAAGATAAAAGGCATCGCCAAGCGGGAGCTAGCTCTACGTCAATCGACTGCCACAACCACGCAAGCAATATAATATACAACGCCGAAGGGCGAGGATCAAAACTGAAAAGGAAACTCAAAACAATAAGAAAACCCATAATAATACAACGCGCGACTCTAAGGTCGAAAGAATAAACAATAGTCTTCTATGTCTATCAAATATACAAGTCTGGTTGATGGAGTTTTAACTAGATACAACTGAAATAACAACTATACAATGGTGGTCCTGATACAAAAGAACCCACCTACCAAAGCAAATCACCCGGAATGGAAGCAGTGTGCCAGCAAAGCCGTAACGAAACCTGTACGGCAAAACCAGCAAGAAACTATGGCACAACGGGGGTGAGTTGACAACTCGTGAGTAGAAATATCTACGAGCAGAAATCGTATGAATAACGCAATCCTAGGTCATACGATCAGTAATATCCTCAAATAATAATAATATGGCCTGAAGCATAAATGATGGTAAGGGTAAACATCTATCCATATAGGGTAATACCAAGAACTCGTGCCAGTACCTTAGGTAACAACATGTCACTAATATGATGTACAAATGTCAGGTAGCAATATGTCACTAAAATGATATGCAGATGCATATAATGAGAACAAAGTACATCATGAATCAAAGAACTGTTTTTCTTTATTTAATAAGATTTCTATATGAATATCAATCGGGTATCACCAATGAAATCAACAGAGAAATCAGTGTCAAGCATCGACACAAAACATAAATCTCAGTATTTCAATATCAAATCTCAATATCTCTGTATCTCAAATCTCAATATCTCAATACCTCGGGCTCCGTCAGTCCGGATAGGCCCATATCATCAATCATACGACCACGACGGTATCCTCCGGATATCCGCCGCGTCAGGTAAAATCACCGGTAGGCAGTCTGCCCCTGCTAGGCTCATCGTCTACACCTCGATCTTCTTGCCCCGAGGTACCTTACCGGGCCCACCATATACCCGTAGACGATTCATCCAACTCCTCGAATCGGGTCTCGAAATCCATCTCATAACCGAGAAAACATCATGGTGGACGACTCATGCATCAAGAGAAAACCGCACTTTTCATTTTAAAGAGAGAGAGAGAGAGAAGTTTATATATTCTTGCGGTTTTCTCCTAAATCCAGGAAATCTCATGAAAATCCGAAATCCAATCATCAATAGCGAGTAAACAGTGAATATCGGCATAAAACTCCATAATACTGCATAACAGTGAATGATAATATGCATGAAGTAGCAAGTAATAACTGCAACGTCTAAACCGGCATATAAGGCAAGTACACTAATATCATGTCGAAACTATCAGCTAACAAGCTATGTCAATGAAATAATATTCTCTAAAGTGTACGTGACATGGCAATTACCGATGATGATGTGTGTGAGCCGGCAAGTGTATATGGAACATACGCATCATCGGTAATGGTGCTGGTGTCCTAACAGCATAATTTCAATATTAACATATGAAAACACAATATAAGCATGCAATGCGATGCGAGCAGCAAGAATATGCGGGAGCTGAATATCAAATACAATGATAACGAATCTACACATGTCTAAGTATGAGTCGTACAGTTTTTCCATTTGAAATAATACGAATCGTGTGTTTAGAAAATAGGGACTACGGTGTTTTTAAGAAAATGTACATCCTTTGAAATATTCGTAGAATCCCTTGGCCTATCTTTAAAAATACTCATGATTCGTTAGTTTTGAAATAGGTATGACTCGAATCTAATCTATCATTTACAAGTAAACTGCAGGGCTAAACTAAAAGGCTGATCGAAAGGTAAGGAAACCGCCTAACATCTGAGTCAATACATATATATATAAATATAACAGTCGGTGATCCAGCCTCAGTAGTATCCCATACGATATAATATCTAAAACATGACATCCTCAAGTCAAGAGTGCGGATCTAACATCAATATAGCTCGTACGGTAAATCCGTCGTACGGCATCTCAAATCTGGGTACGGGTCAAATATCATATTTACCTCATTACTCATCTGATATTCTCATCATCACATATCATGAACAGGGGGTACTGATCTAAGTCTAGTACACTACTAATATCATCAACAATATCATGATCTGGCTACTGATCTAAAGTCTCATACAATCCGATGTCATCAACACATATTATCATACAGAAGTATACATCGCCCAAGCGATCCATTATACATATCATAACATATCTCATCTCATATCTCGATCATATGTCAACTAACTCTATATATATCATCATCCACATAGTATCGTCGTCCAACGATCCGCTATAACATCATGATATATCTCGGTCACATATAAAGTATCCCACGGCAACATGTCCGATCATATCGACTCAATCCCAAGCATCATATAACATTCTCATCATCCAAGCACATGAATACCAATATAAATATGTCTCCAATACGCACAAGGAAGTCAAAGTAGGCGAGTATGTGTATGTGCATGTATGCAAATCTTCACCCTAGGGTTTCGGGGCTAAGGAATCAACTAGAGTCCTTTCATCCATACTTATTAACACTAACCCCTAATCTCCTAAAGCCTTCTTGCTAAGGCTCATATCACACCCTAACACATAAAAGAATATATATATAGTATCCAATCATTTCTCACAACTTTGCAGGGATGCTATACGTCATCCACCCGACTTCTCCCCGTAGATATAAATCTACTCACCTTTGCTTCTTGTGTGTCGATGCCGACGCCGCCATGCGCTTGCTTGTCGTCTCGAAGTCTTCTTGGGGGTACCTACACATCACAACGTATCGTATCGCATCAAAATCCAAATCAAAGCCAAAACGACACACGAAGACCAAAATGTCACACGAATCACCCATAGGTCAAAACCTATGGTCTACATCTTGCAATTCAACCAAATACCAATCGATATACACGTACAAACATCAAATAATCGAATAAAATACCAAATATCAAAACTTAAATCCATAAACATCATGAAACACATGGCAGCAACCTAGAAAACATGTTCCAGATTTTGTCTTAGGTGAAAACAAGGTAAGCAAACAACACTGGGATGATGTACAGGGGTTCTATGAACTACAGAAACAACCTGGGCACTAACCCCCACTACATGGCCGGCCACTGTCACGACCCGAAATATTAGCTCGTGACCAGCACTTGAATCACGCAACGTCTAAAGGCGTAACGGAATTCAAGTAAGCTGAAACCCAGAAACCTAAACCTTTTAAGAAAAATAAAGGAGGTGGGGTTTTGAAATAAAGGTATAATGAAATCAGGTTTTCTAAATGCATAGAAACGGAACATGAATGATGCAAGTGAAATTTACTAATTTGAAAACATGTTTCGTCTTTTAAAAATTTTGGCAGCACCCCCTTTGTATATTTTGATCCAAAACCACAAATACATAATAAGAATAATGGCATCCCCAAGCGGGAGCTAGCTCTTCGCCAAACGGCGGATCACAACCACGCAAGACAATATAAATAAGTATACGACGCCCAACGGCGAAGTTCACCACAAAAGATAAGGAAAAAGCAAGACATAAAAATCACAAGTAGCGGAAAACCCCTCGCTCTAAGTCTCGTAACCACAATCCCACTAAGTCTCATTACTTATACAATTTACAAGTTTTGATTAATGGAGTTAACTAGATACAATAAGAAATATAGATACAAGAGTGGGAATGATACAAATGTCCCACCTACCAATGCAAAACACCCGAATGCAACTGTGTGCCAGCGAAACCGCTACTGGTCCAAGCGGTCAACCTGCAAGAACTATGGCACAACGGGGTGAGTTGCCAACTCGTGGGTAGAAAAAATATCAACAGATAGAAATCGAATAAACAACAACTCCCAGGTCAACTATATCATAAAGGTAATACTATGATATCTAGGGTGACCGGGTCTGTATATATGCCAACAAGGTAGTCAATACCTATATGCATGTGGATAACATCCAACAGTAATAATCAATGCATGAATATGGATCTCGTCCAACCATAATCAAGGTATGTATGCATGTGGATCTCGTCCACCGAAAATCAATGTCAGTATGCACGTAAACATCATAAAAGAGTGTGCATGAAAGTATGAGAATATATATCAACGGTGTCCCTCACGACACATTAAAATCATGGAACCTGAGTGCCTAGCATTGACACTCGAAAACATCATGAAAACCGTGCTCATCATCGGCACAAAAATCCTCATATATCTCAGGCGCTATATCCTCATATCGGCCCTCAGGCGCCGCACACCCTGGTCGGCCCTCATATCCATCTCGCTACTCCGGTCGGTATCCTCCGGATAACCGCCGAGTCCAAATACTATCACCAGTAGGTAGTGCTCCCCTGCCAGGCTCACCGTCCAACATATACGAGTCTTCTTGCCCCGGGGTACCTCACCGGGTCCACCATGTACCCGCAGACGGTGCCTACCGCTCCTCGAATCAGGTTTCACATGCCACTCTCAGAACCGAGAAAACACGTGGTGGACGCACTGAAATATCATATCAAGAGAAACCGGGTTTTTAAAACAATACATACTTTCTTTTGAAATCACCACGGTTCTCAAATCCAGAAATCTCATGGAAACAGCATATCTTAATGCGTAAAATCATAAAGCATGATGTATGCGACATATGATGGAAATGTAAGCATATCCGTATATCATGCAACAAGGCACAGTGATATATCATATTAAGGGAAAACCGCTCCTTTAAAGAATTCCAGTTTTGAAAATATGCCTTGCGGTTCCCAATATCTCCAAAGTCAAATGCAACATCGTATATAAGTGCACGGGTAACTATAGCAAGTAAATGATGTATAGAGTCATATCATGATGCAGCAATCCTACTGTGTAGTGACATGGCAATTATCGATGATGAAGTGTGTGAGCCGGCAAATCTGTGTATGTGTAACATACGCATCATTGATAATGGTGTAAGTGTACTAACACAGGTATATGCAATGCAATAATAATATCATGAATGCAGCATAAGGTAAAACATCATATCATCATATTCGTCTTATATTCTTTCATCGCATTTATATTTCACATCAAGTCGAGTTTACCTAAACATTCTATCTCTACTATAAGTATAGGTATCTAATCTAACATACACACCCGAACCATACAATCAGACTTTAAAAGAAGCGAATCGTAGTTTTGAAAATAAGGGTTACGGTGTTTTAAGGAAAAGATATCATTTGAAAATCCGTAACATCCTTCGAAGTATATATTTAAAATACATACGATTCTTCGGTTTAGAAAAGGGTATGGTTCGGATGACGCCTCTACATTGACTATCTAGTCCTACAGTACCCTAAACGGCAATATCGACAAACGTCGCCTCGAATTCCGTCATCACATAATAGCCGTAACATATCACTTCTAACTATCCTCTAGTTTCTAATATAGTTCCGTAGCTATCCCCATTGCAACCCTAGTTTTCTAATCTAGGTTTCCTAACCATATTCTATAATCAGTTTTCCATCAATACATTGCGGGGGTGTTATACGCCATCCACCCGAGTTCCCCCGTGGATATAGATCCACTCACCTGGTCTTCGCTTGCCGAAATCGATGACGCCATGCCCCGTCGCCTCGGAATCCACGTGAAGGTACCGAAAATAATAAACAATCGCAATGCGCATTAAAATCAAGGCGGAAAAACCAAAACAGTACACGTTTTGCTCATAGGTCAAAACATATAGCTTTGCATGCAAAACACGACAATTAACCCTGGTCGCTGACGTCCAAACGCCACACGACGGAAACACAATACCAAATACCAAAATCAAGTCAAAACGAAATCGTAAAACAATGCACCAACTCATGGAAATGGTCCCAGATTTTACCCTAAGCCAAATTTATCAATTTTGCATATATGGAGGGCCTAATTTACATCTAAAGGGACCCCAGAACAAGTACGAATCAATTCTGAGCTACCCTGGCCACAAATTGCGGCCAGATTGAATAAATATGTGGCCTGGGTGCAGGGGATGGTGCTCAGGTCTTGGTGGTAGCTTCCTAGGTGCCTGCACGACTCCCAGTAATTGCAAAATCATTTCTAGTGTCCCCGGGTTGCTCCAGATTCCAAAATACCCTCTAAATTCACACATTTATCCGATGTCGGGGTTTCTAAATCCGTATTCCGGAGTTCTAGTCTCTGAGTTAGGTCTGAATTCTAGCACTAGGGGGTTTTGTCTACTGAGCTCAATTTCCCATCACAACTCAAGAATTCCAAAACCCCTTAACTAGAATTTTCCAAAGTCCACAAAACCACTCAATATCGACATGAAACATGTATGGATGCATAAGGATTTAAAACACTACACTAAGGTTGCAGAAATTACCTCCTTTGGCAACTCAAGAAAATTCTTGAGTTGCCCCAAGTGTCCAAAATGCAAGCTTTCTTAGTCCAATGTGTTGTTAGTGAGCTTGTGCATCTTTTTATTGAAATGGGATTTGAGTTTTGAAGTGTTTTTCATGGAGTTTGAGAGGCTTGAAGAGGGGAGGGAGGGAGGGCTGCAGCAGCAGAAGCAAGAGGGGGAGGGGAGAGGAAAAAATGAGATGAAAATGGTGAGATGAGTGAATGGCCAAGTCAAAGATACCCCTCACCTTTCTCTCTCTCACCCATTCCTAATACTATATTCCTTTTCTTTTCTTTTCTTTTCTTCTCTCATTAAATTACAACCATGCAAGAATCATGAGGAATGCCATGATAAAAAAAAATGTAACAAGTGAAGAAAAAGACTTGTGCATGTTTTGCACAAAACATGCTTAAAACCCGATTAGCGATTTTTAATCGTGATTAGCACTAAATTAGTGTCAAATAACTCGTAAAACTTCATAATTTGCATAAATCCAATAAAGCACCCTCATTTTAGTAATTTCCATAATTTTCCAAATTTTTTCCCAATTTATCGGTATTTAATTATACCGAAATATTAAAATATTAAATATAATATTATTTAATTATAAAAATTCCCAAAAATAATATTTTATTTTTCTGAAGTGTTACAGCCACACAAGCCAAAATTCCGGCCAGGCCGGTTTTCCAGGGGAATTAGGGTCTCGTTTTGCTACAGTGGGTTCCTAGGGTCAATTCTAGCCTACTGGGTTATTTGCTTATCTCGTAAAATTCCCGGGTCATCCCTGATTTCCCTGCACACTCAATTTCCTCGCAAACCAACATGGAAAGTTTCTGTTTTTCAGTAAACTTGGTTTGTTTCAAATAGATCTAGGTTTCTAACCTCATAGGGGGGTTTAAGGTCATCTCTAAAGTCCAATTGCACAACACCACTCAAAATCCCACATAACATCTTCTAGAAATCTTCAAAGTTCACTAAACCGCACTAAATTATAACTAAACACGTATGGATACTAAAGTGGATGAAAAACTACACGAATGGTGAAGGGATTACCTCATTTGGAACTCATGAATCCCCTTAGATCATCAAAATCCAGTTTTTCTTGTTTCCCCATGCTTGTTGTGAGTTTGTGCAAAAATTTTGTAAAGTGGAGATAGGGTTTTAGGTATGTTTTGGGGGTGTTTTGAAGCTTGAAGTGGAGGAGGGAGTTGGGGCTGCCATGGTGAAGAGGGAGAGAAAAAGAGATGATGAAGATGATGAGAAGAGAAGGAATGGCCAAGATCTAGGGTTGACCCCTCACACTCTCTCTCTCAAGCATGCTTTGCCTCATGTCATGATTGTGTCCCCTCTCTCATCAATTCCTTTCTTTTTCCTTTTCTTTTCTTTTCTAAAGTCAACCACCATGCATGATAATGAAGAAAATACCATGATAGAAAAATGTAACAAGTGTAAAAATGATATGGTGCATGTCATGTGCACAAAACACGCTTAATGCGCGATTAGCGATATTTAATCGCGATTAGCGATAAAAGTGCATATAAAAATCCTGAAAATTCATAATTCTCCTAAATCACATAAAACACCCTCATTTCAGTAATTTCCATAATTTTCCAAATTTTTCCTAATTTATCGGTATTTAATTATACCGCCCTATTAAAATATTCATTATATTTATTATTTAATTATAAAAATTCCCAAAAATAATATTTTATTTTTCTGAAATGTTACATAGAGGCATAATCGCAAAGGGATTAAAAATACAATTCAAAAGAAAACCGTTTTTATAGTAAATGGTATTTTCTTGTAAAGTTGTACTCGTAACAAAAATTCATTCAAGGATATATCGTGGTATAGAACCATGTGTGTATGTGAGGGGTAGGTCGTTACCCCGTAAAGTTTTCTAAACATATGTTTTAACAAAATACGAAAAGAGGTGTTATCTAAAGTTCATGGTATTTTAATGAAAAAGTTAAATTGTGATTGTTTTACGAAAAAGTTAAATTGTGATTGTTTTACAAAAAATTCTTGGATAAAATTTATTCTAGACATGAGTATTAAGCTTATATGTGAAGGGGTACAATTTTTTTGATCAAAAGGTAAAGGAAAATGGAGTTATATGCTTTAGAAAAAGGAATACCGGTAATAACTCCACTTTTTACCGATTTTGATTAAAAAGAAATTCAAGGAATAGAAAGGAAGATTGGGAGGGACTTGTGATTTAGGAGGCTTAAAGAAAGGTGTAGGAAGAGAGGGTTGTTGTCATGGCGTCATGGGGTCGCCGGAATTTGCTTCGAAGCTCGCCGAAAGTTGATCGCTTGCTAACTCCTCTTTTACTCCACTTGTACTTAAGAAATTTTGAGAGTTTTGGCTAGAATTTTCAGAATGATGAAGGACTAGGGCATGGGATAGTATTTATAGTGTAAAATTAGGGTTTTGGAATTAAAATGCATTAAAATGATGGTAAATGATGAATTGAAGGGTCTCTGTTTGATTGCAGGGCAATCAGACAGTGCAGGGGAGTTAGGGGTAGGGGAAGGGGCAAGTGTGCAAAGCCTGCGCCTCATTGGGCTGAGGCCAACCATCGATGCCGGCCTAGGGAAGGTTTTGGCCGGTCGATTTAGGGGGTGGGGTTGTTGGATTGGAGCCATGTGTTCAAGTCAGCGTTTAAACCCTTTTGCACATGTTTGATTTTTCTGACTTTTCATTTTTATATGTATTGCACGTGTAAACTTTTAGGCTTCTAAAAAGTTTAAATATAAATCAGAAAAAAATAATATGTCTGATGGGATTCGAACATAGGGGCTATGTCACAGCAGTGCAAGGCTTTACCAGTGAGCTACAAGTTGTTTCTTGCCGTTCTTAAACAAAATTAACTTATAACTCTATCTCAGGCTGTATAACTCATTTCGGTACGTTAAACTTGAAAATTCCATACAGTAAATTCAGAGTCGTTACAGGTGTGCAGAAGATGCAGGGAAAGGGAAAAGAAAAGAACGGGGAGGCAGCCACAAAGGAAGAATGCTTCTACTGTAGGGGAAAAGGGATATTGGAAGAAAGATTGCCGGACTTTGAAAGCCAAGAATCAGGAGACGAAGCAAGTTGTGGCTTCGGCTTTAGGTGTGTTCATGATTGAAAATTGTTTCTCTATAAAATCTACTTCCTAGGTATTGGATACCGGATAAAGATCTCACATCTGTAATTCATTGCAAGCGCTGAGAAGACGTAGAGTTTTGAGAAAAGGTGATAAGGCCCTCAAGATTGGCAACGGAACCAGTGTGGATGTTGTTGCAGTAGGAGAATATCATCTAGGATTGGCGAGTGGACATATTTTGTTATTGTGTAACTGCTTTTGTATACCTAATATGATGTGTAATATTATATCTGTATCTTTGTTATCAAATGAAAGATATAATTTTCTACTTGAAAGCAATATCATAAACATTCAGCTAAATTATGAAATGGATGGGTTGGGTATACTTAATAACGGAATATACATTCTCAATCAACATCAAGTTTTCAACTTCCAAAACACACTAAAAAGAAAGACTTCAGAATCAAACCAAACTTTCTTATGGTATTGTAGACTTGGTCATATCAATGAAACACGGCTGACTAAGTTACATAAAGAAGTATACTTAGATTCGTTTGAATATCAATCATATGCAACTTGTCAATCATGTGTCAGAGGGAAAATGACAAAAACTCCGTTCACTAGACACGGAGTGTTGGGTTTTGCCAGCGCCCCGGCCATCAAACCGTAGCCGATTGTGGAACAAAAATTTATAAAAACCGGCACTAACACAACCCTTTCCTATGGATCGACCATTAACCCTACACTAGCAATCTACAAAGGAGTTTAGAAAGTTATACCGAATGATCCGTGTCCTTCGGTCTTTAACCTTTATCCCAAGCTCCTCGAGGCTTCCTTGATCAATTTTGATCTCCGATCTCCCCCCATCGAAGATGATCCACCTGAGAGTTTGTGAATCGAGCTCCAACCTCATAACCGAGGTAACTAGGGTACCTAGATCGCTGCACTAGATACCGTAGAAGAAGTAGAGAGTGATGAAGGATTAATTTGTCTCAAGACACCCTAAGTTTCTCAACACATGAGACTTGAAGGGTGGAGAAAGAAGAAGATGCCATGAGGAAGAGAGTTTGAGAGAAACTCAAGTGAGGAAAGAATGGCTAAGTCTTTTGTTGTGTTGTGAGAGTTATATAAAAATTGGAGCCACCCAAATAAATATCTCAAGTCTCCAAAAAAATATCTTAAGTCAACCAAAAATATCTTAAGTCAATATAAATCTCACAACAAATAAAAGATTAAGCATGCTAGAATAGTAACCATGGGTCACTACTAAGCCATGCCACAAAAATGCAATAAACACCTCATCCTCCACCTCAATAACCTTTTAATCCAAAAAGGTTTAAACCATAATGAGGTGTAATCTTCTAAAAGTAATCTTGTAGAAAATTACAAGAATACCCATCATCCGTATATACATACCCGCATCCGTATTCCGAAGAATACGAATACAATGAGATGAAAATAATCCAACAATATAATACTAGGATCCGGCTTAAACCAAAGCTCATTAGTATTATCCGTCTGAATCATGATACATGCACAAGTGCACGTATATGATCGAACCCTGCCGTAAAACCATACAGCCTCTACATCGTTTCGCCCGAAGCAGGAAAACCCTCTGTGTGGGACTCTAAAGACTCGTCAATATGATGGCAGTGGGTTTAACCACAAGCACGTCAGCGGCACTACATGTACATAATGGCTACCCAGGTATTGAGCGAAAGGGAGGCCGACGAGCAAACTCATCCTGAAACCCCTGCTAAGCCTGACGGTGACAATATCCATACAGTCCAGTCTATTCGTCTATGAGTATCGCATATCGAGTTTAGGGGGTGGATAAAGTCAGACCCCTAATAACGCGACATTTAGTGTCAGTATGAAACCCATCACCACCTGAGAAACTACCGATCCTAGATCAGTAATTCTCGACTACCTTGGCCAAAGATTTCTGGTGATGGCCACCCGTGCACAACGCGACATCAACCCCCAATACCGGGAGAGACGAATCCCCTGACGATCTGCTCACTGCCTCCATGTGGCTCGGGACTGTACCCAACTAAAACCTGTTTGCACGACTCCTTTGAGCCGTGGTAGGGTAGTAATCAAAGCACAGTGGGAACTTACACGAGACAAATGACGATCTCAGGTCGATAGACTAACCTATACACATGTCACCTGAGAACTGCTATCTGACAATAGGTATAATACCAACTAGCATGTTCCCGGCGAATCCGTCCGGTGTACTCATAACCCAATGAGCACTGGTATACATTTTAGGTAAACAAACTGACACTAATGGCTTGTGAGACCGGCTACCGCCCCTCGTCGGGGTCGCGATCGGTGTACACTGGTCTACTCTGGAGTATCGATGCACAGTCTCGAAACTCCCTCGACTAGGGACATTTAAGAATGTTCCTATAGACCACCCAGCTCCCACGTATATATAACATTTCAGAAAAATAAAATATTATTTTTGGGAATTTATATAGTTAAATAATAAATATTAGGAATATTTTAATGGTGCGGTATAATTATATACCGATAAATTGGGAATTATTTGGAAATTATGTTAATTATTGAATTTGAAAAAGATTATAAGAATGGAGCATTCATAAATTTTTATATAATTAATTATATTCCATCTTTATGCTAATCGCGATTAAATATCACTAATCGTGCATTAAACTTGATTTGTGCACATGACATGCACCATATCATATTTCACATTTTTTTTACATTTTTTACCATGGCTTTTCTTTATTTTCTTCATGCATGGTTTGGTTTTAAAAAAGAAGAGAAAAGAAAAGAAAAGGCAAAGGGAATAAACAATAAGGTATGGGCAAGAAAGAGAAGAGATAGGTGATGGGTCTTTAACCATTGCTCCCATTTGTTTCCCTTCATTTCCTTCATCATTCTCTCCTCCTTCTTCACTCATGGCTGCCCTCTCCCTCCACCACCTTAAACTCCTCACTACAACCCCAAAGCCACATCAAAACCTTGCCTTCACTTCACAAAAAAGGTGCACAAGCTCACTACAAGCATGGGAGACCAAGAAAAATTGGATTTTGAAGACTTGGGGCAACTCAAGAAAATTCTTGAGTTGCCAAATGAGGTATATTCTTCACCATTAGGGTAGTATTTCGTTCACTTAGCTTCCATGTTAGTTTAGAAGTGATTAAGTGATGTTTAGTGAGGTTTGAAAATTCCTAGATGAAGGTTAGGGATCTAATTGAGTTGAGATAGTGTAATTGAGGTTAGTAGTGACCTTAAACCCTTTTAGTGTTAGAAATTGGAACTAAAACAGTGCCTAGATACCCCAAATGCGAACTTTGAAATCTGCCGATATTGGATTTTCTGGAAATTGTGGTGATGTATTGAGATCTGCTATAACCCGGGGACCCTAAAATTTATATAGCGATTACTGTGAGTCATGCAGGCAACTAGGAAGAAAACCCCAAGACCCGAAACCCCAACTGCACTTTCTGGCCGCAGATTTATTGTGTTTGGCCGCAAAATTGTGGCCAAGTAGTGTGGGATTCATGTGATTTTTGGTCCAGGGTTCCCTTATCTGATATCTAGAGCTACCCCGTGTGCAAAATTTGCTAATTTTACCTAAGACGAAATCTGGAAGTGGTTTTCTTTAGTTGTTGTTTTTCGTATTTTGCGATTCTGAAACTTTAGTTTTGTATTTGATTTGAATTCCGTCGTGTGACGTTTGAACGTCAACGACGAGGGTTATTTGGTAGTGTTTTGCATGCGAGACCATAGGTTTTAACCTATGCATGATACGCGTGTCGTTTTGCTTTTCGTTCGCAATTTCAGTTTACAATACTATGTGGGATATGTGTAGGTACCCATGTGGACGCCGTACGACGAGGAGGAGGATGGCGGCATCGACTTCGACAAGCGAGGATCAAGGTGAGTAGATATATATCTATGGGGGAAGTCAGGTGGATGGCGTATACCACCCCCGCAGTTCGTAGTGTAGTCTATGATATATCATATTTATATTCGATACTATGTGTTATATGAAATGTTTTGATCATCAAGAAAGGTTTTAGGAAATCTTGGGTTAAATTTTAGTGTAATTGGATGATAGTGTCATTAGCTAGTTTTTAGTCGCGAAACCCTAGAATAAGGTACACGCGCACACGCGCACACACATATATTAGATTTTCTTGTGCGTATATGGGGATATATATATACATATATGTATGTGGGTATGTATATATATGTATACATATACAGGGATGATGAGGATGTAGGGTTCCTGGGAACGACAGCAAGGTTTCGGGAGGCATCGTCCATGCCATTTTAAAAAAAAATCCATTTTAAAGAACCCTAAACTAGAATCGATAACTAGAGAATTATACGAAACAACATGAAAACTACTTTACATCTAAGTGAACTAGGAATACAACCTTTGTAGACCGGTCCTTCACTTCAATAGCTCCTTGTAGTGGTCCCTTCGCTGCGATCACGGAACTCCCAGACTCTAGCATGGCTTCTCAAAGTGAAATGAACGATCTTACTTGAAGTCTTCGAGGCCGAAGATAATCTACGTCGAGGAGACACTAACTCAAGCTACTACTTCACTAATGAGAGATTAGTGAAGCTAACACCCTATACTGAAGTGCTAATCTAGTAGAGGATGATGAAGTAGGAAGTGGGCTCATTTTAGTTTTATTTTTCTCACAATATTTTCTCTCTTTAGAAAACCCTAGCAAGCTTTTTGCTCAAGGAAGAAGAAGATGAGCAAAAGAAATGAAAATGAACTAATGAGGTGAGAGAATGAACCATGGGTGAGTTTGTATCATATACTAACTCATGTAGAGACATAACCATGGCTAAATTATAATGGTTAGGTTAATAAATATCTTAAGTAAAACAAAATTAGTGGACTAAGTCAATGCATCCACAAGCTTCATGAAGCTTCATACATGTGAGCTATTATCCACTAATTTGGAATTACTTTAAATACTAAAACCCAACATTATAATTAGTATGGTGTAAGTCTCATACACCCATGTAGTGTGTATCAACAACCATGATACAAAATAAAACACAATTAATATATATCACATATATATTAAGTGTGCACATGTGAGAATAATAAATGCTTAAGTGAGCTAATATTAGTTAATGTAAATTAGTATATCAAATATACAATTATACACTAAATTATCAAATCAACACTTGATTTAATAATCCGGCTATATCACATATAACCGACTAATATTAAATGTACCAACTTATCGAATCAACACTTGATTCGATAACCCGGCTATATCACATATAACCGTCCGATACAAATATCGCGAGAATAGAATACGGTATCACATACTCGCATTATTCTCAGTCCTGCACATATCACATATGTGCTCCTACTTCGTTTTGCCTGAGCCAGTAAAACCTCTATGTAGGACTCTAAAGACTCGTCAATACGCCAGCAGTAGGTGATGATCACATCAAGCACCCACAAGCCGTCAGCGGTACTAGCTGGACGTAACGGCTACCCGGGTATTGAGCGATCAGAAGATCAATAAGCAAGCCCACTCTAACTCCTGTAAAGCCTGTCAGTAACACTACCGTACAGTCCGGTCTCCTCGTCTGATATGTTGCATATCCAGTCTAGGGGTAGTAAACGTCAGACCCCAATAACCAATAAGTCATGCCGATATCAGGCTCATAACGGGTCGAGAAACTACTGATAACACTTACCAGTAAATCTCTAAATCAGCCCTGGCCAGGGACTTCCTGTTATAGCCAATCGAGCACAGCGCAACATCAACCCCCAATACCGGGAGAAACGAATCCCCTCCTATCGCTCATTTCCTCCATGTGACTCGGGACTGTACCCAAAAACCACCGTTTTGCACGTTCTCATGAACGTGGTAAGGTGGAAATCAAAGTACAGTGGGAATCACACAAGACTCTATGACGATCTCGGGTCAACAGACTAACCTGTACCAGTGTCACCAGAGAACTGTCATCTGACATGAGGTATAATACCATCTGGGAGTTCTCGGCGAGTCCGTCTAGTGTACCCAGTCTCCACTGAGCTCCCGTATATCATCTCTGATGTCAAACACCAATGGATATGGGATCATCCATCGCCCATCTACATGGGTCGAGAATCTATACGCTAGTCTACTCTGGTATATCGATGCCCCGTCTCGATACACCCACAACTAGGTACATTAAAGGGTGTGCTCACAAACTACCTTTGTCCACTAGTATGATCTCCATCAAAATCTAGGTAGTCAAGCACGCATCCTAAGGGCTTTACCAATATGTAATATAGAGACAATCAGTGTACATGTTAAGATAAAGAGTAACCAGATAGCATACTATCATGTCGAGCAAGAAAGTCATCCCTATATATGTCCAAGCATCCACTACAGTATACATCTCATGTATAGCAATGGCCTCTAGGGCATACATATAACTAACAACCTCCCACTTGCACTAGGACCATCATATAGCAGTGGTTGAAGTATCTCATACTCAACCATCCCATAAAAGTCTCTCTCTGGGAAAAGGCCTTTGTGAGTGGATCCGTTGTGTTGTCCTCTAAGTGTACTCTCCTAACCTCGATCTCCCTGAAGATCAACCATCTCCATGATCAGGTGATACTGCCTTAGAATATGTCTGGGGCACTGATAGGACGGGGGTTCCTAGGCATAAGCAACAACTCCATTGTCACACAATGGTAAGAACGAAGTTCATCTCATGAATTAATATACACCCAGACTTCCTCTTTGGTAGCATCTTTAGTAGCGATGTATCCATCCTTTATCGTCTAGTTTGCCACGGTATCTAGCTTAGAACTCTTCCAACATACCGCCCCTCCACTGAGGGTAAAGACAATGCCTGTGACTAACATTCGGTCAACCTTACCCCCTGGAAGCTATCCAGTGATTCTCCCCAGGATCTATTGATACCATCTCACTACACCTAGTGAGAATCCTAACATCCACTTAGATCTATCTCATAGATCCAAAACCCAGGATTTAGGTGGTATCATCTTGTTCCTATATGTAGAATCAATGTAATAAGAGGAGATTAACCGAGCGTAGCATAGGAAATTCCTTCCCTATCAAGAGTATATCTTCCATGTACAATACGGGGAACGCCACCATACTCCCTACTACCCTTTTATATATACAAGGTTCATCTACCATGTTGATGAAGTCAAACTCTTTGACTACCACATCAAAACAGATGTTCTAACTCCGCGATGCCAGCTTTAACCCATAAAGCAACTTGGACACATTTCCGCTGCTCCCACTGTCTACGAAGCCCTCTGGTTGTGTACTTATAGACGCTCTCTTCTAAATCATTATTTAGAAAAGCAGTCATGACACCCAACCGCCATATATCGTAGTCATGGTATGTAGCAATGGCAAGTAGGATCCGGATGGACTTAAGCATAGCTACTGCATAAAAGGTTTCATCATAAACCACTTTTGGTCGATGACGAAAATCTTTTACAACAAGTCTAGATTTGAAAGTCTCAACTTTTCCATCTACACCAAGTAATCTTCTCAAGATATACTTTCTCCTGATGGGGATTTAACCCTTCAGATATAGCAACCAAAGTCCAAACTTTGTTGGTATACATAGATTCCATCTCAGATCACATAGCATCCAGCCATTCTTACAGAGTCCCCACTCTTGATGGCCTGCTCGAAACTAGTTGGTTCATCATCTCATGATACAATCCTCGCTCCCACTATCATTGAGAAAACCGAAGTATCTCTCAGGTGGGTGAGGAACCCTACCAGACCGGCGGAGAGGCTGGGGTTTGTTGGGAGCTATTGAATCCTCCGGTTCTACCAAATCATCAGCTGTAGTTTGTATAGCTGGAACTACTTCCAATTCTACCTCATGTCCACAAATTTGTTTCCAAAATAAATTCATTTTCTTAAAAGGTGGCATGCCGAGAAATAAAACACCTTTTGTTCCTCGGTGTGGTAGAAGATATTCTCTTGCGAATGCTTGGGATATCCAACAAACTTCCACAGAACTGACCTTATCTCAAGCTTATCCGGATTTTGCTTTTAACATAGGCCGGACAACCCCAAATCTTAACTTACTTAAGACATGGGCTCTTCCCATACCATATCTCATATGGAGTGGTAGGCACCTTATTTAGTTTGAACGCTATTCAATAGGTATGCAGCTTCACAAGTGCATAACCCCCAAAAGGAAATAGACAACTCGGTAGTACTCATCATAGAGCGCACCATATCTAATAGGGTGTGATTGCTCCACCCCGATACACCGTTGTGCTGTGGTGTATTCGGAGGAGTAATGCTGAGAGAGAATCTCATTCTCCTTTAGAATAGTCCAGGATCTCTGTGCTCAAGTATTCTCCTCCCGGATCTCATCATAGGACATAATAGTTATACCCGTTTTGGTTCTCTACTTCTGACTTATATTCTTTGAATTTCTCAAAAGCTTCAGACTTGTATTTCAACAGGAACATATGTCCGAATCTTGAGAGATCATCAGTGAATGTAATGAAGTACAAAGAACCGGTCCTGGCATATGTAGACAGGGGACTTTCATACATCATCATGTATTAATCCCAAGAGTTCACTAACTCTTTCTCTGTTTCCAATAAACGAAACTATGGTCATTTTATCTTTGTGACATGACTAGCAAGTTTCACAAGATGAAAATTCAAACTGATTTAAATATGCATCTTAATGTAACTTCGCTAGTCGGGTCGCATTGATATGACCTAGTCTACAATGCCTCAAGAAGGATTCGTTCATTTCTGAACTCTTCCTCTTGTGTGTGTTCTGTATGTTGAGAACTGTAGTTTGATTTAGAACGTATATGCTTTTAGATAACGTGCCTGAACCGATCAACTCTTGATATAGGAAATGTTCAAAACATTATCCAACAATACAAAATTATATCCTTCTTTACTAAATAAAGAGACTGATATGATATTGTATATCAGGTTCGGTATCTAATAACATTCGTTCAGAATCAATGTACTTGATAATACAGGGTGATAGCTGCCAACAACTTGGCTGCAACAATTGCACCGTTTCTAACTCTTAAAACTTATCACCCATTCCCAGTTCTCTACCTATCTGTAGCCCATGTAATAGATTACATTAACGGGATCCTGATCCGGTATCTCATACCCAGGACGTAGAGAACACTGAGAAACAGTTCTTGGTATTGAACACACCCGAAGAAGATGCATCATCATGCACTTTCTTTGTTTGTGCGGCACGGGAATCCTGGTAATCCCCTATTTCCTGCTCGGTCTTATAACAATTATAAGGTTGAGCGGGACCAACGTTCCCCAGCACAGTATAACAAGCAGGTTCGGTCAATACATCCATATTATTATCTTGATTAAGGCGTGACATGGTCGCTACCTGGAGAGAGAGAGAAGAAAACACTCAGCGTATGCTCTTGCAAGATTAGATTGGTTATTAACTTATCTAATCAGGATGGCTCCTACTGTTTCCATCAAATCTTCCTTCAAACCCTAAAAGGAAAGACTAGTCGGGATTAATTACACCCTACAAGTTCACCAATCTTTTAGCCAGGCCAGTGCCGGTACTTTGAGAGAGGTTTCCCCTGCTTTCGCACGGACCTAATTAAAATAAACCTCGTTTTCCCAGGGGCGTAACCCCGTTGACACCTTTCTAGACACCTACTTGATCGGCTAATTGTAATGTGTAAAACTCTCCCAGGAGTAACTCTTACTCGCAGTGGGTATCGGACTCCAACTATCTCATAGAAGGTATGCAATCTCATTGCAAATTTCAACACTTGAAATTCCAGATAATATTTTGCCCGTAGCAGGCTATGACCTTGACGCAGGCCAACAAACCATAGTCCACTAGTCATGTTCAACCCGTGCATTTCATGATTGAATTAAACCCACCCGCACGACCCTTGACGCAGGCCAACAAAGTCGCACGACTACCCTAACTCAATCACATCATATGCTTTAGCAGATAAGCATAAATAGCTACCGCACACTACGCCTTGACGCAGGCCAACAAACGTTGCACGAATAGTATGAAGTACTTATCTGAAATGACGGAGGGCTAGGACAGGTTTTTAAGAAAACCTTTTGCGTAATGAACATGATATCGTTGTAGAATCAAATGATTTAAATGGAGTGTTTTTTAGGCTTTTGCTAGTTTCGCTAAAGAGGTCACTCCCGGTGAAAGGATCTCGGCTCTTTCCTCATCGAATGAGGTGCAGGATATTCACAATACCACTATGCAAAGTAAGAACTAGAAAAGCAATCAAAATATGAAACCGAGCGTTGTAGCATCTGCCAGTTATTGCTTAAGAGGTCACTCCCGGTGAAGGGATCTCGGCTCTTTCCTTATCAAATAAGGTGCTGGATATTCTACAAGGAATACCGCTATGCAAAGCAACAACTAGAGCTGCCTGTTTTTGAAAATCCGATTCCACAACATCTTTAGGTTTATTTTCTTTCATTGATCTCATTAATGAAGTCCCATCATTTTAAGTTACCTAAACATCACAGATAAATACAACATACGCTTATGCCATCCGCATTCGCCTCGATGTCCCGTCATGCACCGTTAGGTTAGGTAACTAACGGCAGAGCGGGGCAGGGCTAGCGCGGGTGTAAAACATAAGCAACGTCTATATAATATATCATATATACTATATACAGTATCTATCTCAACATATCAAATGATCACATCACAGATATCGCAGCAGAAAACAACATATGAAATATTAGATATACTAGGATTTCCGTGTTTTATATTAAGCCTGTATAAAACATGGATTCCACGGTCGCGATGAATAGCCAAACCCACATCCCTAGAACCCTACGAGAGCGGCAAGCAACCCTACTAATTCTAGAGTTAGGAGATCCGGTCTCGACTCCTCGAGATGGTCTCCCACTGGACCCTAGAACCCGGTTACTTGTGCTCCCCTCCTTGGGTCTATCCTAATGCGGAAAAGTAAATAATATACATAAACGGTAACATCTTCCTCAACCCGGAAGTGCCCCAAAAAAAGAATATTACATACAAGTTTTTACATGAATGAAAATGAAAAACTCTCATCTCACATAAAAAAAACCGGCTATTCAGAACACGACGATCCAATATAACATATCACAGCAACACATAACATCACATGTCATCAACGTAAGTAAATATGCGTATCCCAAATGTCGTTGACATATAGCAACGAAACCGGCGATACACCACATATAACACTTACGGTCGCAGAAAAGAAAATGTAAAACTACAACATTTGGAATCCACAATCACCTTAGACATCATAAATCCGAAATATCACATACTTCGCATTTCATGCCTAACTTTATGAATTCCACATATTGTATCACATTCCAGAAAAAGCTAGACGATGTTAAACATTCCGATCGAATCAACAAACACCCACAATTACCCAATAAGCTCAACACTTGAGCGTAGTTTGAAAGTATCCATCACATGCCACAGTACCAATGAACCAGCCGTAGAAGGGCAAACCAATGCCTCATCTGTGGCACCGCTGAACTACCACAAACCCTAGGGTTCGTGGCGGTTCTGACGGTCACAGAATCGAGTTAAGGTTTCATTCTTCTAGAGGGTTCATCGAATAACTTGCACGATATTTGAATGTTTCAAACTTGGAAAAAATCCAACTCTTGAATGAATTTCTAGTGAGGGTTAAAGTGGGTATCTGATATCCATTCGAACTTTTTAACACCATCTAAAAAACCCGAAATACTGCTAGAATTACGACTACATAACACTCCGAGTTGCCTTTATAGTAAATCAACATCTCATGCAAATTTAGCCATAATAAACAACACCCGAAACACCAAAACCCATTCAATGGAACACTGAAAAAATTTGGAGGGGGGTGCTCGGTTTTGGGCCAAGATTGGGGGGTATGTGGCCGGCCAAAAATTCTTCAAATGGCCCCAAATTTCACCAGTGTTCATGTTATATCACATACAACATTCTGCACTTGTTTGAAAAATTTTTAGAGCTCATTTAAAATTCGACAGAAACTTGGTTTTGATGTGTCAAGTTTCAGAGTTGTTTCGGTTTCGTAATCCTACACAATCCTTCTAATTCTCTAGCTAGGCTCTGATACCACTGTAAGGTTCCTGTGAACGACAGTAAGGTTTCGGGAGGCATCGTCCATGCCATTTTAAAAATTTTGCCGTTTTAAAGAACCCTAAACTAGAATCGATAACTAGAGAATCATACGAAACAACATGTAAACTACTTTACATCTAAGTGAACTAGGAATACAACCTTTGTAGACTGGTCCTTCACTTCAATAGGTTCCTGTGATCTCTGCTTTATAGGATTAAATTCTAGCCAAACAAAAATATAATAAGACACTAAGGAAAAACCCCAATGGGGCATCACGTGCTCACACGTGACCAAGGGTCACGTGCTGACACGTGATAATTCCTTAGCTCTGTTAAAAGGAAGAATTAAATTCTGAATAAAATGTGTAATTAAGAGGGTCACTTGCCAACACGTGACAGGCTCCTAAGCCCTTTAATCAATAAAATTAAATTCTATTTAATAATCAAATAATGGGATCACGTGCCAACACGTGATAGACTTTTAAAAAAGCCTTCTAAACTAATAGAATTAAATTCTAATTAAGGGAAATCAAAGACCCTAACTGGAAAAATATTTCTTTAAATCTTTCCAAACAAAAAAGATGGTGCTCTGTAAAATAAAGCACCGTTGAATTAAAAATCCAATGGTGATTAAAAATCACCAATTTATGGAAAGATTTTATACAAGGAAAGATTCCCCTGAAATTCACCAAGAATAACAAACAGAATATCTTCTGGATTAAAAATCTAATGGTGAATAAAATTCACTGAGTGATCTAAAAGATCATGTTAGTTACAAAAACAACCAAAATCTTTCAATGAAAGATTCACTAAACAAGTTGATTCTTTTCTTTCTCCTATAAATAGGAGCCAAGAACAGAAGAGAAGGGATCTTTGGAATTTTGATTTTCTGGAGAAAAAATAATAACAGGGAGAAAAGAAGTTCCTTTCAGAGAAAAGAAACCCTAGATGAGAAAGGGGAAAAAGATCTAAGCTCCATAAAATAAAAGAGAATTTAATTCTCAAGTTTAAGAGTTTAACTCTTCTGAATAAGAACTTAGTTCTTCCTTTGGTTGAATATCTGCAGAAGCAGATCTCCCCACAAGTTGAGAATTTAATTCTCATCGGGGAGATTCTGCCATGCAGATCCAAGACCTAGAGGGAGAATTTGAGTTTAAGGAATTTAATTCCCCCAAAATTCATAGGAATTCAATTCCTCCAAATAAAACTAGGGTTTAACCCTATATGAGAATTTAATTCTCTCAATTTCATAGGAATTTAATTCCTCTAAAAAAACAGAACTAGGGTTTAACCCTATATGAGAATTTAATTCTCCCCAAATTCATAAGAATTTAATTCCTCTAAATGAAATTAGGGTTTAACCCTACATAAGAATTTAATTCTTCCACATACATAGGAATTTAATTCCTCTAAAACAGAATTAGGGTTTAACCCTACAGAGAATTTAATTCTTAAAACAAGAGATTTAAAGCTCTCCATGCACGTAAAGAACTTGGTCACGTGGTAACACGTACCATTCTCAATGAGCAGAAAAGAAAGAACAAAACTAGGTCACGTGTTCCCACGTGACCCTTAAAAAGACTCCCCAAAATGAGAAAAAAAAAGTTTGGAGGCAATGCCTCACGTGCTCACACGTGACCCTCATAAATGAAGAGAACAAAGCCAAAGGCAGTACTGATTTTGGGCGCCCTCACGTGTCCCCACGTGATCCCTTAATAAACACTTTAATAATCAATACATGGATACCCATCACGTGTCAACACGTGATGGCCTAAAGACTAAAAGTGTTTAACACTTATTTGAATATTCTGATAACAAAATAAAGGAGGTTTGGCCCAATTCTCAGGCGCCTCACGTGACCCCACATGACCACCCCACTTTTAGTGTTTAACACTATTTTGAGCATTTTGTCCCCAGTGTTTAACACTATTTTAAAGCGCATCACGTGGGAACAGGCGATCGCCAAATATTTGTTAGTGTTTAGCACTATTCTCAAACCAGTCTTAGCCCAAATTGGCTAAGTCTTTCTGAGACAAGATCTCTCCTTTGATTGAACCCCAACTACATTCTTCCAAACTTGATCCTTTTATGTGACATCCAAAATAAAATCCCAGAGCCATGATGAATGGTCAGTGCCCAGACAAAGACAAAATGTTGTCAAAGTCCCAAGCCCTGTTTAGCATTGCTAAATAATTGGGGGGGCTGAACCCAGACAAATGTTCAATAGTCCAATAATGGGCCAACATGTCAAACTTAATTGGACTTAGCCCAAATTGGTCATAAGTCCTCAATTCAGATTTAACTGAGCCAATGTGCTCATAATCTAATTAATTGATCTTAGTTCCAAATTAGACTACAGATCCCCCAATCAACTTTGGTTCAAGGGGACATCTCTGAACTCCTCTGATATTTGTCGTTGTAATCCTTCAACGTCTTCAGAGAGGCGACGGGTCCCGACAACCATACATTTCATAGACTATGAGGTCTTTAAACTGAACTGTGGGGTCCCTTTAAACCCACGGACTATGATGTCCTTAACCTCGGACTGTGGGGTCCCTTTAAACCCACGGACTATGATGTCCTTAACCTTGGACCGAGATGTCCTTAAACTAACATTGGACCACCACGTCCTTAAACTGGTAATCGACCGTAATGTCCCTAAACTAAACAATAGAGCCCCAAATGCTCTCTTGTTGGATCTAAATGATCCCATTAAGTTGATCATAGTCTCAAATGAGACTAACGTATCCTTAACAAACGTTTAAGTTGATCTTAGTCTCAAATGAGACTAATGTATCCTTAAACCCAACCCCCAAACCCAAATCTAAGAAAATACGGATTTGGACTAATCCACACCCTACGGACGACAACATAAATTAGTCTCCGTATACAATCCACGGGCAACCAAAAACAAAACAAACACCCACGACGCGAAGTGACCATCTGGAGAAGGAGAAAGTGGTTACCGCGATGCGGTAGCGTAATTAACTGCAGGGGCTTGCGCCTGCAGGGAAGAGCGTCCCCACAATCAAAAACCCCTCAACGAGGGGGAATCTGATGAAGTCTGCTACATCGGCCGCATCCGTTTAAACCTTCGATGCATGGTGCCATAAATCAACTTGGCACCTTTGGAGAGGTGGACGGATAGCACCAATTAGCATCTGCCCCGAAATTCAGGCAAGACGGACCCGCACGGTCGTGTCTCCGTGTTTCGATGGGGAACATAGACTAGTGTATGCATATCTAGACCCTGACGAGGGATGATGGTTGGTCCCGCGGCCATTGGTGAGGTGCACCTAAGATTGTATACATGTGCTCACTAGGGTGAGTACACTAGATGGACTCGCTGAGAAATGGCTAGATGGTATTATACCTAACGTCAGATAGTAGTTCTCTGGTGACATGAGTGCAGATAGTCTGTCGACCTGAAGTCGTCATTTGTCTCGTGTAAGTTCCTACTGTGCTTTGATTACTACCCTACCACGGCTCTACTGAGTCATGCAAACAGGTTTTAGTTAGGTACAGTCCCAAGCCACATGGAGGCAGTGAGCTATTGTTGGGGATCCGTCTCTTCCGGTATAGAGAGTCGATGTCACACTATGTTCAGTTGGAAAACACCATAAGTCCCTGGCCATGGCAGATTGAGAATTACTGGTAGTTAGACCAGTAGATTCTCGGATGGTCTTGAGCCACATCGGCACGACTTGTCATGTTATTAGGGATCTGACGTGATCCACCCCCTAGACCCGGCATGCGATACTCTCAGACGAACAGACCGGACTGTACGGAGATTGTCACGGACAGGCTCAGTAGGGGTTCGGATGAGTTTGATCGTCGGCCTTCTTTTCGACAGGTACCTGGGTAGTCGTTACGTACAGCTAGTGCCACTGACGGACATATGGTTAAACCCACTGCCAGCGTACTATCGAGTCTTTAGAGTCCCACTCAGAGGGTTTCCCTGGTTCAGGTGAAACGATATAGAGGCCGTATGGTTTTACGTGTAGGGTTCCGATCATATACGTGTACTAGCTATACGAATGTTGTTTGGACGGATAATACTAGTGGGCTTAGGATTAAGTCGCATTCTAGTATTATATTATTGGATTATCTTTATCTCTTGGTATTCGTATTTTTTGATGTACGAATACGAGTATGTATATACGGTGAGTACATTCTTGTATACAAGATATGCTTCTAAAAGGGGACACCTCATTTTGGTTATATCTATTTTTGGTAAAATAGATAATGAGGTGGAAAATTGAGATATTTATGGCATGGTTTGAAGCATGGCTAATTCTTTAGTTTATTCATTTGCTATTACTATTCAAGTATGGTTACAATTTTCTATGGAAAAATATTGCATGCTTGATTATTGGAAAAAGACTTAGCCATTCTTCACTTGCTCATGCTAGACTTCATTCTATTTTTTGCATTCTCTCTCCATTGCTCTCCTTCTTCTTCCTCAAACTATAACCCTCACATGTGTTGTGAATCATAGGATTCTTTGAGATAAACTAGTTCAATTAACTCTCTACATCTTCTAAGCTACCTAAATTAGCAGACTAGATACTTTAGTTACCTCATTCTTGAGGTTAGAGCTTGAACCATAAACTCTCGGGTGGATCATCTTCAACACGAGGAGGCCGACGATCAAGCGCAATCCGTACTATCTAAGAGCTAAGGAAGAGGAGAAGAAGACCCGAAGGACTTGTATCTTAGAGGTATAAACCACTATCATAATAGTTTAGAATCTCTTTGAGTTTAGTTAGTTAAGCTTTATGAATGATCTTGAAAGTTTAGTCGATGTTACTCGTATTAAAATTGTTTTTTTGTAAATTCCGCCGCTTCACAAACCTTGTGGGGTATGTGACATCGACTTACACAAACGTGTTCTTCGCTACCTCAAAGGCACAATAAATCATGGTTTTTACCTCCACAGAGGATCTCCTCTAATTCTTCAGGCCTTCAGTGCCTGACTGGGGTGGCAGTCATGATAATGGCCGCTCCACCACTGCCTACATCCTCTACCTAGGCTCGAATCCAATATCATTAAAATCGGCTCGACAAAAGTCTGTTTCTCGATTCTCCTCCGAAACTGAATACAAAGCCCTTGCGAATGCCATGACCGAGATATTATGGTTGAAAAATCTTCTATATGAATTCAAGATAATTCTCACAAAACCATCTTCTCTATACTGCGACAATACCAAGGCTACCTATCTCAGTGCGAACACAGTCTTCCACTCTCAAATGAAACACATTGCTCTTGACTACCACTTCGTTCGGAAGTGTGTTGCAGATGGAACTATTCGTGTTCACCATATTAGCACTCATGATCAATTTGCGGATGCCCTCACAAAAGCACTTGGTCGCATACCCTTTCTCAAACTTCGCTCCAAGATCGAAGTCTCCAATGGCGCATCAATCTTGCGGGGCGTGTTGGCGACACAAACCCAAAGCGACGGCAGACGTCTGAAGAAGGCGCAGCAAACGTCTGACTAAATAACAGAGCGGGACCAGACGTCTGAAGAAAGAAAAGGCAGACGTCTGAGGAAAGAATAGGCAAATGTCTGCAATAAGTGTGCCCAAATAACAAAGCGGGGCCAGACATCCGAGGAAGAAGCTGCAGATGTCTGGACGTGAGTCTTCAGCAAAAACCAGAGCGCATGCAGACGTCTGACGAAAACGAGTCAGACGTTTGTCTAATACGAGCGCAAGCTGTCGTGGATCTCAAACAAGCGAATCAAATCCACAACTACCAAATTAGTTTTAGCAAGATTAGGAAAGATTATATTTTGACTTTTTTCCTCTCCCGTTTTGTAATTGTAATATTTCTTTAAAAACTTAAAACACTAATCAAGTCCCAAACCCTAAATTCATATTTTCTATAGTACCAACCTCTCCTTTCAATAAGAAAACTTTTTAGAACATGAGGAAATTCTGTCTTTTTATGCTGCATTCTGAAGTCCTTGCCTGCCCCAAAACCCAAATAAATAAATGAAATAAAAACCCTACACCCCATAACAACCCAATCCGCAAATGTTGCCTACTCACCCTCACCACTCTAGGACCGGACAATTTAATATATACCCACAAAAGTTTATATATATATATATATATATATATAGACACACACACCATCAAGACCCTCGCCAAATTATCAACATTTGGTTTTGGGGTCGTCATGTTGCTCCGACACAAAGGCTAATTATATTCAATAGTATTTTGCACGTGCGATGCGCTTGTTTATATTTTGAAATATATATATATATATCGCACTGAAAGCGTGTGTATTTTTTTTTATCTTGGACAATATATGAAAATTTCTAAAGATATCTATAATTTTAAAGATGAAAATAATTCTTCCTTGATTAACGAAGATTATGTTGTTGTTAATTATTTTTAAGTAAATGTTTTTTCTCAATTTTCTTGTTATTTCCATGGTTAAATGGTTGTGCAATTAACTCATACTTAGAAAATAAAATTTATATTTTGTATACATTAAAATTTATTAGGAAGATGTAAGAGATTGGATGTTCTTTTGTATTTTTTTAGAAAGATGTGTAAGAGAGATGAATTAAGTTTTCTTTTTTTTTCTCTAGGAAGGTGCAAGACAGAGTTGAGTTGTATATTTTTATCTTTTTATATTGATGGAGGAATAGGCAAGCTTATGGTAAAGTACGGGGCAACAGAATTTTCTTCTTTTTTAGCATTTTTTTAAAAATAATGTAAAGATAATATCACCCTTTTTGGGTTATAACAATAAAGATATGCTTTTAAAGTAATTGTTCATTTAGAATTCATGTCAAAGGCTAATTCTTTCATATGCAGTATATCAATGTGAAAATTTCATCCAGCTGTTGAAATTTTGTATCTTGATAAGTATGAAAACGAAATGGGACGGAATTTCCAACTGCAGCGGTAAAAAGAAGTCAACTGCTCGCTTTTTAATTCCATGATAGTATTGATCCTCAAGGTCTAGACCAAGGTTTCAAATGTCGGTATAGGACAGTCACTTTAGGATCGGAATCAGCAATCTCGGTCGTAGTAGCCGTATGGGATCGGAATATCAAGTTTTTATATCATTTGAGATATAAAAAAAAATTAAATAGAAATTTTTTAAATAAACATTTGAAATAACTATGAATAATTTGTCAAATTCTTTTGTAACTAATGATGTGAAAAGTTATGTAAATGCAAAAACTGACCGTAATAACCCAATAACCTTAAGACCCATTAAATCTTTAACGAAGGCATTAACCAATTAGTAAACTCGGTAGCCATTAATAGAGTTTATTGAAACCCAATTATAAAATGGTAAACACAATATTACTTGGTATCAAACGGTATCAGTCTTGAAACTCAGATGGTCATTTTAGCGATCAAAATCGGCCATCTCAGATCGGAATCGGCCGAGATTTCAAACCATGATCTAGACCTTACGTCTACGGATATTCTTGTGATTTTTTATCCAGATCTGACCGAAAATGCTGTACTTAGGTCATATCTTATGGATCTACGAGTAAGAAGATTAAATTATAGACCAATGAAATTTTCATTAATTGATGAAAGCTAAAAAGCCATGTAAATGATAAGATTCTTTAACTTAAGGTTTTCGATCATGTAGATTGATCAACAGTTTTGATCATCCATCCAAAACATGTAAAGCAGTGTTGTTGACCTTGCTCTCTTATGCATGCATGTATTTCTTAGTTTCCAGGCTTACATAATTGAAAGAAGGTATAAATTTCAAAATGTTTATAAACCTATATTGTTGAACTTAATTTCTAGAATACCTCAATTGTTTTCACAAAATTATATTCAATAAACATTCTATGATATACTCATGTTGACCTAACTTTCTATAATAATCTAAATCAGTGTTAAGAGAAACTGAATATTCAGCCGAATATTCGGATTCGGTGGCTAACCGAGTAGAAAATGTAATATTCGGTCCAATATGCGGTCAAACCAAATATTCGTCACATAAACCGAATATTCGATGCACAAACCGCATATTCAGCCAAATACCATGAATATTCGGCTGAATATTAAACCCAAAACAAAAAAAAAAACCAAAACTAAACAATACAAGTGGGATCCAAAAATTAAATTAAAAAATAAGTTAGACCTGCATTTAATAATAATATACCCACAATCTTCCGATTAAGTTCAGACACCTTACCATTAGACCACGGGTATATTAGTATTCTATGTCTTTATTTTTTTTTTAAATTTTTATATGTAATATTTATATAAAAATATTGATGGCCGCATAGTCCGAATAAACCGAATATTCATCTAATAAACCAGATATTCCTTATTCGCTGACCAACCGACTAAACTCCAAATCCGTTTTTTACAGCATTGATCTAAATAAGTTCATTACTTCCTTTTTCTTTGACAAGTATAGAAATATGCATAAATTTGAGATGCAGAAAGAGCATTCCAAGAATAATTTATGTTTTAAAGATTATTTCTGTCAAGAATAACACGGAAAAATAGAAATTATGATGCATCATGTAGACTCACAGAAAAGCTGGAATAAGTCCAAACGATACAGCAAAGCAAGTCTGAACATAAATAATCTAAAAGTCATCTCCCAAAAACAATAGCATACACGCTCCAACCACCATCCTCCCCCTCCCCCTCCCCACCCACGCACCAAACAACCCAAAAAAATTGATATTTACATTTTACCCCTTAAAAGTTATCTTTGTGCCCCTTTAACGGTTATATATATATATATATATATATATATATATATATATATATGTTAAATCACTAAATTTCTAACTCACTAAACCTTAATTTCATCTTCTATCTTCAAAACCCTTAAAACCCTAAAATTCATCTTACATTATCAACTCTTACATTCAAAATTTCAATACCCAGCATTCATCCATCTACTTTCTCATCTTCGATCTCCAATATCCCAAAATTTTAAGAATTCGTTCCAACTTCTTATGTTCTAAATTTAATAATCCCAAAACCTAGCACTTTCATTCCAATTTCTCATTTTATCCTTTCAATAAGTCTAATAAGTCTTATGCTTAATTATTCTACTTTCATTTCTCATCTTTGATCTCATCTTATATCTCAAAAAAACCAGAGATTCAACTTTTCCACTCAAATTTCATTAAATAACGCTAAAATCCTATTACCTACAATTTTCTCATCTCTATCTCTCAATTACCTAAAAACCCATCATATTCAAATACCATTTCTATATCGATCTCCATTTTAGATTACCTGAAAACCCATCATATTCAAGTACCATTTCTATATTGATCTCCATTTTAGATGAAGTTGGCAGTAGTAATAGTAAAGGAAAAGGAAGAACTCAAATTTTGATTTACAATTTTAAGAATGGTCCTAATTTTGAAATAACCATGCTTAAGAATGAAGATGAGTGGAAAATAGATATTTAATAGTTAATACTCATTTCTAAATTTTTCCATTAAAACTAAAAGAAATATTCCAAAAGGATGTTGATTTAACAAAGAGGGTAATGTTAAGTGTAACTTAAGAGTTTGAGTTTGAGGGGGATAAAAAGTAATTATCAATTGATTTGAGAGAGCTAAAAGTAAAATAACCATATAATAAACAAAAATAATCAAGGATGCTCTTTTTGTAATCTTTATTTATATGTATAATCTTTTCCGGTGTTTCGGCCAAAATCCGATATATACCATCAAAATTTCAGTTTTTTGAGTAATCGAGACAAAATTACAAGATTATTTCTTTTTCCAAAATTGATAATATATCAACTGAAATGTCTGTGTATCGGCCGATATTTCTGTGTCGGCGAAATTTTAAGATATCAGACGAAATTTCAGTTCACTTACCAGAACCTTTTATTATGGGTTTTTTGATGGGCCTCAAGTAATAAACCATTACAACTTACCAGACCCGTTTTGTTATTAGCCCTATTTTCCCAATTTGATCCACTCATAGACACAAATCGATTCCTCAAAAGGAGACAGCTCGACTCCTCATCTTGGACGATACTCGTGGACTCAAGCTCGACTTCGTGTTCTTCCTCTCAACTCAAGACAATTCTCGTTGACAAAGGCTTCGAGTTTGACTTCATATCTTAAAGGGTTTTGAGTTGGAGTTCAACTTCGACATCACTGCAGGCTTTCGAGCACGTCCTCGTCCTATTCAAGTTCGAGCACCTCCTCTCAGACTTGAATCCCCTTCCTCGATCGACTTCAGGCTGCAACCCTTCCTCGAGTGCAGACTTAATAATTAATTTTTTTATATAATGCAAATTGTGGGACTGATATTTCTGATACCCAATATCCGATATCAAAATTTTTGAACCGACACGACACCGATATACAACATTTAAAACATTGATCTTTACGATTTTAAGAAGAGCATTTTTATTTAAACACATGCATTGCACATAAGATTCTGGTATACCTTCTACACAGATCTCCACTGTTTTATAACAGAAAGGGCAAGGGATCTCAAATTGGAAACTGAATTTAATTCAAAGCATGACACATGGAAAGAAATATACTCATAATTTTGATTAAAAAATGTATTTAAATTGTTTTATTTTTAATTCTTCATATTTTATCAAATTTATAGAAATCTATACTATAAATTTGAAAAAGCTTTACCATATCTTTACTATTTCAGCAAAAATTCTTTAAAAACCTTTCAAATATTTTCATATGATGTCTAACATACATTTACATGCATCGCACGTACCCAAATACGGAGTATATAGGACCAAATTATCCATGGGCCTTGTGCTCCATAGTTTATCTCCTTGCGATACAAAAAATGCTTAGAAAGCTTAGATGATGATGATGAAAACTCATACCTTGAAAAATGATACAAATAAAAACTTCTTTATTGGTGCTCTAGAGCATGCAGACATCATTTTCAAAATAGCCTTTTGTTTACACCACATTAATCTTTGCCAACAGTCAAATCAATTAAAATGTTTAACTTGAGTTTGATAATAATTTCACATTCTGTGACGTATGACATAAACTTGAAATATTGATGGTTTGGATGTTCTACATGCAAAGAATTCCACGATTATAATGCATATTGTACTCAATGGACACTCTCTTCAGCTCAACTTATTACCAATTTCACCAAAAATAATAAAATTGAAGAAGAGACTATAAATCTCCTTGTCAATGATGTAACTGTTGAATTAATTATGTATAAAGGCCATAGACTCATAGGACAACCGTCATCGATCATAGTGGGATGAATCAAGTGTAAAAGTTAAAAATTGCTTCAATAAATTCACTAATAAGGATATTCAAGATAGTTCAGAATGACAGTCACTCAATAGAACCATACTTCGGCAGGCGTTCCTTATTTTGTTCTTTCAATCCCTTTTTTTTTATAACCCAAACGAAGGCCAGCGCCCCGGACAGAGCCCCACGTCTTCTTATTAAACGGAACTTACAAATACGGGTCACATTAAAAGAACCATGCCCCAGCATGCCTTCTTGAGATGCAAAAGACAACAATTTAAACTATTGCTGACCCAGAATAAAGAGCTATCATGGAGTGCACAGTGAACTATTCTGAGGGATGCTCTGAGTGTTCATATCTCTTTACTTCTATATATCGTATGTGAAACTAGTTTATGACTTGTCCCAAGAAAATTAATTCAGGAGTTCCCCTTCATATTTCAAACTTGCCAATGAACACAAACAATAACACAATTCTCAGTTTCCAACACAGGAATGGTCACACATATAAATTTTAAGAAATGGTAATAACCTTTGATAAAACTGTATTCAGCATAGAATGAAGATGCATATGAAAGCTATTTTCTCAGCTCCTGTATGTAAACACATGCCTCAAAACTATGGCGGTAAAAGCATTCTAAAACGGTACAAATGCACATAAATAAGACAGCCCTGAACTTTACATTGATAAAGGCAGGAGCATTCTTCGCTTACTTTTCTTGTTTTGTCTTACTTTCTTTGTAATTTTCATGCACACGAGAAATAGTGTTGCAAGGCAAATTAGTAGAAAAGCAAGTTTCATGTACCTGAAGTACAAAGAAACTGCTGCGAAAACTAGGCAAGCAAACATCAATAGCTCCCATATCACATATACCACGTCCACCCTGCATAAAAATATTAGTCAGGTCCTTTAATGAGATTCAAATAAATTATTAAGGTAATACTAGAAAATTGTATTTTCTCACAGAAAAGAAAATTATAACCTGTAAGTGTAAAACTAAACTATATATCATTTATTTGAATAACTTCTAGACATTACTAGCCATGCCTTAAAAATTCTTGAATTATAACTATGATTTTCAAACAAGTTTGTGCTATGCTATAAATGTGTAGCAGACGCTACTCAGTAGTCAGTAGCTATTAGCTATACCATATATGTAGGGATCAAAAATTCAATTAGCTTATACAAGGTAGGACGACCATTTTATTCTTTTTTAATTTTTCATGAGGGCAACGGGACAAGGCTGTGTAGATAAAGGAACAATAGATTTGTAAAATTAATTGCGTAAGGTACAACAATAAATCAACATTAATACAAATACATAACTGAATGTGAGACTGATTTCAAAGACGGGAATTTGAAAGTATGACCTAGCAAGTAGCTGCCTTCGGTGCTCGAAGACCAAATAAACTGTTCAGAGATGATAGGATTTGGTCTAGCAATTTCAGTCACAATGCTATCTAGAAGAAAGAAAAGAGAAAACGATATTCCGACCACCCTCCAAATTAATGAAGTCATTTAGAGACTTCTCCATGAGGTTCTAAAAATTAATAGGGGAGAAATAATTATGGTAATACTCACAACCAAGAGACGGAGCAGAAACTGACACAACTAATGAACCTGCACTTCCAATTGAGATTATGGCTAACCAGCAGCCACAACTCTTCTTTAGTCACCGTGCTTGATAGAAGGGTCCAAGAAAAGTGCGCTAATTGTGCATGGCAAAATCCTTAACAAGAGTGTATATTTATGGCCCTTGAAGCATTACTTTATTTGAAGTTCAACCAGGAGATGGCCTTTCAATCCAGATATTCAGTTGCCCTATCACTTTCAATTCTAGGAGGTGAAGCCTGTTCTTGCCACCCCCACAAAGATATAAATAATAGAGCTAGGCATAGTTATTAACATCTTATGATATATGATACGTATCTTACGATACGATACGATACGAAAGGTTTCTAATACATATCAGCCCTATGTTTCAGAAAATTTATTGTATCTTATGATATACGATACATATCGTACGATATGATACGTTTTGATACGAAATACGATATGAATGATACAATATTTAAAGGCCTCATTTGTTATTGGATCGGGCCTAGATCTTCCAGGTCGGGTTTAAAGACCTCAAAAATATAAAATATCTCATCTCTAAAGTCCTAACTAATATATGCCATAAAACATAAGACTTTAGAAACCTTTATCTCGTTCTCACGTGGACTTACAAAAAAGAAATATGTTAGAAGTTAAAACAACTAACACTCAATGCCTTAGTTTATATTAAGTAGAACTTGCAACTAGAAATAAGACAAAAGAAAAGATAACAAAATGAGAGGCATGCATACGATTTGTTTATCGGATAAGAAATCCAATGAAGGATTACGGAAAAAGAAAGCCATTGCTTACTGGAAACCGCTTCTTGGATGAATGTTCATGAATACTTTAAAGTTGACGGAGGGCCAAGTGATATGAAAAGAAAAAATGAGGTATAATAATATTATATTTACTAATTCATTTAATTAAAAATATTTAAATTCTTAGTATTTCTTAACCAATTTTTGATAGGACCTCAAAAATTGTAATGGTACTCCAAAACACTTGAGAAGAAAAAGAAAAAAAGATATGGAAGTGAATAAAGAAGAGGAGTTTGTCAAATACAAAAGCGAAGATGAGAAAGATTAGAACATCCTCATCGACGATAATGATAGGCGATGAATTAATGGGAGACTACGGATTGATTAGTAATCTTGTTTTGTTATTTTTTGAAAGTTTTTTATTTATGATGTGTGGAATTAGTTAGAAAATATTGCTACTTGTGAAATTAATGCCCATGTCACATGGGTTACACCTTTCGACTATAGTACTATTTTGCTTAATTATCTAATTAATTTATGGGTTATGGTTGTTCAAATAACTAATATTGTTTCACGTATTTTTCTATTTGAACTTTACATATATTTTGTCAGTTGCGTGACTGGAGATATACTACATTTTATAATTCTTTTAATATATTATTCCATGTTCCTAATTTAATCATACAATTATAAAAATTATAGTTATATGCTTACTTTGTTATTCCACAAGTAATTATCATATCTTATATTATACGATATACGATATACGATACAGAAGTAAAAACGATATACGATTCATATCATGATTTGACAACTTTGGATCTAGGAACCTTAAATATGCATAACGGAAACGTCAAATGTGTGTTGGGGAGGAAAGAAGGGGTGGTGGTGGTGGTGGTGAAGGGGAGATCTTAATGTTAATATTCCCCCTGCCATGGAAATAGTTTCTCCCAACCATATAGCACTTGAAATTTGGAAATGCTTCATTTGAAAAACATTTCTTTAGCTAGTTCTACATATTAGGGAACTAAAGTATCGATATATCATCCTTGTCAATCAAGTCCAGGACATTTCACATCAGTACCATAAATATGTATCCATGGTTCTCGATATTCATCTAAAGGAATCCAATCTATGACAAGCATAAACCATTTCCATAGCGATAATGGCCGAAATATGGTGAGAATATTTGCCTGTATTGGCTAGCGTTCAATGTTCCGGAAGTGCATTATAAGCCATCCAAATATCCTATCTTAGAAGAATCCAATGGAACTGGTATTGATGCAATGATGCCGGCATGTCTGGCTGCAACGGATGGCGGCGGCAAGTATTTTGCCAAAGAATCACGAAGGGAATAATATTAGTCTCTCTTCCCCTTCTCACTCTCCATCTCCCCCCCCCCCTCCTCTCATAACTAGTCGAAAGCTTGGATTTAAGAATCAAAAAACCCAAAAAGGAATCCGACTCAAACTTGTGAATCCAGATGATTCATAGGCTTGGCCAGCACTTAGATGCTACAAATGTGTGAAGAAATCAACTGTTGAATACAAAAGCAAACTATTTGTTTGGACGTAATCAAGCCATAACCCTAGATGAAAAATTGGGGGGGGGGGGGGGGGTACCAACGAGTTTCTAAGTTTTATTCCATCCAAAAAAATCCTCTTTTGAATACAAAAGCAAACTAATTGCTTGGACGTAATCAAACCCTAACCCTAGAAGAAAATTTGAGGGGTTACCTGGAGGGAGAATTGGCAGCGGTGGAGGAGAAGAAGGAGATGGAGGCAAAATCGTACTTGGATCGGATCTGATATTCTCTCAGCTGCTCCGCGAGATTCGAACGCGTTATCATCTTCGACGAAGCTCCGGTCTCTGCGATCTCTCGGATCTCAGATAGGCATCGAAATTGAAGAAGAGAATACAAATATAGGGTATTTCCCCCTTTCGCCACTTCTGTTTCTCGTCGCCGGTCGATTAGATGGCGATCGGCCGCCGTTTAGGAAGTCCTTTGCTTCTGAGTAATCAGTTGAGTGGTAAATGAAACCGAGAGTACTGCATGCGCGTTGAGGACTCGTGTTTTTTTTTGTTTTGTTTTGCAGAAGGCTTCTTGTTATTTGACAAACAAGCCATCTTTCCCGTCATTCCTGACAAACTGCAATAAGCCTCTGTCATCTGTCAAATCCGAGCACACCATCCAGTACTTCAGTATCTGTCATAAAGTCAGCTTTAGCATTTCTTTCAAGAAAAATGTGAAAGTCTCGAAAACTATCAAGCAATCAAATCCAATTAGTTATATCATTTGTTTACTCCTTTTTAAAACTTCTAACGAGCCTACATTTAAAACAGATAGGGACGGACCATAACAAAGATTTTGAGGGCTTTTAAAGTTTGACCAGAAGGTCCCGGATTCGAGACTTCCGAAAAGCGCAAGCACTTACCGTTAATTATACCCTGTTGTATCAGGCTAAGCCTAGACATGATACCTTGTTGAATTGGTCTGAATCACATAACATAGAAAGAGAGAGATCATAAAATGTACTTGTAAGAAGATATAGAATATGAAGAGTCAGCCTTTATCCGAGAGCTATCATATTACATTGTTTTCTGTAGATTACAATATTTAACAATCTTAAATGGTACAATGAAAATAGAACTAAATACTCATAAGTTCAGATCATTGAGTAAATAGTTGCAGTATGTGAATGTTTGATGTCAATTTCGACTTCGTTTTAAAGCATAGACGGATACTCCCATTTGGGGACCCAAAAGTGGAACATAGCCTCTTGTTGTCAGATAATGGACGGGTACTTTCGAGCGGGACCCAGATGTTGGGCGGAGGTATCCGACCTAGGCTTTCAATGTGTGAACTTCCCTCGGGGTTCTCGCGAGTTGGATACCCTGTCTTTGGGTATAAGACGGTCGGGTACCCTTTATGTGGTATCTGACACCATCCAAGCGAGGGTCAGATACGTATTTTATGGTATCCGATAGCACATTTTTTGGGCGACTTTATGAAGTCTCGTATTTTTATGCTTCATTCTGGATTTAGTTCACGTCTTCAAACTTATATACAGAGAATAAGGTTTCCTCCATTCTCAAGATTTAGTGCTTCTGGAATCATAGGTTTCCTTTACCTATTTTCAATATGAGAGAAGTAAGAATCCTCATCAATGTTTAAAATAGCTTGCTACGTGGCTCACTATTTTACGCTTTATAGCATAGGATAGTCTCTTCGCTACGTAACATCAGAAAATAGCTTAAATACAAACTAGTTTACATTTTTTTTCAAATAGGTTACATATGAATTCAAGGATTCAAGGATTCTATTGCATAAGTAGTGCATGTTACGTTATGTGTACGTTATTTTCATATAAGATTTTCTATTGATATTCTTAAGATTTCAATATCTAATTCTATGAAGATGGTCTTATTGAAGTTCTAACTTCTCAATTTGAAATCATATTTAGTAAACATGTTCTCAAACAGAGATTATTTAATTGGTTTTCAATACGTTTAATACAATTATGAATTATACATATGAATTCAAGGATTGAAAATTAAGAAAATAATGTTATGTTACTTATTGTTGTATGTTCTATATTTGTATAATATATAATATATTGTAAATAAGATGATAATAATAATAATTAGTAATAATTAATAATTCGTGTAGCTTACGCTACGCGCAATGCTATTTGCATTTTGCGTTATTCAGTAGTAGAACGCTATACTGCACGTTATCGCTATTTTGAATATTTATCCTCACTTTTATGTTATAGGACACAAACTTTCCCTGTCTCTACGAGACGTGATCTTCAAAAGACTCCCGGAAAGTAGGCTCTTCAGCTCAATTTCAATTCGGAGGAAGTGGGATTTCCCACTTCCCGAATGTGTGACACAGTTTCCTCCATGTCTCCATTTTTAATCATGAGGAACACACTTATAATGAGAACTCGTTATAGTTCTTCAAATGGTCAATCTCGGGCTGAGCAGGTAATGAAGAGAGAGGTGAACTTGGCTTCAAGTTCTCTCCTTGTTCTCTTTTTCTCTTCTTCTTCTTGAGGAGACAATCTTCAAGCAAGAAAAACTCCAAGTGTAATGTGTGAGAATGGTGTATGTGTGTATATATTTTCTTTTGCCTTATAGACTTGTATATATATAAAGAGAGAGAGAAAGGGAATGGTTAAAAGACCGTTCTTAGGAATTGTAGAGGCATAGGAGAAGGATGGGGTTACTTCCCCCTATTAGACTCCTTAGGGCATGGCCTAAAGGTTTAGGGCAGATATCACCATCTATGATGCTAATTCCCCAAACTTCATCAGACTCGAGGTCTCACCGTCAGGGCATTAGTACCCTCTTGCCCACCGCTGCCTCTGTCATGCCCCTCTTCCTAAAATACGGCAGAATGCGACTCGGCTAGCTATGCTACCTATGGTAGGAAATCATCCTTCCATAATCACATTAAGACTGTCATGCAGTAATCAAGCACAATAATATAATATATCTATATAACCGTGTACAATTTGCCACAATAAAACAGTAATGATGATCAATAATCAAGGGTCAATAGCAGAAGCAATAATAATGATGATCAAGTCTTAAAGATCCAAGGATGAATAAGAATAACAATACCAATACTCGGACCTTATGGGCTCACAATAAAATCCAATAAAAGTGTAATACTAGAAACGAAACCTAAACCTTAAATAATAAACCAGATCAATGGAATACTTCTCACTGATCAGCAACTTTCTCGAAGTATTCACGATCCTCCTGTGCTAAGGTCAAAGTATCTGAGCCATGCAAAACCTAGACGTCAAAGCGTCGAATATAATATCATAATGAATATAACCGGAACGGGATACAATATATCATTTGCACAGGAATCAATGTCAGGTGAGCATGCAATAGTATTAACGCTATCAAGTAATATATCATAGCAAGGTAGAACATGGTAATCGTGTCATGTGTATCCTATGAGTTCATGTCACTAAGTTATCTATTCTACATATATTTGAAATCAATCAATACAATCCTCCTCATAACTCAATAGTATCCCGTGCATGCCCGAGACCACGGTCTCATGACTCTTAGGGATGAACCTGAAACGTTTCACTAGGAAGTAAAACAAGGTCGAGATAGACGAATGATGTCAGCATCACCATTCTGGAGCCCAAAGCTCGTGTCGACTGATCTGTCTCTAACAATCAATAACTCTTGAGTTACAATTTGGATTCCATTCTTGATTTCTCGTTTTCCCCCGGTTTTCAGGTTTCATATCAAGTATCAATAATATTTACCTAATACCAACATAAGAACAATCAGGAATATGTCATGTCAATCGAAACAATCAAGTCAATATCATGAATTCGTTGGCATTTGGGTAACTATTACATTGCATTTAGGTTTAGCATGTTAACAATAACAATACACATGAATACATGTAATTCCATCAATATGCCGGCATACTTTAAGAACTTCATGATCAACGAGAAATAAATAAACAATTGAATCGATACTAGCATCAATATCAGGTTCATTATTATTAGCAGATTTATTCATCAGACGTCTGTGGCAAACGTTTGGTCCAAGTTCATATACAGCAGACGTCCGTAGGAGACGTTTGGTCTACCTCATGTTCTATTCTAGACGTCTATGGGAGACATCTAGTCTCTAAGTATGTTAATAAAAGACGTCTAGGGGAGACGTCTGCAGTTCAATTCATGGTTCTATAAATGTACTTCAAAGACGTCTTGTCCTTGTTGGCTATACTACCCTCAAGTCAATTATTGAATCGCATGCACCCGATTGTGATGATTGAGGGAGGACCTATACCGGTAGAACAATCTTACTCGAGATGATAATATGCTATCTGGTTTGTCTTCATCATTATGTACAGCATAAGGTGGCATTACAGATCACTATTACATGTTGATAGAGCCCATGGGATTCTTGCTTGACTACCAGCATTATGATGGCAATCATATACGTGGGAGATGGGTGGTCTATAAGCACATCCTTAAATGTCCCTAGTCATGGGAGTATCGAAACTGGTGTAACATTTTAAGAAAATAAAATATTATATTTGGGAATTTAAATAAATCAAATAATGAATTATTATGAATATTTAGAGTATGGAGATTAGTTTTAAGGATATGGTATAACTATATACCGATAATTCGGGAGACATTTGAAAATTCTATATGATTATTGATTTTGAGTGTATTAAGTCGATTTGGATATTTTATAATTACTTACATACTAGTTTACGGTTAAACTTGATTAATAATTACTAATTACGCATTAATCCGGTTTATGTGCATGACATGCACCATAGTATGTCACATATACTTGTTACATTTCCTTTATTGTTTGAAAACCATGCTTCATTTCTTTATTACTTGGTTTTTTTTGTTTTTGGATTGAAGTTAAAAGAAAAGAAAAGAAAAAGGGGAGAAAAGAAAAGAATAAAGAATTGGGAACAAAGGAGTATGGGCATGGCATGGGAAATGAGAGAGAGGGTGAGGGTGAGGGATCGATTGACCATGGCTCATTTTGTTTTTCACTTCATCATCTTCATCATTTTCCTCTCCTCTCTCACACCATGGCTGCTCTCTTCCCTCCACCTCCTCTACCACCCTCAAACCACCCCAAGAACCACTCAAAACCTCATCCCTCCTTCACAAAAATTGATCCTAACACCCTCACAAACCCTATGGTGACACCAAGGCAAGGTTTTGAAGACTTGGGGCAACTCAAGAAAATTCTTGAGTTGCCAAATGAGGTATATTTCCACACCATTAGTTTAGATTTTGTTTCACCTTATCTTCTAGTTTAGTTTAAGTTGTTTAGTTAAGGTTTAGTGGTCTTGGAAAATTCCAAGATGAGGGTTAGGGAATTATATGTGTTGTGATGGTGCAATTGAGGATTAGTAGAGACCATAAACCCCTTTTAGTGTTAGAATTCTGGACAAAACCAGAGATTAAAACCCTGAGACATGAACTTAGAATTCCCGATATCGGAAATTTATGGAAATTGTGATGTTGTTTCGAGATCTGCTACCACCCGGGGGCTCTATAAATAAAGTAGCAATTACAGAGAGGTGTGCAGGCAACCTATAAGATAACCCCAAAACCTGAGACCCCCACTCCATGTTCTGACCGCCAATTATCTCATTTTGGCCGCAAATTGCGGCCTTGGTACGATGGAATCGCCTCGTGCTTGGTCCTGTAGGGTTGTATAGCACGACTATAAGGTTTTGGAAGGCATCACACATGCTATTTTCTGAATTTTTGGGGTGCTATGAAACCCTAACCAAGATCTTAACTAGAGTATTAGGGTTAAACTTTGCATGTAAACAACTTTACATCTAAGTGATAGGGATTACAACCTTTGTAGTCCGTTCCTTCGCTTCAAAAGCTCCGAGTAGTGGTCCCTTCGCTGCGATCCATGAACTTCCGGACTCTTGAGAGGCTCCACAAGATGTACGATGCATCCTTGCTTGAAATCTTCAAAGTCTACGATGATCTACGTCGAGGAAACACGGACTCAAACTCTCTCTTCACTAATATGGAATTAGTGAAGTTAACACACTAATCTATATGACTAGTATAGAAGAGGATGATGAAGTAGGAATTTTGCTCACTTTAGTATTTAATCTCTCACTTATTTTCTTCTATATCTCAAAAGCTAGAGAGCAAAAATGAGATGAGGAAGAAGAAGATGAATCAATGAGATGGTGTTAGAAATGCAACCATGGGTGAGAGTATGTCATCCACTAACTCATGTAGAGAGTTAACCATGGCTATGTGTCATGGTTGGGTTAGAAAATATCTTAAACAAAACAAAAAGGGTGGACTTAGTCAATAGTTATCTTCAAGCTTCATGAAGCTTCACCATGACTCATTTCTACCATTTTTGAATTACTTTAGAATTTAAACCCAAACATTACATGTAGCATGGTATAATTCTCATACATCCTTATTGTATGTATAATCTAGCATGTCACAATATTATATATCACATATATAATATTTATGTAACAATAGAAAATAATACAATAAACATATATCACATATATGTTAAACGTAGCATAAGTGAGAATAATAAATAGTTAAGTGAACATATATTAGTTAATGTAAGTTAATATATCAAATATATAATTATGCATTAAATTATCGAATCAACACATGATCCGATAATTCGGCCATATCTCATATAACCGACTAATATATATTTTGTATCATTTCATCGAATCAACACTTGATCCGATGACCCGGCTATATCACATATAACCGGCCGATATCACATATCGCGCGAGAATAAAATACGGTATCACATACATGTATTATTCTCGGTCCCACACATATCACATATGTGCTCCTACTCCATTTTTCCTGAGCCAGGAAACCTCTATGTAGGACTCTAAAGACTCGTCAATACGCCAGCAGTAGGTGATGATCACATCAAGCACCCACAAGCTGCAAGCGGTCAGCTAAACGTAACAACCACCTGAGTATTGAGCGATCAGAAGATTAACAAGCAAACCTGCTCACACTCCTATGAATCTAATCAGTAACACTCCCGTACAGTCCGGTCTCTTCATCTGATATGTCGCATATCCAGTTTAGGGGTGGTAAACATCAGACCCCAGTAACCGATAAGTCGTGCCGATGTGTGGCTCATAACGGGTCGAGAAACTACTGATAACACTTACCAATAGATCTCTATAGCAGCCATGGCCAGGGACTTCCAGTTATAGCCAATCGAGCACAGTGCAACATCAACCCCCAATACCGGGAGAGACGAAACCCCACCCCTCCTATCGCTCATTGCCTCCATGTGATTCGGGACTGTACCCAAAAGCCACCGTTTTGCACGTTCTCGTGAACGTGGTAAGGTGGAAATCAAAACACAGTGAGAATCACATAAGACTCTATGACGATCTTGAGTCTACGGACTAACATGTACCAGTGTCACCAGAGAACTGCTATCTGACAATAGGTATAATACCATCTAGGAGTTCTCGGCGAGTCCGTTCAGTGTATCCAGTCTCCACTGAGCACCCGTGTCACGACCCGAAGTTTAGCCCATGACCGGCACTTAACCACGTAACGTCTACAGGCGTAACGCGACTAAGTGAACTGAAAACCCAGAAATCAAACCAGTGAAAGTACAGAGTGTTATAAGTTTTAAATGAAAGCACTTACTAACATAATAAGAAATCTAAGTAAACAATCACCAAGATAGTAATATACGACGCCGTAGCGAAGATCAAGATCCACAAGTGGGAATATCACAGATAGGATAAACTGCAAGTACAATCGGCTCACAACGAGCTCGACACCAGAATACAAATATAATACATCATCGTCCTCATACTGTCTCTAAGTCAAATACATACATGGTAGATGGAGAATACTAGATACAACAATGTACATACTGAAAGATAAACAGATACCGCACAAAATCCACCTATCAGCAAAAGAGCTAGTACACCAACTATGGAGGTATCTGTGTCAAAAGATGCAACCGCAGCCTGCCGCGAACTACTCCGAAGGGCAACCTGCAAACACTGTGGCACAACGGGGGTGAGTTGCCAACTCGTGAATAGAGATAACATATAAAGGTAATCGCGAGAATGCACGTACTGCGCTACTCTATTATATGGCAACAGATGATATCAATATGTGATAAGCAGTATGTGCAATAATCATGCAAGTACTCTATCAGGTAATGTAACTACAGGATGGGGTATAATAGTAAATGCTGAGCAGGGGCAATATAATCTCTACACGGAATGTCAACGTGGAATATATAATCGATGTCCATCAATGCACCCAGATCCCCCAAATAGCTCAGGCGCCGGCACTCTCATCGGCCCTCAAATCCTGTACATCTCTGAGAATCCTGAGTGCCCAACATCGGCACCCAAATATCATAAATACTCGTGTCCAGCATCGACACGCAAATCCTCATCCATCGGGCCCCGTCAGTCCGGGTCAGCCCACGGGCTCTGTCTGCGGTATCGGCCCTCGGCCCCAGCAGTACGGATCACCCCACATCCATCTATAGACTCTGATCAGTACCTTCCGGATAACTGTCAGGTCCAACCAATCACCGGTAGGTAGTAGTCCTTCTGCCAGGCTCACCGTCTACTACACAGCGAAACCGTTCTCGCCCCGGGGTACCATACCGGGTCCACCATGTACCCGTAATCGGCCTCAACCAACTCCTCGATTCGGGTTCACATATATCACTCTAGCACCGAGGAAACACATGGTGGACGCACCGAAATATCATATCAAGAGAACCGGGTTTTAAATGATTACATATTTGCAATAGCCACGGTTCCCAAATCCAGAAATCACATGTAATCCAAACCAAAATGCAAGTCAAAGATCCGATATGATATGTGCGTCAAGTATAAATATCATGTCAAGTCACATATAGATGAGCTACAATATGATGATCCGATGTGATATAGGCATCAAGTATAAATAGCATGTCAAGTCACATATAGATGAGCTACAATATGATGATCCGATGTGATATAGGCATCAAGTATAAATAGCATGTCAAGTCACATATAGATGAGCTACAATATGATGATCCGATGTGATATAGGCATCAAGTATAAATAGCATGTCAAGTCACATATAGATGAGCTACAATATGATGATCCGATGTGATATAGGCATCAAGTATAAATAGCATGTCAAGTCACATATAGATGAGCTACAATATGATGATCCGATGTAAATTCTACAGTGTGAGTGTCATGGCAATTACTAACGGTGTGTGTGTAACATGCAGGATAGTGCTCGTGCAACATGGACCGTTAGTAATGGTGCGGTGTTCTATCAATTCTAGTTTATATCCAAATAGCAGGGAATGCAGCATGCACTAAATAGTAGCCATGAATAGTCAATGTATACAAAGGAAACTATAAGGTCCTATCAGCCCTGACGTAGAACGCCATGCGGGCGATATCCCCATAGATGTGAAATCTACTCACTGTAGTCTCTCGCTAGGTATAGCCAACAACTTGTTTCCCCTTCCGTGCGGCGTCCGCCGTACTCGCCTGCGAACCTAGAATTACACAATATATCACACGTAAGCTTGAAGTCACACAAACGCGACATTAAAGCCGAACTAGTAACTCGTGTCGCGAACCAAGCGAGCGTGTGCGCGATACGTTAAAACGTGTGGTTACGCGCCTGAACCCACTCCGACGCGTCGCGATACGCAGAAACCCTAAACCCACATACACGTATCACGCGTGTCGCGAAAGATTGAAAATACGGGAAAATAGGTAATCACCTCCAGATTTTGATACAGGAAAGATATTGGAAAACTAGATATACCAAAATAACCCACATATCAGCAGACACCCACACCCCAAACCCCAACCCATGGCTCCCCCATCTGGCCGCAAATTGCGGCCAGAATGCATATTTTGGCGGCCACAATTGGGAATTGGGCTCCCAGGTTTGGTGTGTGCACTCAATACCCCCCATACATGCTACAGTAACATCTAGTTTTACTCTGAAATGTCCCGGGTAGTAGCAGATCCTACAGGGCCTTATTTCTAGTTAAAATCCACACTTTGCACTAAAATGGAACTTTAGGGTATTTTTGTGCAAACTGAAACAAAACTTGGCCTAAGATAGCTCTAATAACACATAATAGAGCTAACACAACTAACAAAACCCTAATCTAACATGTGAATCACAAATATCCTTTAATATCACCAAAAATGCACAAAAATGAGATTTTTACTAAAGAATACAACAAGTCTAAGGAAAAGAAGTGCAAATATGAGTTAATACCTTCTAAGAGCCTTGGAAAGACCAAAAGTTCCAGCTTTTTCCCTCAAGTATGCAGATTTGCTTCAAACACCTCAAAAAGCTCACTTTTCCTACGGTTTGTGAAGAAAATGAGTTGATAAGTATAGGGTTTTGTGTATGAATCAAAGGGGAATGAAAAGAGAAGAGAATATGGAGGAAAATGTGGGTTTTTGGCTGCTGGAATTGCTGCTGGATTCAGAATGAGGGAAAGAGAGAGAAGAGAGAAGAAAAGGGGTCAAAAAGTCAAAGTTTCATACCTAACACCATGCTCATTTGTTTATTGTGATTTTGAATTATGAAAAAGGGTTTTGAAAAGATTAAAATGGTGGGGAATAAGTTAGCAACCATGCACACAAGAAGGGTTAACATGCTACCAAAACCCTAAGTCTCAAAAATGGCTAAGTGTGCAAGTGTGCACTAGCACAAGAAAATTTCCAATATGCAAACACTACTAAATATAACTAATAATCCTAGGAACACATATATATAATAACACGTACGATCACTAATTATCACGAAAGACATTCTAACGGAAATCCAAAGTGTTACAATCTACCCCCCTTAAAGAAATTCGGTCCCCGAATTTTAAAAAAAATCTAACTATACGCACCTTCAAAAAGATGGGGATACCTCTTCCTCATCTCGCTCTCGATCTCCCAAGTGACTTCCTCGCCGCTCTGGCCACGCCAAAGTACCTTAACGGGACGGTATCTCTTTCGACCTCAGTTTCTTCACTTGCCGATCCAAGATCATCACCGGCTGCTCTGCATAGGAAAGGTCGCGCTCAAGCTGGATCGTCGGGTGCTGAATCGCATGCGAAGGATCATGAAGATATCTGCGGAGTATCGAAACGTGAAATACGGGGTGCACGTCTGGAAAACTGGGCGGAAGGGCTAATCGATACGCAACCACACCAACACGCTCGAGGATCTCGAAGGGCCCCACATATCTGGGACTAAGCTTCCCCTTCTTCCCAAACCTCATCACACCTTTCATTGGGGAGACCCTTAAGAAAACATGTTCACCAACAGAAAACTCAAGTCTGCGCCGACGACGGTCCGCATAAGATCTCTGCCTACTCTGGGCTGCTCTCATCCTATCGCGAATCAACTGGATCTTCGCGGTCGTCTCCTCCACAATCTGCAGTCCTAAGATACTGCTCTCACTGAGCTCCGTCCAACAGGTGGGCGATCTGCATCTCTACCCATAAAGAGCCTTAAACGGTGCTATCTGAATGGTCTCCTGGTAGCTGTTGTTGTAGGAGAACTCTACTAAGGGCAAATGATGATCCCAGCTACCTCCGAAGTCTAAAACGCATGCTCTGAGCATGTCCTCGAGAGTCTGAATAGTCCGCTCTGACTGTCCGTCGGTCTGCGGATGGAATGCTGTGCTGAAACTCAAGCGAGTGCCTAAAGCCTCCTGAAGCCTCTGCCATAGCCGGCTGGTAAACTGGGTGCCTCTATCGGACACGATGCATGTCGGAACTCCGTGCAGTCGTACAATCTCATCAATGTAAATCTGGGCATACTGAGCAAATCCGAAAGTCGTCTTCACCGGTAGGAAGTGAGCCGCTTTCGTCAAACGATCCACGATCACCCAGATGGAGTCATACCCTCGACTAGTCCTGGGTAGACCCACAATGAAATCCATAGATATCTGTTCCCATTTCCACTCCGGAATGGGTAACGGCTGTAGCTCTCCCGCGGGCCTCTGGTGCTCAGCCTTGACTTGCTGACAAGTCAGGCATCTCGACACAAAATCTGCAATATCCCTCTTCATACCGTCCCACCAGTAAACCTCTCTCATATCATGGTACATCTTGGTGGAACCGGGATGAACACTATATAACGACCGATGTGCCTCCTCAAGAATCTCGCGCCGCAATCCCTCAGTATCTGGTACGCACAGTCTAGCTCCAAATCGTAGTATCCCCTGATCATCGATCACGAACTCGGAAAATCTGCCCTGTCCCATCTGTGTCCTGATCTCTGAACAGCGGTCATCACTGTGCTGTGCCTCATGTACATGGTCAAGCAACTGTGGGCGTGCACGAACATGCGTAATCTGTCCTCCGATCGGCGTGAACTCAAACTGTACCCGGCTGTCGCATAAGATATTCCAATCCGCCGACGACTGCTTCTGCACTGCGCTCAAACAGGATAGACTACCCCCGGGCCTCCTGCTCAAAGCATCCGCCACTATATTCGCCCTGCCCGGGTGATACAAGATCTCACAATCGTAGTCCTTCACTAACTCCATCCATCGGCGCTGTCTAAGGTTCAGGTCTCGCTGCTGAAATATGTACTTTAAGCTCTTGTGGTCAGTGAATATCTGGCACGACTCTCCATACAGATAATGTCGCTAGATCTTGAGTGCAAAGACCACTGTAGCCACTCCAGATCATGAGTAGGGTAATTCTGTTCATGTTTCTTTAATTGCCGCGAAGCATACACAATCACCCTGTCATGCTGCATCAAAACGCACCCCAGCCCTACTCGTGAAGCATCGCAGTAGACTACAAATCCGCTTGATCCTGAAGGCAATGATAGCACTGGTGTCGTAGTCAGTAGAGCCCGTAGCCGCTGGAAACTGTGCTCACACTCCTCTGTCCAATCGAAGCGAACTCCCTTCCGGGTCAACCTGGTCAAAGGTGTAGCAATGAGAGAGAAGTCCTGCACGAATCGCCGGTAATAGCCTGCCAGCCCTAGAAAGCTGCGAATCTCCGTCACTGACGTGGATCTAGGCCAACTCCGAACTGCCTCGATCTTTCTCGGATCGACACATATACCATCTCGTATAATCACGTGCCCCAAGAAGTCTACGCTGTCTAGCCAGAAGGCACACTTGGAGAATTTGGCGAAAAGCTGATGCTCTCTCAAGGTCTACAGCGTAATCCGCAGGTGCTGCTCGTGCTCCTCTCTACTCCGAGAATACACCAAGATATCGTCAATAAACACTATAATGAACAGATCAAGATACGGCCGGAAAGTACGGTTCATCAAATCCATAAATGCTGCCGGCGCGTTGGTGAGTCCGAACGACATCACCAAAAACTCATAATGGTCGTAACGTGTGCGGAAGGCCGTCCTAGGAATGTCCTCCTGTCGAACCCGCAGCTGATGGTAGCCCGATCGCAAATCGATCCTCAAAAAGTATCCTGCCCCCTGAAGCTGGTCGAACAAATCGTCTATGCGTGGCAAAGGATATCTGTTCCGCACTGTCACCCTGTTCAGCTGGCGGTAGTCGATACACAAACGCATACTGCCGTCCTTCTTCTTGACAAACAGGACTGGAGCACCCCAAGGAGAAACACTGGGTCGAATAAGTCCCTTATCCAGCAAGTCCTGCAACTGGCCCTTCAATTCTCTAAGTTCCGCCGGGGCCATCCGATAAGGCGGTACAGAAATAGGCCCCGTGCCAGGAACCAAGTCAATACAGAAAGAAATATCACGCTCGGGCGGTAGCCCAGGAAGCTCGTCAGGGAACACATCAGGGAACTCGCTAACAACCGGAACCTGATCCACCGGAACCTCTGTAGCTCTAGTATCGCAAACATAGGCGAGAAATCCCTGACATCCCTTCCTCAAAAGCTGTCCAGCGCGAAAAGAAGAAATCACACTGTGAGGGGTGGCACCACGGTCCCCCAACACAACAACAACTGACTTGCCGGGAAAACAAAATCGAACTGTCTTCTCGCGGCAGTCGACAGAAGCATAGCACGTGGCTAACCAATCGATGCCCAAAAGAACGTCGAAGTCCAACATCTCAAGAAGGATCAAATCGACCGGCAACTCTCTCTCGCCAATACGGACGGTACAGGATCGGAACACGTGCCTAGCAACAAACGACTCTCCCACAGGAGTAGTCACAACAAGCGGCTGGTCAAGTAAACCGGACTCTCTACCCAAACTCGGCACAAAGTGTGTGGATACGTACGAGTGCGTGGATCCGGGATCGAATAACACGTGTGCATCAACCGAACATACAGAAAGGATACCTAAGACCACCGCATTAGACGCCTGCGCGTCCTGATGCGTCAAAGCAAAAACTCGCGCCTGTCCTCCACCTGCAACTAACTGTCCCCTGCCGGCCGCTGGCTGCCCTCTACCTCGGCCACCTCGTCCTCTATGAACAAATCCTCCACGACCACGACCTCTCTGTGTATGCGTCTGACGCGGAGTAACAGTAGGTACTATCGGCAATGCCGTCTGGGGTGTTGAAGGTGGTAATGTAACATGTGGTGCTGCCGCCCCACTCCGGGGTACCTCAGGACAATCTCGCACACGATGATAAGAACTCCCGCAACGGTAACATCCCGATGACGGTCGCTGACCCTCCTGAGGATAGGAGCTAAACAATCGGCCTCGTCTCGAATCTCTGCCACCTGCAAGGTGCCTGTCACGACGCCGGAACGGCCGTCTCTGCACTGACGTATCTGCACGAACTCTCTTCGGCCCTGGAACTGCCGAAGTCTCAGCAAGGCGCTCCTCAACTAATAATGTTGCATCTACTGCTGCTGCGTATGTCTCGTAATGCTGCGCGCTGATAGCAAGGAATAGTGGTGTAAGCAAGCCTCGGACAAATCTCTTGACTCGCAACTCCTCAGTAGCCACTAGATACGGAGCATAAACGGACAGCTCGGTGAACAGCACATCGTAGTCTGCCACTGACATCTCTGGCGTCTGGCGTAAGGAATCGAACCTGCATGCTCTAGCATCTCTGACACTCAGGGGAAGAAAGCGGGCAAGGAATAGTGCTACGAACTCTGTCCAGGTCATAGGAGGAAGACCTGCTGCCCTACCCTTCTCGACTGATTCGCACCATTTCTGCGCAAGACCTTCCAGGCGAAAGCTCGCGAACTCAACCCATCTCGCATCTGCGCACCTAAGTGAACGACATATCCGCGCCATCCTATCAATGAAAGACTGTGGATCCTCGGCCACATTGGTGCCTGTGAAGACCAGAGGCTTCAGCCTCATAAACTCTGACAGCGATACTGTAATAACCTCTGTAGTCGCAGGTGCAACTGCCTGAACTGTGGGTACCAACGCGGTCTCTGCAACGGGTGGAACTACCTCTGGTCGCTGCGCTCGAAGTGTCTCAACTAGAGATCCCATCATCTGGCGCATCTCATGCATACTGGATCCCATCGTCTGGCGTATCTCCTGCACACCAGCCCTAACATAGCAATCTGATCTGTCATGGCAGGAACAGCCTGCTCGGGCACAACCGGTGTACTACCCGGACCAGTCCTCGTCTCGGACGAGTCAACTCGAATCTCGGCCCTCGCGGCCGCTCTCTGCGCCCTCGTAGTCTTTGGCGGCATATTGGCTGAAGGGAACAATAGGATTCGATAAGGATACGGAAATCGAATCGCAAGAATGTATATACTCAAGAAGGAACTTTATATCAACAAGTCCTAAGGTCGCGTAGGCGGAGTACCGTGTCGTGAGTATGCCGCGGAACATACACACGCTACGCTACCCTGCTGCAGCTACCTACTCCATCATACCAAGGTCATCCTACACTCCGAAAGGTAAAACCTACGCTCTGATACCAACTTTGTCACGACCCGAAGTTTGGCCCGTGACCGGCACTTAACCACGTAACGTCTACAGGCGTAACGCGACTAAGTGAACCAAAAACCCAGAAATCAAACCAGTGAAAGTACAGAGTGTTATAAGTTTTAAATGAAAGCACTTACTAACATGATAAGAAATCTAAGTAAACAATCACCAAGATAGTAATATACGACGCTGTAGCGAAGATCAAGATCCACAAGTGGGAATATCACAGATAGGATAAACTGCAAGTACAGTCGGCTCACAACGAGCTCGACACCAGAATACAAATATAATACATCATCGTCCTCACACTGTCTCTAAGTCAAATACATACATGGTAGATGGAGAATACTAGATACAACAATGTACATACTGAAAGATAAACAGACACCGCACAAAACCCACCTATCAGCAAAAGAGCTCGTACACCAACTATGGGGGTATCTGTGTCAAAAGATGCAACCGCAGCCTGCCACGAACTACTCCGAAGGGCAACCTGCAAACACTGTGGCACAACGGGGGTGAGTTGCCAACTCGTGAATAGAAATAACATATAAAGATAATCGCGAGCATGCACGTACTGCGCTACTCTATCATATGCCAACAGATGATATCAATTTGTGATAAGCAGTATGTGCAATAATCATGCAAGTACTCTATCAGGTAATGTAACTACAGGATGAGGTATAATAGTAAATGCTGAGCAGGGGCAATATAATCTCTACACGGAATGTCAACGTGGAATATATAATCGATGTCCATCAATGCACCCAGATCCCCCAAATAGCTCAGGCGCCGGCACTCTCATCGGCCCTCAAATCCTGTACATCTCTGAGAATCCTGAGTGCCCAACATCGGCACCCAAATATCATAAATACTCGTGTCCAGCATCGACACGCAAATCCTCATCCATCGGGCCCCGTCAGTCCGGGTCAGCCCACGGGCTCCGTCTGCGGTATCGGCCCTCGGCCCCAGCAGTACGGATCACCCCACATCCATCTATAGACTCTGATCAGTACCCTCCGGATAACTGTCAGGTCCAACCAATCACCGGTAGGTAGTAGTCCCTCTGCTAGGCTCACCGTCTACTACACAGCGAAACCGTTCTCGCTCCGGGGTACCATACCGGGTCCACCATGTACCCGTAATCGGCCTCAACCAACTCCTCGATTCGGGTTCACATATATCACTCTAGCACCGAGGAAACACATGGTGGACGCACCGAAATATCATATCAAGGGAACCGGGTTTTAAATGATTACATATTTGCAATAGCCACGGTTCCCAAATCCAGAAATCACATGTAATTCAAACCAAAATGCAAGTCAAAGATCCGATATGATATGTGCGTCAAATATAAATATCATGTCAAGTCACATATAGATGAGCTACAATATGATGATCCGATGTGATATAGGCATCAAGTATAAATAGCATGTCAAGTCACATATAGATGAGCTACAATATGATGATCCGATGTGATATAGGCATCAAGTATAAATAGCATGTCAAGTCACATATAGATGAGCTACAATATGATGATCCGATGTGATATAGGCATCAAGTATAAATAGCATGTCAAGTCACATATAGATGAGCTACAATATGATGATCCGATGTGATATAGGCATCAAGTATAAATAGCATGTCAAGTCACATATAGATGAGCTACAATATGATGATCCGATGTGATATAGGCATCAAGTATAAATAGCATGTCAAGTCACATATAGATGAGCTACAATATGATGATCCGATGTGATATAGTCATCAAGTATAAATAGCATGTCAAGTCACATATAGATGAGCTACAATATGATGATCCGATGTGATATAGGCATCAAGTATAAATAGCATGTCAAGTCACATATAGATGAGCTACAATATGATGATCCGATGTGATATAGGCATCAAGTATAAATAGCATGTCAAGTCACATATAGATGAGCTACAATATGATGATCCGATGTAAATTCTACAGTGTGAGTGTCATGGCAATTACTAACGGTGTGTGTGTAACATGCAGGATAGTGCTCGTGCAACATGGACCGTTAGTAATGGTGCGGTGTTCTATCAATTCTAGTTTATATCCAAATAGCAGGGAATGCAGCTGTAACACCCGAGCCCAATAATACTATTTCTATTACTAGTTGAGTGTTATACATTGCTCATTTCAATTATCCTGATTGTTTGGTGCTTTTTGCTAAATTTTAACCGGTTAAGTCATTTTGGCACATAACAAATTTTAACACCTAAAGTGAAATTAAAAATATCCATACTGGCCTACTCGTCGCCACTAGTCGCGTGGTAGCGTCCGCGCGTCGTGATTTCATCCCGTTCGGTGAAACGGGCAAGTTTGGACGACTACGCGCGTGTGCAAGTGTCCGACTTGGGGGCATGCATTTTAATCTTAAAACACCTCATTTCAAAATTTGGAACTCGCTTAAAATCCTATAATTTGAATTTGAAACATTTGGGCGCAACCCGGGCGCGATTTGGAAATGTTTCATTTACCGCCGAAATACCCATTTTAATTAAATATTATTAAACTATATAATATATTCTGTTACTGTATATTTAACGTTTAAAATCTTTTAAATTTTTTTAAACCTCCCCGTACGCCTCCTCAGCCAATCACGAGGGAATAAATCCCTCGTGGGCCCCATCTCTCTCCGTCTCTCTCTTTATCTCTCTAATCTTTTCTCTCTCTCTCTCTAACTGTCTCTCTCTCTCTCTCTCTCTCTCATATATTTATAAATCCCTCACTGTTCCTCGTCTTCACGAGAAAATCTCACCAAACCCTAACCCTAGCTTCCTCGTGCCCTCGCCGTCGACCTCCCCGCGACCTCGCCGTCACCGTCCTCGCCTCCTCGACCTCGACAGCACCCTTCCTCCTCTCCTCCCTCCTTCCAGAGCCTGCAACCCAACCCCGACGCCACCTCCTGCACGCGGTGCCCGCCGTCGCCGCCGCCTCCCATCGCCGACGACGCCAAAGCCTTCCTCCCTTCACCCTCGTCCCGACCTCCTCATCTTCCTCCTCCTTCCCTCGCCGGCGTTGCAACTGCAACAGAGCCGACCCTAACACCAACCCTAGTCACCGGGAAACTCGCCGTCGATCCTCGCCGTCGTTGCTAGAGCCACCTCCGACCACCTCCTTCTCCCCCTGAACACCAGAGCAGGCCAGCGCCCCCTCTACTCACCGCACCACCCCTTTCCAGCAAACCCAGAAATTTTCCAGCCTTCGCTGCCACCGTCGCTGCCTCGCCGGCGCCCCATCGCCGTCGAACCCGTCGTGGTTGCCCCCTGGTTCTTCCTTGTAAGCATCTCTCTACCTTTCCATTCGTGTTAACCCCTTGCTGGTCTTAATGTCCGTGTGTCGTATTTGCTAATTAGTCGCCGTTTTGACATTTCGCCGGATTCCGGCCGTGCCGACGATTGGACCCAACTCTCCAGCGAAGTACTCTGGTCAGTGTGGTCCCGCTGTTCGCTGTTTGGACTCGATCCGTGGCCCGTGCATCCGTCGCGTGTTTTCCGCCGACGTTGCGTTCGTGTTTTCCGGTTTGCGAAACCGTCGAGGCAAGATTTCTTGCTACATGCTACGTTAAACTAATTAAGTGTTTGACTCATAAAACTTGCTATATTAACTAAGTATTGTTACTTGTCTCATTGGACGAAATGTGATATGCATCATAATACTGCCATATAAATCGTACTTTGCCACCATAACTTGAATAACAACTACCTGCTAATCATTTTACTATTTAGAGGATGATAGTCGTACACTTATATCTTCATTACCTGCCGTTATTAATATTGCGCTACACTGTGATTATTGCACCCCAAGGGTGCTCGAACCTGTTAATATAGTACACTGCACCATATTCATGTGCCATTGTGATTAACTGAACCGTTATTGTTGTTTAATTTATTCCTGCTGTTGTTCCTTATTCGAATATATACCTATTGTGAGCACGTACTCGATTGCACTACATATTGACCGGACCTTGCTACATATGACATATATTTACATACTGATGCACCGGACATGATACCCTATATATACATACCGACTCAACCTGTTGTACCACGACCTGACTTGTTACCTGATCTCATGCCTAATGCCAACAAACCTGACTTGGGGTCCTCATGGACCATTCCTGTTGTCTATCCAGACAAACCTGACCTGTTACCGATCCTGTGTTGGCATTAGTCTTTGATTATTGAATACCTGACCTGACGTATATAACTTGGGGGTATGGGGAAATCAAAGGTGAAACCGACTTGTAACTCAACAGTTCGATACCTGTTCTGATCAGTTTTACGGGCTTGGCCAGTCCGGGAGTGATGATGCTGAAATCACTCGTCCATCCTGCTACCTATTTACTGCCTAGCGGCACGTCTCGGATTCAGCCCCGAGGGTCTTGACCGTGGTCCCGGGCATGCACGGGATACTATTGAGTTACATCGACGAGTCATCAATTGATTTCAAAGACTTTAGAGTAGAAACCTGATAGGATAGTTTAGTTACCGCTGCACATTACCCTGCACTGTTATTTCATAGTACTGCTTTATTCATGTTCATCCCTGCATTGCTTATTACCATGTTCATATTATATTATTGGTTGACATGACGCGCTGACGTCTGGGTTTTGCATGGCCCAGATTCCTTACCACTGTCGACGACCGAGTACTTCAGCCAGCAGGCTGATCTGTGAGTTCCTTAGTGATTAGTTCATGTACTTCATTTCATTTCCAGATGTGAGCCCGCATTATGGGACGTACTATTTATTTATTGTATTGGATCATTTGCTTCCGCACTTATTGTTTATTGACTCTTGTTATTATGGATTTGGACATGTGTTAGATTAGTTTATTATCTTGTTCTTGATATCCTTACAGCCGTAATGTGACTGTGGATGGATACTTCCTACCCACAGGTAGCATGGTTGGCTATGTCACGTGCCCAATCTTGCGTACTCTGGGAAGCGGGGCGTGACAGCAGCATGCACTAAATAGTAGCCATGAATAGTCAATGTATACAAAGGAAACTATAAGGTCCTATCAGCCCTGACGTAGAACGCCATGCGGGCGATATCCCCGTAGATGTGAAATCTACTCACTGTAGTCTCTCGCTAGGTATAGCCAACAACTTGTTTCCCCTTCCGCGCGGCGTCCGCCGTACTCGCCTGCGAACTTAGAATTACACAATATATCACACGTAAGCTTGAAGTCACACAAACGCGACATTAAAGCCGAACTAGTAACTCGTGTCGCGAACCAAGCGCGCGTGTGCGCGATACGTTAAAACGTGTGGTTACGCGCCTGAACCCACTACGACGCGTCGCGATACACAGAAACCCTAAACCCACATACACGTATCACGCGTGTCGCGAAAGATTGAAAATACGGGAAAATAGGTAATCACCTCCAGATTTTGATACAGGAAAGATATTGGAAAACTAGATATACCAAAATAACCCACATAGCAGCAGACACCCACACCCCAAACCCCAACCCATGGCTCCCCCATCTGGCCGCAAATTGTTAGTGTATATGCCCTAGAGGCCATTACTGTATCATACTAGTATGTATATTACTTGATGGAAGCTTGGGATATTCACAGTTGTACAGACAATCTTGCTCAATATAGTAGTATGCTACTTGGTTTGTCTCTGCTTTAATGTGTACATGTGTGTTTATTTATTATATCACCTATACGCATTAGTAGAGCCCTTAGGATCTTTGCTTGATTACCGGCGTTGTGATGGCGATCACACTCGTGGGGGCTGGGTAATCTATAAGCACATCCTTATACAGGTCCCTGGTCATTGGACTATCGAGACAGGGCATCGATACTCCGGAGTAGACTAGCGTATGCGCTTCTCATCCCAGTGTGGGAGACGGTATGTCCCACAGCCGTTAGTACGTTGTACTTGGGATAGTATGCGGGTGCTCGTTAGGTTACGAGTACACTGGACAGGACTCGTCGGGAACTGTTGGTTGGTAATATACCTATCGTCAGTTATCAGTTCCCAGGTGACATGAGTACAGCTTAGTCCGCTGACTTGACACTATCACTTCGCCTCGAGTGTGTTCCCACTGTTCTTTGATTACTACCCTACCACGGCTCTACTGAGTCGTGAAAACAGGTAGTAGTTGGGAGCAGTCCCGAAGCACTTGGAGGCAGTGACGGTTAGACAGGATTCGTCTCTCCCGGTATTGGGGGTTGACATCGCGCTGTGTCTAGGAGAGCCATTACACAAGTAGTCCCTGGCCAGGGCAAGCGAGATCTACTGGTAGGTTCCAGTGTTATCTCAGGGTGTATTGGGCTTCACTCCGACACGACTTGTACCGCTATTAGGGGACTGACGTTTACCGCCCCCCTAGACCCGCCATGCGATGTATCAGACGAACAGACCGGACTGTACGGAGACTGTCACATACAGGCTCAGTAGGAGTGCAGATGGGGTTCACCTCGTCGGTCTTCTTATCGACATCTACCTGGGGACCGTTACGTACAGCTAGTGCCGCTTGCGGTCTGTGGTTAAACCCACTGCCAGCGTAGTGTCGAGTCTTTAGAGTCCTACACAGAGAGCTATTCGCCTTTAGGCAAAATGAGTAGAGGTCGCATGGTTTTGCGACAGGGTTCGTTCGCATCCGCGCACTTGTGCACGTTTGCTGTCCGGACAGTTTATACTAGTGGGCTTTGGTTTAAGCCGGATCCTAGTATATGATTTGAGATTGGTTTTTCTCAGTGTATTCGTGTTTCTTGGATCACGAATGCGGGTGCGTATGCACAGTTGCTTGAGATTGAGGGAGAGGACCTTGTTTAGGGTTAATGACTATTGTCATTTTATTAACCCTATTGCTTTTGTGTGTATTATTGTTAATTGATAATTAGCTTAATTATTGTGCATGGTTGTTGTTGTTGACCATTTGACTTCATTGACTTGTTGACCATGTTGACAACTTGACCATAATCATTTCATTTGGAAGATGCTCTTTGATCCTTGCAATTTGCATTAATATTGAAATGATAATGGTCACCTCTTGATTAAACCATGACAATTTTCTAGCTAATTATGGAATTAAAATATTACACACATATTAGTGAGAATGGCTCACTAATTATTCATTATCTCATATCATTTCTCTCTCTTGCTCATCCTCTCCCTCAAGCTCTCTCCCTCTCATGTGTTGAGAAACAAAAAGCTTGAGAAAAACCTTCACTTGATCTTCTCTACTCTCTTCTAGGGTTCAAGTCTTAGCATTTCTTGCACTCTAGTTACTCCTAGCTTGGAGTTGAAGCTAAAGGTCGAGGCTTTCGGGTGGATCCTTCTTTGACGGAAGAAGACAAGCAAGGTGAGGTCTTTCTACCATTCCGACGAGCAAGGAGAGCAGGACTTCGAGCTCAAGGTATAACCTTTCTACAACTTAGCTAGTTGTTAGTTTGTTTTAGCTAGTTTTTGTTTAGCAAAGATCCTCACATGCTCGGTCCATGTTGCCTAAGTCGATAAAAATCCGTTTTTTATTATGTTTTCCGCCTCCCCGTAAGCACCGGGGTGGGCAACGTAGACCTAACAGTGGTATCAGAGCCTAACTAAACTCAAACTAGCTAGGTAGTGAAGTGTAACGAAGTTTCGAAACCGGAAAATCCAAAAACCAAACTTTGCAAAACCCAAGTTTCTGTTAATTTTTTTTCTGGTCAAAATGACATTTGTTATATACCAAAAATTATCTCAGGGTTTTGTGTGAAAAACCACCAAATACTAACCAGAGAGGAGATTAGAGGAGCGCGGATCTGCGGCAAGAGGAAGCTTCTGCCGCGGAAGCGCGGCCGTCTTGTCCCCTCTCTGCATCGTTTTTGGTGCAGAGTGTTTTTGTGTTGGTTTTGGGATTTTTAGGATATATTATATGTGCCCAGATTTTCCAGAAAAGAAATTTACTTTTGGGGTCCTATAATTCCGTATTTTTCCGGAACTTCACTACACTTTAACTATATCGGTTATATCTGTGATGCTTGCATGTATTGAACGTCGGCTAATCGCTATAAGTCGATTAGTCGGGGTTATACATCTCTGTGATCTGTGATTGTTATTGGTTTGTGGATATGAATGGATTGGATTGTCGCGGGTGAATAGCCGGGGTGGATGTGAGATGAGCGTTGTTTTTCTTTCATTCATTTGTAACATGTAAATTGATGTAATAATATTATTTGTTTGGCCGCACAACCGGGTCGGGGTTGTAGCCGTCATTGTATAATTCTTTTTACTGTTTTTGCTCCTAGGATAGACCCATGGAGGGGTGCACAAACTACCGGGTATCTCGAAGCGCCGAGTGGCCTACTCACGGAGGTGAGGGAGGTTGCTTCGCTTTGGGTGCTTGGCGGGTAGTTTGCCGCACCCATAGGGGTCTTGGGTGGGGTATTGGCTATTCACCGCGACCGTGTAATCCGCTTTACGTTGCAGGCTCGAACGCATTGCGGATTCCTAGTATATCCAATGTATTCATCTGTGATCTGTAATGTCTATCATTGCTATATATTTATATATAATAACTATTTAGGCGTTGCTTATGTTTTACAGCCGCGCTAGCCCAGCCCCCGCTCTGTCGTTAGTTAAGTAACCTAACGGGTGATGATGGGGCCCCGTGGCGAATGCGAATGGCATAAGCGTACGTCATATTTTGGTTGTTTTCTGCAATGGTAGGATTAATTGATGGGACGCATTAAAAGAACTAATGCAAGAAAATAAACCTAAAAGACGTTGTTGGAACAATTTTTCAAAAAGCTGTTATTGCAAGGACGTTCATTTTTGTTTTGCATCGCGGTATTCGGTTGTGAATGCCCAGCACCTCAGTCGACGAGGCAAGGGCCGAGATCCCTTCACCGGGAGTGACCCCTTGGACAAAAGTTTGCGTCAGGGTAATAACTTCGCTATAGTCGATTATTCTTGCTTTGCATCGAGGTATTCAGTTTGGAATATCCTGCACCTCATTCGACGAGGAAAGAGCCGAGATCCCTTCGCAGGGAGTGACCTCTTTAGCAAAAGTTTTCGCCACTATATTTTCAAAAATATTATCAGGTTCCTTCAACGATATCAAGTTCATTACGTTAACGGGTTTTTCGCCAAAAACCCAGCCGTAGCCCTCCGTCGTTTCGGATAATTAATACTTAGTATTCGTGCTGCGTTTGTTGATTATTCGTCAAGACACAGTGAACGGTAGCTGAGTAATAATTCTCTGTTGCACTGATAGATGCGATTGGTTAGGACGGTCGCATGATTTTGTTGATTATTCGTCAAGGATCATGCGGGCGGGTCTAATGCAATCCTGGATAACGACGGGTTGAACTTGACTAGGACCTTTTGATTTGTTGATTATTCGTCAAGGTCACTTGGGTCCTAGGGGCAAAAACCACATCGGGAGTTTCAAAAGAACTGAAACTTGCAGATTTAGCATACCTTCTGGAGTGTGGTGACTAGAGTGGATTCCATCTAGGTTATCACACAATGACAGTTGGATCCCGATCCCACTGATGAGTTGGTTTACTCTCGGGAGATTATTTCACTTAACGATCAATGCTACAAACCTAGTAGGTGTCTAGAAAGGTGTTAGCGGGGTTACGCCCCCAGGGAAAAGAGGTTCTTTAATTAAGGAACTTCGCGAAAGCGTTGGAAAACCTCCCTCGAAGTACCGACACTAGCCTGGCTGAAAGGTTAAGCAAGTATTGTGACGTGAATTAAAACCCGGCTAGTTCTTCTTTTAAAAGGTTTTAAGAAGGATTTGAGGAAACAGTGGGAGACATCCTGGTTAGATAAATTAATAAACCAATCTAATCTTGCACGAGCAAACGCTGAGTGTTTCCTTTCTCTCTCTCCAGGCAGCAACCTTTTCACGCCCTAATCAAGATAATAAAATGTATCGCTTGACCGATCCGAATTCTTATTCGGGACTGGGGAAAGTTGGTTCAGCTCTAACTTGTGACAACAGTCATGAGTATGGGAAAGGGGATTGTATGGATTTCCAGGATACCCAGGCGAAGAAGAAGCATGGTTTTGCATCTACTTCAGGTGTTCTTGTAATTGAGAACTGTTTTACGGTCAGCCCTACCTCCTGGGTACTTGATACCGGATCAGGATCTCATATCTGTAATTTATTACAGGGACTGAGAAAAAGTAGGAAAGTTGCACCGGGTGATATGTCGCTCAGAGTAGCGAACGGAGCACAAGTTTATGCGGCAGCCGTCGGTGAATATCACCTAGTATTGCCAAATGGCAAGACTATGATTTTGAACGATTGCTACTATGTACCCTCCATGGTTTGCAACATCATATCAGTTTCTTTACTCGATAAAGATAGATATAAGTTTGTTCTTGAAAAGAATATCATGAACATTTACCTTGATAAGGTACTGGTTGCAGAGGGTACACTGTTTAATGGTATCTACGTTCTAAATCAGAATACAGTTCTCAATATACAAAACACACGCAAGAGAAAGAATTCAGATACGAATGAATCCTACTTATGGAATTGTAGACTTGGTCATGTCGGAGAGAAAAGACTGAGTAAGTTGCATAAAGATGGACTCTTGGATGCGTTCGAGTTTTCATCTTATGAAACCCGTCAGTCTTGTCTCAAAGGGAAGATGACCAAATCTCCGTTCACCGGACATGGAGAAAGAGCACCAGAGCTCTTGGGACTCGTACATAGAGATGTATGTGGTCCGATGTCTATACATGCAAGGGGTGGGTTCTCGTACTTCATCACATTCACTGACGATCTCTCTAGGTTCGGATATGTGTATCTGATGAAACACAAATCTGAAGCTTTTGAGAAATTCAAGGAATTCAGAAAGGAAGTAGAGAACCAGACAGGCAAAAGTATCAAGATCCTCCGGTCTGACAGGGGAGGGGAGTACTTAAGCACGGAATTCCTAGATTACTTAAAAGAGAATGGTATTCTCTCTCAGCTTACTCCTCCTTATACACCACAGCACAACGGTGTATCGGAGCGGAGGAATCGTACCCTATTGGATATGGTTCGCTCCATGATGAGTAGTGCTGAGTTACCTCTTTCTTTCTGGGGACATGCGCTTCAGACAGCGGCATACCTTTTGAATCAAGTTCCGTCCAAATCTGTGCCTAAAACTCCGTATGAAATATGGAGCAGTAAGAAACCATGTCTGAAGTTTATTAAGATATGGGGTTGTCCGGCCTATGTGAAAACACATAAACCGGACAAGTTAGAGGCACGGTCAGTTCTCTGTAAATTTGTGGGATATCCTAAAAACTCACTGGGATATCTGTTCTACCACACTGAGGAACAGAAGGTGTTTGTATCTCGCCACGCCACCTTCTTAGAAAGGGAGTTTCTTGCAAAAGAAACTAGTGGGAGTTCGGTAGAACTGGAAGAAATTCAGCGACCACAAAATGTAACTGAAAATTTGGAGGAACCGCTAGATTCTATAACCCCAGACGAACCTCAGCCACTCCGCAGATCTGGTAAGATTTCTCATCCGCCCGAGAGATACTACGGTTTTCTCATAGACGGGGATCGAGAGGATTGCATCTTGGAAGAAGATGACCCTACCAGTTTCAGGCAGGCCATTATCAGTAGGGACTCTGATAAGTGGCAGGAAGCAATGCAATCCAAAATGGAGTCCATGTACGCCAATAAAGTGTGGACCTTGGATATTGCTCCACCTGGGGTAAAATCCGTTGGATGCAAATGGATCTACAAAAGGAAACTTGGTGTAGATGGGCAGGTGGAAACCTATAAAGCTAGACTCTTTGCAAAAGGTTTTCGTCAAAGACCTGGTTTGGACTATAACGAGACTTTTTCTCTGGTGGCTATGCTCAAATCCATTCGGATCCTACTTGCCATTGCTGCCTTCCATGACTATGAAATCTGGCAGATGGATTTTAAGACGGCTTTCCTAAACGGTTGTTTGGAAGAGTGCGTTTACATGGATCAACCAGAAGGTTTCGTAGACAGTGGGAGCAGCGGAAAGGTGTGCAAGTTGCTTAAATCCATTTATGGATTAAAGCAGGCATCGCGGAGCTGGAACATCTGTTTTGATGAGGCAATCAAGGAATTTGATTTCATCAAGAACGAAGATGAACCCTGTGTATATAAGAAGATTGTAGGACGAACTGTCGTATTCCTAGTCTTGTACGTGGACGACATTCTTTTGATAGGAAATGACATTCCTATGCTACAATCGGTCAAGCTGTTTTGGTCACAAAGGTTCTCCATGAAGGACCTGGGTGATGCCTCATACATTCTGGGGATCAAGATCTATAGAGATAGATCCAAGAAACTGTTGGGACTTTCACAGTCCAGGTACATAGAGACCGTACTAAAGAGATTTAGTATGGAGGGTTCCAAGCGCGGTAACATACCCGCATTGCATGGAATTACCCTCTCCAAGAAGATGTCTCCTAAGACTGACGAGGAGAGGGTTCGCATGAGCACTATACCCTACGCTTCGGCGGTAGGATCTATAATGTATGTGATGCTATGTACAAGACCAGATGTAGCTTACGTGTTGAGCGCGGTAAGCCGGTATCAGTCAGACCCAGGGGAGGACCACTGGACAGCAGTGAAGAACATTCTCAAGTACCTGAGAAGGACTAAGGAGATGTTCCTGGTTTACGGTAATGGAGACCTCAGGGTCGAGTCCTTTACCGATTCAAGCTTCCAGAGTGACAAAGATGACAGCAAGTCCGTCTCGGGTTTTGTGTTTACCCTCAACGGAGGGGCGGTATGTTGGAGGAGTTCCAAGCAGGATACCGTCGCAGACTCGACGATGGAAGCTGAATACATTGCTGCAAGCGATGCCGCAAAAGAGGCAGTCTGGATTAAGAAGTTCATTAGTGAACTTCAGGTGGTTCCGTCCATTGTTGACCCAATACCTTTGTATTGCGATAACAATGGGGCTATAGCTTTAGCGAAGGAACCAAGGTCCCATCAGAAATCCAGGCACATCTTAAGGCGGTATCACCTGATCAGGGAGATCATTGATCGACAGGAGATCGAGGTGCGGAGAGTGGACACAAAGGACAACACTGCAGACCCATTCACGAAGGCTTTACCCCAGACTCAGTTCGAGCGGCTGATCGAGATGATAGGTCTTCGATACGCCAGTACATGACCTTAGTGCAAGTGGGAGATTGTTAGTGTATATGCCCTAGAGGCCATTACTGTATCATACTAGTATGTATATTACTTGATGGAAGCTTGGGATATTCACAGTTGTACAGACAATCTTGCTCAATATAGTAGTATGCTACTTGGTTTGTCTCTGCTTTAATGTGTACATGTGTGTTTATTTATTATATCACCTATACGCATTAGTAGAGCCCTTAGGATCTTTGCTTGATTACCGGCGTTGTGATGGCGATCACACTCGTGGGGGCTGGGTAATCTATAAGCACATCCTTATACAGGTCCCTGGTCGTTGGACTATCGAGACAGGGCATCGATACTCCGGAGTAGACTAGCGTATGCGCTTCTCATCCCAGTGTGGGAGACGGTCTGTCCCACAGCCGTTAGTACGTTGTACTTGGGATAGTATGCGGGTGCTCGTTAGGTTATGAGTACACTGGACAGGACTCGTTGGGAACTGTTGGTTGGTAATATACCTATCGTCAGTTATCAGTTCCCAGGTGACATGAGTACAGCTTAGTCCGCTGACTTGACACTATCACTTCGCCTCGAGTGTGTTCCCACTGTTCTTTGATTACTACCCTACCACGGCTCTACTGAGTCGTGCAAACAGGTAGTAGTTGGGAGCAGTCCCGAAGCACTTGGAGGCAGTGACGGTTAGACAGGATTCGTCTCTCCCGGTATTGGGGGTTGACATCGCGCTGTGTCTAGAAGAGCCATTACACAAGTAGTCCCTGGCCAGGGCAAGCGAGATCTACTGGTAGGTTCCAGTGTTATCTCAGGGTGTATTGGGCTTCACTCCGACACGACTTGTACCGCTATTAGGGGACTGACGTTTACCGCCCCCTAGGCCCGCCATGCGATGTATCAGACGAACAGACCGGACTGTACGGAGACTGTCACATACAGGCTCAGTAGGAGTGCAGATGGGGTTCACCTCGTCGGTCTTCTTATCGACATCTACCTGGGGACCGTTACGTACAGCTAGTGCCGCTTGCGGTCTGTGGTTAAACCCACTGCCAGCGTAGTGTCGAGTCTTTAGAGTCCCACACAGAGAGCTATTCGCCTTTAGGCAAAATGAGTAGAGGTCGCATGGTTTTGCGACAGGGTTCGTTCGCATCCGCGCACTTGTGCACGTTTGCTGTCCGGACAGTTTATACTAGTGGGCTTTGGTTTAAGCCGGATCCTAGTATATGATTTGAGATTGGTTTTTCTCAGTGTATTCGTGTTCCTTGGATCACGAATGCGGGTGCGTATGCACAGTTGCTTGAGATTGAGGGAGAGGACCTTGTTTAGGGTTAATGACTATTGTCATTTTATTAACCCTATTGCTTTTGTGTGTATTATTGTTAATTGATAATTAGCTTAATTATTGTGCATGGTTGTTGTTGTTGACCATTTGACTTCATTGACTTGTTGACCATGTTGACAACTTGACCATAATCATTTCATTTGGAAGATGCTCTTTGATCCTTACAATTTGCATTAATATTGAAATGATAATGGTCACCTCTTGATTAAACCATGACAATTTTCTAGCTAATTATGGAATTAAAATATTACACACATATTAGTGAGAATGGCTCACTAATTATTCATTATCTCATATCATTTCTCTCTCTTGCTCATCCTCTCCCTCAAGCTCTCTCCCTCTCATGTGTTGAGAAACAAAAAGATTGAGAAAAACCTTCACTTGATCTTCTCTACTCTCTTTTAGGGTTCAAGTCTTAGCATTTCTTGCACTCTAGTTACTCCTAGCTTGGAGTTGAAGCTAAAGGTCGAGGCTTTCGGGTGGATCCTTCTTTGACGGAAGAAGACAAGCAAGGTGAGGTCTTTCTATCATTCCGACGAGCAAGGAGAGAAGGACTTCGAGCTCAAGGTATAACCTTTCTACAACTTAGCTAGTTGTTAGTTTGTTTTAGCTAGTTTTTGTTTAGCAAAGATCCTCACATGCTCGGTCCATGTTGCCTAAGTCGATAAAAATCCGTTTTTTATTATGTTTTCCGCCTCCCCGTAAGCACCGGGGTGGGCAACGTGGACCTAACAGAAATTGCAGCCAGAATGCATATTTTGGCGGCCCCAATTGGGAATTGGGCTCCCAGGTTTGGTGTGTGCACTCAATACCCCCCATACATGCTACAGTAACATCTAGTTTTACTCTGAAATGTCCCGGGTAGTAGCAGATCCTACAGGGCCTTATTTCTAGTTAAAATCCACACTTTGCACTAAAATGGAACTTTAGGGTATTTTTATGCAAACTGAAACAAAACTTGGCCTAAGATAGCTCTAATAACACATAATAGAGCTAACACAACTAACAAAACCCTAATCTAACATGTGAATCACAAATATCCTTTAATATCACCAAAAATGCACAAAAATGAGATTTTTACTAAAGAATACAACAAGTCTAAGGAAAAGAAGTGCAAATATGAGTTAATACCTTCTAAGAGCCTTGGAAAGACCAAAAGTTCCAGCTTTTTCCCTCAAGTATGCAGATTTGCTTCAAACACCTCAAAAAGCTCACTTTTCCTAAGGTTTTGTGAAGAAAATGAGTTGATAAGTATAGGGTTTTGTGTATGGATCAAAGGGGAATGAAAAGAGAAGAGAATATGGAGGAAAATGGGGGTTTTTGGCTGCTGGAATTGCTGCTGGATTCAGAATGAGGGAAAGAGAGAGAAGAGAGAAGAAAAGGGGTCAAAAAGTCAAAGTTTCATATCTAACACCATGCTCATTTGTTTATTGTGATTTTGAATTATGAAAAAGGGTTTTGAAAAGATTAAAATGGTGGGGAATAAGTTAGCAACCATGCACACAAGAAGGGTTAACATGCTACCAAAACCCTAAGTCTCAAAAATGGCTAAGTGTGCAAGTGTGCACTAGCACAAGAAAATTCCCAATATGCAAACACTACTAAATATAATTAATAATCCTAGGAACACATACATATAATAACACGTACGATCACTAATTATCACGAAAGACATTCTAACGGAAATCCAAAGTGTTACAACCCGCATACCATCTTTGATGTCAAACACCAATGGATGTGGGATCATCCATCGCCCATCATATGGGTCAAGATGCGTATACGCTAGTCTACTCTGGAGTATCGATGCCCTGTCTCGATACACCCTCGACTAGGAACAATTATAGGATGTACTCGTTGACTACCCTGGTCCCACTAATATGATCTCCATCATAGTCCTCATAGTCAAGTACATATCCTAAGGGCTTTATCAATATGTGAGAGTAAGACAGTAAACCAATACAAGTCAACATGTTAAGATAAAGTGCAACCAGATAGCATACTATCATGTCGAGCAAGAAAGTACTCTCTATATATATCCAAGCATCCGCTATAATATACATCATATCTACAATAATGGACTCTAGGGCATATACATAACTAACAATTCATGGCTCCATTGTAGGCAAATTAGACCTACCCCATTGCAGAATTGGCTAATTTCACCTGACCAAAAATCTGGAGCAAGTTTTCAAAGTTGTTGTTTCAGTTTCATTGTTGTTAATGACTTGAAGTTTGGATATTGTGTTTTGTCTCGATCGATTGGCATTTGTACGTCGATGTCGAGAGTTGTTTGGTTCTTTTGCATGCGTAGACCATAGGTTCTAACCTATGTGTGATTCGGGTGCCGTTTTGGTTTTCGTGCGCAATTTTTGTTTACGATACTATGTGTTTATATGTGTAGGCACCCTCACGTGGACTTTGGATAACAAGGAGGAGCAAGGCGACATCGACTTCGGCGAGCAAGAATCAATGTGAGTAGATGTATATCTATGGAGGAAGTCGGGTGGATGACGTATAGCACCCCCGCACTTTTGTAAGGTAGAATGCGAATAATTTATATATATATATATATATATATATATATATATATATATATATATAAATATGTATATTGTGAGACGTGATTGATTAGCAAGGAAGTGCTTTAGGAGATCATGAGTTAGTTTTAGCGTAATTAGAAAATAGTGCTTTTAGTTAGTTTCTTAGTTGCGGAACCCTAGAGTAAAGTCGACACACACACACGCACGTGACATGAGTATGGGTGTATATGATTATATGTATATATATGTGTGTGTGTGTGTGTGTGTGTGTGTGTGGATGCGTTGGTGTGTGTGTACACGGATGATGAGGATAGTATATGATACGTGGAGGTGAGTCGATATGATCGGGCATGATACATTGAGATTGTGATATGTGATTGGGTCGTGATATGATATACGACATGACATTATAGTGGAACGATGGACGATGTGATTTTATTCACACGCGGATATATGTTTAATGGTATCGGTATGTACTAGACTGTAGCACGGTACCCCCGATTCAGGATATTATAATAATGATACCATATGAATAGTGAGGTATATGTGATAATTGACCCGTACCCCGATTTCCGGGATGCCGTACGATAGATTTTACAGTACGAGGTGTAAATATGATGATTGATCCACACTCTTAATTCGAGAATGTCGTATTATATATTTTACTGTACGTGACGCTATTGAGGCGGGATCGCCGACTACTAGATATATCGACTCGGACTTTAGGTGGATTTCCTTACCCTTTTGATTAGTCTCTTAGTTTAGTCATGTAATTGTTCTAGTAGATGATAGACTGGGCTCAAGTCATACTTATTTTAAAAATAACGAATCATGAGTATTTTCAAAATAAACCCGAGAGATATTACGGATTTTTCAAAGGACGTACATTTTCTTAAAAACACCGTAGCCCCTACATTCTAAAAACTACGATTCATGCTATTTCAATTGCCAAGACCGTATGACTCGTATATAGAAATGTATATTCTTAAATGTTGCGGTTACTACTTCATTTTCTGTATATTCTTGCTATTCGCATCGCATCGCATGCTTAAATGTGTTTTCGTTAGTTATTATGAAACCTTGTTGTCATGACACCAACACCATTACCGATGATGCCTATGCTCCACGTACACTTGCTTGCCGGATCACACACATCATCATCGGTAATTTTCATGTCATGTACATATTAGAAAACACTACTTCATTGGTATAAATTGCTAGTTGGTAGTTTCGACATAGTACTAGTACGCTTGCTTTCATATGCTAGTTTAGATATTGCATTTATTACTGAGATACTTCATGCATTTATACGTTCATTTGTCATGAAATATTATGGGGTTTCATGCCGGTAATTCACTGTTTATTTACTCTCGAGTTTGGGATTTCGAATTTTCCATGAGATTTCTGGATTTGGAGAAACCCAAGGATTTCATAAACTCATTTTCATTTCTAAAAGATACAAAATTGCGGTTTTCTCATGATATGATGTGAGAGGTGTCCGCCATGAGTTTTCTCGGCTCTTGAGCGGTATCATACACCCTATTTGAGGAGAAGGATGAACCGTCTGCGGGTGCAAGGTGGACCCAGTGCGGTACCCCGGGACAAGATGGTCGCATATGATGGCGTTGAGCCTGGCAGGGGAGCACTACCGACCGGTTATTTGTGACGCGGCGGATATCCGGAGGATACCGATGTAGTCGTGAGATTTGATTATATGGGCCAGTCCAGATTGCCAGAGCCCGAGATATTGAGATTTGATGATATGGGCCAGTCCGGATTGCCGGAGCCTGAGATATTGAGATATTGGGATATATATTTTATGTCAATGCTTGACACGGTTTCTCTATTGATTTCATTGATAATACTTCGATTTTTATACAAAAATCTCACTGAGATAAGAAAACAGTTTTCTCGTTCAAGATGTTTTCTGCTTCCATTCTTAATGCATTCGTACATCATATATATGATATATTGCTACCTGAGGCACTGACACGAGCACTTGGTATTACACTCGTTTAGATGATTGCATTTTCCATTATTAGATGTTTCCGGTTATATTATGAGAATTTTATTGTATGACCTAGGAGAGAGTCATACATGCGATTTCTTCTCGATGATGTTTTCTACTCACGAGTTGGTAACTCACCCCCGTTGTACCACAGTTTCTTGCAGGTTTTGCCATATAGGTTTCCTTAGCGGCTTTGCTAGCACATCACTTCATTCTGGGTGATTGCTTGGGTAGGTGGGTTCGCTTGCATCGCGACCACCGTTGTACTCTTATTTATTTCAGTTGTATCTAGTAAACTCCATCAACCGGACTTGTATTATTTGATAGACTTAGAAGACCAGATGTATATTCTTTCGACCTTAGAGTCGTGCGCCTGTATTATTATGGTTTTTCTCTGCTTTTCTTGAGGATGTTAGTTTTCTTTCTGAATTTTGATTCTCGCCCTTTGGCGTTGTATCTTATATTGCTTGCGTGGTTGTTTCCGCCGAGCTCCCGCTTGGAGATGCCTTTATTCATCATTATATGTATTTCATGTGTTGTATCCGTTTGGAACCAGTATTTACAAAGGAGACTCTACCGAATTTTTCGGGAAAATTATGATGTTGCTTTTAAATGTTTAATGTCATTTATTTGTTAAAACCACTTGCTTCAAAACAAGTTTTCCTTCACTTCATCTTTTAAATGGTTTAGATTTCTGGACTTTTGGCTTACTTAAATTAGGTGGGGTCCTATAGACGTCACATGATTCAGGTGCTAGTCACGTACCATTTCGGGTCGTGACAAAGTTGGTATCAGAGCGCTAGGTTTAACCTTGGTTCGAGTTTAGGTTTGATTTTGCGGAGTCTAGGGCGTATATATATATATATATATATATATATATATATATATATATATATATATATATTCGGAACCTAGGCTTGACCTTACGGAACTTAAACTTGGTCGACGGGATATTAGACCCGAACTTTCGTCACGTAGGTTAAGCTTGGTTGATGGAGTAGATGACTTAAATAGAGTGACGTACTGTGTGTATGTTCCGCGGCATACTTACGATACGCTACTCCGCTTAAAAAGCCTTAGGATGTATATTTCTTTGCACCGTATTCTATTCGTTCATATGATCTATGTAGGGTGTTTTTCGTCACCCCATTGAGATGGGAATACGTGCACGCTTGTCAGGCGTACTACAGATTCCCCCTGTCTAGGATAGGCCGGGGTTTAATGATTGTGGGGATCCGAATCTCCGGCAGCCGCGAACTAAGCTGCCGCTAATTACCTCTCGCCTTTGGAGCGAGAGAACCTCCGATTGACGGGTTAAACTGGTCATACGAACTCGATGTGCAGTGTACGTGTGTTGTGTTTTGAAAGAGGGTTTTTGGATATATCGGGAGCCACGCAGAGTTTTTACGGGGGTCCCGCTACCCGGATAGCGGGCTAGGGGTCAAGGGGGCTAGCACCCTCCTTGCGGGGTATGGGGCAGCGCCCCGTTAGAAATTTTTTCTAACAGGGACGGTGTCGTGGAGTATGTGTATGTGTATATATGTATACATATATACATGTATATATAAATAAAGGGGGAAAAGACATCCAAAGGATGCGTGGGGCCAGCGCCTAGGCGCTTGAGCGCAAGCGCGCCACGTGTCGGCACGTGGGCGCTTTGCTCTCCAGCGCAGAGTGCTGGAGCGCAACGCGCCACGTGTTGGCACGTGGGCGCTTAAGCGCAAGCGTGCCACGTGTCGGCACGTAGGCGCTTTGCGCTCGAGCGCAGAGTGCTGGAGCGCAACGCGCCACGTGTCGGCACGTGGGCGCTTTGCGCTCAGACGCTGAGCGCTTGGGCGTAAGCGCGCCACGTGTCGGCACATGGGCGACTTGCGCTCGAGCGCAAGCGCGCCACGTGTCGGCACGTGGGCGCTTTGCTCTTGAGCGCTGAGCGCTTAAGCGCAAGCGCGCCACGTGTCGGCACGCGGGCGCTCTGCGCTTGAGCGACGGCGAGAAAAAGAGGCTTTTAGCCTAAAAAAAATTTCTCGGAAGAGAAATCAGAGAGGAGTTGGACTCCTGAGTGTGTGTTTTTTTTTGGGGGGGTTAGTGAAAGATGTTTTTCTTCTTCCTCCTCTGTTAGCTGGATCTTGAAGATCAAGAGATATGGGATTTTTAAAAATCTCTCCTTTTTGAGATCTAGTGACAGATCCAAGTTCCCCTTTTTGGGTTTGATTTCGGAACCTAGGCTTGACCTTACGGAACTTAAACTTGGTCAACGGGATATTAGACCCGAACTTTCGTCACGTAGGTTAACCTTGGTTGATGGAGTAGGTGACTTAAATAGAGTGACGTACTGTGTGTATGTTCCGCGACATACTTACGATACGCTACTCCGCTTAAAAAGCCTTAGGATGTATATTTCTTTGCACCGTATTCTATTCGTTCATATGATCTATCCTCATCGATATCGGTTGGTGGTTTTTGTTACCACGGTTGCACGGGAAGAGAGAGCTGCGGATAGAGTTACGGTCAGCATGAGCTCGTCTTGGACGAGGATTGACCATGGCGTAATTTCGGTGACACACGATTGCATAGATATATCGTTTTATTGTGTTTTTCGTGACATGAGCGTTTCGATATATCGTTTTACTATGTTTTCTCATTGAAGCGAACGCTCAGATCAGCACCAGAGGATTGGGCCACTGTTAGAGGCCGGCTAGTATGTGATGACCGTTAATATATCGTCTATTCTTGAGGATTGATGCATTGTTTAGCGTGTGGACGAATGAGCCAGTTGTTGCTGCGACTGACAAGATATCGCCCCAGATATTTGAAGTCATTGCAGCACAAGTAAATGTTTCATCTTTCGACGTTTGCAATTTGCGTGATTGAGAAGTCGGCGAAATCACCCGCCCTATTCTCTTTCCTTCCTTGGTCTCCTTCCTTGGTTTCTTTGGACACGAAGGAAGCCTCATCAGAAAGGGAATTTGCAACCCAGTGTCGATGTGTTGAGTGAACCACGTGACCCGATCTGGACATCCGATTTTTTCCTCTTTGCGGAGAAGAGGGTATCTATGCAGTCATTCCAGGTCCACGCATGTTGAATGTGCGGGCTAGATTGCACGGATACGTTCGTATCTGTGTCAGACACCGATCTATACCCGACACTTACACGACACATATTCGACATAAAATTGTCCTGCCTAAAAATGAGGCAGCTATGGATTTGGACAAGTGTCGAAAACTTTTTACGGGGGTAACTTGCAATCGACTTAAAACCCACAAACTATGTCACCTTGATTCTCTGTGGCATGATGCTTTCTTCAAGTGCAACCATCAGTCTCTCTTTCTTCTTTCTTTCTTCTTTAGCTCCACAACGACTCTTCCTTTTCTTGCTCATCAAGAACAACAACTTTTTCTCTCTTCATCAAACGCAGCCATCAAGATCTATGATTTTTCTTAAAACACACACAAATATACATATATACGCATACACATACGTATCCATGTCTCCGTATTTTATATTTTAGGATATTGTCATTTGTCGCATCGAATCGTGTCTGTGTCCCATATCCATGTTAGTGTAACCTTGTGTGCGGTTGACCCGTCTATAGATAAAGAATTATCCATGAACGAGTTAACATGTAACTTATAATATCATGAACTATGACCAATTTTATTATTTGTCACTGGATAGATGAAAACATGCATGTAAACACATAAATTAGGTATGAATAAAGTTCCATAACTGAAACAAATTTAATTGAAAAGCTTGCATGAAACTCCAATTGTTTCACTGCGATCATACTATTATTTGGAAACTCCCCCATAGTTAATTCACCATCCCCTTCATCTTCTATAAGGTCGAGTATGGTCGGATCAACACGGTGATACTTTTAGGCGACCAACTGGATGCGTGTAATTTGTAAATGTATAGTATATTTTTTTGATCCGTGGTGATCAGTGGGTCTATCATGGATTGAGAAGGGCCATTCTTACTCTTAACGCCTCTAATGCACATCTGGTTTGCTTTCCAGGTTCACTTTTCTTTTGAACAAAAGATTAAAAAAATTATTCATTATGGAAAGAGATTACCAGCATTACATTACGTTCGTGTCTGTTCCACATATTGTTAGCATACGAGGACAAAAACTTTTCTTTTAAAACTCGGAGTCCTTCCATATATACACATTACGTTCCGCGTTTTAGCACGGACACGATTCCGATTCATGCTGGAATTTTTTACCCTCTCTTGGCAAACATAAATTTAAGGGTTCAAAACATCAATAAGAATAAATGTCTCCCCAATCAAATTGAAAATTTGTCTTTGTAACAGCATGATTAAGAATTTCCCTCCAGCCTAAATATGAGTTGTAAGGAAACAACTCTTCATATTGGCCATTGTTGCATTTGATGTTTTCACCACTATATGATTCACCAAAAAAAAAGTTGAATAATCATCTGTTTGGGCTTGAGAAGTGAACATCAAATAACATATTTCCTGAAAATACTAATCAAAGTAATGCCAAAATACAGAAATATCATTTATAAATATAACAATTCATGGTATTTTCACATGCGAGCGATGTGTCATGTACCATGACAACGTCGATGAAGACTCTAACCACCTATTCAGTGTATGTCATGAATGGAGGAACCTTGCAATGCACCTAGAAAGCGAACAAAATTCAAGAGGAATCAACTGCCCGACGAGGAGGAACTGGCAGACTATGATGATCGGAGACAGATGACTTTCGAAAACTGGAATGACAATTATCGCAATAGTATCACGACGTGGGTGCGGTGGAAAGCTAGAAATGATGGAAGCTTAGCCGAAATGTCTGATATCAATCAAAGAAAGATCGCAGAAGACTCTTTCTTCTTGATCACAGAGTAAATTTCCATCAATTTATATAAACCATGTAATAATTATATTTTATTTCTAGGAAAAAAGAAAACATGTTGCATTTCCTGTTTTAGACAATGCTTATATGAAAAGGGGAAAAGAGAAGCTTGAAACTCAATCTCTCATTAGAAAATACCAAAAAAATAAAAACAAATTCTCACCGATAACATAACATCCAACGCACATACCAGAAATAACCATAAATTGAAGACAATGAAGAAGACACAAATGCACAGAGAGAAAATGTTTTCTATTTCTAACTTAATTTGTTTTTCCCCTCTTCCTCCTCTTCAAAAGGAAGAGGGCACAAGAGGAGGAAAATGGATCAACAAAATCCCTCCCAAATCTTCAAACTCGGCCAATTCCTCTTCCCTCCTCGTCTCGGCGATGACAATTGTTCAAACTTGCCCGCGGTGTCCGTTTTCTGCACCACCATCGAAATCATCCTCCTCGTCTTCCTCTCCCATCTCTTCCACATGTTCCTCAAACGCATCGGAATGCCTAGCCCGGTCTCTCAAATGCTGGTATGAGGCACAAAATAATTTATTTTTACGTCATTAAAATGGCAATATTGCGGGAAACCCCCTCCACTTTTGCCTGATCATCGCTTACCCTTCTTTGGTCAGAAGGGAGGCAAAAGCCCCCGTGTTTCATTAAATGAAAATTTAACAAAACTAGTACAACGGGTAAGCACCCTTAGTTTCGAAAACCTGCACATTACCCCTTCAATCTTGACCACATTAACATTTCCGGTTATTGTTCTGAAAAATACCCCAAACTTCTATCATTTCTCTATCATTGTTTCATTAATTGTCCGTAATGATTCTGTTGAGGGGTATGGAATAGAACGGAAAAAGTTAACGTATGTTAAAATTGGGGGACAAAGTGCAGGTTACTTAAACTCAGGCATTATCCTCCTGATCGGGCAAAAGTATGAGGGATTTCCTGCTATATCTAGCCTTACAAAAGTTCGGCTTACATTGGTGGAAATTTGCAGGCAGGCATTATCCTCGGACCAACACTGCTTGGCCACATCAATATTTTAAACACAGAAAGATCCACATTGACAAGCATCGCCTCTGCTGCTAGGATCATTTTCATGTTCTTGGTCGGATTAGAGATCGATATCCTGTACCTGAAACGCACGTTTCGCTCTGCGGTTATGCTTGTCGCGGGCAGCGCCGTGGCTTGTGGTGTCATCAGCTTCATGGCGGGTCCAATCATTTACAAGTCGATGAAAAACAAGGGCAGTGGGGTTGTGTTCTGTGTTGCTCACTTCCTCATTCTATTCAACACGGCTTCGCCCGTGCTCATACGTGTTGTGGATGAGATTAAGATCACGTTGACACCAATAGGGAGGATGTCAATATCTGCTGCGCTCATTACAGATGTGACTTGTCTTGTTATGCTTGCGCTGCTCGGCCTTGCTGGTACCGAAAAGATTAGCTCGGCCGGGATGATTTTTTCTGGTGTGTTGGTCATGTTGATGCTCACTGCCGCCTGTTTCGCGCTGAGGTACATAAATGTAATCCAACTTTTTGGTCTCGTAAAGCCCCCGTCACTACATAAAAAACTCTAGACTTGTGGAACGAGTGAGGTAAATTAATCTATATCCTGTTTGTCACCACAGGCAAAACATTTTTTTTTTCTTTTTTCAACTACAACATGAGCTTTGCATATAAATATATAAATTTTGATCCCAACCCAAATACTTATGAAACCCAAATACTTATGAAACAGGCTTCTACTAAGATTTAACACATGTAAATATTAAATAAATAAGTAAATAATTGATCATCACATAAAGTTCAATCACTATGTTGTATGAAACTATGAATCCTTGTATTCTCATATGACAATGAAAGAAAAGATTTTAGATTTGGGTGAGTTTGAAGAAAAGAAAGGTTTATTTGACCCGCCTTTCCATTCTTCAAGCTTTACTCCACCAAAATAAATTTTCTAATCTACAATAATGAAATTCTTGTTATGTTTTCGATAAAGAACCGATCTTTCTATTAGTTGTTGAATCATTGTTTGATTGATCACAATGTGATATTCATGAATCTATGGATTAACAGGTACGTGGTAACATGGGTGAACAAACATAACGCGTACCGACGTGAAGTAGACGACGATGTGGTGTTCTTCATGCTCTTGGTCTTGTTTGGACTCTCCTCTCTAACAGAAAGGCTCCTCTATGATCCCATGATGGGGGCTTTCATTTTAGGGTTGGTGATCCCGAGGGACGGGCCCACGTCAAGAACAATGGTCAGCCGGTTGACTTTTGCGGTCAACAACTTCATAATGCCTATATATTTTGGTGATGCGGGGCTTCAGACGGATTTGTTCATGCTAAGGAATCCGCAGGCGGTGATTACTACAGTGATGATCATCGTTTTGGGGACGGCGGGGAAAATCGGGGGTACGGTAGCTGGGGCTAAGTATTTGAAGATGAGCACCAAGGAGGGGGTGTCTCTGGGGCTCTTGCTCAATGTTAAAGGGCATGTTGATCTTATGGTCATCGCTCTGGGAAACCAGTATCAGGTGAGTCGCTTCTGCAGCATGAATGCAGTTGGATCTACATATCTAACGCCTTCTATTCGATATTGCATCTGACAAAATTAGAAATGTCAGTTCATCTAAACAGATGAATAATAATGCATCTATGCAAAATTCTAATACTTCTAACTACTTCTGACAAAATTAGAAATGTTGATCTTATGTCAACATCTAAACAGATGAATAATATTGCATCTGACAAAATTAGAAATGTCAGTTTTTCTCCGTAGATATACATTCATGAATTTACATAAAATGTTTATATGCATGCATGTTTACGTAATTTCGCATAGTTCGATTAGACAACGTACAACCCATTTATGCATTATAAATTGGCCAACCAAATAAGGAACGTATATGTGCTTTACATTCAAGTCGAAGCTGATCCAATATGCACTTAGAACTATTTGAGCAAAAAGCAAAGGGGTAACTAGTTTGAACTTGAAACTACAAAGAATTACACACATTTGTTTAAACGTGTAGTTAACACTGCATTCCAAACGAAATAAAGAATTGTTTCATCTGCAATAATTGGATCTGCATGTAGCCGACAATGCACATGTATAACACCCGTCATCACCCTACACAGATATGGGACGACAAAATCTACATGGCTCTCCTAATAACAGTCCTCTTCAACTGCATGACTGCATGCCCCGCCGCCGCATACATTCTGCGCCAAGACCGGCGTGCCATCAAGTACACCTCAAGAGTCCTCGAAGGCCTCAGCCTCCAGAGCGAGCTCCGCATCCTCGCCTGCATTCACTGCCCTCAAGAAGTCCCCACGATCCTCGACCTAATTGAAATCTCAAGCAACCCAACAGAGCGGTCCAACCTCGCCCCTTACATCCTCCACCTCATCGAGCTTGCCAGCAAGACCACCAGCACCATGCTCTACAACCATCTCCGAGACACAGATCATGAAAACGACCAGAACAACATCCAAATCTCACAGGTCAATGCTGCAGTTGACAGCTTCATCAGACAAACCGGCATCAACCTCCGCCAGCTGAGAGCCATATCTCGTTTCGAAAGCATGCACGAGTATTCAATGCATGGAGCACATGATATTTATGCTTCTTTAGTTATTTTACCGTTTCATCGAAAGAGGAGGTTTGATGGGAAAATGGGGGTTGGAAAAGAAGATATTAGGAAATTTAATATCAATGTGCTTCAGCGTGCGCCATGCTCGATCGGGATTTTGGTGGACCGGGGGATGGTGAGAGAACAGATGGATGAAGGTGATGAGAAGTTGGTACTTCGGGTGCTTGTTTTGTTTCTTGGGGGCCCTGATGATAGGGAAGCATTGTCCTATGCGATGAGATTAGCTTCACATCCATTGGTTGAAGTTACAGTGGCAAGGTTCATGCCAACTTTGAAGAAGGGCGCGGGACTCGACGTTAGTACAAGCAATACATCGACTGCAAGCAGTAGTACTGTGTTGGAGGTCAAAGGAGCCAATCCAGATGAGTTTTTCATAGCAAATTTTTACAACAGGTTTGGATGTGTTAGGAAACCCAAATTTTCACATCTTTTACTTAGAAGGGAATATAAGAGATTAATTCGTAGGGCTGGCATTTTGCTTAATAGGAAGGTAAAAAATACGTAAGATACTAACTAAATAAAATAAAATTTTAAGACAGTCTAAATTTGCTTGCATAATCACATAACAGTTAAAACAGATTTTGTGCTAAATTTCACTACAATACCATAACATTTCAACATTTTCCAGATAATTACTGTTGCTTATACATTGCAAATATACCAAACCTCTCGATTTTCAAATTGATACCTGAAGCTTCTAGCATTTATTAATTTCATATCATATTCCGCTTTCAGCAAGAACAGAAGTATGGCATTTGAAATTAAAAATGTGGAAAGCTTTGTGTGTGTGTGTGTGTGTGTGTGATGCTAATTCAAGGTAATCTAGGGATAATTAGAGTATACCGTTTTTATCGAAGAAATGCTGAAAGGTCATGATACTTTATTAAAAATTGGCCTAAATCTTATTTAAAGAAATTTGTTTTTATATATATTGTGAAATTAAATCAGTACAGAAATGCATAAATCCTAAGATTCTCCATACTAGAATTGTCATTTCTGTATATTGTCCATTTTATATAGTTGGTTTGTCTAACGGTTTCAATCGTTGTGGACTTGTAGATTTGTGGTGATGGGAATCATGAAGTATGTGGAGAAATCGGTGGAGGATTCTCAGGAGCTGATAACGGAGTTGTCCTCAATGAAGGGAATGTACTCATTATACATTGTAGGGAGACAGACACAGGGGCATGCAACACAGCTAACAGAAGGGATGGGTGGGTGGGAGAAGTGCTCGGAGCTGGGGCGCATCGGGGATCTGCTCGCCACGTCAGATTTCATGCTAAACGGGTCGATTTTGGTGATCCAGCAGCATGATACATCTTTTTGTTCAATACCATCAACGATGAAAGCAACAACTTAGGCCATATTTTCTATTTTGGGCATACATTTAGAAAAGAAATCCAATCTTCAAGTGTTGAGAAACATTGAAAGTCAACTTTTTTTCCTCGGCACCTCATGATGGGGCTGGCTAGGAATGGATCTTCAGTAAAATTGGCTCAGATCAAAGGAGGAGATCTAATTCCTTTGGTTTCTTAGACTTAGTTAGGTATATTGTGATGTGTAATAGGGTTCTAAAATATATGGTCAGCGAAAAATGTAGATAATGAGAAAAAGGAGATTACACGAATAAATATTTGAATTTACTTGCAACCGCATCAAATTTGGTGCTTTCATTTGAAGTAACTGGTTTCACTCACTAATGGATAAGCTACAAATTGTTTCAAAACTAGTGTGCCATGGAGTCTGAAGTTACAATTTCCATAATCGAGGTCCCCGCGTAATACTTATATGATTTTTCACTCATGCGATCATCGTGTACATCTTCAAAAAGACATAACCATACTTTTTTAATTTAAATAATATTTGAGGAGCAGGCAACATATGCACGCCAATATGACATGGATAGAAACTGAAATACAACAAATTCTACTCAGTAGACATGAAATACCAAAATATATGTTATATGGAGGTGAAAAAGACATAAATATATTTATGCTAAAACATACAAGGAATGAGGATCATATTCACAAAACATCAGAAAAGAAATTGTTGGCATCCTAGTTTCAAAAGGATTCTCAACTCTCAAGTGTCAACACAAGTTGAGGAAAGAAAAGGAGAAGTGGCTCAGATTTTATTATTTGAAAACCAAAAAATGGGAAACTTTAAAATATATGGATGAGGATGTCAATAAAGAAGGAAATCTTCCCCATAAAATCTTCATATAGCTTTTTAATATATGATGGGTGTATATTGGCTAGAACTAAAGAGATGTGGAAAATGAAGGCATTGACGATGGTTAAAGCATTAACTTGATAGGCATATAAGAACGCCGTACTTACGAGACAGAATATACCGATGTTAAAAAAATGGTCTACCCGGCCGATTATACGGCCGTATAATCGTAACCGGTGCTTAACCGTATGGAAATTGCATTAATCGCTCCATTATACGGTCAAAAACGATTAAACGGCGAATAATGGGTTCAAAACGGTTATTCGACCGTTTAGTTTCTAAACGAGCTGCGAAAAAATATAAACCTTCCTTTACTGAAGCCCAACCCGAGACTTCTAATTTTTTTCACCCGTGACGTCCCGGTACCGAGAGTTCCCAACACTGAGAGTTCACGACCTTTACTTCTACTTCCCGCAGCCTCGATGTCGACAATCTCAAGCCTCGACTTCCACCCCTCCATCCTCGACGTCAGTGGTCTATCTCCATAATTTTTCTCATTTAATTTTATTCAAATGCCTTACCATTATGCCACAAACATATTTAATATCTAATAGTTACAAACAAGGCTAAATTTTAAACCAAGTTTCTTGTTTAATAAATACTTCTCATGTATTTTTTATATATATTTGTGTGTGTATTTATTTATTTATGGCCGCATAATCCTCGTAAAACGATTAATCGCCGTATAATCCGATTATACGCTACTCGCTAACCGAACGAATAGAAAACGAATACGTGTTTTATAACATAGAAACATACATGATTAAAATTGGAAATATAAGAAATATGGATCACACATAGCATTTTGCAATGTTCTATGCATCATCTACCGCGATTATGCACACTAACAAAAAGAACTGGGATGTTTTCTTAGAGTTTATGGCACTAAAATATATCCTAGTATCATTAAATCCTTGCATACGATAACCATAGTAGAAAATAGCGTGCTACATAGCATAAATAGCATGCTTTATAGCGTAGCAGGAACTATTTCGCTATATAGCATTGCATATAGCGCAAATACACTGTAGCTTACGCTATTTTTATAAATAGCTTACACTATATAATTTAAGCTATGGAGCATATGACTTTTAGCGGGTATTTTTCTTTAAAAAAATCCAGTAAGTGTTTCTTAAACTCATGAGCAAAAGCATTCAAAAATCCCAAATGATCATTTTACGGTATCAACGTTGCACTTTCTCATCTTCCCCCTTCACTCCCCTAAATCGATCTTCTCAACCAAGACCATCACCATCCATTCAAGGCCTTGTTATATCGTCGGACTCTGAGGCCATCGTCTACCTCATTCGAGACTATCTAAGGCCATTAATGCATATGACGTTCTACATTCTTAACTTATTTGCTTATGCTATTTTGTTTTCTAAATACTTATGTTGAGTGTCGATTTATATATTGCGGATGGGTATTTAATATTCTTGTGAACAATTGAAAATGGACAGAAATGTGAACTCATGGATTAAACATCAGAAAAATTGTTGGTATGTTGATGCTTAGTAGTTCCTTAAATTTTTTTTTAAAAAAAATTATTTTTAATTTGTCGGGTAATTTTATTATATTTTATATTAGCATAACTATATTTATATTTTTTAGTTAAAATAATAATATACTTAGTAGCTTACGCCATACGTTACGCTATTTGCACATTTTCCTATTGGGTGATAGAGTGCTACGTTTCAACACTGACGATAACAAAGGAAAATAGAGAGTATCTAGCTTAGCTGCATGCATGAGTCGGTGTATCGATTATAGTATGGAATCCTTCAAGGAACACCTAAGCCGCGCAGAAGAGGCCCACATAGGCCATAGCTATCGAACATCATTATAAGACATATATAGGATTGTAAGTCTACGCTAGCGTCCCGGCAGTCTACAGACGCCAAATGCGGAACAAAAACTTTTTAACCGGCGCTATCGTATACTTTAACCCGGATCTGCCATTATTGCTAAACTAACAAACTGTAAAGAGTGTAGGAAGGTTATACCGAACGATCCGAGTCCTTCGTTCTTCAACCATCATCCCACGCTCCGTTGCGGCTGCTCCGATCTCGTCGATCTCCGATCTCCTCGTCGAGGTGGCACCACATGATCGGTTCTTTAAACGGGCTCCCGCCTTTGACTCGAGGCAACTCGATCGTCAAGTTTGCTAAAAGAGACGACCAAGAATGATGTAGAGAATGAGTAGAGGACTTTGTCTCACTTCGTCCAAATCCGTGGACGATCGGTTAATGAAGTTGCCGTGGAAATCGGGTGATGGAATGAAATGAACTGTAAAATTCCATACACCCCGAATACTATCATAATCTTTTCTAGTCAAAATGAAACATCAAGTGAGAGAGAGAATGAGGAGAGAGAGAGGGCCGGCCATATATAGAAGAAGGGGGGTGACCGTAGGAGAAAGAGGGTAACCTTAAGCCTAAATATCATATGTGAACACATAATAATATCTAGCATAAAGATCTTAACCAAAACAAGAATGCAATGAAATCAAAGCATGAGTCACTAAGCCTTGTCACAAATTCTAGAACCTTCTAGAACCTTCTAGAAGCACGACTCACTCTCATCCAAGAAAAGATAAATCCGCCTTTAACCAAATGTTAAAAGACGGCTGATAGAAAACTGGAAACTGGCAACTCCCAAAAGTGATCCTGAAACGAATTTCAGGATAACCCCGAAACTGTATAAATATACCCGCATTTGTATTACGACCGAATACAAATGCAACTGAGACAAAGATATTATACATACTCAATATAACACTCGGATGCGGCTTAAACCAAAGCCGACCAGTATCACCTGTCCGAAAATCGACACGTGCGTAAACGCACGTGCATTTTCCGAACCCTGCCATAAAACCATACGGCCTCTACAACGTTTCGCCCGAACTTGGGAAACTGTCTGTGGGGGACTCTAATGACTCGTCAGTACCCTGGCAGTGGGTTTAACCACAAACCGTCAGCGGCACTAGCTATGCGTAACGGCTGCCCACGGACTGACCTCAAGGGAGACCGATGAGCGCACTCAAGGGAGGCCGATGAGCGAACTCATCCAGAAACCCTACTGAGCCTAACAGTGACAATGTATATACAGTCCGGTCCGTTCGTCAATGAGTATCGCATATCTGCCTAGGGGGCTAGTAACGTCAGACCCCCATTAGCAGTATAAGTCATGTCGGAGTGAAGCCCAATAACACCCTGAGATACTACTGGAGTACCTACCAGTAAATCTCCTGCCACGGCCGTAGGCTTTGTGTAATGGCTCTCCTAGACACAGCACGATCTCGTCCCCAATACCGGAAGAGACGAATCCCCTGCCGATCCGCTCACGTGCCTCCATATGGCTCGGGACTGTACCCAAAAACTACCTGTTTGCACGACTCCTTTGAGCCGTGGTAGGGTAGAAATCAAAGCACAGTGGGAACTCACACGAGACAAATGACGACCTCAGGTCGATGAACTAACCTGTACACATGTCACCAGGGAACTGCTATCTGACGATAGATATAATACTAGCTAGCAGATTCCCGGCGAGTCCTGTCCGGTGTACTCATAACCCAATGAGCACCTGTATACATCTTAGGTGATCCAACTGACACCAGTGGCTTGTGAGACCGGCCACCGCCCCTCGTCGGGGTCTCGACTGTACACACTAGTCTACTCCGGAGTATCGATGCCCTGTCTCGAAACTCCCACGACTAGGGACCACAATTAAGGATATGCATATAAACTACCCAACTCTCACATATATGATCGCCATCATACTGTTGGTAGTAAAGCAAGATCCTAAGGGCTCTATCAAAGTGTAACATGCAATCAGTCACCTGAACATGTACACGACTGATAAAGGCAAACCAGATAGCATACTATCATCTCGAGTAAGACTGTGCTACCGGGATAGGTCCTCCGCAATCATTGCAATCACGTACCTGCGATCCAATAATTGACTATGAGGGCACTATCTCCAACAAGGATATGTTGGGGGAATCTACAACGACGATAACAAAACCTATATCTCTCTAGAATCACACATTGCAGTTTTAAGTATATGATACTAAAAAATGCCCAATGATGTTGGAATAGTTTAGAATATATTATCATTAGGATACAGCGTACCATAATACTTAGGCATCAAGTAATTGTAATCTCTATATAAAGAGACCATTGATCACACAATAAAGTATCTAAATCTTTTCTCTTTAATCGTTTAACATGGTATCAGAGTGGGTCTCCTAAATCCTAACCCTTAAAAAAACTTATTGCCGCCTCTTCTCTCCCTCCTCACCCTCGATCGACGCCTCGCCCTCGATCGATGCCTCACCCTCACCTCTCCAAGCCTCACCCTTGATCGACGCATAGCCCTCAATCCAGATCGACGCCTCTCTTCAGATCTGACCTTGTTCACAGATCCAATTCAATCCTCTCCCGCGGATTCGAGATTCGGCGATGAATTGATCTTGAGGTGAGATCTGCACTTTATATTACTTGCTTTTTTTGCATACGACGTTTAATATGACGGACAACAAGATAGATCCTCATGTTTTCGATTACAAAACGGATTTCGGTCTAACTAGCTTGACTCTCTCTGGCTCTAATAATTTTTTAGAATGGACGCACGCCATTGAACGAGCCCTCAAAAACATGGGCCTTCATCACCATCTCTTTCAAGAAGTTCCACCAACCTCCGATGCGCAATATTCATTTTGGTTTCAAAATAACAACAAAGTCTGCACTTGGCTTACAAACTCTATGGAGCCTACCTGTTATCGAGCTATTATGTATCTCTCTACTGCGAAGAAGATGTCGTTCTATCCCAAATCTCTTTACTCGTCAGAAGATAGTCTTCAACGGCTCAATGATATCTTTAATGAACTCACTACCGCTACTCCAGATGATGTTCTATATACCTTTGGGGCCCGGTTTCGGAGGCTTCTAGAAGAATGGAATATGTATCAACCCATCTATTCTGATCCAGTCGTTACCAAGAGTCAGCGTGAGACTCATATTGAGACTCTTTATTTGGCTAAGATGAAGCCTCGCTTGGATGGCAGTGTATCTCGTTTAAAGGCCCGCATTGTTGCTAAAAGCTATACTCAGCAATAGGGTGTCAACCATGCTGAGACCTTTTCTCCAGTGGCCAAACTCACTACTGCTCATGTCCTGATCTCTCTTGCAGTTACCCACGATTGGCCTCTACATCAGATAGACGTCAAGAATGCATTTCTCAATGGCGATCTTTTCGATACGGTTTATATGCAGCAACCTCCTGAATTTGAGCGTGAGAGGGGTCTCTTATATGTCATATTAAAAAATCTATTTATGGGCTAAAACAATCTCCTCGGCATTGTTCGATAAATTCAGCATGGTCCTAAAAAAGATAAATTTCACAAGCAGCTCGACAGATCCATCTCTTTTTATACATAGAAGGAATGGTTATTCTCCTTGTTTATATTGATGACATAATTATCACTATAGATTCTGAAGGTATATCTAAGCTCAAAACTCATTTGGCCTCACATTTTCATATCAAAGATCTTGGTTCTCTATGGTACTTTGTTGGTATAGAAGTATCTCGAAATAAGAAATCATTATTTCTCTCACAGCGGAAGTATGCTCTTGATTTTCTTAAAGAAACAGGATTTTTTGGTTGTCGCCCTGCTGATACTCCCCATGGATATAATAGTAAAGCTCTCTCACATTAGCTCACCTGATGACCGCCACTTTCCGATCCAGATCGGTATCGACGGTTAGTTGGGAAGCAGATCTATCTCACGGTTACTAGCCCAGACAAATCATTTGCAGTCAGCACAGTGAGCCAGTTTATACAGACGCCCTTAGTTTCCCATCTTCGAGCCGTTGAGCGCATTCTCCGATATTTGAAACGTATACCTAGGCAAAGTCTTCTCTATAAACCATGTTCTAATTTGTCTCTTATAACCTATTCTGATACCGATTTTGCCGGATCTATGAATAACCGTCGCTCCACAAGTGGATTTTGTGTTTTCTTTGCAGGGAACCTAATTACCTGGTGCAGCAAGAAGAAACATGTTGCATGCTCATCAGCCGAGGCTGAATATAGAGCTATGGCCCATGTCGTTTCAGAATTGACATGACTCTCCACATTGCTTCGAGATCTCGGTGTTAATTTTACAACACCAGCATCCTTGTGTAAATCCCCGTTCCCATCTATAAAAATTTTCTATATTTTTCCTAGTCCCCGATTGCTTCCCTATTTTTTCTCGTGATTTTTGTAGGTATTTGGTTGCTCAAGTTTTACTAATTGTTTTTCCTAAGCGATTAAAAATCAAAACCCAAAACCTTTAAAACCCAAACTATATTTACATATACACATCCCCCAGCCCAAGCAAATTAAATCCCCTAAGCCTGTTTCCCACAACCCAGCCCAAAACGAAATAATAAAACAAATTAAATTAAACCTTTAAACCCTCCTCAGCCCACACTTCTTTCCCGGCCCAAACGAATAAATAAAAACAATTGAATTAAACTAAAGCGCAAAATTTCCCGGCCCAACACCCTAACCGCACCCGCCTAACCCCAGACCCGACCCGTCATCACTTCTTTTCTTCCTCACTCGCTACAAACTTTCCCGCTCGATTTTTCCTTCATTCCCACGTCGCCCCTGTCACGCGCCAACGTCTCCGCGCTCGACCCCACGTCGCCGACGCCTCGCCTTCATTGCCCCACGACCCGACCACGTCCGCGTGCCCCCTCAAATATCTCCTCGTCTCCAACTCATCTCTCCCTCTCACTCTCCAACTTCCCCTTTGCTCTCTGAAAATCACCGAGCTCTCAACCCCGCTCACCCCCCAACGACGACGACGAACCTCCTCCAACCTCCTCCTTCATCACCGATCATCCTAGCCTCCTCCTAAAGCCCTCACCTTCACCTCAACACCACTGCTCTTCACCAAGACCCATCTCCTCGCAAGAAACCCCTCGCCTGCTCCCGACCACGGCCACCGCCTGCACCCCGACGCCGACTAGCCCCACCACTTCGTCGACTCCTATACACCCTCAGCATCACCATCTTCATCAAACCCGAGCCCCACTACCTGCTCCCTCTCTCTGTAAAAACCACAACAAAACCCTCGCTGCGAGCCTCGAACCTTACTGCTGCCCATCGCCGGAGCGACCACCGCCGACCCCAGCACATTCCAGGAGATCCACAGAGCATCCCACTCCGCTTCCAGGGAACACGAGCCATCTCCAGGCAACTCCGACGACGAACCCGAAACGCGAGCCGAGGCCGCGAATCCAAACCGTGCCGTTCGTCGCGCGTTCGTGCCGTTGCCGCTGTCGTGCGGCGCCAAAGCGTCTCCAGAGAAGTACCCTACTTGCTACATGCTAGATTATTTCCGTTACAAACCAAAATACCATTGATTCCGTGTTTATAATTCGTGAAACTTATAAGACATAAGTGTTTGATGCAAGACCCGAATGAAAACCTTCCATTAAACTGACGGAGCTTGATTACATATGCTGGCCCGTGTGGCAATGAACATTGTGGTGAAATTTTACTGGAAAATATAATCGTTACTGGCTTGAACGATCACCCCCAATTACACCCGTTAAAACTGAATATTTCCCGCGTCTGAAACTTGTTAAAATCATAACTAATTGTGTACACATTGAAATGATGCGTTCGAGGGCTCAAATCGAAGCCGACTCGACGACCTGTAACCCTATACAAGTTCTTAATTGTTTCTGTACTGAAATTATGACGAGAATTGGTTCGGAGAGCGGCTCTGGACTGCAGTCCAGAGCAGCTCCGGCTGTTGGTTTCTATCTCGTAATGCTTACTACTTTACTGCCTGAACTTGTATGTTGCGGAACCATATACTTTATTGAAGATGAATCTGTTGGCTAAATAACGCAATTGATTTCACCCCTTTTTGTCGTCGTTTGCTATTTAAACTGCAATTTAAAAGAACAGGACGTCTAGCAGTCCCAAATAGAAACTGAACTGATACCCTAGTGTTGAACAGAGCATAACTTCTGACGTAGAGACGCGGTTGAGAATCCGTCTGTTGCGTTGGAAACCCTATTGAAAAACCTATATTTCATTCAACTGTAGCGTCGCTAAATTATGATCCCAACTGGGTGAAAGTTGTGCCGCGAAACGGACGTTCAATTCAGAAACTGAATTTCCTGCAGCGAGCACTTAAATTGAAATAACTGTAACTTGAATACCAGAAATCCGATTGTACTGAAACAAATTTTGCTGAACTGCCAACAGAGTGTACTTGTTACCGTATTTGTATCGTTTCACTAAATTCTGAGCATATGAATTACTGCAATTTTTGTAAGCTTATGACGTGCATAATAGTTCATATTACCCATGACTTGTTAACTGCATAAATGTACATACCTTACCCAATTGCCATATACATAGTTATAGTGCACGTTATTATTTAGTGGACATTGCATTATCGTGCGTGAATGGTATTGGTTTAGGAGTGTCAAGTACGCCAATGGAAAAGTGAATGATTCGTGACAGTGATTAATACAGTGAACAGTGACAAAACCGTGCTATTGGTGTATACTTGTACACGACTAAATTATAATCATCAATAGTGTGAACCTGGGGAAAAAGAGGAAATCGAAATGGAAAGAGCATCGTATTTAGCGGGGACCGTGTTTTAGAGGATGATCATTCGAACAGTGATTCTTATATATATTAGGTAGGATCTAGCGATCCGGCTGACAAGGTTATGTCCCGGGCGTATGGGCCGTTGTCTCGGGTATGTACGAGACTCCCGTTAAACATGATCCTCCTTTCCACTATTCGATTTCAAACATGACTTAGAGACTGATAGGGACACAGATCATACTTTGCATCATTTAGTGACATAGTGATTATCCGCATTTTACTTCCACTATTATTACCTTATTTGCCTGTTTCATGTCATTATTATTATATTGCTATTGTGTCGCTCTGACGACCTGAGTATGCATGCTCAGTGATAGAGGTGGATTCGCCTGACCTCGAGAAGACCGTGAAGATCCAGACTAGTGAACCAGCTACCTTTCTACATTGATATTCCTGGTTAGTTGCCTTTTGCTTACTTCCATTGAGCTCAGTTTCCTTTATACCTGATAGTTTTAGTGACTGCATTCTCTTTACCCGTATTGCATTTTACTGATTACCATGTAATGCTAGAAGCCGAAGTGTGAGTACGATGGGATTATTCCTTGACCGTAGGAGCATGGCTGGCCTAGTCATCCCTCGTTTTCCGTATTTTGGAAAGCGGGGCGTGACACCTTGTTCCATGACAATAAAATTGCAATTCATATTTTAGATAATCCATTGTTTCACGAACGGACAAAACACATTGAAATGGATTGCAACTTTATCCGGGAGAAAATTGTTGAAAAGGAAGTCAATCTCCATCATATTTCTACTCATGCACAGATTGCAGATATTTTGACGAAATCTCTTTCAGGACCCGCATTTGTTCGTCTATTGTTCAAGCTACGCATCACTGATATCTATGCTCCAGCTTGAGAGGGGTGTTGGAATAGTTTAGAATATATTGTTATTAGGGTACACCGTACCATGATGCTTGGACATCAAGTATAATCCGTATATAAAGAGACCATTGGTCACATAATAAAATATCTAAATATGTTCTCTTTTATCGTTTAATAGATGTTAAAAGGCCAAGCCATATACCCACCTTACTATATCGCTAGAAAGGCCAAAGAATTAAAAAGAAAAGTGAAAAAATAAAATACAAGGTAGTATAAGATTTGTGAAGATATGGTGCACATAGTTCTTTCCTAAGCCTTTATGAAGCATTAACACGGACACGAATACGGACACGGCACATGGCAAATTTGTAACAAGAAAGATACGGGAACACAAATATATTATTTAATCCATATATTTTATATATATTAAATAAAATATAATAAACTACGAGAAGAAATATGTAGTATAACTTAAAACATAATATAAATAAAATTAAGGTAATAACTTTTATCCAAAAACATAAGGTTTTTTAGCACAAATATGTTGGGGTCAAAAATTGCACCCCACTGTGAATAAAAAAGTCAAAAAAGGTCAAAGTCAAGACCTACAAAATAGGCCCGGACCTAACCCCGAACCCAAGTCAAGTGGGCCCAAACCCAAATCCAACCCAAGTCCAAGTCCAAGTCCAAGCATGGGGTCGATCCATGCCAAGAGGAGAAAGAAATCGTAATAAATTAATATTACTATATAATTAAGTATGAATAAATGTAAAAGAAATGGGCAAAAAGCCAATTTTGTAAAAGCCCAATGGCTAAGATGAAAAAGGTAAAAGGTAATTAAACCCCACACAAAATAGAAATGATAACCTTCATTCCCTCATATTTTTCTAGGGTTTTGCGCCTCGATCTCTCTTGAAGTGATTTTCTCTCCTCGCTCATTTCATCTTCAACCTCTAGAAAACTCATAAAAAGAGTTTCTTTCCACTTACAAATCTAAATAAAACTACATCAAAACCCAAATCAAGAAAATTTTTTGCTTTTCTTTATCAAATCTAAGAAAAGGGGAATGAGAACTCTTGGTATTTCATCCTAAGCAAGCACCATAGATGAAGAACCATGAACCATGGTGAAATGTTTCACCATCAAAACACGTAACATAGATGATTTTGGCCCCCCATGAATTCTTTCGGCACCGGAGCTCCCGTGAGATACATGGGAACATTAGTCAAAACCCATGTTCCTCTTCACAATTTTGAACACGGAATGCACCCGTGTTCATCCTCGGAACCTCCTAAAGGGGGTTCCCGCTTTCGGAACACTAGGTCCCTCTTCGGAGCTCCGCCAAAAGGGGCTCCCGCTGTCGGGAACCCCTCAATGGGGGCTCCCGATTTTGGGACCCCCAAAAGGAAGTTCCCGACTTCGGTACCCCAGGGGAGCGCCCGACTTCAGGACCCCCCAAGGGGTCCACCGCTTCGGGACCTCCCTCTTAAGGGTCTCACCATTTCGGGACCCCAAAAGGGGGCCACCGCTTTAACCATCTCTCTCTCTCTTCCTCTCGGGAGCTCTACGACACACTCAGGTCACCTCCCTCCAAAAAAAATTTGTTTCGAGGCGTTGCTCCAAACCCTGCAAGGGAGTTACTAGCCCCCTTGACCCCCAGCCCGGGCAACGAGACCCCCGTGTGATGGCCCCCGACATGTCAAAACGGGTCCTAAAATTGTTTTCAAGTACAACACATATATCACAGAATGAGTTTGCATGATACGCAAGACTCGTCAATCGGAGGTTCACTCGCGTCAAAGCGAGGGATAATTAACGACAGTTTTATTCGTGGCTGCTGGAGATAAGAATCCTCACAATCAATAAACCCTTGCACACCATCGGGTAAAGGGACTCTGTATACGCCTGACACGCGAGCGCATCCATCTCCACGGGATGACGAAAAGCACTCTACAAAACATATATAAAACTAAAAGTAAATACACAAGAATACAATCCAAAAGAGTTACAAACAGAATATTAACTAATATTTACTATTCTTAATTAGAGCCGACTTTCATAGACTCGACTTTATCAAAGTTGTCCAAACATATATTCTATAATTTATTTCTCAATTCCCTACGTTATCTAAAAGCATGGATAGAAGTGTTGTACAAGTCCAATATGGACGGACACGGCCCAAGTGTGTTGAATACATGTCAGACGTAGTATCCGAGTAACCAATTCAATACATGTTGGATACGGACACGTCAAGCAAATAGAAGTGTCCATGCTTCCTAGCTAAGCCGTTATTTTATAAATTAATTAGCATCCATTTAGTCTAGTTAATAAAAAAAGCTGGTAAGACCTAAAGCACCCAAAAGCCCGATACCATGCTTCAATTGATAAGATTTTGTGCTAATATTTTTTATTACTTTAAATTTAGAAAGCACACATAAATTCCTTATATTCAGAGGCGTCTGCTTCAATTCATCATATCGACCCTATTTGGTGACATGTTTTCTTAAACCATGGTTTCATATAAGTTAAATGAGACCAGTGTATTATATAAACCTCAAATTAATACAAGATTTTATTTAAGGTAAAATGTTATTCAATAATTGATAACACTATTTGATTCTTGAGTTATTATAACATTGCAAAAATTCAATAAGCATTGAACTTATCAATCAAAACTTTTCAAAATCATGGTTTCATGGAACTTAAGGTCTCCCAAACGCTCATTTGAGAAACTCCATTTTGGTTGCCAAACAAAACTCTTATTTCGGTATGTAGAGTTTAGCATCCAAACTACATGAAACAGTGGTTTTTTTAGAGAAGACGAGATTCACCACTATATCATTCTCACCATCACTTCCTAACAAGTTGTGATCATGAGTTGCTTCACTAGATCATTTGGTGTGAAGCTAGAGCTTGAATTCGGGTTCCCTCGGGTGGATCGTGTTCGGCAAGGTCGATCGGCTTGCAAACTTGTTCCCGATAACTTCGGAGCCTAGCTAGAGTCCATGAAGCGGTGTAGGGATCTTCCGTGATTAGGCGGATACGCTACAAAGGTAGCTAGCTCCCTAACCTCGTACGTTTGCCTATCTAGTTTAGTGTTTGAAATCGATTCTAAGGTTTTGGTCGCTAATGCTTGCATAAAAGTTTTTGTTTTTGCTTCCGCCTTTGCCCCAAGTCTTATGGCGCGAGCACTAAGGACCTACCAGTGGTATCGGAGCCGTAAACGAAATGCAGCGTTCCCCGATCGTATGGATAGCCCATACAATATCGAACCAAGACCCCTACGAGTGCAGCAAGTTATCCGCCAATCCTAGAAGTGAGGTAACCCGCACTCGATGTCATGAGTTGGCCACTCAGCGTTTCCTAAAACACGGAAACTTGAGCACTCCTCTGTGGGTTTATCCTATAACCCTTACAAGTGCGGCGGGCAACCCGTCAATTTTAGAGCGAGGCGACTCGAACTCATCACCATGAGACGACCACCTTCCGCACTCTAGAATCCGGCTACTCGAGCACATCTCCCGGGTTAATCCTAATACATGTAATGAAAAATATACAATTGCGACAACGACCTCAAGCCGGATGTGTCCTAATAAAAGAATATACATCAAACGGCAATGTCTTGTATCCTATACAGCACAGATTCGGATACAGGATATTATACGATACAGATTCGCAGATTTACAATTTTCCAAAAACCTAGGATACAGGATGTGTTTTTAATCAATTTTTAATTAATTACATATATATATATATATATATTATAAGATATACATATAAAATATAGCCTTTCAAATTTTTGATATTCAATGCACTTTCAAATTTTTGATATTCAATGCACTTTCAAATTTTTGATAGCCTTAATTTTTCGAGAGAGAAGTGTCGATTCAAGCGAGATTAGTGAGACATTTACAAGTCCAAGCTAATTCGAAAGAATTCGAAAGTTTCAGATTCCGATACTGATCGAGGATGATTCATGAGCATTTACAAGTATCCGCGCTTCATAGCATATACCCTTTGGATAAATGTTTCCTTATACCTTTCATCTATCATATCAGGTTCTCTTGCTCTCTTTGACTTCTTTCAAAACTTGCAAGAGTGATATTCCTCATTATCTTCCCTCTCTACTAGACAAATAGTTTCCCATCTTATCTTTACAACCAGAAAACAATATTGTGAAAATATAAAAGTGATTCCCACAACCGTCATCATAACTTCGGAGTATCGGTTGAGTGGCAGGGATATTTATAATGGTACAAGGACAACACATAAGGACGGCGCCAAAAGGGGTGGGCTAAGGCTCGAGCCCCCAAGGCTCCGAGTGTGTGTATATATATATGACATTCGATTTCTATATAATGTTTACTATATATAATATAGATTAGCGATTTACACAACATCAAGTTTAGTTTGTCCATTGGAATGGCATTTCATTTTGAGCTAGTTGATCTTTGGTTCGATCCTCTCATACCTCATTTTTTCCTCTTACTTTGGAAGTTATAAAAGAAATTTTATATTAAAAAAACCCTAAGATTTTTCAAAAAAAATTACCCCTTGTATCTTTCTATTAGCCTATGATCTCTTGAAAACTCTCAAATGTTTAATAATTAGTATAAGGTATAAATTTTATAAGATATATTTTGGTTTCTATATACGCATTCTTTTTATTTCAAATAAAAATAATATATTTTACAAGCAAAAATAATAAATAGCATAATATTGTATATATAAACTATTAGGAATACTATATTGATTCAAGTTGGTATTTAATTTAGATGCAACTAAATTGCTTATTTGTGAAAGCAACATTTATTTTTAAGAACATTAATTAAAATAAATTAGTTTTTTTTGAATTTAAACCTTTACAATTTACATTAATATAATATAAGTATAAACATGATAAGTACATTCCTGTATTGTTGCTTTAAAAATAGATTTAAAAGTATCTTTTAACATATCAGTATAGTTTTATATTTGAGATGGGTTTTACTGGCCCCCCAAATGAAAATTCCTATCTTCGTCCCTGGCAACACAAGTTCAAGTCTTACTGGACGTGTATTAAAAGATTATTTTAAACTAAAAATACTTCTGTGCAAAGCCCAGGTATGGGTATGTGTTAGAATATAAAAATCAGGGAAAATTGTTTCTCCGTCCAACTTGGAGGGATGACTTATTTTTAAACCCACGAAGTTCCAAAATTGCGGAAAAAAAACCAATAATATACCGACATTATATTAAACCTGAACCCTAATTTGTATACGTATTTATGTATGTATTGCCTATAATACCCTTTTAATATTTTTTAAGATATTAGAACATGGGATTTTTTGGATTTCCTAAGATATTAGAACATGAGATTTTTTATTAAATACGTATAGTTTTCCATCTTTTTTAATCATTGCTTGTACTAATTTCTTTTCTAAATCTATCTTTTTTATTGTTACTTGCCCTCTTTATTATTGCTTGGATTTCCATGGTTTCCTTTATTATTGCTTGCCCTGGTTTCTGAGTTTTTTCTTTTTCTCTTTTTATTACTGATTGCCTTAGTTTCAGCCGTCATGAGAGTGAAGATGCCGGAAATTGGAGAGAAGATTGGGGGATTGGGAGCAGAGATAAAGGAATCGGAGGAATTAGATCGAAAGTTATGGATTTGAAAGGAAGATGCATGATTGAACGCGGAGATGAGGAAATCAAAAGAATTGAATTAGAGATGAGGGATTTGAAAACAGAGATGCGGATTTTGGGAGAGAATAGGGAATTGGGAAAGAAGCGCTGAGGAAGAATAGTGAACCATAGTATTCGCGGAAGGAAATCATATGAATAATTTTCTTTTTGAGAGAATAATCATGTGTAATTGATTAAAAATGAATAAGGGTGAACCTGGAATTTTTGCAAAACTATCCTAAGTATAATACATATTCTATTTTGGTCTTGAAACTTCAGTATTTTGTAAGTATTGGTTTTTTCACAATTTTGAAAATACGTGAGCTTAAAATATAAGTCATCCCTCCAAACTGGGCCTAGAAACAAAATTTTCCCAAAAATAAATCTCTCAACACTAATCATAACTTCTAAGTTTATTAGTTTTGGTGTAGTGACATGGACATTAAAAATACCAGATTGCTCAAAATCGGCAGAAAAAATAACTTTGGGTTAAGCTCTTCACTCAAAATCATTTTTCTTTCATTTCATTCTCCACTTTCTAGTAGATTTCAAAAGAATCAATCTACTTCTCAATGCCCCCTACACCAAATTCTAACACTATTGTCCCAGCAACCTAATGTAATCACTTAAAGCATCCTCATCACTCTAATGATCAATACATAAACAATTTCACATACAAATACCATATAAATGAGTGGAAAAAACACGGTTATGAAATCTCATTGCAAAAATTCGATAATATTTAGGATTTGAAGAGTTACCTGAAGAGAAACGAGATGGGTATCGAAGCGATCACAAAAATAAATCCCATAGAAAATATTCGAATTGTAGTCTCACACATTCAAAGAGGAACACAAGTCCAGTAAGGGCGAGGGTCCGGATCCGTATAAGATCGAAGCAGAAGAGGATCCGATTTAACGTCGTTTTGTTTTAATCTAGACCCAGGTCCGGACACGTGCGGTAGGGTGTTAGGTTTGCGGTGGGATCCGATAAAGAGCGGATATTAGGGGTGAGAAGCGGATTGGGTTTGACAAGAACATGACCCGACCCGACCCGAACAAGAACCAACAAGACCCGAATTTTCGAGGTTTCTTAGATATCCTATATCCGTATAACTTGATCGGATGGGTAGAAAATTAGAAAAAAATCATGTTAGGTATCGGTATAGTATTAAACCCGTCCGTCCGAATCCTAAACCCGGCACGAACTAAACATGTTTCTTATATCCGATCCGACTCAATATATTACTTATACATTTAATTTTAAATAATGCAACTTACCTATTGTGATTTATTGTATGACATCTAGACTGTAATTTTATAGGTTAATCTATAAATCTATCACATATAATTTATTTAATTTTCTCAAAATATAAAGTTTGTGCATAGATCTTACCTCAGGTATTATAATATTGAAGTTTTTGATAATTTATAATGGGAAAAGCCCAAAAAACCCAAAATCGATATGTCCACTTAAACCCGAAGCAACCCGTCTGCCGTTGTTGCGGGTTCGGATATAACGCATTGTAAACATGTCAGGTTCGGACGGGTTTTGCGCTTATATTTTAATTTTCCGGTCATGTATAAAATTTGTCAAAAATCCGTTCAGCTCGGCCTGATTCACCCATAGGGGATATGGGCATTATCATATCTATATTTGTTTTCAAGTCACACACACGTATACAAATATAGATGCGTTTAACTAAAAAAATTAATTTAAGTAATATATTTTCTTGTATCATTTTGTGGGCATTCGTACCTGCATGCATATATATGGACATCCGTATTGTATCTCATACTTTTAAAACTGTATCCTATGCAACCCTAACAGTGTGGAAGTCCTTTTTTCATATAATTTTCTTTTTTTGGATCGGATTGATCCAACTCATACCTTATCAAATCCTCCTTTCGTAGCTTTTTTTTCCCTTTTTTGCGTTGTTTATATCCATTCGAACACAACTAAACGGTTTAAGTTGACCACGAAAATTTTAGACCGAATATATAACTCAATGTTCAACCCTTTCCGCACTCGCTCTTTGAACCTGATTTAAACAATAATCTTCTCCATGAAAATGACGATATTCAAATAATGATATACCGTACATCTAGTCTTGATAACTCTTTTTGTTTGATATGATTTGACATTTGTTCCCCTAAAGAACAATTGAAATAGAAAAGCTCTTATATTTTATTTGCTTTACTTCTGCTTGCACCAAAAATTGATTTTCACGGATCGAGCAGATTGAATAGAAATGAATGGGAACCCATAAGGTTCGGCCCATCTTACTGGAAAAGACGGATCAAATAGAACATCGGTTATAGGGACCGGTACCTTTTTGGCAGTGCCTCATGGCCAAGAAAATGAACATAGAAGATCTCCGAGAATTAAGAAAGATATGCACGAATCCTGGTGGATCTAAGGTTTAGGGGAAGTGCGATAAATATAAGAAATCGTGGAGAAAGAAATGGCCAATTAGTCAACCAAAGAAAAGCATATCTTCAAGTCTTACTTTAGGGCTACCGCAACCATCTATCAGTTCATGTAGTGTATATCATTGGCGACTAACGCTACTTTCATCGAGGCCCTGACGTGACGTAAGACATCCAGCCCTCATCAATCAGGTAATGCCTCATGTTTTCTTAGATCTAAACTACTCCAAGATAAGATGAGGGAACAACCCTCGGCCGGCCCATCAACACACATGCTTCCTTTGTGAGGCGACTATTGGAAGAAGGCGGAGATTGCTATGGACAGAATCGTAATTAATACTGATAGCGTGAGCGACTCAGATATCCAGTCCTGGCTTGTGCTGAGGTTTTAAGGCTGATCTTTTGCCTAAGTGAGAGTCCTGGCACCGCTCGGTCTGTTACCAAACGATCGAGTGATTCGGATATCCAGCCATGCGCTCGTATACGGAGAGCGGGCCGAGCAGTATAGCCGACGAGTCTTGACTAGGCTTCGGGCTTGTGTTGCGGGCGACTCAGATGTCCAGCCATGCGTCTGCACCCGGTCTCTGGGTTTAGTTGGGACTGAGGGTTAGATCATAGGACCTTTATCGATGTATTTGATGAGTGATGTAACTCTTGGAAAGCGTTAATAAAGATTTTGAGGGCTGATAGTTGACTTTGCTAACTGGTCAGATTCTGTATTCGCCATTTCACTTTACGGGGTCAAGTTTACAGTAAGATTGTTCTTCCCTTAAAAAACGGTTCAACCGTCAAGTTAGACTGTTTGCTTGACTTGTTATTTATTTATGTGACTTGTTATTTATTCAGGTAAACTTTAGAATCAAGTGTTTGCTGAGAGCTATAGCTGTAAAAATTATTTTGCAATAGCTGAGTGGTGGAAAGAAACATAACTTTCCATTCCATGGTGTGACTGTGTTTTCTTATTTTCCTTTTTGTATTTTCATTTGTACTTGATGGTAATTTAATTAAAATCTTTCTGGTTAGCTTAACCCTTTGACATGTTCTTTTGAATCAATAATTCTCTGGTGTTGAGTTTGTTGCGGTGCAAGAATTCCAGCCCACAGGTCACAAGTTCAAATTCTAGAACCCATGTCTTTTTATTCTTTTTTAATTTTTGAAGTCATGGGTGCACGATGTTTCTTTGATTTAATCATTATGATGTATGACTCGAGTGAATACGTATAGCTTTGGCTAAATTGTGTTTTGTTTCATAGTTTATTGTATGCCTGACTTTAAGTAAGCAAAACGCCCGTTCACCGTAATCTGAATTGAAGGAAATTTTGTTTGAATTATAACTACAATGAAAGATGCATATTTCCGTATTCATGTCTCCCTCTAAAAATCGATGTAATATACGGTTTTCAGTGTTTTAAAATTGTAACTCTGGTCTGGACTGCGGCTGGTCAAATTCAGCACAGTGATACGAAATATAGCATAACTCTCTTCCGAAACTCAAATAGGGCAAACCCTAGTTGTAAACTCATCACGACAAAGAGCTCTACAACTCTCGTATGGCTTTTTAGACCTAAAAAACTAAACTGAGGTTGATCAAATAGGCCATACAAGTTATTGCTTCAAATCTGGACAGATGCAGAACCCTTATATACCACAGAAGGATTCAAGTTTGGAATAGAAACACGAGAAACCTGGTTAGCCGGGTAGTTTGCATATGAATACGGCAGTGAAGATTTTGAGAAACCGCCGCCGCCTCCATGCAAGTATATACTGCTCCTACAAAAAAAATTACTCCATAAAGTTCTATACAGTATATCCGTTCAATACAGAACACAAACAAGATAGTGATGCTGACCGGTTCATACACAAAGCTTCACCACAATCCTTGTTATGGTAGTTTCGAGCTCAACAATAGTAGCCTTGCCTGCGGAACCAAAGTTTATGCTTAAAGGATTTCTCAAACTTCAAAGAAGCCAAAAATCATGTATTATATGATTCATTAACAACTCCAGTTGGGGATGTGCTGTATGTCGTTCATACTCTCTAAGTTATTCAGCATCATCTGAAAATGTCAAAAATTGTACTAAACAAATACCAAAATCTGTTAAATTGAGAAAAGTGTCGGATTTTTTTTCTTGCTTGAGAAAGAAGCAGATGTTACATGTCAAATGACAAAAGCAATTTTATAAAATAAGAGGAAAGAGGAGAGAAGGTTTGTGGCAAAAAACAAATTTGTAAATATGGCATCATTAGGAACGTACCTTTGTCATGCAAGCCTGCGATGACGACTTTATTTTGAATCTGAATCAAGGCAACAACAAGATGAGCTTTGTATTTTATTACATCCGACAAAGTGAAATAATTATTGAACAGGGTGTGGAGGTGGAGAAATTGAGTAATGTGATGAGATGAATGGAATGGTTTCCTTTGTTGACTATAGCAATGAGTTTCTTCTTCCTTTTTATGCTGTGTAAACTAAAAATTTATAGAGGGACTACAAGAAATGTTTGATTTAGATAGAAAACTGGAAAGAAAAAACTAAAAATAAAGCAAAGGCCTTGCAAATTGCTGCCGACGGTCATATTATCTTGTCGCCTTGTGACAGAGGGCTGAAATCTCCTTCAAATGTTGCTTCCCGTTGACTTGCTGATGGCAGCGATGGGTGGCTGAGATTTGATCTGGAGGGTGTCGCTCCTGAAGCGTGTGGATCTCAATGGGTTGAGGTAGTAGTTGCCGAGTTACCTGCAAGGAAGTCCCGAGGTGGTTGTACCACCGAGGACCCTCCGATGATCAAGTTAGACTAGAGATCCGAGCAGAGTAACGACTTAGTGGAGTAAAAAAGGCTTACTTTAACCGTCTGAAGAAGGGGTTTATATAGCGGTGGCAGCAGGCGAGGCAGGCGCGAGAATCACGCCGGCCGTTACGCTCCCGACGTCACGCCCGCGTGATGAGCGGGACCTCCCATTAATGGCGAGACAGGCTCGTTAATGGGGGATCGTGGTGGAGTGGAACGTGGGATGTGGCCAGCGGAGATCTCGCGCATGGCAAGATTCGCGGGATGGCGGTTATGCCTGCAAGCGGTGCTGTTGGTCGGTTAATGAGGCCGAGGAAGATGACCTCGGCGAGAGAGCTCGCGGACGAGTGGGAGAGCCGAGGTATCTTGGTTCTGCAATAGCTCGGAGACGAGTTGTGAGGCCGAGGAGGCCAGTTGTACAGGGGGCTCGGAAGCGAGCCAGCGAGCACGAGCGTAGGTGTGGTCTGGTCGGCCACTGTAAGTCCTTTCTTGCATGCTCTGGGACACTTCATCTGCCACGTGTCCTGATCTGGGAGACCACCGATATCGAGCATCATCATTAGCCCCCCACTCTCGTCCCGACCAGCTGACGGGTCGGGTCGAGAGTGGTTTGCCGGATCACCCGAGTTGAGCTCCTTTCCGAAGATATCGTCGGACGTGTCTCTGGGCAGTTGGTTGTCTTTTCTGGATGAGGCCAGCGAATCAAGGCGAGATCCTTTTCATTAAAGAGGGTGCGCCGGATCGTGTGCTCTTTAGTGAAGCGACGGGCCACGTGTCAGGTGCCGGTTGGCTGATATGACGTGCCGCAGGCTTCTGGCATCCGATGGGACGCTGGCAATGTGCTTGCGACAGGTGGAGCGATCGTGGCTGTTGAGTGCAGCGAACCGTTTTGGCGGGAGTCGACCGTCGCCGTTGGATGAGGATGCTGGCTGTATAAATCGAGGGGAGGCCCGTTTAAGGATCTCTCTCTCTTCCCATTTTCCTGATTCTGAGTCTTGTTAGCTCGGCGCTCTCCCCTTTAGGTCGGATCTCAGCGTTTTCTCTTCTCAAGGATTTCTTCCCATCAGGTTAGATGTCTTGTTTTGAGGAGTCTGTAGATGTCATAGGGGTAGATACTAAGGATTCTTCCCCTGGGTTGGAGCCCCCTCGGGAAGTTGGGGTCAGGTCCTCTCCCCGCGGGCGCGCGTCTGAGGCGGTTCCGGGAGCGGTGGCGGCGGACGCGCCTGGTGCATCGTCCTCAGTAAGATATGAGGACGAGCTTGCCACCGCTCGGGCTCGTTTCCATATTCCCTCCTGCTACACGCTGCGATTGGCCGAGGAAGGAGAGAGGGCAGATCAGGTGAGGGGTAGAGAGATCGCGTTGTACCTGGAAGCCCTCTGGGCCGGAATGCGCCTGACTTTCTCTCCCGAGGTTGTAGCTGCGTTAAATTATTTTTGGTTAGCCCCGGGCCAGCTGGTGTCGAACTCCTGGAGAATTCTCCTTGGGTTCCTGGTCCGGCTGAAGTTGCAGACGATCCCCTTTAGTCTGTCCATCCTCGCCTTCTCCCTTATTTATAAAAGTTACCCCGGAACTCATACGGGCGACCCGAGGTGGATTTATCTCTCCTTTAGGACACAGCGGGGGAGCGTAGCCGGGTCAGGAGTTGTCGTCCTGCCTTCTTCCATCCACGATTGGAAGAATAAGTTTTTCTTCGTCGGGCCACCAGAGGGTGAGGACTGGCCCGTACCCGTCCAGTGGTCTACGGATATGTGCTGGCAGGGAAATCCGTCCAATGACCCCGACACGGCGAGAGTGGCGGCGTGGGAGCCTATTCCTCGGGCTGATGCGCTGCTTTCTGAGTGGACCCTCAGTTGGGTCGGGCTCTGCCCCGCCCAGTTCGTCGGTAAGTTAGGAGCTGGTATTTGTTTTTACTTTACTTGTGTCGCTGATTCCACTATATCTTGTCTTGTGCAAAAACCATGGACGCGGGCCTCCTCCGAGCAACTATGCGCAAGATAAAGAAGGGGTAGAAGGCTGGAGGGGCCAGCTCTTCCCGTCAGACGTCGGTCCTGGCTTCCCCAGCAGCCGTCCCGCCCCAGCGCTCGAGTGCGGATCGCGCCCCGGAGCCCCGCCAGGTGCCGAACAGAAAGAGGGCTCGAGGAGAGGACGCCCGAGCTTCGGAGGTGGAGACGAGCTCTCCGCCGTCGTCTCTCAAGAGGTTCCCTCGAATAGTTCCGCGGACCCCAGCCTCTCCGATCTTGGTGGACGAGGGGGAGATCCGCTTCGAGGTGCCCTCGGGGCTTTCCGTCGCTGACAGCTTGCTGCACGACATGGAGATGTCGGCCAGGGGCCGGGTCACTGAGGGACGCTGAAGGCTCAACTGGCGTCCATCGCCCAAGAGGCTGTAACCCTTCGAAAATCGTTTAGGCAGTTTTTCGGTAATCGGCTAATTTTTCGGCTTTTTCCGTAAAAAGTCAAAATAGGTATTTTTTCATTGTAGGCCTAATAATACAAAATTTAGATAAGATATTACTATAATTTTGTCACTAAAATGTCATTTATAATTTTCTAGTTAAATAAAAAAAAATTCGTAATTAATTATTTTTTTTATTTTAAGCTTTTTAAAATACATTAAATGAGTGATAAATACAAATTTAATTAGGTAAATTTCATAATTAGGAATCTTTATAAGCTAAAATAGGGTGCTAATAAATTGTATCATGACTTGATAAGATTTTAGTTTTATGGTTGGAAATTTGTGAAAAAATGAAGTAAAAAGGGTTTTTTTTTTGTAAAAACTTGATGTGAAAGGCATTAAATGGAAGCATAAAGGGTTTTTTGACCTAGAAACCTCTACACAGCCCCCACACCCTCCTCCTCTTCACCTCTGGCCGAAAAATAGCAGCAGCTCCCCCTCTTTTCACCTCAATTCTTGCTTCAAAAATCATGAAAAATCAAGAAAAATCCATAAAAATTCACCATTTTCTTCTCCAATTCAAAACAAAACCCTAATCCACCCTCTCCTCAAGCCAAATTAGTTCAAAACTTGAAGAAAGGAGGCTTCTTTGGTGGCTTGAGCAAACTAGGGTTCAACTTGTAAGGTGAAATTTCTAAACTAGTTTGTTAACTTGTAGTTTAAATATGCTAGAATTGAAATTTGAAGTATTAATTTAGTAGTAATTGTTTGTTCATGAAAATCAAGAGAGGGATTTGATTTCAAATTAGGGTTTGAAGCATGATTGTTGGAGTTAAGTTAGGGTTTGGTTATATAATTGATTGGAGTGGTTAATTGTGTAGTGTTATGCTCGCTAAATCGACAAAATTGCGATATTTGTATCGAATCGGTAAGCAAATTGCTTACTAGATTTTTTCAAAAATTAGAATGCGATCAAATTGCGTTATGTTAGCGATATAATTAGCTTCGTATAGGACTATTAGAGTGCGCGAACGCGGGGTTTTGTCTAGCCGGATTTTAGTTTTGTCGATTTTCCCGAAAAGACGATTCTAGTTTAAGGTTAGCGATTTTCGTGCGTTTTCCCGCGCACCGAGTGCATGCTATGAGTAATTCGAGAGCGTTGATAATTGTTTATTGTGACTTGCATCGTTTTAGATTTTGTAATCTTATGCTTGGTATTGTGCAAATATAGGATCGGTCGGGGAAACGTCGGACACGGCGCGTAAAGGCAAGGCGGTGGCCGGAACGGTTTAGCGGGGATTTCAGGTGAGTAGATGTATTCATCTATGGGGGAATCGTCTGGATGGCGCGATGCGCCCCCCTAGTTAGGATTATCCTACTTTTTGCAAGATTTATATTGTTAGCTAGCTTATCCATTCATGTACACTGCATACCCTTATAGCGAACAGTATATTAGATTGCATGGACATTCATCTATATTTATGCGATATCACTTCGTAGGACACGAACACCATTACCATTGGCATCTGTTGCACGCACACTATTCATGTGACACACACGCCTTTGGTAATTGCCATGCCACGTGCACTATAGAACCTGTTTATCTTAATATCGTCACCTGTATTCATACTTGATATATGAAAATTGCATCGCATGCATATATCTCGCATCATCATCATATTTACATAGATCTCTAGCCAAAACTCACATCATATACATTGATATCATAGACATTTATCATAGATAACATGTGAACATTATGATTTTCTTGAGGATTTCAGTATTGCTGCGATTTCTGGATTTTTGGGGAAAACCGCAAGAATTTAACAAAAGCTTATATTTATCATTTTTTTAAAACAAAGTTGCGGTTTTCTCGTGATGTATGTGTCGTCCACCATGAGTTTTCATATTTTCTGTTGGATTTCGAGACCCGATTCAAGGAGTGGATGAACCGTCTCGGGTACATGGTGGGCCCGGTATGGTACCCCGGGGCAAGAAGATCGAGTTGTAGACGATGAGCCTGGCAGGGGAAGAATACCTACCGGTGATATCTGGCGCGGCGGATATCCGGAGGATACCGACCATTGTCGTGAGATTTGATGACATGGGTCGATCCGGACTGACGGAGCCCGATATTTTGAGACATTGAGACAGAGGTGATTTCATATTTGGTGTCGGTGCTTGACACAGTTTTCAGGTGATTTCTTGATGATATTTAGTTATTATACAGATATTCCTTTTTCTAAAGTTAAGAATGCAGTACCCTTAGCATTTAAAACACTTAAAGAATTAGTAATGACATCGCATACATATGCATGCATACTAGAGATATTATACCACATATGGACATACATGTTGTGACGCATTGCGTGCATTCTTACGATTGCCTTACTAGATGTTATATTCTACTCACGAGCTGGCAACTCACCCCCGTTGTGCCACAGTGTCTTGCAGGTCGGACCCGTCACCCTTGTAGCGGCGGGCTATCTTATCATCAGCTCCTTTTGCTCAGACTCGCGACATCGCCCGTAGGTGGGTTGCGAGCACACTTTGTTTCTTTTTGCTCTATCATTGTATCTAGTATTCTCCATCTACCACTTTATATTGTATATGCGACCTAATGATGAGACTGAGAGATTTGTATATTTGTGGTTTCTTTTGGGTCGAGCTCACTTGAGCCGGTGATTAATGAGATTTTTACGATCAAAAATATAAATACCGCAATCAGAAACGGCGTCGCTTCGCAGCTAGCCGGTGAGTACGGGTCGATCCACAGAGACGGGTAAATTCCTTTTATGTGTTTTAACAAGTTGATTCAATTTATCGTTTTGGGTTGGTTTATAATAATCTAAAAAACTGGATCTAATTAATCTAATTAAGAATCTTGCTAGGGTTAGGCTTAGGGGAAGTTTTGGAGATTAATGTTTTTCATCACCGCTTTCAATGCCATCTTTTTTTAGATCTATTAAGTGTTAAGTTAATTATCAATAAAGTGGATACGAATCTTTTGGGAAGATGTTTCTTCCTCTAGATTCGTATCCTTACTTTGTTGATAATCACCCTAACCCCCACGGAAAACGCGCGCAACCGGCCCTTTATACTACGGTTCATCGTTACCTCGATGGGTAGGATGCCGCAGGGAGCGGTTGTGCTCGTATGCGTGGAGTTCTAATTCATTAGGTTAAAGTGGCATTGAAAGGAGTGAGAGATCTCATCTCTCAACCCTTTCCCTAAGGCTAACCCTAACAAGCGAGGAGACTACTCGCTCATTAGGGGATGAGAAGACATTATAATTAAAAGAAACATAAATAAAATACTTACTAGGATTGACGGCTCCCTCCAAACAAGAAGAACAGATCTGAAATTTACTCCCAGAAATTCTGAATTTTATTGATTGAAAAGAGGCATACATTTTACAGATCTAAAATCACAATTTATAGGAAAATAGGAAACCTAGGGTTACAGACTCTCGCACATGCGCAATTACAGATTTGCCCACGTAAAATCCCAACACCCGAACCGTCGCAACAGTACAGAAAATCTGCACCGACATGGGCCCTCTATGGCCGCGGAACCGCGGCGTCAGCATGGGTTTGGCCGCGGTTCCGCGGCCAAACTGAAGAATTGGGCTCTGCACATTTTGGGGTTGGTTCAGGGGTCCTTGGGCTTCTTGTTTCCATATGTAGTTTCTCTGTTGGGCTTCTTATTCTTCTCCAGATATTTCAGTGAAGACTTGTATTGGGCTTTTTAACCGTTTTACCTTGACATTCGTTGCCTTGCACCTATGTGAACTGGGCTTGACTAGGATCCGTCTAATTGTTGGTCAAAAGTCCATTTTCTGTTGTTTTGTGTCTTTTTCACTGTATTTGCTCCAGAAACCTGTAACCTGTAATATGCAACAAACGTGCGTCAAGAGTACCTGTTTATTTATAAAAAGGGTAAGAATAGGGGAATGATAAATGCAATATTATGGTCTGAACAGCCGGCGTTGTGTTTTCTGATATTTGCGTTTCTTTTATGCTCTTCTTCTTGATATTACTTATATATTGCGTGTGGTTGTGATCCGCCTTGGGCGAAGAGCTAGCTCCCGCTTGGGGATGCCATTTATGATTACAGGTTATATATATCTTGTTGTACCCATTTTGGGGGATAGAAAATACAGGGGAGACTCTGCCGAAATTTTCAGAAATTTATGATGTTTTTAAGAAGGGATTCTTTGCAACTTAATTGATTTGAAAATCGTTTTCATTAAAGGTTTTCCTTCACTCTCTTTTGATTTTGGTTTAGATTCTTCTGGGCTTTGGCTGACTTGGGTTACGGTACGCCTTTAGACGTCTCGTAATCTAAGTGCCAGTCGCGTTCCGTACTTTCGGGTCGTGACAAAGTTGGTATCAGAGCGTAGGTTTTACCTTTCTGAGTGTAGGACGACCTTGGTAGATGGAGTAGGTGACTTAAGCAGAGTGGCGTAGCGTGGGTATGATCCACGGCATACTTACGATACGGTACTCCGCCTAAGTGACCTTAGGACATAATTGCTTGTATTTCCTTTCTTGATTCCTTGCATTCCTTGATTCAATTGCAATGCCCTTATCAGTCCTGTTTCTTATTCCAGCTTCGATGCCGCCAAAGACTACGAGAGCTCAGCGGGTTGCCGCTAGGGATGAGATTCGGGCGGGCCCGTCTGAGGCGAGGATCGAGCGGGAGGATACGCCTACCCCTCAGGGTCATACTGATCCGTCTTATCCTGACCGTATTGCCAGACTAGAGGCCGGCATGCAAGAGTTGCGACAGATGATGGGATCTTTAGTTGAGTCCAGCCGGGCACAGAGATCCGAGGACGTTCCTTCCACCTTACAGACCACGATTGTACCTGCTGCACAGATGGTCACTCCTGCTGCTACTACGGAGACTATCCCTGTTTCACTACAGGAGTTCATGAGATTGAGACCTCCAGCTTTTACCGGTACAGATGCGACAGAGGACCCACATGCATTTCTTGATAGGATGGCTCGGATTTGCCGTTCGTTGAGGTGTTCTGATGATAGATTGGTGGAGTTTGCGAGTTTTCGTCTGGAGGGTCTTGCCCAGACATGGTACGATTCAGTAGAGAGAGGCCGAGCTGCAGGTCTACCTTCTATGACCTGGGACGAGTTTACAGCTGCATTTCTTGCCCATTTTCTTCCGGAGAGTGTCCGAGATGCTCGAGCCTGTAGTTTTGAGTCTTTGCGCAAGACTCCTGGGATGACAGTGTCGGAGTATGATATACAGTTTACCCAGTTGTCTCGATATGCTCCGTACCTAGTCGACACAGAAGAGAAGAGAATAAAGAGGTTTGGACGAGGGCTTGATACACAGCTATTCATTGCCATCGGCACCCAGCACTTTGATACATACGCAGCCGCGAAGGATGCAGCCTTACTTTTGGAGGAGCGTATTTCTGAGACTCCGGTCATTTCTGGGCCGAAGAGGATCTGTACTGATACGCCAGCTCAGCGGCAGATGGGCAGACATCGTGATAGATTATTTCCGGGAGATGGTGGAGGTAGAGGATTGAGACAAGGTCAGTTATTCGGTTCATATCCACAGACCCAGCAGTCGTCTCCAGGATGTTTTCGGTGTGGGAGTCAATACCACCGTGTCAGAGACTGTACCATGGGACGCCAGGGCACGGCGACAGTCCCGCATGTGACTTTACCACCCTCACCACCTCCTCAGAGAGCTCTACTTCCTACTCCTGATGATGCTCCACGCCAGCCAGATGCTTCTAGAGGCCATGGGCGTGGCGGTCCGGTTCAGAGAGGACGAGGCGACAGAGGCAGAGGCAGAGGCCGAGGTAGAGCCAGAGGACAGCCAGCTATTAGTGGTGGACAGGCCCGAGTGTTCGCGTTGACTCCTTAGGATGCACAGGCATCCAATGCCGTCGTGACAGGTACTCTGCCAGTATGTTCTTTTGATGTACGGGTATTATTTGATCTAGGCTCCACACATTCCTATGTATCCACGTACTTTACACCGAGGTTGGGCCGAGAGTCTTCTCCGTTAGATCAGCCGCTTGTCGTTATTACACCGGTAGGCGAGTCTTTTGTTGCCCGTTTTGTGTACCGATCGTGTTCCGTTCGTATTGGGGAGAGAGATTCTTCAGTTGATTTGATTCTCCTCAATATGCTAGACTTTGACGTTCTTCTTGGTATGGACTGGCTAGCTACCTGTTATGCATCCGTGGACTGCCGTGAGAAAGCAGTCAGATTCAGTTTTCCTGGTGAGCCGGTACTTGTTATTCAGGGAGATCGTAGCGCTACCCTTCCCAGCTTGATTTCTTCTTTTCGCGCTGGTCAGCTCTTAAGGAAAGGGTGTCAGGGATTCTTAGCCTATGTTTGTGATACTAGCTCCACAGAGGTTTCGTTGGACCAGGTCCCTGTTGTGAGAGAGTTCCCTGATGTATTCCCTGAGGAGCTGCCTGGTCTACCACCAGAGCGCGAGATTGAGTTCTGTATTGACTTGATCCCCGGCACGGGGCCTATTTCTATACCGCCCTATCGGATGGCCCCGGCGGAGCTGAGAGAGCTAAAGGATCAGTTACAGGACTTACTGGACAAAGTGCTTATCCGACCGAGTGTGTCACCTTGGGGTGCTCCCATCCTGTTTGTTAAGAAGAAGGACGGAAGTATGCGTTTATGCATTGATTATCGTCAGCTGAACCGGGTTACTGTACGGAACAAGTATCCCCTACCCCGCATTGATGACTTATTCGATTAGCTCCAGGGTGCAGGGTTTTTCTCGAAGGTTGATTTACGGTCAGGTTATCACCAGTTGCGGGTTCGGAAGGAGGATATTCCGAAGACCGCTTTCCGTACTCGATATGGTCATTATGAGTTCTTGGTGATGTCGTTCGGGCTCACTAATGCCCCGGCAGCATTTATGGATTTGATGAACCGTGTATTCAGGCCGTATCTCGATCAGTTCATTATTGTGTTCATTGATGACATCTTGGTTTATTCTCGGAGCCGGGAGGAGCATGAGCAGCACTTACGTATCACCTTGCAGACTTTGAGGGAGCATCAGCTGTTCGCCAAATTCTCCAAGTGCGCATTCTGGTTAGACAGTGTCGACTTCTTGGGTCATGTGGTGACGAGAGACGGTATTTGCGTGGACCCGAAGAAGATCGAGGCAGTTCAGCGTTGGCCTAGACCAGTATCAGTTACAGAGGTTCGCAACTTTCTAGGTCTGGCCGGCTATTATCGACGTTTCGTCCAGGATTTCTCCCGCATTGCTGCACCATTGACCGGGTTGACCCGGAAGGGGGTTCCTTTTGATTGGACCCAGGCATGTGAGGATAGTTTCCAGCAGTTGAAGACTCGTCTGACTACTGCACCAGTGTTAGCATTGCCTTCAGGATCAGGCGGCTTCGTGGTATATTGTGATGCTTCTGGAGTGGGGCTGGGATGTGTATTGATGCAGCACGACAGAGTTATCGCGTATGCTTCTCGGCAGCTGAGGAAACATGAGCAGAACTACCCCACACATGATTTAGAGATGGCTGCAGTGGTATTTGCACTTAAGATCTGGAGACATTACCTATACGGTGAGTCGTGCCAGATATTCACTGACCACAAGAGTTTGAAGTATATCTTCCAGTAGCGAGACCTGAACCTGAGGCAGCGCCGTTGGATGGAGTTGGTGAAGGATTATGACTGCGAGATTCTATACCATCCGAGCAAGGAGAATGTGGTGGCAGATGCTTTGAGTAGAAGGCCCAGAGGTAGCTCTACTTGTTTGAGCGCAGTGCAGATGCAGTCGACGGCGGATTGGCAGGTGTTATGTGACAGCAGAGTGCAGTTCGAGTTTACTCCTACAGGGGGACAGCTGGCCCATTTCAGAGCACGCCCACAGTTACTTGACCATATCCACGAGGCACAGTCCGGCGATGCCCGTATATTAGAGATTATTGAGCAGATTCGGCAGGGCAGAGTTTCCGAGTTCGTGATTGACGATCAGGGGATACTTCGATTTGGGACTCGACTGTGCGTGCCAGATTCAGAGGGACTGAGGCGCGATATTCTCGAGGAGGCACATAGATCAGTATACAGTGTTCACCCAGGTTCCACCAAGATGTACCGTGATTTGAGAGAGGTTTACTGGTGGGACGGGATGAAGAAGGATGTTACAGACTTTGTGTCGAGATGCCTGACTTGTCAGCAAGTCAAGGCCGAGCACCAGAGGCCAGCCGGCGAGTTACAGCCTTTGCCTATCCCTGAGTGGAAGTGGGAGCAGGTCTCCATGGACTTCATTGTGGGTCTACCCAGGACCAGTCGAGGGTATGACTCTATTTGGGTGATTGTGGATCGACTGACGAAAGCGGCTCACTTTTTGCCAGTGAAGACCACTTTGGGATTTTCTCAGTACGCCCAGGTTTATATTGATGAGATCGTGCGACTGCATGGTGTTCCGACTTGCATCATGTCCGACCGGGGTACCCAGTTTACCAGCCGATTGTGGCAGAAACTCCAGGAAGCCTTGGGCACCCGATTGAGTTTTAGCACAGCCTTTCATCCGCAGACTGACGGTCAGTCGGAGCGTACTATTCAGACTCTTGAGGACATGCTCAGAGCTTGTGTTTTAGATTTCGGTGGTAGCTGGGATCGTCATTTGCCTTTGATCGAGTTTTCCTACAATAATAGCTTCCAGGAGACGATTCAGATGGCACCTTTTGAGGCTTTATATGGGAGGAGATGTCGATCGCCTGTATGTTGGACAGAGCTTAGGGAGAGCAGTATTTTGGGGCCGCAGATCGTACATGAGACGACCGAGAAGATACAGCTGATTCGGGACAGGATGAGAGCGGCACAGAGCAGGCAGAAATCATATGCTGACAGGCGCCGTCGCCGACTGGAGTTCGCTGTTGGCGATCATGTTTTCCTGAAGGTCTCTCCGATGAAAGGTGTGATGAGATTTGGGCGGAAAGGGAAACTGAGTCCTAGATATGTTGGTCCTTTCGAGATCCCAGAGTGTGTTGGTCCAGTCGCTTATCGGTTAGCTCTTCCGCCCAGCTTCCCCGATGTTCACCCCGTATTCCATGTCTCGATGCTCCGCAAGTACCTTCATGATCCTTCCCAGGTGATTCAGCACCAAACGATCCAGCTAGAGCGTGATATTTCTTTCACCGAGCAGACGGTGGTCATTTTGGATCGGCAGGTGAAGAAATTGAGGTCGAAGGTTATACCGTCCGTCAAGGTCCTTTGGCGTGGCCCGAACAGCGAGGAGGTCACCTGGGAGACCGAGGTCGAGATGAGGAAGAGATATCCCCATCTTTTTGAAGGTACGCGTAGTTAAATTCTAAATTCGGGGACCGAATTTCTTTAAGGGGGGAAGATTGTAACCCTTCGAAAATCGTTTAGGCAGTTTTTCGGTAATCGGCTAATTTTTCGGCTTTTTCCGTAAAAAGTCAAAATAGGTATTTTTTCATTGTAGGCCTAATAATACAAAATTTAGATAAGATATTACTATAATTTTGTCACTAAAATGTCACTTATAATTTTCTAGTTAAATAAAAAAAAATTCGTAATTAATTATTTTTTTTATTTTAAGCTTTTTAAAATACATTAAATGAGTGATAAATACAAATTTAATTAGGTAAATTTCATAATTAGGAATCTTTATAAGCTAAAATAGGGTGCTAATAAATTGTATCATGACTTGATAAGATTTTAGTTTTATGGTTGGAAATTTGTGAAAAAATGAAGTAAAAAGGGTTTTTTTTTTGTAAAAACTTGATGTGAAAGGCATTAAATGGAAGCATAAAGGGTTTTTTGACCTAGAAACCTCTACACAGCCCCCACACCCTCCTCCTCTTCACCTCTGGCCGAAAAATAGCAGCAGCTCCCCCTCTTTTCACCTCAATTCTTGCTTCAAAAATCATGAAAAATCAAGAAAAATCCATAAAAATTCACCATTTTCTTCTCCAATTCAAAACAAAACCCTAATCCACCCTCTCCTCAAGCCAAATTAGTTCAAAACTTGAAGAAAGGAGGCTTCTTTGGTGGCTTGAGCAAACTAGGGTTCAACTTGTAAGGTGAAATTTCTAAACTAGTTTGTTAACTTGTAGTTTAAATATGCTAGAATTGAAATTTGAAGTATTAATTTAGTAGTAATTGTTTGTTCATGAAAATCAAGAGAGGGATTTGATTTCAAATTAGGGTTTGAAGCATGGTTGTTGGAGTTAAGTTAGGGTTTGGTTATATAATTGATTGGAGTGGTTAATTGTGTAGTGTTAGGCTCGCTAAATCGACAAAATTGCGATGTTTGTATCGAATCAGTAAGCAAATTGCTTACTAGATTTTTTCAAAAATTAGAATGCGATCAAATTGCGTTATGTTAGCGATATAATTAGCTTCGTATAGGACTATTAGAGTGCGCGAACGCGGGGTTTTGTCTAGTCGGATTTTAGTTTTGTCGATTTTCTCGAAAAGACGATTCTAGTTTAAGGTTAGCGATTTTCGTGCGTTTTCCCGCGCACCGAGTGCATGCTATGAGTAATTCGAGAGCGTTGATAATTGTTTATTGTGACTTGCATCGTTTTAGGTTTTGTAATCTTATACTTGGTATTGTGCAAATATAGGATCGGTCGGGGAAACGTCGGACACGGCGCGTAAAGGCAAGGCGGTGGCCGGAACGGTTTAGCGGGGATTTCAGGTGAGTAGATGTATTCATCTATGGGGGAATCGTCTGGATGGCGCGATGCGCCCCCCTAGTTAGGATTATCCTACTTTTTGTAAGATTTATATTGTTAGCTAGCTTATCCATTCATGTACACTGCATACCCTTATAGCGAACAGTATATTAGATTGCATGGACATTCATCTATATTTATGCGATATCACTTCGTAGGACACGACACCATTACCATTGGCATCTGTTGCATGCGCACTATTCATGTGACACACACGCCTTTGGTAATTGCCATGCCACGTGCACTATAGAACCTGTTTATCTTAATATCGTCACCTGCATTCATACTTGATATATGAAAATTGCATCGCATGCATATATCTCGCATCATCATCATATTTACATAGATCTCTAGCCAAAACTCACATCATATACATTGATATCATAGACATTTATCATAAATAACATGTGAACATTATGATTTTCTTGAGGATTTCAGTATTGCTGCGATTTCTGGATTTTTGGGGAAAACCACAAGAATTTAACAAAAGCTTATATTTATCATTTTTTTAAAACAAAGTTGCGGTTTTCTCGTGATGTATGTGTCGTCCACCATGAGTATTCATGTTTTCTGTTGGATTTCGAGACCCGATTCGAGGAGTGGATAAACCGTCTCGGGTACATGGTGGGCCCGGTATGGTACCCCGGGGCAAGAAGATCGAGTTGTAGACGATGGGCCTGACAGGGGAAGAATACCTACCGGTGATGTCTGGCGCGGCGGATATCCGGAGGATACCGACCATTGTCGTGAGATTTGATGACATGGGCCGATCCGGACTAACGGAGCCCGATATTTTGAGACATTGAGACAGAGGTGATTTCATATTTGGTGTCGGTGCTTGACACAGTTTTCAGGTGATTTCTTGATGATATTTAGTTATTATACAGATATTCCTTTTTGAAAAGTTAAGAATGCAGTACCCTTAGCATTTAAAACACTTAAAGAATTAGTAATGACATCGCATACATGTGCATGCATACTAGAGATATTATACCACATATGGACATACATGTTGTGACGCATTGCGTGCATTCTTACGATTGCCTTACTAGATGTTATATTCTACTCACGAGCTGGCAACTCACCCCCGTTGTGCTACAGTGTCTTGCAGGTCGGACCCGTCACCCTTGTAGCGGCGGGCTATCTTATCATCAGCTCCTTTTGCTCAGACTCGCGACATCGCCCGTAGGTGGGTTGCGAGCACACTTTGTTTCTTTTTGCTCTATCATTGTATCTAGTATTCTCCATCTACCACTTTATATTGTATATGCGACCTAGTGATGAGACTGAGAGATTTGTATATTTGTGGTTTCTTTTGGGTCGAGCTCACTTGAGCCGGCATTGTGTTTTCTGATATTTGCGTTTCTTTTATGCTCTTCTTCTTGATATTACTTATATATTGCGTGTGGTTATGATCCGCCTTGGGCGAAGAACTAGCTCCCGCTTGGGGATGCCATTTATGATTACAGGTTATATATATCTTGTTGTACCCATTTTAGGGGATAGAAAATACAGGGGAGACTCTGCCGAAATTTTCAGAAATTTATGATGTTTTTAAGAAGGGATTCTTTGCAACTTAATTGATTTGAAAATCGTTTTCATTAAAGGTTTTCCTTCACTCTCTTTTGATTTTGGTTTAGATTCTTCTGGGCTTTAGCTGACTTGGGTTACGGTACGCCTTTAGACGTCTCGTAATCTAAGTGCCAGTCGCGTTCCGTACTTTCGGGTCGTGACAGAGGCCCTGCAGGTTAGCGCTCGTACATTGTCTCATTGTTTGCGAGATTTGGTGCCCCTTTTTCTTTCTGACCCCCCCGATTTCTTCAGGCCCTCTAGCACGTCGCTATCGTTGCCCGGATGGAGGAGGAGGAGATAGCCCCGGCGATGCGAGCCGTGGGCGAGCTCTCCTCGCTGGGGGAGAGCTCAAAGCGGGAGCTAGAGGCGGCGATGGCGAGGGTCGTTGCCCTCAAGGACGAGGTGGCTGCTGGGAGGCAGGAGGCGACGACAGCGCAGCAGGAGGCGGCGGCCGTGAAGCAGGAGGCGGCGGCCGTGAAGCAGGAGGTGGCTGCCTCGAAGCATGAGGTAGCCAGGTTCCGCGAGACCGCCCAGGCCACCGAGGCCAAGCTTCAGGGCTCCGAGGTACTCATCGGCACCATGAAGAAGTCAGTGAGCACCCTCCGAAAGGACCTGGGGGCTGCGGTAGAGGCGGCAAAGAGGGCCGACCTCAGGGCGGCGGAGGTGGTGGAGAACTTCCAGATGTCGGAGCAGTTCTACACCGTCCTTGCCTCGGCCACCACCCTCATCTGGCACGAGGCTCTCGACGCCGTCAAGGCCCGGGTGCCGGAGTTTGCTGATGAAGAGCTCCGAGCAGAATATCCCCACGGGGATGACGAGCAGGGGGATGCCCCTAGGAGTGTTGTCGGAGAAGGGACTCTCGACGAGGGCGACGCCGAGGCTCCTATGACGGACGCTTCCCCAGTTGTGGTGGACGTCGAGCTCATTGGTATCGCGCCCGGCCCTGAGGCCTGAAGCCCCTTGTCTTCATGCTTTTTTCTTTTGTTGCGTCGGGTATTTTGTAGGCCTTCGGGCATTTTGTAAGGCTTGGGAGCCCACAGTACCCTTGTAAAGACTTTTGGCTTTTTTAATAAAGACTTTTTGTTTTTTCCAGTAGTGTTTGTGCTTGTACTTCCTTTTCTTGGTAGGCACTTGTATCTGCACAGTACTGCTTTTATAGTCGGCGTGTTCCTTGTCTAGCGATTACTCGTTGACTTGACTCTGATCATTTACCGAGTGCGCGAGGACTGGCGGGAAGACGGTATCTCCATGGCCCCGAACTCTAAGTGGAGATCGCTAAGACGTTGATAGACCAGATGCCTCCTTTTGAGTTCATGTTCCTCAGTTGTTGGAGGGGCTGTGAGTGGCCTACTAAGGATGGTGCCGAGTAGAATAGCTGCTCGGTGCCTCTTGGCGAGGGCTTTGATCCCTGGTTTGTTGGGGTAGGGAGCTACCAGCCAGGGATTACCGAGTAAGGGCGGGCCCGGTTGCCTCTTGCGAGGGCTTTGATCCTTAGCGCGGGAGGGGCCGTGAGTGGCCTACTAAGGATTGGGTCGAGCAGGGTAGCTGCTCGGTGCCTCTTGGCGAGGGCTTTGATCATTAGCACGGGTGGGGCCGTGAGTGGCCTACTAAGGATTAGGCCGAGCAGGGTAGCTGCTTGGTGCCTCTTGGCGAGGGCTTTGATCCTTAGTGCGGGAGGGGCCGTGAGTGGCCTCCTAAGGATGGCCGAGCAGGGTAGCTGCTCGGTGCCTCTTGGCGAGGGCTTTGATCCCTAGTTTATTGGGGCAGGGAGCTACTAGCCAGGGATAACCGAGCAAGGGCAGGCCCGGTTGCCTCTTGTGAGGGCTTTGATCCTTAAGGACGGGCCGAGCAGGGTTACTGCCCGGTGTCTCTTGGCGAGGGCTTTGACCCCTGGTTTGGTAGGGAGCTACCAGCCATGGATAACCGAACAAGGGCGGTTCCGGTTGCCTCTGGGAGGACTTTGATCCCTGGTTTGTTGGGGTAGAGAGCTACCAGGCAGGGATAACCGAACAAGGGCGGGTTCGGTTGCCTCTTGCGAGGGCTTTTCATCCTTAGCGCGGGAGGGGCCGTAAGTGGCCTACTAAGGATGGACGAGCAGGGTTACTGCCCGGTGCCTCTTGGCGAGGGCTTTTTGTCCTTAAGGATGGCCGAACAGGGGTGCTGCCCGGTGACTCTTGGCGAGGGCTTTGATCCCTGGCGTTGTGTGGTAGGGAAGCTACCGGCCAGGGATAGCTGAGAAGGGTAGCTACAGGGCTTCCTTTTGGTGAGGGCTTTGATCCCTGGCGTTGTGTGGTAGGGAAGCTACCGGCTAGGGATAGCCGAGCAGGGTAGCTGCTGGGTTGCCTCTTGGTGGGGGCTTAGATCCCTGGCATTATGGGGTAAGCGAGCTACCAGCCAGGGATAGCCGAGCAGGGTAGCTGCTGGGCTGCCTCTTACGAGGGCTTTGATCCTGGCGTTGTGTGGTAGGGAAGCTACCGGCCAGGGATAGCCGAGCAGGATAGCTGCCGGGCTGCCTCTTCGTGAGGGCTTTGATCCTTGGCGCTGGAGGGGCCGTGGGAGGCCTGCCAAGGATGAACCAAGCAATGAAGCTGCTCGGTCGCCTCTTTGAGAGGGCTTAGATCCCTGGTATTGTGGGGTAGGCGAGCTAGCGGCCAGGGATAGCCGAGCAGGGAGCTGCAGGGCTGCCTCTTCATGAGGCTTTGATCCTTGGCGCTGGAGGGGCCGTGGGAGGCCTGCTAAGGATGAACCAAGCAGTGAGGCTGCTCGGTCACCTCTTTGAGAGGGCTTAGATCCCTGGCGTTGGAGGGGCCGTGGGAGGCCTGCCAAGGATGAATCAAGCAGTGAAACTGCTCGGTCGCTTCTTTGAGAGGGCTTAGATCCATGGCGTTGTGGGGTAGGCGAGCTACCGGCCAGGGATATCCGAGCAGGGTAGCTTCTGGGCTGCCTCTTCGTGAGGGCTTTGATCCTTGGCACTGGAGGGACCGTGGGAGGACTGCCAAGGATAAACCAAGTAGTGAAGCTACTCGGTCGCCTCTTTGAGAGGGCTTAGATCCCTGGCGTTGTGGGGTAGGCGAGCTACCGGCCAGGGATAGCCGAGCAGGGTAGCTGCCGGGCTGCCTCTTCATGAGGGCGTTGATCCTTGGCACTGGAGGGGCCGTGGGAGGCCTGCCAAGGATGAACCAAGTAGTGAAGCTGCTCGGTCGCCTCTTTGAGAGGGCTTAGATCCCTGGAGTTGTGGGGTAGGCGAGCTACCGGCCAGGGTAGTCGAGCAGGGTAGCTGCTAGGCTGCCTCTTCATGAGGGCTTTGGGTAGATGGACAGTCACGAGTGACACGTGCCACGAATGCATGGAGGAGGCGAAGCGCCAGAGCCGCGTCGTTTCGATTTCGCATCGAGTGGCGCGGTGTCTGCCGTGTGGCGGCACAGTTCCGGGCTACCGTTGAACTCCAGGGGCATTATGGGCTATAAAATGGAGCGATTGTTGATGACTCCTTTCCTCACCGCATCGAGTGGCGCGGTGGTCGGCAGTGCCGACGCGGACGGAGTCTTCTCTCCCCCTGTAGGGGTCCTGGCCCCGAGGCGAGGGAGCGGCGACTTGCTGATTTTGCCCCGCCGTTTGGACGCGGATCAGCGCCTCCACAAAAGACGCGAGTCGGTCTATCCGGCCGACGAGGGCATTGATGGTATTCGGCGGAGGAGGTTCGTCCGCGCATCCATTGAGGGGGAGGCGGCGGCTGGTGCTTGGATCGTCGTGATGATCGCTCGCCATTAGGTTGAGATCGGGAGGTGAACTTTTGTTTTTGTGGAATCAAGGCGTTCCCACAGACGGCGCCAGCTGACGGAGGGCTGAAATCTCCTTCAGATGTTGCTTCCCGTTGATCTGATAATGGCGGCGATGGGTGGCTGAGATTTGATCTGGAGGGTGTCGCTGCTGAAGCGTGTGGATCTCAATAGGTTGAGGTAGTGGTTGCCGAGTTACCTACAAGGAAGTCCCAGGGTGGTTGTACCACCGAGGACCCTCCGACGATCAAGTTAGACTAGAGATCCGAGCAGAGTAACGGCTTAGTGGAGTAAAAAAGGCTTACTTGAACCGTCTGAAGAAAGGGATTATATAGCGGTGGCAGCAGGCGAGGCAGGCACGAGAATCACGCCGGTCGTTACGCTCCCGACATCATGCCCGCGTGATGAGCGGGACCTCCCATTAATAGCGAGACAGGCTCGTTAATGGGGGATCGTGGTGGCATGGAACGTGGGATGTGGCCGACGGAGATATCGAGCATGGCGAGATTCGTGGGATGGCAGTTACGCCTGCAAGCGGTGCTGTTGGTCGGTCAATGAGGCCGAGGAAGATGGCCTCGGTGGGAGAGCTCGCGGACGAGTGGGAGAGCCAAGGTATCTTGGTTCTGCGGTAGCTCGGAGACGAGTTGTGAAGCCGAGGAGGCCAATTGTGCAGGGGGCTCGGAGGCGAGTCAGCGGGCGCTCGGTAGGACGAGAGTAGGTGTGGTCTGGTCGGCCACTGTAAGTCCTTTCTTGCATGATCTGGGACACTTCAACTGCCACGTGTCCTGATCTGGGAGACCACCGATATCGAGCATCATCACCTTGTCACCGATTTTAATTCAAATGCTACCCACGGACATGGTAGAACAATTCTGAAGTAGGCAGAACCAAAGTTGTCATAACATGATATGAATCGTATATCGTTTTTGCTTCTGTATCGTATTGTATCGTATATCATAAGATATGATAATTACGTGTGTAACTAAGCAAGTAAGCATATAACTAAATTTTTTACAATTATATGATTAAACTAGTAACATGGAACGATATATTAGAAGAATTATAAAAAAGTAGTATATTTCCAGTCATGCAACCGACACAATATGTGTAAAGTTCAAAAAGAAAATACGTGAAACAATACAAGTCATTTGAACAATCATAACTCATAAGTTAATTAAATAAGTAAGCAAAATGGTACTATAGTCGAAAGGTATAATCTGTAGGGTTAGCTTAGCACCTTGTAAAGGTTTTGGAAAGCATCAATCATGCTACTTTAAAATTTTGGGGTGCTAAACAAACCCTAACCAAGATCTTAACTAGAGAATTAGGGTAAAACATGTAAAACATGATATGTAAACTCTTTACATCTAAGTGAACAAGGAATACAACCTTTGTAGACCGGTCCTTCACTTCAATACATCCGTGTAGTAGTCCATTCGCTGCGATCACGAACTTCCGGACTCTAGAGAGGCTCCCATGAAGAAACGAACAAGTTTGCTTCGAAGTCTTCGAGGCCGAAAATGATCTACGTCGAGGAGACTACGTCGAGGAGACACTAGCACATGCTATCTCTTCACTAATTGTGTAGATTGGTGAAGCAAACACATTAAACTAAATGGCTAATAGAAGAGGATGATGAAATAGGAAGTGAGCTCACTTTAGATATATTTTTCTCACAAGTTATCGCCACTTTCACAAAAGCTAGAAAGCTTGAATGAGGAAGAAGACGATGAAGCTCAAGTGATGAATGAATCCATGAGGTTAGAAATGCAACCATGGTTTGTGTATGTCATCCAGACTTAACCATAGCTATGAGTTAAGGGTTGGGTCAAAAAATATCTTAAGCTAGACAAACAAGTGGACTAAGTCAATGTTTTCCACAAGCTTATACAAGCTTCAACCATGACTCATTATCCAAATGTTTGAATTACTTAAAAAAAATAAAACTCTAACTTAACCCTAGCATGGTGCGAGTCTCATACATACATGTTGCATGTGTAACCTAGCATGACACAATAATATATATCACATATATATTTTGTGCAAAAAGAAAACAATACATTTAACATATATCACACATATATCAATGTATCATAAAGTGAGAAAAGAAATCTTAAGTGAGCTAATATTAGTCAATGTAATTTAATATATCAAATATATAATTATACATTAAATTATTAAATCAACTCTTGATTTAATAATCTGGCTATAATACATATAACCGACTAATATCAAATGAATCAACTTATCGAATAACACTTGATCCGATAACCCGGCTATATCACATATACCCGACCGATATCACATATCGCGAGAATAGAATACGGTATCACATACTCGTATTAATCTCGGTCCCGCACATATCACATATGTGCTCCTACTCCGTTTCGCATGAACCAGGAAACCTCTATGTAGGACTCTAAAGACTCGTCAATACGCCGGCAGTAGGTGATGATCATATCAAACACTCACAAGCTGCAAGCGGTCTGCTAAACGTAACGGCCACCCAGGTATTGAGCGATCAGAAGATCAACAAGCAAGACTGCTCATTCTCCTGCGAATCCGATCAGTAACACTACCGTACAGTCCGGTCTCTTCGTCTGATATGTCGCATATCATAGCCTGGGGGTGGTATAACGTCAGACCCCAATAGCCTGATAAGTCATGCCGATACGAGGTCCATAACGGTTCGAGAAACTACTGATAACACTTACCAGTAAATCTCAGCAACCATGGCCAGGGATTTCCTGTTATGGCCAATCGAGCATAGCGCAACATTAACACCCAACACTGGAAGAGACGAAATCCCTCCCATCGCTCATTGCCTCCATGTGACTCGGGACTGTACCCAAAAACCACCTTTTTGTACTATCTCTTGACCGTGGTATGGTGGAAATCAAAGCACAGTGGGAATCACACAAGACTATGACGATCTTGGGTCTACATACTAACCTGTACTAGTGTCACCAGAGAACTGCTATCCGACGATAGGTATAATACCATCTAAGAGTTCTCGGCGAGCCCGTCCAGTGTACCCAGTCTCCACTGAGCACCCGTATACCTTCTCTGATGTCAAACACCAATGGATATGTGATCATCCATCGCCCATTATATGGGTTGAGAAGCGTATACGCTAATCTACTCTTGAGTATCGATGCCCTATCTCGGTACTCCCACGACTAAGAACATTTGAAGGATATACTTATCGACTACCCCATCCCCAATAGTATGATCTACATCATAATCCTGGTAGTCAAGTAATCATCCTAAGGGCTTTATCAACATGTGATCACAAAACAGTATTTGTTAATATGTTAAGATAAAGTGTAACCAGATAGCATACTATCATGTCGAGCAAGAAAGTCCTCCCTATATATGTCCAAGCATCCACTACAATATACATCGCATGTACAGTAATGGCCTCTAGGGCATACATATAACTAACAATCTCCCACTTGCACTAAGGCCATCTGTCGTAGTATCCAATACCCAACAATAAAGCAGTGGTTGTAGTATCACATACTCAACCATTGTTGAGAAGTCTCGCTAGGGGTAAGGCCTTTGTGAGTGGATCCGCCGTGTTATCCTTCCGGTCTACTTTCCTAACCTCGATCCCTTGGAGATCAACTATCTCCCTGATCAGATGATACTTGCCTCAGAATATGTCTGGAACGCTGATGGGACAGGCGTTTCTAGGCCAAAGCCACAACTCCATTGCTGTCACAATAACAGTTATTGGACGCTCAATGGTAGGAATCTTGTTCATCTCATGAATAAGAAATCTCCAGACAGCTACTTTGGTAGTATCGTTGGTAGCAATGTATTCAACCTTTATCGTCTAGTATGTCACAGTATCTAGCTTGGAACTCTTCCAACATATCGTCCCTCCACTAAGGGTAAAGACAATGCCTGTGACTGACTCTCAGTCAAATTTATCACTCTGGAAGCTGGAACCAAGAACTTTCTTTTAGTGCTTCTAAAATACTTAAGAAATGTAAGTCTACGGTAGCGCCCCGGCCGTCTTTCAGACGCCAAATGCGGAACAAAAACTTTTATAAACTGGCGCTATCGTATACTATAACCCGGATCTGCCATTAACGCTAAACTAACAAACTACAAAGTAGGTAGAAAGGTTATACCGAACGATCCGAGTCCTTCGTTCTTTAACCATCATCCCACGCTCCGTTGCGGCTGCTCCGATCTCCTGGCTCGTCGTCGAGGTGGCACCACATCTACGGATCTTTAAACGGGCTCCCGCCTCTGAACCGAGGCAACTCGATCATCAAGTTTGCTAAAAGAGATGACCAAGATTGATGTAGAGAATGAGTAGAACACTTTGTCTCACTTCGTCCAAAACCATGGACGAACGGTTAATGAAGTTGCCTTTTGAATCGGGTAAATGAGAAATGAGCACGTATCTTTTCATGAACCAAAACTATCATCTTTTTAATCAACAACCATCATCCCTCCACAAAATGGGCCGGCCACATATATAGAAGGAGGGAGGTGAGTGTAGGAGCAAGTGGTGACCATTAGAAAAGCTTCTCACAAAAGATCAAGAAGAAATATCTTATGCAAGAACAAAACCACATTAATGCAATGAATGACTCACTAAACCTAGTCATCCATTCATTAATGCATACAATGAATCAAAACCTAGTCACCACTTCTAGAACCTTCCACACTCATGACTCACCCAAAAGAAGAAAAGATAAATCCGCATTAAACCGAATGTTTAATACGGGTGATAGAAAACTGGAAACTGGCAACTTCCAAAAAGTGATCCTGAAACGAATTTCAGGATAACTCCGTAACAGTATAAACATACCCGCATTTGTATTACAACCGAATACAAATGCAACTGAGACAAAGATATTATATCTACACAGTATAATACTCGGATCCGGCTTAAACCAAAGCCCACCAGTATTATCTGCCCGAAATATGACACGTGCATAAACGCACGTGCATTTTCCGAACCCTGCCAAAAAACCATACGGCCTCTATAACGTTTCGTCCGAACTTGGGAAACTGTCTGCGGGGGACTCTAATGACTCATCAACACACTGGCACTGGGTATAACCTCTAGCACGTCAGAGGTACTAGCTGCACGTAACGGTTGCCTATGTATTGATCGGAAGGGAAGCTGACGAGCGAACTCATCCAGAAACCCTACTGAGTCTGACAGTGACAATATCCGTACAGTCCGGTCCATTCGTCTATGAGTATCGCATATAGGGCCTAGGGGGCTGGTAAACGTCAGACTCCAAATAGCTGTATAAGTCGTGTCGGAGTGAAGCCCAGAACACTCTGAGATACTACTGGAATACTTTCCAGTAAATCTCGATTACCCTGGCCAGGGATTTCGTGTAATGGCTCTCCTAAACACAGCGCGATCTCACCCCCAATACCGGGAGAGACGAATCCCTGACGATCCGCTCACTGCCTCCATGTAGCTCGGGACTGTACCCAACTAAAACCTGTTTGCACGACTCCTTTGAGCCGTGGTAGGGTAGTAATCAAAGCACAGTGGGAACTCACATGAGACAAATGACGATCCCAGGTCGACAGACTAACCTGTACACATGTCACCAGGGAACTGCTATCCGACGATATGTATAATACCAACTAGCATGTTTCCGGCGAGTCCTGTCCGGTGTACTCATAACCCAATGAGCACCTGTATACATCTTAGGTGATCCAACTAACACCAATGGCTTATAAGACCGGCCACCGCCCCTCGTCAGGGTCTCGACTGTATACACTAGTCTATTTTGGAGTATCGATGCCCTGTCTCGAAACTCCCACGACTAGGGACACTTTAAGGATGTGCTTATAGACCCCAGCTCCCACATATATGATCGCCATCATACTGCTGGTAGTCAAGCAAGATCCTAAGGGCTTTATCAAAGTGTAACAGTGATAAAGACAAACCAGATAGCATACTATCATCTCGAGTAAGACTGTTTTATCGGTATAGGCCCTTCCTCAATCATCACAATCACGTACCTGCGATCCAATAATTGACTTTGAGGGCACTATATCCAACAATCTCCCACTTGCACTTAAGGCTAATTATTGCGATGTCGCATACTCACAGCCCGTGTGATACCGAACATCCAACTCCTCTACTAATCAGTTTCACAAAGCTCGTTTGCAAAACTATTGTGTTCGAAAAATAGCCTCGGTGAGTGGATCTGCCCTGATGTTTCTTTCTATGTCTCTCTTAATTTCAAGTTCGCAGAGAAAACCATCTCCCGAATCGAGTAATACCTGTCTTAGAATATGTCTGGATATCTGATGGGACTTGGTTCATTAATGAACTCCAAATCCAAACTTCTTAGACTGTATTGATCACTGAACCTAATCAGTATCCAGCACCATGCCTCCCACAGTATCCTTTTGGACCACCTGTCCATAATACTGTCCCTCGTCAGATGGAAAACTATAACTCTGACAATTACTCTGTCATCTATGTCACCTTTGAAGCCTGGAATGATAACCGTCTCCCGAAGGAGTCCGCCGTCATCAAATCCGTAGAACATGTAGTTATGTTCTAAAACTGCTTCCTTGTGTTTCTTCAGGATTGGATTAATATAAACTTATCGCATCTAGTAAAAAACGACGTCTGGTGCGGTACTTGACATCTCACGATTGACTCAATTGCCTAAGCAAGTGATCTGCCAATCATGCACATCCCTCTCCCCTTTAGTCTGTAAGACACCTTTAGAGAGGGTGACTCTATCACCTGTAGGTACACTACCATGCCAGGAGTCATCTATTCTAAAATACTATTAGAATACTGTCAAACTACCCACATTGGGAAACTACCCAATTCTAGATCTAAAACCATAGATCTAGAAACCAGAATGTCAGATATTATATCCATATCCTTTGTGGAGAAACAACTGTGTGACGACCACAGTATAACCGATCGTAGTATAGGAATTTTACTTCCTACTCTGTGTATGTCATCCAAATACCAGGACATCACACCCTACTACCTTCTCAACAGAACCATCCCCTATTCTGATAAAGTCAAACCCATGACCGTTACATCAAAAATTAGATGATCTATCTCCGTTATATCTGCTCAAGTCTATAAATAGACATTAGCTACTTGCCCACTATGCTTCCACTGCTCCCACTGACTACGACAACCCTCTGGCAGAATAATATATACGTACACTTCTAAAGCTAGTTTAGAACGACGCTATACTTAACCTCCTGCCGGGTCTCATAGCTTGGAACAACAGTAGTGTTAAGTCCGGGTAAACAAGAACCTCCCTGTCACCGTACTTGAGGCTACCGGAGTACCTCTCGGGTGTCTGAGGTTACCCACCATATCTGCGAAGTGGCTATTGGAATGTCAAACCTGATTGAATATATAGGTCCTATTAAATTTTCCGTAATCGTTTGCGGTTCTGGAATCATTTCCAGTTCTACCATACTGCCATTTCTGTTTTCTGAAAAAATCCATTTTATTAAAACTGTGGCGAGTCAAGAACAATATCACTATTGATCTTCCAGATGGTAGAAAGTCAACCCTCGTCAAAGCCAGGGTCAACCCACAAATTGCTATTACAGAAACGTGCCTTGAGTTATCTAGAGTCTGGTTTTAAGCATAAGCTGGACAACTCACCGTACCTTAACATCGTTAAGATATGAACCATTCTATATCCAATATAGAAAATTTGGCACTTATTTAATTGGAACCAGATTCAAAAAACATGCAGCTATCACCAGTGCATATCAACTTAATGGATAGAGGCTAATCAACATTACTCAACTTAGAAATCCATCCAATTATGAGTAACCTGAAAGAGAAACAAGTTTCTCAAAACCGTTACTATCAACTGAATACCAATCACAAGAATCTACATCTTCGGTTTCTTTGAAGAATCCCGATACTTGTGACACCTGGTTCTCTACTTTATTCCTATACCCACAACTTCTCAAAACTTAGACATTGTATTTCAACGAAACACTTGTCTAAAAACTAAAGAAGTTACAAGTAAACAGAACAGAGTACGAGGACCAACCCCTTTGTCCTGATGGACACTGGACAACATACAATACTCTATATAAGTCCACTGAGTTGAATAACTCAAAATCTGTGCGTCGTAGGTTGAAAACTGTACCCAGGCGATTTCCTCAAATATCACCAATTACAACGAATTCCGATATAATGAGGATGATCACCTAATTCCCAATAACTTACTCCCACTCATCATCTGTAAAACCATACAGATGTGAGAATCATACCTGGTAAATACATACCCTGGAGTAAGTATTTAATCGGGAAATCAGTTTTCCTTTAACAATGCACAGTGAAAATGAAACATGAAAATGTTTCGTAGGGGTATCCTAGTATTCATAGTAATGCCTCTTCCATAATCCAATTCATGATTTTAACCGTATATCTCTTTGCCATCTCTCCAAATCCCTTTATTTGTCTTTATTCATTACCTTCTGTACACCTTCGTTAGGCTAAGTGGTTTTCTTCCTTCCCTACCGTTCGGCACCAGCCTATGGTTTGGAAGAAGACTATCCAGTAAGCATAATAGGTGTACCCTCCTAAACCAAGGAGTACTCGCAACTTGAGAGAAGGTGATGATAGAAGACAACTGAATAATACCTTATTCTATTAAAGATGAAATAGGAGTGGCGATGAAGTAAGCGGTTTGGTCGTGAATGATAACAGTCGCAATTTACTTTGCCCTCTTTCTAATCCCTTTATTTTGTCTTTAGTTATTACCTTCTGTACACCCTACTTAGGCTAATTGGTTTTCTTCATTTTCCACCTTTCGGCACCAGCCTATGGTTTAGAATAAGACTATCCAATAAGCGTAATAGGTGTACTCTCCTAAACTAAGGAGCCCTCGCAACCTGAGAGAAGGTGATAATAAAAGACAACTGAATAAACCAATTCTATTTCTCCTGAACCTGGATTCATCCTCGAAGAAGTCCCTTCGAGTTCGTATATAACCATACGATGGATCTATCCAATAGAAGTGGAAGTCCGTAGTAATACGGGGTGTTCTGAGAAATTCAAAGGGTAAAAGAAGGAGCGGCAATGACTTACGCAACTCGGACAATCCAAAAGCCAATATTTTAAGAAGGTTCGGTCAACTTGGTCACTGAGTCATAGTCTAGGGTCGGTCAAAGGTCGCTGCCAAAGAGAGAGAGAGAAAAGAAACATTCTGCGTGCACTCTAACCTAGATCAGAATGATTATCACTTTATATAATCAGGAAACCTCCCACTGTTGTCTCAAATTCTCCTCCAAACCTGAAAGAAGAATTAGTCAGGATCACCCGAAGAGTAAACCAACTCATCAGTGAGAATCGGGATCCAACTATCATCGCATGATAACTTGATGGAAGCCACTCAAGTTATCACACTCCAGAAGGTATGCGCAAGTATGGCAAGTTTCTTGTATGTTTGAAACTCCCGATGTAATTTTAATCCCATGCTCTTATGACCTTGACGTAGGCCAAAAAATCATAAGTCACATGTCAAGTTCTACCCGTCGTTGTCCTGATTAATTTAGGTCCATCGTACATGCCCTTGACGTAGGCCAACAAGGCTGTACGTCTGTCCTAAACTAATGCATCTATCTATGCAACAAATGAATACCCCAGCAGCTACCAAACACTATGCCTTGACGTAGGCCAACAAACATAGCTTGAATACTACTGACCATCCATAAGAAATGACGGAGGGTTACGGCTGGTTTTTGGCGAAAAACCTTTAACGTAATGAACTTGATCTCGTTTGAAGGAACCTGATAGCTTTTTATAAAAATATAGTGGCGAAAACCTCTACCAAAGAGGTCACTCCCGGTGAAGGGATCTTGGCTCTTTCCTCGTGAAATGAGGTGCAGGATATTCTAACTGAATACCGCGATGTAAAGCAACTTGTGATCGACTATACTGAAGTTATTACCCTGACGCTAACTTCTGCCGAAGAGGTCACTCCCGGTGAAGGGATCTCGGCCCTTGTCTCGTCGAATGAGGTGCAGGATATTCATAACCGAATACCACTGTGCATAACAAAAGGAAACGTCTTTGTAATAACTCTTTTTAAAATTTGTTCCAACAACATCAAATATAGGTTTGTATTATCCTTGCATTGATAAGAATCAATGCAGTCCCATCAATTAAATACACCAGAAAAGAACGAAAATATAATGTACGTATATGCCATCCGCATTTGCCATTGGGTCCCGTCATCACCCGTTAGGTTACTTAACTAACGACAGAGCGGGGACTTGACTAGCGCGGGTGTAAAACATATACAACATCTAATAGTATATATACCAATATACAATAATCGCTCCAGGCGTGATAATATGCAACATTACAGAAAAGTAATAAGCATCACAGAACAATACAGATAATCTGGGATCCCCGGGTTTCACAGAGTCGCTACTGAAACCCGACGTTCCCCTGGTCGTGTGGATAGCCTGTGCAATGAAACCTAGACCCCTACGGGTGCGGCAAGTTACCCGCCAAAACCTGAAGCGAGGCAGCCCCTACAGCAAAGTGAATGGACCACCCAGCACTTCACGGAATCCGGTAACTTAAGCACCCCTCTTTGGGTCAACCTGTACCCCCTACGAGTGCGGCGAATATTCTGCCAATTCTAGAGTGAGGCCCCTCTACCTCTCATAGCCATGAGATACGGACCCGTTGCCCTCCAGAACCCGGCTATCCGTGCACTCTGTCGCGGGGTAAACCTAGTACAAAAATAAAAATATGTACAACGGGTACATCGACCTCAGCCCGGTCGTGCCCCAAAAGAATATTATACAAACAGGCAGTGACGGCAGTCCACATGTTGGACGCTCGCCCCGCAATATCAAATGTACAAATAAATTCAAATAGCACTACCATTGCACACTGCTATCCACCATGACAAATCTGCATCATCACAGCACAACACAGAATATCAACGCGAATGTCATGTTCGCAAATCCGTCTAAAAGGACTATAGCAATTAAACGCAATTTACCGCTCAAATGACATTCCCAGTCGGAGATATAATATAAGTACTGCATACTAACAAGTTTAAAATTTCGATCGACAAAACTTCCCGAAGTGGGCCCCACGTACTTATGGTGTACAGTAATAAAATCTGGGCCCAAAAGAAATATACCAAAAACTACAATTTACCATGGAGAACACACTGTAGAAATTTGACTCACTGTTCTCACAATATCGCTGCGGATCCACGGCCAAACCCTGATTTGGGCCGCGGATCCGCGGCTGTACTGTGGGATCACATGATGAAATTTCACCAGTTTTCTTCAAAAAGCCTGCACAATTTTCTGTGATGCTCAAAATAATTTTTACACCTAATTTAAAATCGACAGAAACTTTGTACAGAAAATTGTAGTTTTGCGAAAATCCGTTCGATCGATGTTTTAAATGCGTTAGCACAAGTTAGTAAAGCTTAATGGCGTGGCTCTGATACCAATGTATGTTTACGGTAGCGCCCCGGCCGTCTTTCAGACGCCAAATGCGGAACAAAAACTTTTATAAACTGGCGCTATCGTATACTATAACCCGGATCTGCCATTAACGCTAAACTAACAAACTACAAAGTGGGTAGAAAGGTTATACCGAACGATCCGAGTCCTTCGTTCTTTAACCATCATCCCACGCTCCGTTGCGGCTGCTCCGATCTCCTGGCTCATCGTCGAGGTGGCACTACATCTACGGATCTTTAAACGGGCTCCCGCCTCTGAACCGAGGCAACTCGATCATCAAGTTTGCTAAAAGAGATGACCAAGATTGATGTAGAGAATGAGTAGAACACTTTGTCTCACTTCGTCCAAAACCATGGACGAACGATTAATAAAGTTGCCTTTTGAATCGGGTAAATGAGAAATGAGCACGTATCTTTTCATGAACCAAAACTATCATCTTTTTAATCAACAACCATCATCCCTCCACAAAATGGGCCGGCCACATATATAGAAGGAGGGAGGTGAGTGTAGGAGCAAGTGGTGACCATTAGAAAAGCTTCTCACAAAAGATCAAGAAGAAATATCTTATGCAAGAACAAAACCACATTAATGCAATGAATGACTCACTAAACCTAGTCATCCATTCATTAATGCATACAATGAATCAAAACCTAGTCACCACTTCTAGAACCTTCCACACTCATGACTCACCCAAAAGAAGAAAAGATAAATCCGCATTAAACCGAATGTTTAATACGGGTGATAGAAAACTGGAAACTGGCAACTTCCAAAAAGTGATCCTGAAACGAATTTCAGGATAACCCCGTAACAGTATAAACATACCCGCATTTGTATTACAACCGAATACAAATGCAACTGAGACAAAGATATTATATCTACACAGTATAATACTCGGATCCGGCTTAAACCAAAGCCCACCAGTATTATCTGCCCGAAATATGACACGTGCATAAACGCACGTGTATTTTCCGAACCCTGCCATAAAACCATACGGCCTCTACAACGTTTCGTCCGAACTTGGGAAACTGTCTGTGGGGGACTCTAATGACTCATCAACACACTGGCACTGGGTATAACCTCTAGCACGTCAGAGGTACTAGCTGCACGTAACGGTTGCCTATGTATTGATCGGAAGGGAAGCTGACGAGCGAACTCATCCAGAAACCCTACTGAGTCTGACAGTGACAATATCCATACAGTCCGGTCCGTTCGTCTAAGAGTATCGCATATAGGGCCTAGGGGGCTGGTAAACGTCAGACCCCAAATAGCTGTATAAGTCGTGTCGGAGTGAAGCCCAGAACACTCTGAGATACTACTGGAATACCTTCCAGTAAATCTCGATTACCCTGGCCAGGGATTTCGTGTAATGGCTCTCCTAAATACAGCGTGATCTCACCCCCAATACCGGGAGAGACGAATCCCTGACGATCCGCTCACTGCCTCCATGTGGCTCGGGACTGTACCCAACTAAAACCTGTTTGCACGACTCCTTTGAGCCGTGGTAGGGTAGTAATCAAAGCACAGTGGGAACTCACACGAGACAAATGACGATCCCAGGTCGACAGACTAACCTGTACACATGTCACCAGGGAACTGCTATCTAACGATATGTATAATACCAACTAGCATGTTCCCGGCGAGTCTTGTACGGTGTACTCATAATCCAATGAGCACCTGTATACATCTTAGGTGATCCAACTAACACCAATAGCTTGTGAGACCGGCCACCGCCCCTCGTCGGGGTCTCGACTGTATACACTAGTCTACTTTGGAGTATCGATGCTGTTAGTTATATGTATGCCCTAGAGGCCATTACTGTACATTGGATGTACATTGTAGTGGATGCTGGGACATATATAGGTAGGACTTTCTTGCTCGACATGATAGTACGCTATCTGGTTGCTCTTTATCATAACATGCATACTTTCTGTCTCTCTCTGATTACATGTTGATGAAGCCTTTAGGATGTGTACTCGACTTCCAGGACTATGATGCAGATCATACTAGTGGGGCCTGGGTAGTCAATGAGTACATCCTTCATTGTTCCTAGTCGTGGGAATATCGAGACGGGGCATCGATAATCCAGAGTAGACTAGCGTATATCTTCTCGACCCATGTGATGGGCGATGGATGATCCTATATCCATTGGTGTTTGACATCGGAGATGGTATGCGGGTGCTTAGTGGAGACTGGGTACACTGAACGGACTCGCCGAGAACTCCCAGATGGTATTATACCTCACGTCAGATGGCAGTTCTCTGGTGACACTGGTACAGCTTAGTCTGTTGACCCGAGATCGTCATAGAGTCTTGTGTGTCTCCCACCGTGCTTTGATTTCCACCCTACCACGGCTCTACTGAGTTGTGCAAACAGGTGGTTTTTGGGTACAGTCACGATTCACATGGAGGCAATGAGCGATAGGAGGGGATTCTTCTCTCCCGGTATTGGGGGGTTGATGTTGTGCTATGCTCGACTGGCCATAACAGGAAATCCCTAGCCAGGGTTGCAGTGATATACTGATAAGAGTTATCAGTAGTTTCACGAATGTTATGGACCTCACGTCGGCATGACTTATCAAGCTACTGGGGTCTGACATTTACCACCCCTAGACGAGATATGCGACATATCAGACGAACAGACCGGACTGTATGGTAAGTGTTACTGGTTGGATTCACAGGAGTGTGAGCGGGCTTGCTCGTCGATCTTCTGATCGCTCAATACCCGGGTGGCCGTTACGTTTAGCAGACCGCTTGCGGCTTGTGGGTGTTTGATATGATCATCACCTGCTGCCGGCGTATTGACGAGTCTTTAGAGTCCTACACAGAGGTTTCCTGGCTCAAGCGAAACGAAATAGGAGCGCATATGAGATATGTGCGGGACCGAGAATAATGCGTGTATGTGATACCGTATTTCATTCTCGCGATGTATGTGTCGAATGGTTGTATGCGATATAACCTAGTTATCGAATCAAGGATTGATTCGATAAGCCGATACATTGGATACTAGCCGGTTATATGCGACATGACCGGATCGTTAAATCAAGTGTTGATTTAATGATTTAATGTATAATTATATATTTGATATATTACTTTGCATTAACTAGTATTGGTTCACTTTAAATGGATTTACTCACTTGAAATGCACATTGTATATGTGATATATTTTTTGTGCATATGATTGTATCATGTTTGATGATACATTCTAGCTTGGTTTTGTGTAAAGAATTAAACCATGGTTAGTTAGTGGTTAGGGTATCATTTCTTTTCTTTATTCATTTATCTATCTATTTATTTATTTCATTTAGAAAAGATAAAGAGAAAAGAATGGTTGCTTGTTTTGTTTTTATTTGAAGCTTCTTGAAGCTTTGAACAAAGTCCACCATCCTTGTCTCTTCTCTAACCCTAACCACTCATCTAACCTTAGTTAAATCTCTACACAAAACCATGGTTGAAGATATGATAAGTATTGATTTATTTATCTAAATATTTAAAAAAAACTTATCATTTTATCTTCTTCTTCTTCCATGAAGAAAAAGCTTGACCATCAATGGTGATTGATGAAAAAGTGTGAGAAATCCAAATCTAAAGTCTACCCACTTCCTATTTATTCATCCTCTACCTCTTGCCAAGTTGTATAGGGTGTTTCCTTCACAAGTTTTCAAGGCTTGGTGAAGTTGGAGCTTGTTCTTGTGATGCCTCGACGTAGATCATCTTCGGCATCGAACCGACGATCAAGCCCGCCCATTTCTTCGATGAAGCCGATGCTAGAGTTCGGGATCCGACTTGGACAGCGGAGGGACATCGTCGCGGAGCTTAGGAAGTAGTGGACCGGATCTACAAAGGTTGTAGCCCCTTTCCTTTAGCATTAAATTCGTTTACTTGATCGTATCGCCTAAATATCTAGTTAACGATCCGTATTAGGGTTTGTAGGCACCCGTAAAATTCGAATTAGCCATGTTTGATGCCTTGTGAGACTTCATTAGTATACCTAGGAACCCTACAGTGGTATCAGAGACTAGCTAGAGCCTTAAGCGAAGTCTAGACGGAATTAGAACTCCGATCGAATCAAAACCCAAACCCTAATATTGCTCTCTGGACATTTTTGAAATTTATGGATTTTTGAGTATTAAAAATATGCAGAAAAATCAGCAGGGAATCCTAAGAATTACTGTGCAACACGTGTCCATGATTCGACAAGAGTGCGGCGGAACCGCGGCAGAAGCAAGGCTTCTGCGGCGGTTCCGCGGCCGTATTATCACAGTGCGCAATACTGTTTGCACAGTAATTCCTATTTTCTGGTGCTGGTTTTCCTGGGAATTTTTAATATTTTTTCAAGAGTTGAATTTTCTGGATTGTATTGGGGACTCGGTGTATCGATTGGATTGTCTAATTTTGTCAGTGTGTGTTTCCGGGTATTTTTAGAATATGTTAAAAAGTTCGACCGGATATAAATACCCACTTTTTCCCCTGCCGGGAATTTTCCAATTGTTGGATTTTTCCGTAGTTTAACGACGTTCTAAGTAGTGCAAGTAACGCGATGGACCCTCTAGAAGACAACAAACCTTAACTCGATTATGTGACCGTCTTGAACTGCCCTTTGAACCTTAGGGTTTGGGACAGTACGGCGTGCCACATGTGAGGCGTTGGCTTGACCCTTCTACGGCTGGACCGTTGGTATTGAGGCACGAACTGAATGTTGTTAGACTTATTTCATGTGTTGAGCTGTATCGGGAAAACTTGGGTGTTCGATTGTTCGATCGAAAAGTTTAGCATTTTCTATTTATCCAGAATGTGATACAACATTTGGAATTCACAAGTAGTTATGAGATAACAGAATGAATGTTATAAACATAGCAGTTTAGTCTCACTTGATCGGTTGCCACGGAATTTTGATGTGATCAAAAGTCCGTCGCAATCACGTAGCGTACGCGAATACTCGCCGGGTAAACTTAATAGACAACCTCACTCCATAGCCCCGACCAAGTGACTGTAGGAGAACCCCGTCGCCGAAAGCATCCGTTTGGGTGCTCGCGGTAGCGGTGTTCCGCCTTGGTGCACTTTGTCGACGGCGTCGGGGGTGCGGCCGCCTACTAAAGTTTGCGATGAGCATTCGATCAAAATGTCGGGAATCCTGTTGAATTGCCCGACTTGGTATTGAAAAGTGTTTTCGATAATGAGACTAAAATGCAGGGTTTATAATTGTTAGGCATGCGATGTCTAAAGAATTCATTTGGTCAGGCATGCGATGTCTGAGGTGGTTGCGGATTCCAACTGTTGTAGTTTTACACTTTCTTTTCTGTGACCGTAAGTGTAATATGCGATGTCGCCGGTTTCGTTGCTATATGTCAACGACAATTGGGATGCGCATATTTACTTACGTTGATGACATGTGATGTTATGTGTTGCTGGATATATTATATTGGATCGTCGTGTTCGAATAGCCGGGTTTTTTTTATGTGAGATGAGTGTTTTTCATTTTCATTCATGTAAAAACTTGTATGTAATATTCTTTTATTGGGGCACTTCCAGGTTGCGGAAGATGTCACCCATTGTATATTATTTACTTTTCCGCATTAGGATAGACCCAAGGAGGGGAGCATAAGTAACCGGGTTCTGGGGTCCAGTGGGAGACCAACTCGAGGAGTCGAGTCCGGGTCTCATAACCCTAGAATTGGTAGGGTTGCTTGCCGCTCTCGTAGGGGTCTAGGGGTGTGGGATTGGCTATTCATCACGACCGTGGAATCCGTGTTTTATACTGGCTCGTATTGAAAACACGGACGTCCTAGTATATCCAATATTTCATATGATATTTTCTGCTGCGTTATCTGTGATGTGATCATGTGATGTTCTGTGATAGATATAGTATATAGTATATATGATATATTATATAGACATTACTTATGTTTTACACCCGCGCTAGCCCTGCCCCGCTCTGCCGTTAGTTACCTAACCTAACGGTGCACGAGGGGACATCGAGGAGAATGCGGATGGCATAAGTGTACGTTATATTTATCTGTGATGTTTAGGTGGACTTAAATGATGGGATATTCATTAATGTGATTAATGAAAGAAAATAAACCTAATTGATGTTGTGGAATCGAATTTCAAAATAAAAACAGGTAGCTACAGTTCTTGCTTTGCATCGCGGTGTTCCTTGTAGAACATCCTGCACCTTATTCGATAGGGAAAGGACCGAGATCCCTTCACCGGGAGTGACTCCTTTAGCAATAACTGGCAGATGCTACAACCCTCGGTTTGTCTTTTGATCGCTTCTATAGTTTCTGCTTTGCACAGTGATATATATGATATATCCCGCACCTCATTCGACGAGGAAAGGGCCGACGATCCCTTCACCGGGAGTGACCCCTTTAGCAAAACTAGAAAAGCTTCAAAAACATTCCATTTAAAACCATTTGATTCCGCAACGAGATCAAGTTCAAAGCGTTAAAGGTTTTCATAAAAACCATTCGCAACCCTCCGTCATTTTAGGAAGTAGAGTACTTAGTATTCGTGCTATGTTTGTTGACCATAGTCAAGGCACAGTGTACGGTAGCTAAGTGATGTCTTCCTACACCGCATATGATGCGATTAGTTAGGACAGTCGCGTGACTTTGTTGACCTTAGTTAAGGATCATGTGGGTGGGTCTGATTAATCACGAAATGACGGGTAGAACTTGACTAGTACTTATGATTTGTTGACCATAGTTAAGGTCATAGGTGCTAGGGATAAAAACCTTTATCGGGAGTTTCAAGTGTTGAAACTTGTAATGAGATTGCATACCTTCTATATGATAGTTGGATCCCGATACCCACTGCGAGTAATTGTTACTCCTGGGAGAGTTTTGCACTTTGCAATTAGCCGATCAAGTAGGTGTCTAGAAAGGTGTCAACGGGGTTACGCCTCTGGGAAAATGAGGTTTACTGTAATTAGGTCCGTGCGAAAGCACGGGGAACCTCCCTCAAAGTACCGACACTGGCCTGGCTGAAAGATTGGCGAACTTGTAGAGTGTAATTAATCCCGGCTAGTCTTTCCTTTTAGGGTTTGAAGGAAGATTTGATAAAAACAGTGGGAGCCATCCTGATTAGATAAAATAAATAACCAATCTGATCTTGCAAGAGCGCACGCTGAGTGTTTTCTTCTCTCTCTCTCCAGGTAGCGACCATATCACGCCTTAATCAAGATAATAATACGGATTATTGACCGAACCCGCTTGTTATACTGAGCTGGGGAACGTTGGTCCCGCTCCAACTTATAATTGTTATAAGACAGAGCAGGAAATAGGGGAATACCAGAATTCCTATGCCGCCCAAACGAAGAAAGTGCATATGATGCATCTCCTTCGGGTATATTCATTATAAAGAACTGTTTCTCAGTATTCTCTGCATCCTGAGTATTTGATACCGGATCAGGATCCCAGATATGTAATCTGTTACATAGGGCTACCGAAAGGTAGAAAGACTGAGAACGGGTGATAAGTTTCATGAGACAGAAAACGGGGCAAGTGTTGCAGCCAAGTCTGTTGGTCACTGTCACCCTGTATTACCTATTCATTGATTCTGAATAAATGCTATTAGATACCGAACCTGATATACAAAATCATATCAGTCTCTTTATTAGTAAAGGAAGGATATAATTTTGTATTGTTGGATAATGTTTTGAACATTTCCTATATCAAAAGTTGATCGGTTCAGGCACGTTATCTATAACCATTGATGTTCTAAATCAAACTACAGTTCTTAGTATATAGATCACACACAAGAGGAAGAGTTCAGAATTGAACCATTCCTTCTTGAGGTATTGTAGACTAGGTCAGATCAATGTGACCCGACTAGCTAGAGTTACATAAAGATGTATATTTAAATTAGTTTGAATTTACATCTTGTGGAACTTGCCAGTCATGTCACAAAGATAAGATGACCATAGCTCCGTTTACTGGAAACAGAGAAAGAGTTAATGAACTCTTGGGACTGATACATGATGTTGTATGTAAGGTCTCCTGTCTACAAATGCCAGGACTGGTTCTTTGTACTTCATTACGTTCTCTGATGATCTCTCAAGATTTAGACATATGTTCATGTTGAAACACAAGTCCGAATCTTTTGAGATATTCACAGAATATAAGTTAGAAGTAGAGAACCAAAATACGGGTATAAGTATTATGTCCTTTGATGTGATCGAGGAGGAGAATACTTGAGCACGGAAATCCTGGACTATTTTAAAGGAGAATGAGATTCTCTCTCAGAATTACTCCTCCGTATACACCATAGCACGATGGTATATCGGGGCGGAGCAATTACACCCTATATGATATGGTGTGCTCTATGATGAGTATTACTGAGTTACCTATTTCCTTTTGGGGTTATGCACTTGAGAAGCTGCATACCTATTGAATTAAGTTTGAATCAAATCAGTGCCTACCACTCCATATAAGATATGGTATGGGAAGAACCCATCTCTTAAGTGAGTTAAGATTTGGGGTTGTCCGGCCTATGTTTAAAGCAAAATCCAGACAAAATCGAGGCAAGGTCAGTTCTGTAGAACTGGAAAGGTTCCAGCTATACAAAACTGCAGCTGATGATTTGACAGAACCAAAGGATTCTATAGTCCCCGACGAACCTCAGCCTCTCCGCCGATCTGGTAGGGTTCCTCACCTGCCTGAGAGATACCTCGGTTTCTCGATGACAGTGGGAGCGAGGAATGCATCATGAGATGATGACCCAACTAGTTTCGATCAGGCCATCAAGAGTAGAGACTCTTTAAGAATGGCTGGATGCTCAGCGATCTGAGATGGAATCCTTATACACCAACAAAGTATGGACTTTGGTTGCTATATCTGAAGGGTTAAATCCCCATCAGGAGCAAGTATATCTTGAGAAGATTACTTGGTGTAGATGGAAAAGTTGAGACTTTCAAAGTTAGACTTGTTAAAGGTTTTCGTCATCGACCAGGCATGGATAATGATGAAACCTTTTCCAAGTGACTATGCTTAAGTCCATCCGGATCCTACTTAACATTGCTACATACCATGACTACGATATCTGGTGGTTGGGTGCCCTGACTGCTTTTCTAAATACTGATTTAGAAGAGAACGTCTATAAGAACACAGCCAGAGGTCTTCGTAACCAGTGGGAGCAGCGGAAACGTGTGCAAGTTGCTTTACATAATGAAACAGGCATCGCGGAGTTGGAACATCTGTTTTGACGTGGTAGTCAAAGAGTTTGACATCATCAAAATGGTAGATGAACCTTGTATGTACAAAAGGGTAGTATGGAGTATGGTAATGATCCTCGTAGAGTACGTGGATGACATACTCTTGATAGGAAAAGAGTTTCCTATACTACGATCGGTCAATCTCCTATTATCACTAGGATTCTCCAAATAGGATCAAAGTGATACCTCCTAAATCCTGAGTTTTCATCTATGAGATAGATGTAATTGGATGCTAGGATTCTCACTAGATGTAGTGAGATGGTATCAATCGATCCTGGGGAGAATCACTGGAAAGGTTCCAGGGTGATAAGGACGACTGAATGTCAGTCGCGGGCATTGTCTTTACCCTCAGTAAAGGGACAGTATGTTGGAAGAGTTCCAAGCTAGATACCGTGGCAAACTAGACGATAAAGGCTGGTAACACCGCTATTAAAGATACTACCAAAGAGGCAGTTTGGGTGTATATTGGTTCATAAGATGAACTAGGTTCCTGCCATTGTATGACAATGGAAGTGTGGCTTTGGCCCTGGAACCCTGGTCCCATCAGTGACCCAGACATATTCTGAGGAAGCATCACCTGATCATGGAGATAGTTGATCTCCGGGATGATCGAGGTTAGGAGAGTAGACTCAGAGGACAACACGGCGGATCCACTCACGAAGGCCTTTTCCCAGAGAGAGACTCATATGGGATGGTTGAGTATTAGATACTGCGACCACTGCTACAGATGGCCCTAGTGCAAGTGGGAGATTGTTAGTTATATGTATGCCCTAGAGGCCATTACTGTACATTGGATGTACATTGTAGTGGATGCTGGGACATATATAGGTAGGACTTTCTTGCTCGACATGATAGTACGATATCTGGTTGCTCTTTATCATAACATGCATACTTTCTGTCTCTCTCTGATTACATGTTGATGAAGCCTTTAGGATGTGTACTCGACTTCCAGGACTATGATGCAGATCATACTAGTGGGGCCTGGGTAGTCAATGAGTACATCCTTCATTGTTTCTAGTCGTGGGAATATCGAGACGGGGCATCGATATTCCAGAGTAGACTAGCGTATATCTTCTGGACCCATGTGATGGGCGATGGATGATCCCATATCAATTGGTGTTTGACATCGGAGATGGTATGCGGGTGCTCAGTGGAGACTGGGTACACTGAACGGATTCGCCGAGAACTCCCAGATGGTATTATACCTCACGTTAGATGGCAGTTCTCTGGTGACACTGGTACAGCTTAGTCTGTTGACCTGAGATCGTCATAGAGTCTTGTGTGTCTCCCACTGTGCTTTGATTTCCACCCTACCATGGCTCTACTGAGTTGTGCAAACAGGTGGTTTTTGGGTACAGTCCCGATTCACATGGAGGCAATGAGCGATAGGAGGGGATTCGTCTCTCCCGATATTGGGGGGTTGATGTTGTGCTATGCTCGACTGGCCATAACAGGAAATCCCTGGCCAGGGTTGCAGTGATTTACTGATAAGAGTTATCAGTAGTTTCACGAATGTTATGGACCTCACGTCGGCATGACTTATCAAGCTACTAGGGTCTGACGTTTACCACCCCTAGGCGAGATATGCGACATATCAGACGAACAGATCGGACTGTATGGTAAGTGTTACTGGTTGGATTCACAGGAGTGTGAGCGGGCTTGCTCGTCGATCTTCTGATCGCTCAATACCCGGGTGGCCGTTACGTTTAGCAGACCGCTTGCGGCTTGTGGGTGTTTGATATGATCATCACCTGCTGCCGGCGTATTGACGAGTCTTTAGAGTCCTATACAGAGGTTTCCTGGCTCAAGCGAAACGAAATAGGAGCGCATATGAGATATGTGCGGGACCGAGAATAATGCGTGTATGTGATACCGTATTTCATTCTCGCGATGTATGTGTCGAATGGTTGTATGCGATATAACCTAGTTATCGAATCAAGGATTGATTCGATAAGCCGATACATTGGATACTAGCCGGTTATATGCGACATGACCGGATCGTTAAATCAAGTGTTGATTTAATGATTTAATGTATAATTATATATTTGATATATTACTTTGCATTAACTAGTATTGGTTCACTTTAAGTGGATTTACTCACTTGAAATGCACGTTGTATATGTGATATATTTTTTGTGCACATGATTGTATCATGTTTGATGATACATTCTAGCTTGGTTTTGTGTAAAGAATTAAACCATGGTTAGTTAGTGGTTAGGGTATCATTTCTTTTCTTCATTTATTTATTTATTTATTTCATTTAGAAAAGATAAAGAGAAAAGAATGGTTGCTAGTTTTGTTTTTATTTGAAGCTTCTTGAAGCTTTGAACAAAGTCCACCATTCTTGTCTCTTCTCTAACCCTAACCACTCATCTAACCTTAGTTAAATCTCTACACAAAACCATGGTTGAAGATATGATAAGTATTGATTTATTTATCTAAATATTTAAAAAAAAAACTTATCATTTTATCTTCTTCTTCTTCTTCCATGAAGAAAAAGCTTGACCATCAATGGTGATTGATGAAAAAGTGTGAGAAATCCAAATCTAAAGTCTACCCACTTCCTATTTATTCATCCTCTACCTCTTGCCAAGTTGTATAGGGTGTTTCCTTCACAAGTTTTCAAGACTTGGTGAAGTTGGAGCTTATTCTTGTGATGCCTCGACGTAGATCATCTTCGGCATCGAACCGACGATCAAGCCCGCCCATTTCTTCGATGAAGCCGATGCTAGAGTTCGGGATCCGACTTGGACAGCGGAGGGACATCGTCGCGGAGCTTAGGAAGTGGTGGACTTGATCTACAAAGGTTGTAGCCCCTTTCTGTAGCGTCTTGAAAAGTCGTTTTGATGTTTTCCTGAAATTCGGTGAAAATTCGGTATTTTTCCGAAAACCGTCTTTCTCGATATTTTGCAGTTTAGGGCTAATTATACCTTAAATGGATAGGTAATTACTTGTTTTTAGTGACTAATGAGTTAATTATGAAATTTTGGTCATTTAAAATTTTTCCCCTATTTTTCAATTTTTTTATATTATTTTAAGCCGGTAAGAAAATACATTAAATAAGCGATAAATACAAATTTTTCCGGGCTAATTTTAATCTCTAAAATTATGATAATTATAATCTAGTGATAACATGAATTTTTAGTAATTTATTTTGATTTTTAACAAATTTTTATGTTATGAAACGAATTTATTGAATTTTTGAGCTAAAACTTGCAATTTTTGAGTTGTAGGGGGCCTTTTTGCATAAAATTTCTTTTGTAAAACCCCTCTCTCATTTCCCTCAGCCCTAGGACAGCCCAACCATGACCAAGTCCAGAAATTTTTGGCCTCTTTTCTTTAGTTGTTTCTTGAGTTGATTTAAGGGGTTTTTTTGGGTTTATTTTAATTTAAATGAATAAAGTATGATACATTGACTTGGAGACTTGACCCATGACCTTCCCCACTTACCCACACCCTCCCCCATCCCTCTTCTGGCCGAGAATTTCCAGCTGCCCTCCCCCTTCACCTTCCTCTTTTCATTTCCTCCAAAATTTCATCAAAATTGCTACAAAAATCCATATAAATCCACAAATTTGTTTACAAAACCAAAACAAATCCTTGTGCTACCTCTTCTCAAGCCTAATATAGTTGAAAACATGTGGAAAGGAGGCATTTTTGGAGCAAATTTTCTTGCTTGATCCATAGATCAAGAGGTATAATTCCATCAAAGTTACTTTCTTTGTTGCAAATTCCTTTAAATGCATGGTTTAGTGTTAATTTTAGTGTTAATCCTAATATAGTTTCTTTTAGTTAATGGTTGATATTAAGCTAGGGTTTTAGAAACCATGCATTAGTTAATTAAATTTATTTTGCTAGCTAGTGTTTTACTAACCTTAATCTAAGTGGTTAACTTGCTTATTAGGCTAAAATCTAGTGTTAAATTAAGGTTTTTCATATATAGTTTGGTTTATGTTTGCTAATTACAAAAAAATCAAGAGAAGGTTTTGTTTATGGAAATTAGGTTTTTAAGCTTAGTTAATGGTTTAAAATTAGTGTATTGGCTAGCTATTTGGTTAGTTTGGATGTTGGTGTTGGATGGTGTTAACTTTGTCGCTAGATTGTCGATGTTTGCATCAAATTGCAATTTCTAGCTTGCTAGCTTATGATTCAAGAAATGGTTGTTTATGGAAATAGGATTGGAATCATTGCTATTGTGTTATAATTAGTGTTCGTAGATTGATTGTAGTATGCTTGGGTAATTATGCTTTATTGTTGTCGATTTGTCGCAAATCGGCGATTTTTGCACCGATTTTGGGACGCTATGCTTACTAGATTTTTATATAAATTATGTGATGGATTATTTTTGATATCTTGATGATTGTAATGGCTTGTCCTACGAATTTTAGGATGCGTGAGTGCGGTTTTTTGGGTAGTCGGGTTTTAGTTTTGCCGGGCGACCAAATCGGCGTTTTTCGGCAGTTTTTGCGATTTTCGCGTGTGTCCGCGCACTTTGTGCATGTTGTACCTAGCTAGCGAACTTTAGTAGTTTCGTTGGGGTTTTGCGTCGTTCTTGATATGTAACCTTATGTTGGGTATTGATGTAAATTCCAGGTTCGGTCGCGGAGACGTCAGACGCGGCGCGAAAAGGAAAGGCGGTGATTGGACACAGCTAGCCAGGGATTCCGGTGAGTAGATTTAACATCTACGGGGGACGATCGTTTGGATGGCGCAAGTCGCCCGATAGATTTAGTAAACTGGAAAATAGTAAATTGGATAATCACTTGTGACATTAGAATAATAATACTGGCATGATAATTGCTGCAATTAGATCAATATGTTATATCCATTTACGCAAACTCAATTGTAGGACACATGCACCATTACCAGGTTTTTATATGCAGCACGAGCACTATTCATGTTTATACACACACCCTGGTAATTGCCATGCCACCACACTAGATAACCTTTAATTTAAACCTTTTACTAATTGATACTTAAATTGTGCTATTTCCTTAAAATGAAACCGTAGGATTGCTATTCATGTGCATGTACTTCATCATATTCATTGTTCATGCTTAATACATTAATCACACATCGTAACTTGATTATTGATATCATACGCATTCATTATCATTGATATATGCACTTATGAGGATTTCTTGAGATTTTAGGATATTGCTGGATTTCGGGGGAAAGCCGCAAAATTTCCAAACTTATGATATTTTTAAAACATGTAAATTGCGGTTTTCTAGTGGTGTAAGTGTCGTCCACCATGAGTTTGCTGTGGTTTTTTGGAGACCCGTTTCGAGGAGTTGGATGAACCGTTTCGGGTACATGGTGGGCCCGGTAGGGTACCCCGGGGCAAGAAGCTCGTGGTGTTGACGATGAGCCTGGCAGGGGACGGATTACCTACCGGTGACTTCATTGGGCACGGCGGATATCCAGAGGATACCGAACGGGGCCGCGAGAGGATGATATATTGATACTGAGATGGGTTAGCCGGATGGCTGAGGCCAGAGACACTATGACATGGATTTATGAGATTTGAGACAGCTTTTGGGTGTCGTTGCTGGACACCGATTTTCGTCGATTCATTGACATTATGCTGGCATTCTAAAAGAGTTTCAAAAACAAAAGAAGATAAAATATTTCTTATATATGCCTATTGAGACCTCAGATTTCCATGTTGCATACATATTAGCACACTGATGTTGTATACACACCTGCTAGTGCATCCAGTCATACCTGTATTTTAGATGCTAGGATGCTTGTGTGCATGCATACGATAGCCTTTGTAGATGTTATTTATTACTCACGAGTTGGCAACTCACCCCCGTTGTGCCACAGTCCTTTGCAGGTCCGCTCCGTCAGTTCAGTAGCGGCGGGCGCACTTGTTCTTTTGCCTCTGTTGCCTGAGCTCGAGATTTGCTCATAGGTGGGTTATGTTATTATTTTGTACCACCTTGTATATTCTTTGTATCTATACACTCCATCTACTGTTTCTACCAGATTATTGTATATTGACCTAGAGATGAGACTGTGAGGTTTGTGGATTTTATGTTGTATTTTGGGGTCGAGCTCACTTGAGCCGACATGCTACTTTTTCATGCTTCCTTATGCTTATTATGCTTGTTGTCATTTACATTGCGTGGGATTTGTGACCGCCTTATGGCGAAGAGCTAGCTCCCGCTTGGGGATGCCTTTTTGTTGGTTTTACATATATTCTTGTTGTACCCATTTTTGGGGGCCAGTATTTACAAAGGAGACTCTGCCGAAATTTTCGGAAAAATTAGTATTATTTTTAAAAAGGGTTTTACATGACTTATTTGATAAACTTGCTTTCAAATGTTTGGGTTTTCTTCACTCTTTTGCTTAATTGGTTTTGTTTTCTGGGCTTTGGCTTACTTATTTTACGGACGCCTTTAGACGTTTCGTAAACTTAAGTGCCAGTCACGTTCCGTACCCTGCCGGTCGTGACAAAGTTGGTATCAGAGCGATAGGTTTTACCTTTGTGAGTGTAGGATGACCCTTGGTAGATGGAGTAAGTGACTTAAGCAGCGTAACGTAGCGTGCGTATGTCCGCGGCATACTTACGATACGGTACTCCGCCTAAGTGACTTTAGGATACTTGCTTGGAAATTTCCTTCTTCAATTCCGTGTATCCTATAATCCTATTGCACTGTCCTTACTATCCGTTTTCCTGTAACAGCCACTATGCCGCCGAAGGCTACGAGGGCACAGAGGGCTGCCGCCAGAGACGAGATTCGAGCTGGCTCGTCCGAGACTAGGACTGAGCAGGGTGGTATGCCTACGCCGCAGGGACAGACCGATCCACCTTCCCCAGGCCGTATGGATAGGCTCGAGACCGGTATGGAGGAGTTGCGACAGATGATGGGAGGCATGCAGGAGCTGCGTCAGATGGTAGGATCCCTAGTTGCAGCCAGTCGTACACCGAGGCCGGATGACGTACCTACTACATCACAGACGACCATGATACCTGCTCCTACTACTACCACCGTGGCCATTCCGGTTTCACTACAGGATTTCATGAGGCTGAGACCTCCAGTATTCACCGGCACCGAGGCAGCGGAGGACCCACAGACGTTCCTTGACAGTTTAGCCAGGATCTGCCGTTCGCTGAGATGTTCGGATGATCGATGGGTAGAGCTTGCGAGTTTCCGACTAGAGGGTCTCGTGCAGACATGGTGGGAGTCAGTCTTGAGAGGTCGAGCTGCAGGTCTACCGCCTATGACTTGGGCCGAGTTTACAGCGGTCTTTCTAGCCCGTTTCCTTCCAGAGAGCGTTCGTGACGCCAGAGCTCGTAGCTTCGAGGCCTTAGTCAAGACACCTGGGATGACGGTGTCTGAGTATGATATCCAGTTTACACAGTTATCCCGATATGCTCAGTATTTGGTGGATACCGAAGAGAAGATGGTGAAGAGGTTCGTACAGGGACTTGATGCCCAGCTATATCTTGCCATTGGCGCCCAGCACTACGACACTTATTCAGCTGCTATGGATACGGCATTGCGGATGGAGGCACGCATATCACGGACTTCGGCCGTTTCTGGGCCGAAGAGGATGCGCACCGATGTACCGTCTCAGAGGCAGCGCGCCAGATTCTTTCCGAGAGATAGGCCTGGCAGAGGATTTGGGCGGGGACAGTTATATGGTTCTTATCCCCAGGGGCAGCAGCCGTCGCCAGGATGTTTTAGGTGCGGGAGTCTGCACCATCTTGTCAGAGACTGTCCAGTGAGACGACAGGGAGCAGCGACAGTTCCGCATGTGACCCTACCACCATCACCACCCCCTCCTCAGAGAGCCCTACTTCCTACCCCAGGCGATGCTCCACGCCAGTTAGGTGCACCGAGAGGCCGTGGACGCGGCGGTCCTGTTCAGAGAGGACGAGGAGGCAGAGGCCGAGGTCGAGGTCAGCCCGCTATCGGTGGAGGACAGGCCCGAGTTTTTGCGTTGACACCGCAGGATGCGCAGGCATCCAATGCCGTCGTGACAGGTACCTTGCCAGTTTGTTCTTTCGACGCACGGGTATTATTCGACCCAGGTTCCACACATTCGTACTTCTCTACACACTTTGCACCGATGTTGGGCCGTGAGTCGTCGTCGTTAGATCAGCCGCTTGTTGTTGTTACTCCGGTAGGCGAGTCGTTTGTCGCTCGGTTTGTATTTCGTTTGTGTTCCGTTCGTATCGGGGAGAGGGATTCATCAGTTGATTTGATACTCCTCGATATGTTGGACTTTGATGTGCTTCTGGGCATGGATTGGCTAGCCACTTGTTATGCTTCGGTGGACTGCCGTGAGAAGGCAGTCAGATTTAGCTTTCCGGGAGAGCCAGTCCTTGTTATTCAGGGAGACCGCAGTGTCACCCTTCCCAGCTTAATTTCGTCTCTTCGCGCTGGTCAGCTCTTGCGGAAGGGATGTCAGGGATTCTTAGCGTTTGTTTGTGATACGCGAGCTGCAGAGGTTCCGTTGGACCGGGTCCCGGTAGTTTGTGAGTTCCCTGATGTTTTCCCTGATGAGCTACCTGGGCTACCGCCTGAGCGCGATGTTGAGTTCTGCATTGATTTGATTCCCGGTTCGGGGCCTATTTCTATACCGCCTTATCGGATGGCCCCGGCAGAGCTTCGAGAGCTGAAGGATCAGTTGCAGGATTTGTTGGATAAGGGGCTTATTCGACCGAGTGTTTCTCCGTGGGGTGCTCCGGTCCTGTTTGTCAAGAAGAAGGATGGAAGTTTGCGCTTATGTATCGACTACCGCCAGCTGAACAAAGTTACCGTTCGGAACAGATATCCGTTGCCGCGCATTGATGATTTGTTCGACCAGCTTCAGGGTGCGGGGTATTTTTCGAGGATCGACTTGCGATCAGGATACCATCAGCTGCGAGTTCGACAGGAGGATATACCGAGGACAGCTTTCCGTACACGCTATGGCCACTACGAGTTTTTGGTGATGTCGTTCGGACTCACCAACGCCCCAGCAGCATTTATGGATTTGATGAACCGTACATTCAGGCCGTATCTTGACTTGTTCATCATCGTGTTTATCGACGATATCTTGGTGTACTCCCGAAGCAGAGAGGAGCACGAGCAGCACTTGCGGATTACGTTACAGACTCTGAGGGAGCACCAGCTGTTCGCGAAGTTCTCCAAGTGTGCTTTCTGGCTGGACAGCGTCGGATTCTTGGGTCACGTGGTTACGAGAGACGGCATTTGTGTGGACCCGAAGAAGATTGAGGCTGTTCAGCAGTGGCCCCGACCTACATCGGTTACTGAGATCCGTAGTTTTCTAGGCTTGGCGGGCTACTACAGGCGTTTTGTTCAGGACTTCTCCCGTATAGCTGCACCGTTGACCGGTTTGACCCGGAAGGGAGTTCCTTTCGTCTGGACAGAGGAGTGCGAGCGCAGTTTTCAGCAGCTACGGACTTGTTTGACTACGGCGCCGGTATTATCTTTGCCTTCGGGATCAGGCGGATTTGTTGTCTACTGTGATGCTTCGCGAGTGGGATTAGGATGCGTTTTGATGCAGCATGGCCGGGTGATCGCTTATGCTTCTCGGCAGTTGAAGAAGCATGAACAGAACTACCCCACTCATGATTTGGAGATGGCTACAGTGGTCTTTGCACTGAAGATTTGGCGACATTACCTATACAGCGAGTCGTGTCAGATATTCACCGATCACAAGAGCTTAAAGTACATATTTCAGCAGCGAGACCTGAACCTCAGACAGCGTCGTTGGATGGAGTTGGTGAAAGACTACGACTGCGAGATCTTATATCATCCAGGCAAGGCGAATGTGGTGGCAGATGCGTTGAGTAGGAGGCCCGGGGGTAGTCTATCCTTTTTGCGCGCAGTGCAGAGGCAGTCGTCAGCAGATTGGCAGATGTTATGCGACAGCCGAGTTGAGTTCGAGTTCACTCAGACAGGGGGACAGCTCGCGCATGTTCGTGCACGCCCACAGTTGCTTGACCGTATATATGAGGCACAGTGCAGTGACGACCGTTGCTCAGAGATCATGGCACAGATGGGACAGGGCAGATTTTCCGAGTTCGTGGTTGACGATCAGGGGATTTTACGATATGGATCTAGACTGTGCGTACCAGATGCCGATGGATTGCGGCGCGACATTCTTGAGGAGGCACACCGATCAGTGTATAGTGTCCACCCCGGTTCCACCAAGATGTACCATGATATGAGAGAGACCTACTGGTAGGACGGGATGAAGAGGGACATTGCGGAGTTCGTTTCGAGATGCCTGACTTGTCAGCAAGTCAAGGCCGAGCACCAGAGGCCCGTAGGAGAGCTACAGCCGTTACCCATTCCAGAGTGGAAATGGGAGCAGATTGCGATGGATTTCGTTGTGGGTCTACCCAGGACCAGTCGAGGGTACGACTCCATCTGGGTGATCGTGGATAGATTGACGAAAGCGGATCACTTTCTTCCGGTGAAGACGACTTTCAGCTTCGCTCAGTATGCTCAGCTCTATATTGACGAGATCGTGCGACTACATGGCGTACCGACTTGTATCGTGTCAGATCGAGGCACTCAGTTCACCAGCCGACTTTGGCAGAGACTTCAGGAGGCTTTGGGCACTCGTTTGAGCTTCAGCACAGCGTTTCATCCGCAGACAGACGGACAGTCAGAACGGACCATTCAGACTCTCGAGGACATGCTCAGAGCGTGCGTTTTAGACTTTGGTGGTAGCTGGGATCGTCATTTACCTCTAGTGGAGTTCTCCTACAACAACAGCTTCCAGGATACTATTCAGATGGCACCTTTCGAGGCATTGTATGGGAGGAGATGCAGATCGCCCGTTTGTTGGACAGAGCTCAGCGAGAGCAGCATTTTGGGACCGCAGCTTGTTGAGGAGACGACATCGAAGATCCAGTTGATCCGAGACCGGATGAGAGCGGCTCAGGGCAGGCAGAAATCCTATGCAGACAGACGCCGTCGCAGACTAGAGTTCGCAGTTGGCGACCATGTTTTTCTGAAAGTCTCTCCGATGAAGGGCGTGATGTGTTTTGGGCGAAAGGGAAAGCTTAGCCCTAGATTCGTAGGTCCCTTCGAGATCCTCGAGCGTGTTGGCGCTGTTGCATATCGTTTGGCTCTTCCTTCCAGCTTTCCCGATGTTCACCCCGTCTTCCATGTTTCGATGCTCCGCAAGTACCTTCACGACCCTTCGCATGCGATTCAGCACCCGACAGTCCAGCTAGAGCGTGACCTTTCTTTTGCAGAGCAGCCGGTGGCCATCCTGGATCGGCAGGTGAAGAAGTTGAGGTCGAAGATTATTCCAACCGTCAAGGTCCTTTGGCGTAGCCCGAGCAGCGAGGAGGTTACCTGGGAGACCGAGGGCGAGATGAGGAAGAAATATCCCCATCTCTTCGAAGGTACGCGTAGCTATATTTTTAAATTCGGGGACCGAATTTCTTTAAGGGGGGAAGATTGTAGCGTCTTGAAAAGTCGTTTTGATGTTTTCCTGAAATTCGGTGAAAATTCGGTATTTTTCCGAAAACCGTCTTTCTCGATATTTTGCAGTTTAGGGCTAATTATACCTTAAATGGATAGGTAATTACTTGTTTTTAGTGACTAATGAGTTAATTATGAAATTTTGGTCATTTAAATTTTTTTCCCTATTTTTCAATTTTTTTATATTATTTTAAGCCGGTAAGAAAATACATTAAATAAGCGATAAATACAAATTTTTCCGGGCTAATTTTAATCTCTAAAATTATGATAATTATAATCTAGTGATAACATGAATTTTGAGTAATTTATTTTGATTTTTAACAAATTTTTATGTTATGAAACGAATTTATTGAATTTTTGAGCTAAAACTTGCAATTTTTGAGTTGTAGGGGGCCTTTTTGCATAAAATTTCTTTTGTAAAACCCCTCTCGCATTTCCCTCAGCCCTAGGACAGCCCAACCATGACCAAGTCCAGAAATTTCTGGCCTCTTTTCTTTAGTTGTTTCTTGAGTTGATTTAAGGGGTTTTTTTGGGTTTATTTTAATTTAAATGAATAAAGTATGATACATTGACTTGGAGACTTGACCCATGACCTTCCCCACTTACCCACACCCTCCCCCATCCCTCTTCTGGCCGAGAATTTCCAGCTGCCCTCCCCCTTCACCTTCCTCTTTTCATTTCCTCCAAAATTTCATCAAAATTGCTACAAAAATCCATATAAATCCACAAATTTGTTTACAAAACCAAAACAAATCCTTGTGCTACCTCTTCTCAAGCCTAATATAGTTGAAAACATGTGGAAATGAGGCATTTTTGGAGCAAATTTTCTTGCTTGATCCATAGATCAAGAGGTATAATTCCATCAAAGTTACTTTCTTTGTTGCAAATTCCTTTAAATGCATGGTTTAGTGTTAATTTTAGTGTTAATCCTAATATAGTTTCTTTTAGTTAATGGTTGATATTAAGCTAGGGTTTTAGAAACCATGTATTAGTTAATTAAATTTATTTTGCTAGCTAGTGTTTTGCTAACCTTAATCTAAGTGGTTAACTTGCTTATTAGGCTAAAATCTAGTGTTAAATTAAGGTTTTTCATATATAGTTTGGTTTATGTTTGCTAATTACAAAAAATCAAGAGAAGGTTTTGTTTATGGAAATTAGGTTTTTAAGCTTAGTTAATGGTTTAAAATTAGTGTATTGGCTAGCTATTTGGTTAGTTTGGATGTTGGTGTTGGATGGTGTTAACTTTGTCGCTAGATTGTCGATGTTTGCATCAAATTGCAATTTCTAGCTTGCTAGCTTATGATTCAAGAAATGGTTGTTTATGGAAATAGGATTGGAATCATTGCTATTGTGTTATAATTAGTGTTCATAGATTGATTGTAGTATGCTTGGGTAATTATGCTTTATTGTTGTCGATTTGTCGCAAATCGGCGATTTTTGCACCGATTTTGGGACGCTATGCTTACTAGATTATTATATAAATTATGTGATGGATTATTTTTGATATCTTGATGATTGTAATGGCTTGTCCTACGACTTTTAGGATGCGTGAGTGCGGTTTTTTGGGTAGTCGGGTTTTAGTTTTGCCGGGCGACCAAATCGGCGTTTTTCGGCAGTTTTTGCGATTTTCGCGTGTGTCCGCGCACTTTGTGCATGTTGTACCTAGCTAGCGAACTTTAGTAGTTTCGTTGGGGTTTTGCGTCGTTCTTGATATGTAACCTTATGTTGGGTATTGATGTAAATTCCAGGTTCGGTCGCGGAGACGTCAGACGCGGCGCGAAAAGGAAAGGCGGTGATTGGACACAGCTAGCCAGGGATTCCGGTGAGTAGATTTAACATCTACGGGGGACGATCGTTTGGATGGCGCAAGTCGCCCGATAGATTTAGTAAACTGGAAAATAGTAAATTGGATAATCACTTGTGACATTAGAATAATAATACTGGCATGATAATTGCTGCAATTAGATCAATATGTTATATCCATTTACGCAAACTCAATTGTAGGACACATGCACCATTACCAGGTTTTTATATGCAGCACGAGCACTATTCATGTTTATACACACACCCTGGTAATTGCCATGCCACCACACTAGATAACCTTTAATTTAAACCTTTTACTAATTGATACTTAAATTGTGCTATTTCCTTAAAATGAAACCGTAGGATTGCTATTCATGTGCATGTACTTCATCATATTCATTGTTCATGCTTAATACATTAATCACACATCGTAACTTGATTATTGATATCATACGCATTCATTATCATTGATATATGCACTTATGAGGATTTCTTGAGATTTTATGATATTGCTGGATTTCGGGGGAAAGCCGCAAAATTTCCAAACTTATGATATTTTTAAAACATGTAAATTGCGGTTTTCTAGTGGTGTAAGTGTCGTCCACCATGAGTTTGCTGTGGTTTTTGGAGACCCGTTTCGAGGAGTTGGATGAACCGTTTCGGGTACATGGTGGGCCCGGTAGGGTACCCCGGGGCAAGAAGCTCGTGGTGTTGACGATGAGCCTGGCAGGGGACGGATTACCTACCGGTGACTTCATTGGGCACGGCGGATATCCAGAGGATACCGACCGGGGCCGCGAGAGGATGATATATTGATACTGAGATGGGTCAGCCGGATGGCTGAGGCCAGAGGCACTATGATATGGATTTATGAGATTTGAGACAGCTTTTGGGTGTCGTTGCTGGACACCGATTTTCGTCGATTCATTGACATTATGCTGGCATTCTAAAAGAGTTTCAAAAACAAAAGAAGATAAAATATTTCTTATATATGCCTATTGAGACCTCAGATTTCCATGTTGCATACATATTAGCACACTGATGTTGTATACACACCTGCTAGTGCATCCAGTCATACCTGTATTTTAGATGCTAGGATGCTTGTGTGCATGCATACGATAGCCTTTGTAGATGTTATTTATTACTCACGAGTTGGCAACTCACCCCCGTTGTGCCACAGTCTTTTGCAGGTCCGCTCCGTCAGTTCAGTAGCGGCGGGCGCACTTGTTCTTTTGCCTCTGTTGCCTGAGCTCGAGATTTGCTCATAGGTGGGTTATGTTATTATTTTGTACCACCTTGTATATTCTTTGTATCTAGACACTCCATCTACTGTTTCTACCAGATTATTGTATATTGACCTAGAGATGAGACTGTGAGGTTTGTGGATTTTATGCTGTATTTTGGGGTCGAGCTCACTTGAGCCGACATGCTACTTTTTCATGCTTCCTTATGCTTATTATGCTTGTTGTCATTTACATTGCGTGGGATTTGTGACCGCCTTATGGCGAAGAGCTAGCTCCCGCTTGGGGATGCCTTTTTGTTGGTTTTACATATATTCTTGTTGTACCCATTTTTGGGGGCCAGTATTTACAAAGGAGACTCTGCCGAAATTTTCGGAAAAATTAGTATTATTTTTAAAAAGGGTTTTACATGACTTATTTGATAAACTTGCTTTCAAATGTTTGGGTTTTCTTCACTCTTTTGCTTAATTGGTTTTGTTTTCTGGGCTTTGGCTTACTTATTTTACGGACGCCTTCAGACGTTTCGTAAACTTAAGTGCCAGTCACGTTCCGTACCCTGCGGGTCGTGACACTTTCCTTTAGCATTAAATTCGTTTACTTGATCGTATCGCCTAAATATCTAGTTAACGATCCGTATTAGGGTTTGTAGGCACCCGTAAAATTCGAATTAGCCATGTTTGATGTCTTGTGAGACTTCATTAGTGTGCCTAGGAACCCTACAGATGCCCTGTCTCGAAACTCCCACGACTAGGGACACTTTAAGGATGTGCTTATAGACCCCAGCTCCCACATATATGATCGCCATCATACTGCTGGTAGTCAAGCAAGATCCTAAGGGCTCTATCAAAGTGTAACAGTGATAAAGACAAACCAGATAGCATACTATCATCTCGAGTAAGACTTTTTTTTATCGGTATAGGCCCTTCCTCAATCATCACAATCACGTACCTGCGATCCAATAATTGACTTTGAGGGCACTATATCCAATGTCCTCCACAGCTGTCCAGTGATTCTCCCAAGATCCGATTGATTTCTGATCACCACACCTAGTGAGTCATCTACATCTGGTCCGGTACATAACATCGCATACTCTGATAGAGCCTATTGCCGAAGCATAGGGTATCCCTTGCACATGAGCTCTCTTCAAATCAGTCTTGGGAGACATCTTTTTGGAGAGAGTGATCCATGAGTAAGTGGGTGAATCACCACGCTTAGAATCTTCCATACTAAACCCCTTTAGTATGGTGCTTATGTACTTGGATTTGGGACACTCCCAGCATCCACTTAGATCTATCATCATAGATCATAATCCACAAGATGTAGCAGGTATCATCCAGATCTTCAATTTAGAATCCTCGTGATAAGAGGAGCTTGACCGAGTGTAGCATAGGAAACCATTTCCTATCAAGAGTATGTTATCTACGTGCAATACGTGGAAGACAATCTTACTCTCTACAACCTTCTTGTATATATAAGGTTCATCTACTATTTTGATGAAGTCAAACTATTTGACTGTCACATCAAAACAGATGTTCCAACTCCACGATGCTTGCATTGATCCTGATGGGCTTAAGCATAGTTTTGAAAGTCTCAACTTTTCCATCTACACCAAGAATCTTCTCAAGATCCATTTTCTCCCAATGGGTTTTACCCCTTCAGGTGTAACATGCAAAGTCATACTTTGTTGGTGTACATGGATTCCATCTTTGATCGCATAGCATCCAGCCTATTCACAGAGTCGCCACTCGTGATGGCCTTCCCGAACCTAGTTGGGCCATCATCAACCATGATGCAATCCTCGCTCCCACTGTCACCGAGAAGATCGTAGTATCTCTCAAGTGGATGAGGAACCCTACTATATTCACGGAGAGGCTGAAATTCGTTGGAAACTATTGAATCCTTTGGTTTCACCAAATCATCAGCTGTTAGTTTGTCTAGCTAGAACTCCTTCCAGTTCTACCTCATGACCACTAATTTCTTCACAAGAAATACCTTTTCTCAAAAGGTCGCATGCTGAGAAACAAAACACATTTTGCTCCTCAGATTGGTAGAAGATATTCCCTCACAAATGTTTGGGATATCCTAACAAACTTATACAGAACTGACCTTGTCTCGAACTTGTCCGGATTTTGTTTTTCAACGTAGGCCAGACAACCCTATATCTTAACTCGTTTAAGACATGGTCTCTTCCCATTGCTTATCACATACGCAGTGGTAGGCACTGATTTGGATGGAATCCCTTTCAATAGGTATGCAGCTTCTTAAGTGCATAACACCCAAAAGGAAACAGGTAACTCAGTAGTACTCATCATGGAGCGTACCATATCTCATAGGGTGCGATAGCTCCGCCCCGATACACCGTTGTGCTGTGGTGTACTCGAAGGAGTAAGCTAAGAGAGAATCACATTCTCCTTTTAGAAAGTCTAGGAACTCCATGCTCAAGTATTCTCCTTCTCGATCACATTATAGGACTTAATACTTCTACCTGTCTGGGCCCTTAACTTCAAAACTTATATTCCTTGAATTTCTCAAAAGTTTCAGACTTGTGTTTCAACAGGAACACATGTCCGAATCTTGAGAGATAATCGATGAATGTAAATGAAGTACTAAGAACCAACCCTGGCATTTGTAGACATGGGACCATATACATCATCATGTATCTGTCCCAAGAGTTTATTAACTCTTTCTCTGTTTCCAGTAAACAGAGTATTGGTCATTTTATCTTTGAGACAAGACTGGCAAGTAGCATAAGATGAAAATTCGAACAGATTCTTATATTCATCCTTATGTAACTTAGCTGGTCGTGTCGTATTGATATGACCTAGTCTACAATGCCTCAAGAAGCATTCGTTCATTTCTGAATTAGTCATCTTGTTTGTGTTCTACATACTTTGAACTATGGTTTGATTTAAAACGTATATGCTATTATATAACGTGCCTGATCGAATCAACTCTTGATTCAGGAAAAATGTTCACAACATTATCCTCTAATACAGAATTATATCCTTCTTTAACTCAGTAAAGAACATGATGTAATGTTGTATATCAGGTTCGGTATGTAATAATATTTGTTCAGAATCAATGTATCAAATACAAGGTGATATCTGCCAACAGACTTGGCTGCAACACTTGCACCATTCTCTGACACTTAGAGACATATCACCCTTTCTCAGTTCTCTACCTGTCTGTTGCCCATATAACATATTACATATGCGGGATCTTGATCCGGTATCACATACCCAGGACGTAGAGCATACTGAGAAAATAGTCCACGGTAATAAGGACACCCGAAGAATATGCATCAACATGTACTTTCTTCGATTGGGTGGCATGGGAATCTGGATATTCCCCTATTTCCTGCTCGGACTTATAACAGTAATAAGATTGAGCGGAAACAACGTTCCCTAGCTCAGTATAATGAAAGGTTCCTAGGCACCCTATAGAGGTCTCACAAGGCATCAACCATGCCAATTTCAAATTTTATGGGTGCCGAGAAACCCTAACGCGGATCGTCGGCTAGAATTCTAGGCGAAAAACGAATCTAGTTAACATATTAACTAAAGATCGGAAGTTACAACCTTTGTAGATCCGGTTATCCATTTCCTTAGCTCCACGTGGTCGTTCCCTCGCTGTCCATCTTGAATCTCGGACTCTCGCGACGGCTTCATCGGAGAAGTGAGCGGAATAGGTCGTCGGCTTCGTGCCGAAGATGATCTACGTCAAGGTTGCACAAGTTCAAGCTCCATCTTCATCAAGTGGTGAAACTTGTGAAGAAAACACCCAAAACAACTTGGCAAGAGGTAGAGGGTGAAGAAATAGGAGGTGGGTTCACTTTAGAATTGGATTTCTCACTTTGGATCTCAAGTTGCCATTGATGGCATCAAGGTTTCTTTCTTGAAGAAGAAGGTCAAGAAGAAGAAAGAATATGATAAGTGTTGATTTAAAATGAAAATAATTCAATACTTATCATAAGCAAACCATAGTTGAGTGTAGAGAATAGACCATGGTTAGTTGGATAGGTTAGGGTTAAGCATGAAGACAAGAATGGTTAAGAAGTCAAAGCTTCATGAAGCTTCAACTAAAAACAAACTTCTCCACCATTCTTATCTCAATCTTTTCTAAATAAATAAATGAACAAATAAATAAATAAATGAATATGCAAAACCCTAATTATCAAATTAACCATGGTTTAATTCTATACACTTAACTAAATTATCAAGTATCATCAAACATGATACAAATGTGTGCACAAAAGTACATCATATATACTTCTTGCACATCGAGTGAGAAAATCCATATAAAGTGAACCAATACTAGCTAATGCAAAGTAATATATCAAATATATAATTATACATTAAATCATTAAATCATTATTTGATTCAATGATCCGGTCATGTCGCACATAACCGACTAGTATCCAATGTATCGATTTATCGAATCAATGATTCGATAACTAGGTCATATCGAATATAACCAATCGAAACATTTATCGCGAGAATGAAATACGGTATCACATACACGCATTATTCTCGGTCCCGCACATATCTCATATGCGCTCCTATTTCGTTTCGCTTGAACCAGGAAACCTCAGATCGGACATACTGAGCGATCAGAAGATCGACGAGCTAGCCCGCTCATACTCCTGTGAATCCAACCAGTAACACTTACCGTACAGTCCGATCTGTTCGTCTGATATGTCGCATACCAAGTCTAGGGGTGGTAAACGTCAGACCCCAATAACTGATAAGTCGTGCCGATGTGAGGCTCATAACGGGTCGAGAAACTACTGGTAACACTTACCAGCAAATCTCTGATCAGCCCTGGCCACGGACTTCCCTGTTACGGCCAATCGAGCACAGCGCAACATCAACCCTCAATACCGGGAGAGACGAAACCCCTCCTATCGCTCATTGCCTCCATGTGACTCGGGACTGTACCCAAAGACCACCGTTTTGCACGCCCTCATGGACGTGGTAAGGTGGAGATCAAAGCATAGTGGGAATCACACAAGGCTCTATGATGATCTCGGGTCTACAGACTAACCTGCACAAGTGTCACCTGAGAACTGCCATCTGACGTGAGGTATAATACCATCTGGGAGTTCTCGGCGAGTCCGTCCAGTGTACCCAGTCTCCACTGAGCACCCACATACCATCTCTGATGTCAAACACCAATGGATATGGGATCATCCATCTCCCATCTCATAGGTCGAGAAGCGTATACGCTAGTCTACACTGGTATATCGATGCCCCGTCTCGATACACCCACGACTAGGGACCTTGAAGGATGTACTTATGGACTACCATGTCCCCACTAGTATGATCTGCATCATAGTCCAGGTAGTCAAGTACACATCCTAAGGGCTTTATCAACATGTAACTATAAGACAGTTTAAAGAGACAAGTGTACATGTTAAGATAAAGAGTAACCAGATAGCATACTATCATATCGAACAAGAAAGTCATCTCTATATATGTCCAAGCATCCAATATAATATACATGATCTGTACAATACTGGCCTCTAGGGCATACATACAACTAACAATCTCCCACTTGCACTAGGGCCAGCTGCTGTAGTATCGCATACCGAGCATCCCGAAGAGTCTCTCAAACTGTATCTGGGGAATGGCCTTCGTGAGTGGATCCGCCGTATTGTTCTTCGTGTCAACCCTCCTGACCTCGATCTCCCGGCGATCAACTATCTCCCGGATCAGGTGATACCGCCTCAGAATATGCCTGGATCGCTGATGGGACCTGGGTTCCTTGGCCAAAGCCACCGCTCCATTGTTATCGCAATACAAAGGTATTGGATGCTCAATGGATGGAACCACTCCAAGTTCAGTAATGAACTTCTTGATCCAGACAGCCTCTTTGGCAGTATCGTTGGCAGCGATGTATTCAGCTTCCATCGTCGAGTCTGCCACGGTTTCCTGCTTGGAACTTTTCCAGCTAACCGCCCCTCCGTAAAGGGTAAAGACAAAGCCCGACTGCGACTTAGAGTCGTCCTTATCACTCTGGAAGCTCGAATCGGTAAAGGACTCCACTTGGAGCTCTCCGTTACCATACACCAAGAACATATCTCTAGTCCTTCGCAAGTACTTGAGAATGCTCTTCATAGCTGTCCAGTGACTCTCTCCAGGATCAGCTTGATACCTGCTCACTACATTTAGTGAGTATGCTACATCGGGTCTGGTACATAGCATCGCATACATGATAGAGCCTACTGCCGAAGCATAGGGTATCCCTTGCATGCGAGCTCTCTCCAAATCAGTCTTGGGAGACATCTCTTTGGAGAGAGTGACTCCAGAGATCGTGGGCAAGTTCCCACGTTTGGACTCTTCCATACTAAACCTCTTTAGTATGGTGTCAATGTACCTGGATTGGGACAATCCCAAAATCCGTTTGGATCTATCTCTATAGATCCTAATTCCCAATATGCAGGAGGCATCACCAAGATCTTTCATTGAGAATCTTTGTGATAAGAAGAGCTTGACCGATTGCAGCATAGGAATATCATTTCCTATCAAGAGTATGTCGTCCACGTACAATACGAGGAAGATAACCTTACTCTCTGCCACCTTCTTGTAGATACAAGGTTCATCTGGGTTTTTGACGAAATCAAACTCTTTGATAACGACGTCAAAGCAGATGTTCCAACTCCGCGATGCTTGCTTTAATCCATAAATGGATTTAAGCAGCTTGCACACCTTCCCGCTGCTCCCACTGTCTACGAAGCCCTCTGGCTGAGTCATGTACACGCACTCTTCTAAATCACCGTTTAGAAAGGCGGTCTTAACATCCATTTGCCAGATTTCGTAATCATGATATGCAGCGATGGCAAGCATGATCCGGATGGATTTAAGCATAGCCACTGGAGAAAAGGTTTCGTCATAGTCCACACCTGGTCTTTGGCGAAAACCTTTTGCTACAAGTCTAGCTTTGAAAGTCTCCACTTTCCCATCTACACCAAGTTTCTTCTTCAAGATCCACTTGCTCCCAATGGGTTTTACCCCTTCAGGAGCAACGTCCAAAGTCCATACTTTGTTGGTGTACATGGATTCCATCTCGGACAACATAGCATCCAGCCATTTCACTGAGTCCCCACTCGTGATGGCCTGCTCGAAGCTAGTTGGGTCATCATCCTCCATGATGCAATCCTCGCTTCCACCGTCAATGAGAAAACCGTAGTATCTCTCTGGTGGACGAGAAACCCTACTAGATCGGCGGAGAGGCTGGGGTTCGTCGAGTTCTACTGAATTCTCTCGTTCTACCAAGTCTTCTGTTATAGTTTGTGTTGCTGGAACCTCTTCCAGTTCTACCTCAATGCTACTTGTCTGTTTCATAAGAAAACTCTTTTATAAGAAAGTGGCATGTCGAGAAACAAACACTTTTTGTTCCTCGGAGTGGTAAAAGATATACCCTCGCGAATGTTTGGGATATCCAACAAACTTACATAGAACAGACCTTGCCTCGAGCTTGTCCGGATTTTGTGTTTTAACATAGGCCGGACAACCCCATATCTGAATAAAATTAAGACATGGTCTCTTGCCATTCCATATCTCATATAGAGTGGTAGGCACTGATTTGGTTGGAACTCTATTCAATAGGTATGCAGCAGTCTCCAGTGCATATCCCCAGAAGGAAATAGGTAACTCAGCTGCACTCATCATAGAGCGCACCATATCTAATAGGGTGCGATTTCTCCGCTCCGATACACCGTTGTGCTGTGGTGTATAAGGAGGAGTAAGCTGAGAGAGAATCCCATTCTCTTTTAGATAATCTCTGAATTCGTTACTTAAGTATTCTCCTCCTCGATCAGATCGAAGGATCTTAATACTTTTGCCCGTTTGGTTCTCTACTTCTTATTTATATTCTCTAAATTTCTCAAAAGCTTCTGATTTGTGTTTCATCAGGAACACATATCCGAATCTAGAGAGATCGTCAGTGAATGTAATGAAGTATGAAGAACCATTCCTGGCATGTGTAGACATGGGACCGCATACATCACTATGTACCAGTCCTAAGAGTTCAGTAACTCTTTCTCCGTGTCCACTAAACGGAGCTTTGGTCATTTTTCCTTTGAGACATGAATGGAAAGTATCATAAGATGATAATTCGAACGGATTCAAATAACCATCCTTATGCAACTTAGCTAGTCGTGTCTCATTGATATGGCCAAGTCTACAGTGCCACAAGAAGGATTCGTTCATTTCTGAGCTTTTCCTCCTGTATGTGTTTTGTATATTGAAGACTGTATTTTGATTGAGAATGAATATGCCATTATGTAGCGAGCCTGATGCAATCAACTTTTGATCTAGGAATATATTCATAACATTATCCTTTACTACAAAATTATATCCTTCTTTACTTAATAAAGAAACTGATATAATGTTGCACATCATGTTCGGTATATAATAGCACTCATTCAGAATCATTATATTACCACTTGGTAATACTAGGTGATATTCGCCAACTGCTTTGGCTGCAACACTTTCACCGTTCCCAACTTGAACGGAATGATCACCTTTTCCCAGTTCTCTACCTTTTCGTAGCCCATATAACTGTTTACATATGTGGGATCCTGATCCGGTATCTAATACCCAGGACGTAGGGTGAACTGAGAAACAGTTCTCAATAACTAACACACCTGTAGAAGATGCATCAACATGCATGTTCTTTTGGGCGGATTGAGAATCCAGATATTCTCCTGTTTCCTGTTCATTCTTATAACACTTATAAGATAGAACGGGTTCAACGTTCCCCTGCACAGTATAACATGCGGGTTCGGTCAATACATCCATATTATTATCTTGATTAAGGCATGAACTGGTCGCTACCTGGAGAGAGAGAGAAGAAAACACTTTAGCGTATGCTCCTGCAAGATCAGATTGGTTATTATCTTATCTAATCAGGATGGCTCCCACTGCTTTTTATCAAATCTTCCTTCAAACCCTAAAAGGAAAGATTAGCCGGGATTAATTACACACTACAAGTTCGCCAATCTTTCAGCCAGGCCAGTGTCGGTACTTTGAGGGAGGTCCCCCATGCTTTCGCATGAACCTAATTAATGTAAACCTCGTTTTCCCAGAGGCGTAACCTTGTTAACACCTTTCTAGACACCTACTTGATCAGCTAATTGCAATGTGTAAAACTTTCCCAGGAGTAACTCTTACTCACAGTGGGTATCGGGATCCAACTATCTCATAGAAGGTATGCAATCTCATTGCAAATTTCAACACTTGAAATTCCTGATAATACTTTTGCCCCTAGCGTCCTGTGACCTTGACGGAGGCCAAACTACCCACAGGGCGCTAGTCAAGTTCAACCCGTCATTTCTTGATCGAATTAAACCCACCCGTACGACCCTTGACGGAGGCCAAACTACGCCGTACGAATACCCTAATCCAATCGCATCATATGCTGGCAGATAAGCACTAGTTAGCTACCATACACTACGCCTTGACGGAGGCCAAACTACCGTAGCATGAATACTAAGTAGCACTTATCTGAAATGACGGAGGGCTACGCAGGTTTTTCTGAAAACCATGAGCGTAATGAACTTGATATCGTTGTAGAATCAAAATGAAGTTTTGAAATGGAGTGATCTTGAGGCTTTTCTAGTTTTGCTAAAGGAGTCACTCCCGGTGAAGGGATCTCGGTCCTTTCCTCGTCGAATAAGGTGCGGGATATATCATATATATCGCTGTGCAAAGCAAAAACTCTTAAAAGCAATCAAAACCAAACCGAGTGTGTAGCATCTGCCAGTTACTGCTAAAGGAGTCACTCCCGGTGAAGGGATCTCGGTCCTTTCCTCATCGAATAAGGTGCAGGGTATATCATATATACCGCTATGCAAAGCAAGAACTGTAGCTACCTGTTTTGTTTAAAATTTGATTCTACAATATCTTAGGTTTCTTTTCTTTCATTAATCACATTAATGAAGTCCCATCATTTAAATACCTAAACATCTCAGATAAATACGACGTACACTTATGCCATCCGCATTCGCCTCGATGTCCCCTCGTGCACCGTTAGGTTAGGTAACTAACGACAGAGCAGGGCAGGGCTAGTGCGGGTGTAAAACATAAGTAACGTCTATATAATATATCATATATACTATATACTATATCCATCATAGAACATCACATGATCGCATCACAGATATCGCAGCAGAAGAAACATATGAAATATTGGATATACTAGGACGTCCGTATTTTCAATACGAGCCAGTATAAAACACGGATTCCACGGTCGTGATGAATAGCCAATCCTACACCCCTAGACTCCTACGAGAGCGGCAAGCAACCCTGCCAATTCTAGGGTTAGGAGACCCGGACTCGACTCCTCGAGTTGGTCTCCCACTGGACCCCAGAACCCGGTTACTTGTGCTCCCCTCCTTGGGTCTATCCTAATGCGGAAAAGTAAATAATATACAAAAGGTGAAAACTTCCGCTACCTGGAAGTGCCCCAAATAAAAGAATATTACATACAAGTTTTTACATGAATGAAAATGAAAAACACTCATCTCACATAAAAAACCCCCGGCTATTCGAACACGACGATCCAATATAACATATCCAGCAACACATAACAACACATGTCATCAACGTAAGTAAGTATGCATACCCCAATTGTCGTTAACGTATAGCAACGAAATCGGCGATATCACATATTACACTTACGGTCACAGAAAAGAAAGTGTAAAACTACAACAATTGGAATCCGCAACTGCTTTAGACATCACATGCCTAATCAAATGAAATACTTAGACATCACATGCCTAACAGTTATAAACCCCGCATTTTAGTCTCATTATCGAAAACTCTTTTCAATATCAAGTGAAACTAAACCGCTGGATTTATAACATTCATTCAGTTATCTCATAACTGTTTGTGAATTCCAATTATTGTATCACATTCCAGATAAACAGAAAATGTTAAACTTTCCGATTGAACAGTCGAATACCCAAGTTTTTCCGATACAGCTCAACACATGAAATAAGTCTAACAACATTCAGTTCGTGCCTCAGTACCAACGGTCCAGCCGTAGAAGGGTCAAGCCAACGCCTCACATGTGGCACGCCGTACTCCCCCAAACCCGAAGGTTCAAAGGGCAGTTCAAGACGGTCACATAATCGAGTTAAGGTTTGTTGTCTTCTAGAGGGTCCATCGCGTTACTTGCACTACTTAGAACGTCGTTAAACTACGGAAAAATCCAACACTTGGAAATTTTCCGACAGGGGAAAAATTGGGTATTTATATCCGGTTGAACTTTTTAACATATTCTAAAAATTATCTGGAAATACACAAAGACGAAATTTGATACCCCGATCGAAACACCGAATCCCCAAAGCAACCCCAGAAAATTCAACTCTTGAATAAAATTTAAAAATTCCCATAAAATCCAGCATCAGAAAAGAAGAATTACTGTGCAAAATCTATTGTGCACTGTGAACAGTGGGCGGCGGAACCGCGGCAGAAGCCATGCTTCTGCCGCGTTTCCGCGGCTGTTTAGACGTATCATGAGCTCGTGTTTCACCATAATTCTTAGATCTTCCTGCTGAAATTTTTAGGCATTTTTAATTTGGAAAAATCCTAGATTTTAGAAAAAGTCCAGAGAGCATGTTTGGTTTAGGGTTTCGGGTTCGTTCGGGCTTCAAATTTCGTCTGGACTTCGCCTAAGGCTCTAGCTAGGCTCTGATACCAGTGAAAGGTTCCTAGGCACCCTATATAGGTCTCACAAGGCATCAACCATGCCAATTTCAAATTTTATGGGTGTCGAGAAACCCTAACGCGGATCGTCGGCTAGAATTCTAGGCGAAAAACGAATCTAGTTAACATATTAACTAAAGATCGGAAGTTACAACCTTTGTAGATCCGGTTATCCACTTCCTTAGCTCCACGTGGTCGTTCCCTCGCTGTCCATCTCGAATCTCGGACTCTCGCGACGGCTTCATCGGAGAAGTGAGCGGAATAGGTCGTCGGCTTCGTGCCGAAGATGATCTACGTCGAGGTTGCACAAGTTCAAGCTCCATCTTCATCAAGTGGTGAAACTTGTGAAGAAAAAACCCAAAACAACTTGGCAAGAGGTAGAGGGTGAAGAAATAGGAGGTGGGTTCACTTTAGAATTGGATTTCTCACTTTGGATCTCAAGTTGCCATTGATGGCATCAAGGTTTCTTTCTTGAAGAAGAAGGTCAAGAAGAAGAAAGAATATGATAAGTGTTGATTTAAAATGAAAATAATTCAATACTTATCATAAGCAAACCATAGTTGAGTGTAGAGAATAGACCATGGTTAGTTGGATAGGTTAGGGTTAAGCATGAAGACAAGAATGGTTAAGAAGTCAAAGCTTCATGAAGCTTCAACTAAAAACAAACTTCTCCACCATTCTTATCTCAATCTTTTCTAAATAAATAAATGAACAAATAAATAAATAAATGAATATGCAAAACCCTAATTATCAAATTAACCATGGTTTAATTCTATACACTTAACTAAATTATCAAGTATCATCAAACATGATACAAATGTGTGCACAAAAGTACATCATATATACTTCTTGCACATCGAGTGAGAAAATCCATATAAAGTGAACCAATACTGGCTAATGCAAAGTAATATATTAAATATATAATTATACATTAAATCATTAAATCATTATTTGATTCAATGATCCGGTCATGTCGCACATAACCGACTAGTATCCAATGTATCGATTTATCGAATCAATGATTCGATAACTAGGTCATATCGAATATAACCAATCGAAACATTTATCGTGAGAATGAAATACGGTATCACATACACGCATTATTCTCGGTCCCGCACATATCTCATATGCGCTCCTATTTCGTTTCTCTTGAACCAGGAAACCTCTGTGTAGGACTCTAAAGACTCGTCAATACGCCGGTAGCAGATGATGATCATATCAAGCACCCACAAGCCGCAAGCGGTCTGCTAAACGTAACGGCCATCCGGGTACTGAGCGATCAGAAGATCGACGAGCTAGCCCGCTCATACTCCTGTGAATCCAACCAGTAACACTTACCGTACAGTCCGATCTGTTCGTCTGATATGTCGCATATCAAGTCTAGGGGTGGTAAACGTCAGACCCCAATAACTGATAAATCGTGCCGATGTGAGGCTCATAACGGGTCGAGAAACTACTGGTAACACTTACCAGCAAATCTCTAATCAGCCCTGGCCACGGACTTCCCTGTTACGGCCAATCGAGCACAGCGCAACATCAACCCCCAATACCGGGAGAGACGAAACCCCTCCTATCGCTCATTGCCTCCATGTGACTCGGGACTGTACCCAAAGACCACCGTTTTTCACGCCCTCATGGACGTGGTAAGGTGGAGATCAAAGCACATTGGGAATCACACAAGGCTCTATGACGATCTCGGGTCTACAGACTAACCTGCACAAGTGTCACCTGAGAACTGCCATATGACGTGAGGTATAATACCATCTGGGAGTTCTCGGCGAGTCCGTCCAGTGTACCCAGTCTCCACTGAGCACCCGCATACCATCTCTGATGTCAAACACCAATGGATATGGGATCATCCATCGCCCATCTCATGGGTTGAGAAGCGTATACGCTAGTGTAGGTATATCGATGCCCCGTCTCGATATACCCACGACTAGGGACCTTGAGGATGTACTTATGGACTACCATATCCCCACTAGTATGATCTGCATCATAGTCCAGGTAGTCAAGTACACATCCTAAGGGCTTTATCAACATGTAACTATAAGACAGTTTAAAGAGACAAGTGTACATGTTAAGATAAAGAGTAACCAGATAGCATACTATCATATCGAGCAAGAAAGTCATCTCTATATATGTCCAAGCATCCAATATAATATACATGATCTGTACAATACTGGCCTCTAGGGCATACATACAACTAACATATAATAAGTAGGTTCGGTTAAGGCATCCATATTATTATCTTGATTAAGGCGTGACATAGTCGCTACCAGGAGAGAGAGAGAGAAGAAAACACTCTGTGTGCGCTCTTTCAAGATTAGATTGGTTATTATTATTTTATCTAATAAGGATAGCTCCCACTATTTTAGTCAAATCTTCCTTCAAAACCTAAAAGGTATGACTAGCCGGGATTAATTACACCCTACAAGTTCGCCAATCTTTCAGCCAGGCCAGTGTCGGTACTTTGAGGGAGGTTCCCCGTGCTTTCGCACGGACCTAATTAAAATAAACCTCATTTTCCCATGGGCGTAACCCCGTTAACACCTATCTAGACACCATGAGTAACTCTTACTCGCAGTGGGTATCGGGATCCAACTATCACATAGAAGGCATGCAATCTCATTGCAAATTTCAACACTTGAAATTCCCGATAATATTCTGCCCCTAGCAACTTATGACCTTGGCTAAGGTCAACAAATCATAAGCGCTAGCCAAATTCAACCCGTCATTTCCTGATTGAATTAAACCCATCCGTACGACCCTTGGCTAAGGTCAACAAAGTCGTACGACTACCCTAACTCAATCACATCTCATATTTTAGCAGATAAACACTAATTAGCTACCGTACACTACGCCTTAGCTAAAGTCAACAAACGCAGCATGAATACTAACTAGTCTCTATTTGAAATGACGGAGGGCTACGACAGGTTTTTATGAAAACCTTTTGCGTAATGAACTTGATATCGCCGTAGAATCGAGTGATTTTGAAAAGGAGTGTTTTTTAGGCTTTTACTAGTTTTGCTAAAGAGGTCACTCCCGGTAAAGGGATCTCGGCTCTTTCCTTATCGAATAAGGTGCATGATATTTCATAAATACCACTATGCAAAGCAAAAACTATATAAGCAATCAAAAGACAAACCGAGTGGGTTGTAGTATCTTCTAGTTTCTCTAAAGAGGTCACTCCCGGTGAAGGGATCTCGGCTCTTTCCTTATCGAATAAGGTGCTGGATATTCTACAAGGAATACCGCTATGCAAAGCAAAAACTATAGCTACCAGTTTTAAACAAGTTTCTACAACATCTTTAGGTTTCTTTTTATTTCATTAATCTCATTAATGAAGTCCCATTATTTATTATGCTTCCTAAGCATCACATAAGAAACGAAAGCAACAATATTTATTATATCTCATATATATAATATAGGCATTCGTCTCAGAACATATCAAATGATCATATCACAGAATATCAGCAGCAGAAGAACATATATGAAATATTGGATATACTAGGAATTCCGTATTTTATTTAAGCCAGTAAAAACGCGGATTCCACGGTCGTGATGAATAACCAAACCCACATCTCTAGACCCCTACGAGAGCGGCAAGCAACCCTACCAATTCTAGAGTTGGGAGACCCGGTCTCGACTCCTCGAGATGGTCTCCCACTGGACCGTAGAACCCGGTTACTTGTGCTCCCCGCCTTGGGTCTATCTTAATGCGGAAAAGTAAATAATATACAATGGTGACATCATCCTCAACCCGGAAGTGCCCTAATAAAAGAATATTACATACATTGAATTTTACATGAATGAAAATAAAAACCCTCAACTCACATAAAACCCCCGGCTATTCAAAACACGACGATCTAATATAACATATCACAACAACACATAACATCACATGTCATCAACGTAAGTAAATATGCATATCCCAATTGTCATTGACATATAGCACTGAAACCGGCGATACACCACATATTACACTTACGGTCGCAGAAAAGAAAGTGAAAAACTACAACAGTTGGAATCCGCAACCACCTTAGACATCATAAACCCAATATATCACATACATTGGATTTCATGCCTAACCAAATGAATTCCTTAGACATCATATGCCCAACAATTATAAACCCCATATTTTAGTCTCAATATTGAAAACACTTTCCAATAACCTGTCGGGAGATTCAACAAAATTCCCGATAACCTGATCGAATGCTCGTCGGAAACTTTATTAGACGGCTGCATCGCCCGGTGCCGTCGACGAAGTGCACTAAGGCGGAACACCGCAGCCGCGAGTACCCGAACGGATGCTTTTGGCGTCGGGGTTCCTCTACAGTCACTTAGTCGGGGTTATGGGGCGTGGCTATCTAATAAGGTTACATGGCGAGTATCCGCGTCACTACGAAATTGCGACGGACTTTTGATCAACATCAAAATCCCATGGCAACCGATCAAATGAGACTGAACTGTTAGATTTATAAAATTCAAACCAGTTATCTCATAACTAATTATGTGGATTCCAAATATTGTATCACAATCACAGATAGCTAGGCGAAGTTAGATATTTCGATCGATGCAACGAATTCCCAAAAATTCCCAGAGATCTCAACACTTGAGCACAGTTAAAGTTAATCAGAGACATGCCATAGCATATACGGACCATCAGCTGAAGGGCCCGACCCAAGCCTCTCAAGTGGCGCCGCGGATCCACCGCCTAAACCATGTTTTGGCCACGGATCCGTGGTCACTTAGACGAGTTAGGGTTTCATTCTTCAGGTGTGTCCATAGAATCCCTGCATGATTTTCTGAGTATTTTTAACAGGGAAAAATCCAACTTTTGGAAAAATTTCCAGAAAGGGGGTCATTTCAAGCTTTCGGAGTTCGATCGGACTTTAAACTTCGTCTAGACAACGCCTAATGCTCTAGCTTGGCTCTGATACCACTGTAGGGTTAGCTTAGCACCTTGTAAAGGTTTTGGCAAGGATCAATCATGCTACTTTTAAATTTTAAGGTGCTAAACAAACCCTAACCAAGATCTTAACTAGAGAATTAGGGTAAAATATGATATGTAAACCCTTTACATCTAAGTGAACAAGGAATACAACCTTTGTAGACTGGTCCTTCACTTCAATAGCTCCATGTAGTAGTCCCTTCGCTGCGATCATGAACTTTCGGACTCTAGAGAGGCTCCCATGAAGAAACGAACAAGCTTGCTTCGAAGTTTTCGAGGCCGAAAATGATCTACGTCGAGGAGACACTAGCTCATGCTGTCTCTTCACTAATTGTGTAGATTAGTGAAGCAAACACCCTAAACTAAATGGCTAATAGAAGATGATGATGAAGTAGGAAGTGGGCTCACTTTATATATATTTTTCTCACAAGTTATTATCACTTTCACAAAAGCTAGAAAGCTTGAATGAGGAAGAAGAAGATGAAGATCAAGTGATGAATGAATCCATGAGGTTAGAAATGCAACCATGATTTGTGTATGTCATCCACTAACCATTGTAGAGACTTATCCATAGCTATGAGTTAAGGTTTGGGTCAAAAAATATCTTAAGCTAGACAAACAAGTAGACTAAGTCAATGTTTTCCACAAGCTTCTATAAGCTTAAACCATGACTCATTATCCAAATGTTTGAATTACTTAAAACAAATAAAACCCTAACTTAACCCTAGCATGGTGCGAGTCTCATACATACATGTTGCATGTGTAACCTAGCATGACACAACAATATATATCACATATATATTTTATGCAAAAAGAAAACAATACATTTAACATATATCACATATATATCAATGTATCATAAAGTGAGAAAAGAAATCTTAAGTGAGCTAATATTAGTCAATGTAATTTAATATATCAAATATATAATTATACATTAAATTATTAAATCAACTCTTGATTTAATAATCCGGCTATAATACATATAACCGACTAATATCAAATGAATCAACTTATCGAATCAACATTTGATCCGATAACCCGGCTATATCACATATACTCGACCGATATCACATATCGCGAGAATAGAATACGGTATCACATACTCGTATTAATCTCGGTCTCGCACATATCACATATGTGCTCCTACTCCGTTTCGCATGAACCGGGAAACCTCTATGTAGGACTCTAAAGACTCGTCAATACGCCGGCAGTAGGTGATGATCATATCAAACATCCACAAGCCGCAAGCGGTCTGCTAAACGTAACGACCATCCAGGTATTGAGCGATCAGAAGATCAACAAGCAAGCATGCTCATTCTCCTGCGAATCCGATCAGTAACACTACCGTACAGCCCGGTCTCTTCGTCTGATATGTCGCATATCACAGCCTGAGGGTGGTATAACGTCAGACCCCAATATCCTGATAAGTCATGCCGATATGAGGTCCATAACGGTTCTAAAAACTATTGATAACACTTACCAGTAAATCTCAGCAACCCTGGCCTGGGATTTCCTATTATGGCCAATCGAGCATAGCGCAACATCAACTCCCAACACCGGAAGAGACGAAACCCTTCCTATCGCTCATTGCCTCCATGAGACTCGGGACTGTACCCAAAAACCACCTTTTTGCACGATCTCTTAACCGTGGTATGGTGGAAATCAAAGCACAGTGGGAATCACACAAGACTCTATGACGATCTCGGGTCTACAGTCTAACATGTACTAGTGTCACCAGAGAACTGCTATCCGACGATAGGTATAATACCATCTAGGAGTTCTCGGCGAGTCTGTCCAGTGTACCCAGTCTCCACTGAGCACCCGTATACCTTCTCTGATGTTAAACACCAATGGATATAGGATCATCCATCGCCTATCATATGGGTCGAGAAGCGTATACGCTAGTCTACTCTGGAGTATCGATGCCCTGTCTCGATACTCCCACGACTAGGAACATTTGAAGGATATACTTATCGACTACCCTGTCCCCACTAGTATGATCTACATCATAATTTTGGTAGTCAAGTAATCATCTTAAGGGCTTTATCAACATGTGATCACAAAACAGTATTTGTTAACATGTTAAGATAAAGTGTAACCAGATAGCATACTATCATGTCGAGCAAGAAAGTCCTCCCTATATATGTCCAAGCATCCACTATAATATACATCGCATGTACAGTAATGGCCTCTAGGGCATACATATAACTAACATAATCCACATGGTATAGGCATAAGATTCACAAGTAGCAATATCTTCTAACTAAGTTCACACATCATAAACTAAAAACTTTCAAAAACATTACAAAACAAAACTACTGATCAATCAATGTCTCCTATCAATTCATCGCCTATCATTATCGTCGATGAGGATGTTCTCATCTTTCTCATATTCTCTTTTGTATTCTACGAACTACTCTTCTTCCTTCACTTCCACTGTTTTCTTTTCTTTTTCTTTGCAAGTTTTTTTTGGAATGGCATTCAAAATTTTGAGGACCTATCAAAAGTTGGTTTTAAAATATTAAGAATTTTAAAAAATTTAACAAATTTAACTAGTAAATATACTTTATTTATTGTTTTCATACCACTTGGTCCTCTATCAACTTCAAAATATTCATGAACATCCAACTAAGAAGAGCCTTCCAGTAAGCAAGGACCTTTCTCTATAATCCTTTACTGAATTCATTTAGCCATTGGGCCCAATCCGGCTCAATACCCGCCCACTTGAGTGGGTGCCCTATATATATTCATATATAGGAGGTTAGGGTTTTATGTGAGACATATAAAAGAGATATGATGCATAATACAGAGTTTTTCTAGAGAGAAACTAGAGAGTTGTCTCCTTCTTCACACGCTTCTACTTGGGTTGGCTTACAGGATGATCAAGTGGCGAATTCTCACTTTGATGATGCTCGATATCGGTGATCTCCCAGATCAGGACATGTGGCAGATGACGTATCCCAGAGCATGCAAGAAAGGACCTACAGTGGCTGACCAGACCACATCTATGCTCGTCCTACCGAGCAAACGCCGGCTCACCTCCGAGCCCCTGCACAATTGGCCTCCTCGGCCTCACAGCTCATCTCCGAGCTACCACGGAACCAAGATACCTTGGCTCTCCCGCTCGTCCGCAAGCTCTCCCGCCGATGTCATCTTCCTCGGTCTCATCGACCGACCATTGGCACCGCTCACAGGCGCAACCGCCATCCCGCGAATCTCGCCATGCGCGAGATATCCGCCGGCCACATCCCACGTTCCACGCTATCACGATCCCCCATTAACGAGCCTGTCTCGCCATTAATGGGAGGTCCCGCTCATCACGCGGGCGTGATGTCGAGAGTGTAACTGCCGGCGTGATTCTCGTACCTGCCATGCCTGCTGCCACCGATATATAAACCCCTCTTCCAGACGGTTCAAGTAAGCAATTTTTACTCCACTAAGCCGTTACTCTGCTCGGATCTTTAGTCTAACTTGATCGTCGGAGGGTCCTCAGTGGTACAACTACCCCGGGACTTCCTTGCAGTAGCTCGGCGACCACAACCTCAAACCCATTGAGATCTACACGCTTCAGGAGCATGACTCCAGGACCAATCACAGCCATCCATCGCAGCCATCAGCTGATCAACGGAGGGCGACATCTGAAGGAGATCTATGCCTCCATCAGCTGGTGCCGTCTGTGGGAACGTCTTGATTCCACAAAAACAAAAGTTCGCCTTCCGATCTCAACCTAATGGCGAGCGATCATCACGACGATCCAAGCACTAGTCGCCGCCTCCCCCTTAACGGAGGCGCGTACGAACCTCCTCCGCCGAATTCCATCAACGCCCTCGCCGGCCGAATAGACCGACTCGCGTCTGTTGTGGAGGCGCTGATCCGCGTCCAAACGGCGGGGCAAGATCACCAAGTCGCAGCTCCCCCGCCTCGGGACCAGGGCCTCTACAGGGGGAGAGAAGACTCCGTCCGCATCGGAGCGGCCGACCGCCGCCTCACTGTTTCCGACAGCCGCGGGTTCCCTGGGCCAACGTACTCAACAACCCGGTGGGCACCGCTCCATTTTGCTCCGAGGTTCTACGCTAGAGAGTTTCGCCCCGAGTCTCGTCTCACCCCTGTCCCTCCCGAGGCGGTGGCGATCAGCTCACCTGTTTACAGGCATGACCGGCACCCCCTCTCTCGATGGGGTCGCGCACGCGAGACTCTCTACGGCAGCTCAAAAACAACCCCACCGGGGGGCGTAAGGGAACTCACCAAAAGGAACCGAGGCTCATCGAAAATCATGGTCATGACGGCTGGGGGTACATTAAGTACATACAAGACTTAGTACCCCGCGCCAGCTGTGGAGGCCGACAGCTGTTCGAGGAAGAAGTCGAGGGAGATCGAGTCGTTCACTTTTGACGACGGGGACTTTCATAGCATATCCTTGCCCCACAACGACCCCCTGGTGATCACGGCTCGGGTCCATCGGTATGAAGTGCACAAAATCCTGGTCGACTCGGGAAGCTCGACAGACATTCTCTTCCATGATTGCTTCCTACGCATGGGGCTCACAGCGGCAAACCTGAGGCCGACCTCCCACGTCCTTTCAGGATTCACCAACCAGTCCATCTCGGCGGAGGGGGTATTCACTCTACAGTTCAACATCGGGGAGGCCAACCGTACGCAGACATTGCCGGTGGAATTCATCGTAGCGAGAACTCCATCGGCCTACAACATCCTCCTCGGCCGCCCCACGCTGAACTCCCTCCGGGTCCAGATATCGACCTATCACCTGGCGATGAAGTTCCCCTTTGACCAGGGCGGGATAGGTCGGGTCTACGGAGACCAGCAAATTGTAAAGGTTTGCTTCACCGCAACATCTTCATCGGAGAGACCAGTCGACGATGTCGAAGGTAAGGATGACATCAGGGGTTCTCTAGACACTCGAGACTAGCAAAAAGGGGTCCGAGGGACCCCGGTGGAGCCTCTGACAAAGGTCCCCCTCATGGAAGGGGACGACGAAAAACTCGTTCAGATCGGGTCGCTTCCGACAGGAACTCAACGAGACAACCTGGTTCATTTCCTCAGAAACAACTCCGACGTGTTTGCCTGGACACCTTCTGACATGCCTGGGATCGACCCCAAAGTTATATCTCACAAGCTCGGGATAGATCCTACGGCCCGACCCGTCAGACAAAAATAGCGAAGATTCACCCCGGTCAAACAGAAGGCTATCGAGGACGAGGTGGATAGGCTCCTCACCGCCGACTTCATTCGGAATGTGCCCTATTCGGAGTGGCTAGCGAACGTAGTCCTAGTTAAGAAGTCAAGCAGGAAGTGGCGCAAGTGCGTCGACTTCATCGACCTTAACAAGGCGTCCCTTTAGGACAACTATCCCTACCTCGGATAGACCAGCTCGTCGACAGCTCGGCAGGCCACGAGCTATTGAGCTTCATGGATGCCTTCTCCGGCTACAATCAGATCCGTATGAATCCGACAGACGAAGACCTTACCGCATTTACAACGGACCGGGGGGTATACTGCTACAAGGTGATGCCCTTCGGCCTTAAGAACGCCGGAGCTACATACCAACGGTTGGTCAACAGCATGTTCGAGCCATAGATCGGGAGGAACATGGAAGTTTACGTCGACAATATGCTCGTCAAATCGGTCTCGTCGACCGACCACTCCAAAGACCTGGGCGAGGCCTTCGAGGTACTCTGCAAGTTCAAGATGAAGCTAAATCCCGCCAAGTGCGCATCCGGGGTCACCGGGGGAAAGTTCCTAGGTTTCATGGTCACCCATCGTGGGATCGAGGCCAACCCAGAAAAAATTGACGTTATCCTCAACATGACCGAGCCCAAGACCAACGTCGAGACCATGAGACTAACCGGGCGGGTGGCCGCTTTGAGCCGCTTCATGTCGAGGTCTGGGGAAAAGTGCCTCCCGTTCTTCAAAGCTCTAAGGAAAATTCTGAGGTTCGAGTGGTCAGAAGAGTGCCAGACCGCCTTCGACCAGTTAAAGAGGCACCTTGCGACGACGCCACTGCTCACCCGACCGATCGAAGGGGACGAGCTATCGCTGTATTTGGTGGTATCCGACCAAGCGGCAGGCTCAGTGCTCGTCCGGGAGGTCGACGGAGTGCAGAGGCCGGTATACTACATGAGCCACGTCTTCAAAGATGCAGAGACGAGATATCTGGCCATAGAGAAGATCGTCCTTGCCCTTATTGTGGCCTCAAGGAAGCTACGGTACTACCTCCAAGCGCACACTATCCTCGTTCTCACCGAGCGCCCGCTAGGGGATATCCTCACCTCACCCAAATCCTCAGGCCGCCTAGAGAAGTGGAGGTGGGAGCTGTCTCAGTTTGACATAAAATACCGCCCGAGGCAGGCCATCAAAGCACAAGCCCTGGTCGACTTTATCGTCAAGTGCACCATCCCCGGTAAGGGACCGGAGCCCGCGCCAACCCTCACGGATCGACACCCGATCATGGGGAGACCCGACTCGGTCCCTGAGTGGGTCATCTACGTTGATGGGTCCTCAACCAAGGAAGGCTGTGGCGCCGGCCTTATCATTCGGGGCCCGAACGAGGCAGAAATGGAATATTCCCTAAGGCACAGATTCAAGGCTTCAAACAACGTGGCAGAGTACGAGGCCCTGTGGCTGGACTTCGTATGGCCTCCGGGCTGGGGCTGAAGACAATTCGAATCCGCAGTGACTCAGCCCTAGTCGTTGGCCAAGTGACCGGCCACTTCGAGGCCCGGAAACACCTAATGGTGAAATATCTGGCCGAGGTAAGAAAACCTCGGAAGAACTTTGATGAAGTCCAGATAGAACAAATACCCAGACAGCTCAATGCCCAAGCCAACGCCCTGAGCAAGCTGTCCTCATCCTACTCGGCCAACAACAAGCGGTCAATCCTCTTCGAAACCTTGCCAGGCCCAGCATGGAAGACGGGGCGACAATACTCCATGTATACACAGCGCAGGAAGACGACAAAGACTGGAGGAAGCCCCTCATGGAATTCCTAAGGGATGGTGCGCTCCCAGAAGATCAGGGAGCCGCCCGCCGCCTCTGGGCCAAAGCCCGTCACTTCGTCTGGAGCAATGGGAACCTTTACAAGAAATCCTTCACTCAGCCCCTGCTCCGGTGCGTCGACCCCCACGAAGCTGACTACGTCATCCGTGAAATCCATGAAGAGGTCAGCGGCGCACACCAAGGGGCCCGAACCTTAACCCAGAAGGCATTATTCCAGGGGTACTACTTGCCAACTATTCACGAGGACGCCCAGAGGCTCGTCAGGAGATGCAAAAGCTGCCAACTCCACGGAAGCATATCTCGCCTCCCAGCCACCGAGCTGACCGCGCTAACCTCCCCGCGGCCATTCGCTCAGTGGGGATTGGACATGACAGGATAATTCCATACCGGCGCGGGCGGGCACAAATATGTTCTCGTCGCAGTAGATTATTTCACGAAGTGGATCGAAGCCGTCCCCGTCAGAAAATCGGACGCCGCCATGACCATCAAGTTCCTGCAGAACAACCTGATACTCCGGTTCGGCATCCCGAGGTGTATCATCATCGACCACAGGATGAACTTCGAGAACGAGAACGTCAAGGATTTCTGCAACGAATATCATATCCTCATGAAGTTCGCCGCGGTCGCACACCCTCAATGCAACGAGCAGGCCGAGGTCGCCAACCGGGACGTCCTCAGGGGTCTCCAGACCCGCTTGGAGGGACGCCAAAGCAGTTGGGTCGAGGAATTGCCCCGGATCTTATGGGCCCTGCGCACGTCAAAGAAGACCCCCACCGGGGAAACCCCTTTCAGCCTCTGCTACGGGACCGAGGCGATGGTCCCGGCGGAAATCGGGCTACCCAGTCACCAGGTCGAACACTTCGACTACAAAGCAAACACCACGGTACTGCGGTCCAACCTGGACATCTTGTTGGAGAAACGGGACCGGGCTCAAATCAGGGCTGCCGCCTATCAACAGCAAACTGCCCGATACTACAACGCGCGGGTCAAGCGTCGCTCCTTCATGACCGGAGACCTAGTCCTACGGCGAAACGAGTTCGTCGATCAAGGCAGGCTGCATATGTTATCCCCAAAATGGGACGGTCCTTTCCTCGTCTCCGAAGTACTTCCCGGCGGAGCCTACCGCTTACAGGACGCGGATGGCCGCAAGTTTCCACGGCCTTACAACGCTGAGAAACTTAAGCTGTATCAATGAAACGGATACCTACGAGTGTGTACCTCTCCTTTCTCAAAGGCAATGTAAATTTTTCTAAAAAGTTCTTTCTACTTAAATAATAATAGGGGAACGCTAGAGCATTGCAAAAAGAGGAATCTTATTAATTCAAAAAGGTACTCTGGGCTCTTCAGCCTTACAAAAAGAGTTACAAAAGAGGTGGAACGGTATCGAGGAAGTACTCCTGGTGATATTCATAGTAGATCTCCGGCAACCGGGCCCTAGCCGCTGCATCCCGCTCCTGCCGACGCTGCATGCGGACCCGGGACGCCACGAAAGCACCCGATTCACCGCCTGCTGAGCCTTGACCCACGATGTACTTCATCTTGAAACATTCAAGGATTAGAAGCAAGGATCGGTTGTGCCTGGCCATCGAGATGAGGCCGAATAGGAAGATCGAATTCACCTTGTCGAGCGCCTCGTCCAGAAGCTCCTCGGTGAAGGGGTTGTCCAGCCCCGGGGACCTCCTCTAGATCGCGTACATCAGGAGTTGGAGCAAGGACGACCGTCGAGGGAGTAGACGGCCGAAGTGATCCTCGAGGAGCCAAACCACTCCCCGGCACCCCTCCTCGGACAGCGATTGGTCGTACAAGGAGACATCACCAAGGGTGATAATCTCTTCGGTCAAATACACGCGCCCGGTCATCCTGAAAGTAAGCGGTGCCAAAGGAACTGCCATCTCCTCCTCTACTTATAGCTTCAAGCAGAATCTTCAAGGACCCGGATTCTCGGGCATGTCGGCACGAATCTTAAGAATCGTAGCAACTACCCCAATGCCACGCCGTCACGTGGCGAAACTGGCACGACATTCCAAAACGCTTTGCGACCCCTACGCGATCGCGACACGTATCACTCACTACTGTCCATCTTCCCAAAGCCCTCACAAAGAGGCAGCCCAGCAGCTATCCTGTTCGGCTATCCCTGGCTGGCAGCTTGCCTACCCTACAACGCCAGGGATCTAAGCCATCAAAAAGAGGCAACCGAGCAGCTTCACTGCTTGGTTCATCCTTGCCAGACCTCCCACGGCCCCTTCAGCGCCAAGGACCTAAGCCCTCACCAAGAGGCAGCCCTGCAGCTCCCTGCTCGGCTATCCCTGACCGGTAGCTTCCCTTCCCTACAACACCAGGGATCGAAGCCCTCACCAAGAGACAGCCCTGCAGCTACCCTGCTCGGCTATCCCTGGCTGGTAGCTTCCCTACCCACAATGCCAGGGATTAAAGCCCTCACCAAGAGGCAGCCCTGCAGCTCCCTGTTCGGCTATCCCTGGCCAGTAACTTCCTTACCCCACAACGCCAGGGATCGAACCCCTCACCAAGAGGCAGCCCTGTAGCTACCCTGCTCGGCTATCCCTGGCTGGTAGCTTCCCTACCCCACAATGCCAGGGATCAAAGCCCTCGCCAAGAGGCACCGGGCAGCAACCCTGCTCGGCCATCCTTAAGGACAAAAAGCCCTTGCCAAGAGGCACCAGGTAGCAACCCTGCTCGGCCATCCTTAGTAGGCCACTTATGGCCCCTCCCGCGCTAAGGATGAAAAGTCCTCGAAAGAGGCAACTGGGCCCGCCCTTGCTCGGTTATCCCTGGCTGGTAGCTCCCTACCCCAACAAACCAAGGATCAAAGCCCTTGCCAAGAGGCAATCGGGCCCGCCCTTGCTCGGTTATCCCTGGCTGGTAGCTCCCTACCAAACCAGGGATCAAAGCCCTCACCAAGAGGCACCGGGCAGTAACCCTGCTCGGCCCTTTCTTAAGGATCAATGCCCTCGCCAAGAGGCACCGAGCAGCTACCCTACTCGACCCCATCCTTAGTAGGCCACTCACGGCCCTTCCCGTGCTAAGGATCAAAGCCCTCGCCAAGAGGCACCGAGCAGCTACCCTACTCGGCCCCATCCTTAGTAGGCTGCTCATGGCCCCTCCCACGCTAAGGATCAAAGCCCTCGCCAAGAGGCACCGAGCAACTACCCTTCTCTGCCCCATCCTTAGTAGGCCACTCATGGCCCCTCCCACGCTAAGGATCAAATCCCTCGACAAGAGGCACCGAGCAACTACCCTGCTCGGCCCCATCCTTAGTAGGCCACTCACGGCCCCTCCCACACTAAGGATCAAAGCCCTCGCCAAGAGGCACCGAGCAGCTACCCTGCTCGGTCCTATCGTTAGTAGGCCACTCATGGCCCCTCCCGCGCTACGGATCAAAAGCCATCGAAAGAGGCAACCGGGCCCACCCTTGCTCTGTTATTCCTGGCTGGTGGCTCCCTACCCCAACACACAAGGGATCAAAGCCCTTGCCAAGAGGCACCAAGCAGCTACCCTGCTCGGTCGACCACCAGCATGCCTCTTCAAGCTTCCCACGCTAAGGAACATGATCTCACCAAGAGGCATCCGGTTCTACGTCTAAGCAATCTCTACCTCGACTTTGGGGCCATGGAGATACCGTCTTCGCACGATCTTTGCACACTCGGCAAGCTAACAGATTCAACTCGATGTGTGATCGCTAGATAGAGAACCAACATAAAACGAAGGCAGTACTGCGCAAATACGAGTGTTTACCGACAAAGGAAAATACAAGCACAAACGCTACTGCAAAAACAAAAATCTTTATTCACAAAGCAAAAAGTCTTTACAAGGGTACTGTGGGCTCCCCAGCCTTACAAAATGCCCGGAGGCTTACAAAAGAGAGAGGAGGAAAAGCCAAGAAGTTCGGGCTGCGAGCCCGGCCTAGGCCTCGCTTCCCTCATCACTGTCGACCGGGGGCATGACCACTGAAAGTGGGACCCGAGCTCGAAGCTCACCGTCGGCAAACTCTGGAAGCTGCTCCTTGACGGCATCAAGAGCTTTGTTCCATGCAATGGCGGAGGCCTCGCCGAGGTCAACGTAAAACTGGTCCGACCCCTTGTAATCGGCCACCGCCTTTCTAGCCCGGATCTTGGCAACCTCCATCGTCTGAAGCACCGCCTCGGCATCCCGCTTGCTGGCATCCCTCGCCCTCTTCATGGCATCAAAGAGGTCGGCCAGTTCCACCAACTTCGCCTCGATGGCTTGGTGGGAATCGCTCAGGCGGCGATAGGACTCCCGACACTTTGAAATGGCGAGCTCCATGGCTTCCGACCGGGCTCCAAGGACCGCCGTCCTCTCCCTCTCCAGACGTAACTCGAGTCGCAGACCATCACCCTCCGAAGAAGACTCTTCTGCTGACCTCGCAGCATGAATAACCCCCTCGGCCTCCATACGAGTAACAAGGGCACAGTGCCGAAGGACCTGGTGAAAAACGGCAGAAAGACTTAGGGACACCCGAACTAAGGAGAGAGTGCTCGAAATAACACATGAGGGAGTACATACCTGAACCGCCTCGTGTGCGATAGCCACCATTTGGGCCCCCAGGTTCCCCCGCGGCATCCGGCCCCCAGCCGACTCCTCCATATCAGCAAGAAGACTGGTAGCAACGGAAAGCCCCGACGGGACCACAAAGTGGGCATCCCCCTCCTGCAAGGGAATCCCCTCCGGAATCTTCGTCGGCAGCGTGTGAGAGACCGTCCTCTTCCTCTTAAGAGGAACCCCATCTTCATCCTCCCCTGCATCCCTTGTCTGGGGCTCGGGAACCCGTGGGCATCTTTGGCCGCCGCCAGAATAATCGTCGAGGGCTCGTGACGGGGCAGATATCCCCACCGTCGGAGGCGCATCTAGCATGGGGCCCGGGTCAGCCAGAGGCACGACCACAACGCCGGCCTCCCCCCAGGACCGAGCGCCGACGGCACCAAGAGCCTTGGTTTGATCCATCTATCTTGCCAAAGGGGGAAGAGGCTCAACTCAGAAGGAAAAGAAGTAGGAGAGAGGAAAATAATACATCTAACTTGATGGAGAAGTCCTCGAAAATGCAGAAATCCGACCTAAGAGGAGAGCGCCGAGCTTACAAGATCAAGAGTGAGGGAAATATGAAGAGAGATGGGCCCTGAAGTGGACCCATCCCTATTTATAGCCACCGGCGTCCTCATCCAACGGCGACAGTTGATTCCCGCCGAAACGACTCTTCGCATTCGACGGCCACGATCGCTCCACCTGTTGCAAGCGCAACATCCTATCGGACGCCAGAAGCCTACAGCACGTCACATCAGCCAACCGGCACCCGACACGTAGTCTGTCACCTCAGCAAAAGTGCACACGATCTGTTGCACCCTCTTTAATGCGGAGATCTCGCCCTGATTCGCTGGCATCACCCAGAAAAAACAGCCGATCGCCCAGGGATATGCCCGACGATATCTTCGAAAAGGAGCCCACCTCAGGTGACCAGGCAAACCACTCTCGATCCGACCCGTCAGCTGATCGGGACAATAGTGGGGGGCTAATGATGATGATCGATATCGGTGATCTCCCAGATCAAGACATATGGCAGATGACATGTCCCAGAGCATGCAAGAAAGAACCTACAGTGGCCGACCAGACTACACCTATGCTCGTCCTACCGAGCAAACGTTGGCTCACCTCCGAGCCCCTGCACAATTGGCATCCTCGGCCTCACAGCTCGTCTCCGAGCTATCACGGAACCAAGATTCCTCGGCTCTCCCGCTCGTCCGCGAGCTCTCCCGCCGGGGTCAACTTCTTCGGTCTCATCGACTGACCATCGGCACCGCTCACAGGCGCAACCGCCATTCCACGAATCTCGCCATGCGCGAGATATCCGCCGAGCACATCCCACGTTCCACGCCATCACGATCCTCCATTAACGAGCCTGTCTCGCTATTAATGGGAGGTCCCGCTCATCACGCAGGCGTGACGTCGGGAGCGTAACTGCCGGCGTGATTCTCGCGCCTGCCCTGCCTGGTGCCACCGCTATATGAACCCCTCTTCTATATGGTTCAAGTAAGCAATTTTTACTCCACTAAGCCGTTACTCTGCTCGGATCTCTAGTCTAACTTGATCGTCGGAGGGTCCTCGGTGGTACAACCACCCCAGGACTTCCTTGCAGGTATCTAGACGACCACAACCTCAAACCCATTGAGATCCACACGCTTCAGGAGCCTGACTCCAGGACCAATCACAGCCATCCATCGCGGCCATCAGCAGATCAACGGAGGGCAACATCTGAAGGAGATCTACGCCTCCATCACAGTTCTACAAAGTGTAGTTTCCTTCCGGCTGTTGCTTGGAGGCGTTAAAGAACAGATCTCATATGTGACGTGGACAAGGTAATCGATCTAATCAATCGAATCAGGTATTTCGGTAAACCTTTAGAGTAGATACATGTATTTCCGCTGTGCTTAATTGTTTGTTATGTATCTACGTCAGCTAAAGTGTACATTGATATCAGAGTCATGCATCTCACGTTCGTAGAATTATAGATATGTGATTTTTAAATTTTTACAACTCAAAAGTTGTGTTTTTTTTAATCTAAACATAGATCAAATTTTTTTTATTATTTTATGACAGATCATTGATTTTAGGGTTATCGTTTGATGGATCTTTTAAAATCTGTCTATTTTGCATCATTATATGTCACCATAAATTAAATCTACTTTATTTATGACGCCTTGATATAGTTTTTTTAGTTCGTTGATGTGGAATAACCCATGGAACAAAGATGAGATAAATTTTTGTAAAGATTGGATCTTTTGTGTAAAAAGAAAATTTTAATTTTTTCTCTATTTTGGTGAGCATTAATGGCGGCCAGATCGCAAATTTTTTCTAAACCCCTAACCCTATTTTTTTGGATAAAAGAAAACTTATGGGATTTTTGGATTTTGGTAATAGCATCAAAAAAAATTTAGGATTTTTTTTTGGAACCAAATATTTTTTTGGATTTTGATTTGGAACCAAATATTTTTTTTGGATTTTTGGTTTCAAACCAAAAATATTTTTCTTGGGATTTTGGTTTGGAACCAAAATTGTTTTGATTGTGGTAGTGGGCCAGATATTTTTTTTAACAAAAAATAATAATTTCTGGAAATTTTATTTTTTCATAAGTTTTTTATTAAGAAAGAAGAAATATTCAATTTTTTTTAAAAAGCATTTTTTTAAAAAAAAGTTCACGGGGGCGGGACCCAGGCCAGAGCTGGACTTGGGCAGGGCCCAGGCCCTTGGCCGGAGCCGGATGGACAAGGGCTCGGAGCCAGGTGGAGACGGGCTCGGCGGCTCGAGCCGGTCCGAACCCGATCGGATTCGGCGGCTCGAGCAGAGCCGAACTGGCGACTTGAGCCGAGCCGGTCCGGCGGTTCTAATTTTTTTTAATTTAAAAAAAAACCAAAATATCTCAAAAAATTCAAGAAAATTCAGAAAAATACCTGAAAATTCATAAAAATTCTAGAAAATTAAGAAAATTATTTTTTTGAGTTTTCTTATTTTTGGGGAGTTTCGCACTCAAGTTTTGGGTTAGTTAAAGGTTTTGCTGTTAACTCTGAGAGTTATATTTTTTTCAAAAATTTTGTTTGCTCACCAAAAGTTTCAAATTTTACTCACATAAAATTTTAGAGATTTACTAGATAGTTGTTCCATTGCGCGTATTAATTTCATGAATAAAACAAAAACCCTATTAAAACAGACAAGATAAGAGAGGGTAGTTTAAATAAAAATGAAATTTGTTATATTGATTGTTGTATTTTGCATTGTGCATGGCATATTATATATACAAATATGCATACTACATTAATCTAACAAATTTCAAGTAGGAGATTTCGAGAGAAGACGGGGGTATAGATTCAACTACCCAATCTACTTTGTTTCTAGAAAATCTGTGATCCGTTTTTCAATCATCTTAACAAAATTTTAAATTTTATATTTTTGAAGGATGTGGTTAGAGCCATATGCCTTCTCCTCTTTTTTCGGGGTGTAGGTTTATTATTGTTGTTAAGATAGGTTGAAAACGAAGCGTTTTTTGGGATAGAACGGTACTCCATTATATGTCATAGTCTTTATACATCCATAATAAAGTCAAGATATCGTCAGTCTCACCATGGGTGAGGTGATAGATGAAGATAACATAACAAAATATAAATATTAGTTTAATGTTACATGAACAAACTAAATGGCTTGGATGCTAGTGACAAGGTAGCAGCGATGTAGCAGGGTTACACGACGCAGCACCATCGAGGTGGTAGCAATGCAGCGGGGCTACACGACACAGCACCATCAAGATGCAGCGATCTTCGGAGGAATGGCACATTTAGGATCACTCGACGTGTTGAACGCGATGAAGGGCGGTGTCATTAGTGATCATATATTTTATTACCGACACTCGCAGTTTATATTGAGCGGTAGTTACAGAGTATCTACATGCCAAGAGATGAGATGTGCGATAATTATGGGGAAATCTATGCGACATGGAAACGCCACATTATTTCTTAGTTTGGCCTTATTTTCAAATAAGGAGTCGAATCACGAAATGTGGATACACTTAAGACTTATATCTTCATTGATTAGCGATCTGAAGAATGCTGCTCCAGTTAGACTGTAGAGTGGTAGCAGAAGACAGTTATCTGTTTTCTACTCGATATATGAAGCAGTGGTTATACGGAAAGCGAATGTGATGACGTTTGCTGATACGCTTGGGTAACTGAAGCTTAAGGTTTAATCGTTAGGGACGATAGAACCAAGAGCACTGCTGATATGTTGACGAGTTCAACAGTGCGCAAGGGTGGGTGTCCTACTACAAGAGTTTAATCGAGCTACGAAAACAAAAATGACGCGTCAACAACTTAAGTGATCTGACATGGAGAAATGTGTTAGCAATAATGGATATAATAAGTCCAAAATTTGACTGTAGGAATTTGAACCGCTCCACTCGTCAGGGTACTGCATGGAAATAGGTCTTCTGCTTGGAGCAGAAAAGTTTGTGGAGGCAAATCATGTATCGAGAATATATGAATCCATTCCACATCGAGTATGTAGATAGCTATCTATAAATAATCTTCCTGTCATGGTACTGAGTGGAAGGCCTTCCGCTGGGAGCGGAAAAGTTTGTGAAAGCAAATCATATGTCAAGGACATATGAGTCAATTCTGTATCGGGGATGCCGATAGCTATCCATAAATCATGTTCCTATCATCTACAGTTTCGGTTTCGGTTTCGGTTTAGGATATTTGGATAGCTTAATGGGACAATCTGTCTTATGAATTCTTTATGGTTTTGAAAATTGACCCTTCTATAAATGTCATGAGTGGCATGGTAGATTAGGTCTATAGATAGATAGGATGACTTAACCACCTGAGGTGTATGAGTTAGCATTTGAGCCAAAGTAAAACCATCTACTTATGAGAGTTATCTTAGAGGCAAACCTACCGGAGTAAAACTATTTGGATATCCATTACAGACAATTCACTCCCATAGATACGGACCAATAAACATGAAGATACGTAGTAGAGTTTCCTAATTTAACACCTTCATTAATAATTACCCGATTTGGCTATTGATCTCACACGGAACTAAAGCGTTGATTTGTACCAAACGTGGTATTAGTAAAGTGAAGAGTCGGTTCATGCAAACAGGGTTATGCGTGTTTCACGGAGTAGTTCTAAGAACTGTAAGCAAGCCATGAGTATTTATTTTAGCAGCTCAAGGAACTCAATAAAGGAAAGGGAATCGTCAGATAGATGATGACACAGTAAACTCTACAACAAGATGTGGAAAGAAGAATTAAGAAACCCTATTTATGATAAAGAACACGATGGCAAGGTCCAATCTTACATTTTGTTTGGGAGATGCGATGTTGGTGTCAGTCTGCTGAAGACCGACATCCTAATTGAAGTTGGGGGAGGGCCGGCCAGTCTTTCGAAGACCGACTTTCTGATGGGGGAAGCATCTTTGACGACTTCGCCCGTAGCAGGAGTTGGGAGGGCTATCCATTTTGGGGCAGCCCCTTCAGCTATTACAAGCTTCTTTACGGGCCCGTTCGAGCTTTTGCTTAGCCTATTGAAGACCGAGACACTAGATTTAGAAGGCCCATTGAGAGGGGTCGTTGTGGTTACTAGTTGATCGAAGAACGACCTATTAGGAGCTTCCACTTGCAGCGTTGAGGCACCGAAACTCACTGGTGGGAACATGGTCATGAAGAATAGTCTAGTGGTGGCTTGTGTAACTTGCCCTACCGGCATTGAAAAGATAGAGGCCGCACTGGGCCCATAGGTCACTCCTCCAGTTGGGACGGAGCGAGAGTTGTTGTTGCAAGAGGTGCAGCTGGAAGCCATCGATTTTTTCTGCACAGGAGCAAGACACCAAGTTTTAGTACCTCGAATCCAAGGGCAACCATGGCGAACCGCGATTTTGTTCGCGAAACACGACACACGAAGTGTGGAGTGGAAAGAGGAAAAAGGTCCTACCGGGCGTACCAGAATCTGTTCACCGCCGAAAGACCGGACCGAGATGTTGGGACGTCTGGCCTGAATTTTGGGGGTAAATGCTATTTGGACTTCTCCATCCACCTCTACGAAGATACCAAGTTGATTTATGGCACCATATATCAGAGATTTGGACAGATGCGACTGTTGTAGCAGACTTCATCAGATTCCTCCATATTTGTGAGGGGGTTTTGATTGTGGGGACTGTTCATACCAGAATATTGCATCTTAATACCGCTCATTCATTATCTGTTTTGTTATATATCGGTACTATTAACCAGTGTCTGCTCAGTAATTACAGATTACAGGTATCCATGACAAAATACTGGAAATACATTTAAAATCACGGATATATCATTTGTGAGCCAACGCTGCAACCAGAACTGAAAACCGACCGATATCCCAAGAGTTATTTTGCAACAAATAAAGTGTACACACTTTTGGTCCAACACATAGCCTGTGTGAATACAACTCTTGGAGCATGGACCATGATGGGGGCTGCCATGATGCAAGGCAAGCGGGCATGAGAAGTGATGTGCTTTAAATGTGCATTGAATACTAAAGATTGTGTGTTGACTTAAAGCTACAATGTTTCCTTCCAAACACTGGGTGCAGACCAAGTCCAATTAGAGAAAACTAGCAGCAGCAAAGTGATGTGGGGGAACACACAAGACAACACCACAAGTACGAGACCAAGTTCTCGGAATTTGGCCGAGCACTTGCATGCCAAAAACGAGCTCGCCGGCCCTACAGTGCCAGATGGGCCCCATCTTTCTTCAGGCCCTCCCTGGCTGCCAAGTAGTCTTAGTTTTATTGTTTGTTTATTTTGCTTTGGTGCCTATAAATACAGACAGTGGGCAAGGGGTCAAGGGTTTCACATTGTGCTTACATTATCCAATACTTTTACACTTTTTGTTTCTCTTTTCTTTTGCTCTTGTACATAGATTTGAATCCCTTGAGCTCCTTGCCTCCTCTTGATCTTGCAACCTCTTCAATGAGCTTGCAAGTTTAAGATTTGGCTAATGATCTCAAGATTGTATCTTGGACATAATAAAGATCTCATTTTGTTATATGGTTCTTAGTATTTCTTTCTTGCATTTTTCTTACTTGCTTTTACATTCATGCAATTCATTACCATGCTTTATTTACTTGCTCTTTAATTCCATGTCATTTAATTACTTGCTTGTTGTCTTTTCTTTTCTTTGTATCTTTTCTTTTGCTCTTTTTTGGTTTGTTCTTGAGATGGTTGTGAATATGTGTTGTTAGGAAAAGAATACGATATTGTAAGTTAGGGTTTTTAGTTTTCCATTTCCTTTTCCTGTATTTTCCATTTGAAACTCCGCCCAAACCTTACGCAAGCGCTCCGTTAGGCACCCTACCCTACCAAGCTATCGGTGATTCCTAACCGCGACCGGTTGCGTTCGGTTTGGCCGGAGGCGAAAGCAAGAGACAAGAACGGACGGACAAAGGTCAATAAGCCGGATTTCACTAATACCGTGCTTAAAATACCCTAATCCATATTGTTGCCAATTGCTCTAGCATCATTGGTTAAGTTCGGCTCAAAAGATTGAGTACGGAATCCACTAGCTTACACTATCTTTTCTATTCTTAACAATTTATAATTATGCATATATACACATAGGGTAGATACGAACTTTCCACCCACGCGCATTAACTCATCGTAAGAAGAACGTAAAACGCTCCATCTCCCTATGGATCGACCCGTGCTCATCGCGGCTAGCTGCAAAGCGACACCGTCCTGATCGCGGTTAAACTTTAGAACTCTTAAAACTCGACACGCTAAAAGCGTGCGATCGAATAGCGCCGTTGCCGGGGAGACGGTAATGTTTTAATTCTTGTTTTTTCGGGTTAATCATTGTACATCTCATTTATACAACTAACCCTATTTTTTCAAAACAAACTAAAAATTTCAAAATTTCAAAACCAAAACAAAAACTAACTAAACTAACTTTTTTGTTCTCTGGAATTCTTACCTGCTTGCACTCTGGAACTAAACTAAAAAGATAAACAATACCAGTGTGGCACTAGTAGAACACTGAGACAGCAGAGAAAGTTTGGAGTCCCAACTCCAGAACCAACGCGGCGACATCCCCTCTACATCCGAGCTCACCGGCCCCTTCACCTCCTTCTGCCTCTAAACATTCCCCTATGCTCCAGTGTTATGTTTTTGTCCCATTTTTATTGTTTGTTTTTTTTTAATTTTTAGTGTGCAGGTATTTGGGCATTCGTATCGCTTTTTCGCACTAATATCCGTTTTTTCCGACATTTGTAGATCTTTACGGATTTGCGAACTGCGATCGTGGGGAGAAAAGTGCACATTTAACGTTAAGGTGGTTGCGAAGTACAGTGCCAAAGATCCGGGTAGTTTGACCCGCGCAAGCGAACTTTCCAAGCTATTCGAATTTACTTCAACGGGGGTTTCTTAACCCGAAAACTTATCGGTACGTACTTTACGAACACCTTCTTCTCAAATCCGACGTATCCACTATAATAACTTTGTAGGATTCTTTGCAAGTTCGCTGTCAAACGCTAAAATTGACTAACCCGTATTTGTTGTAGTGCCGAGCTTAAACATTAAAAAAAGATTATTTGATGTTTTGAACAAATTTTTTTATTGAATTGAGCATTGCATCCATTAATACGGACTTAAGGGCAAGCGAACCCTCCAACATACGGTAAAGGATTTTATCCCCTTTTCCGTGGCTCACAAATCACGAAAATGAGCATAACGTTTACCCGCACAAATTTTAAAAGAAATTAGACTTTAAGCCTTAAGGACTTCGCGCTCACTGGGAGAAGTTAACTGTGTTTAGAACACCGCTTAACGATATATTGTTTACCGGGTGTCTAGGAAAGTGTTCATGGCGAAACCGCCAAAAGAGAAAGGGTTATTTAATTAAGGGCCTTCGCGAAAGCGTCAGAAAACCTCCCCTTATCTCTGCACTTACCTGGCCTCGTGATCAGTATATCTTGAGCCTGTTTCTCGACATAATTTTACTTCGACAATCAAGTTCTTGAGCAGGTCTAGTTGACCTAAGTGAACCCTAGACCGATTAGGTGTGTGGTATTTTTGTGTCGTGATTGTTTTTGTCCAGATTCTTTTTGTGTGTATATTTCATTCTTTTGTTAATAACTAACAAACGTAAAAAATAAAAAAATAAAAAATAAAAAAATCACATTCTTTTTCTTCTCCTTTCTCTCTTCATATCATGGGTACCTCACCCAAGAAAACTCTTGCCGAACTTTGATACCCACAACCAGGCATAACTTCCTACGGTTCTTGCTTTGGCCGAACGTCGAACGATCCATCCATGCCAAAAATTTGTTTGAAAGATCGGATAGACGTGTCTAGGATGAACAAATGGACCCCGCAATCTACCTTGTATCAACCATTTCAACCTTCACCACCTTCTTACGTTGATATCCCTTTTGAGAGTCCAATTGTAACTCCAAGACCTATGTCTCTTGCTGAACGTATTGAACAATCTCGTAACCGATCTTTCACTCCTTTCACCACTACGAATTCTTTGGATCAACAATTCCATTCACCTTCTTATCCGTATGTTGATCCTACCCCTGTCCAACCATTCAATTCCTATCCATCCTACCCAAATTTTGCACCTTCCCTAGACATTGCTTCTACACAGCCTTTTGGGAGTTTTCAGTATTCAAACAATTTTGAATATTTTACTGAAACCTCTTCACAACCCATGTCTAGTCTGGAATAGTCGTTGGAAGACTTTCGGGTAGCATCGTACCAACAAATGATGGATTTGAATGCGTCCATGGCCGCCCTCATACAACCTAGTGACCCGGTAGCTAGTTTCCAACTAGTTCCAAATTTTCCAATGTATGATGAGGCGGTAGGACAGATTGAGAATTTGAGTGGTGAGAGTGAGCTGTACACCCTTCCAAATCAAACCTACCCGTCCTAAATTGAATCCCACAACTCCAGTTTTGAATGTCTATCTAGTGTTCCAAACGATTCACCGATGTAGGATAGAATAGTTAATGAGTTGTGCGACTTGATTTACCCAATTTTGAAGGGACCCTTCCAAGTGAAACTAATTCCCAATCTTTTGACCTCTACACCTCCATCTTAGAACCAGAATCGATTGACATCCATGCTTTTGATGAGGTGTCTGAGAATATTGATTTTCACTTGATTAGGGATATTGACGCCGGGAATATTTTGGATGATAAACCCGCTGCTTTGGATGAGTTTTTCTTTCCAATTCATCATCCCGAGTCATTAACTGTTTTTCCCGAACTCCATATGCGTCTTGATATTGATGATAAATGCATGGATGAGCTAATTTTTGAGGAAAATTTTGAGGATAGTTTTGAGGATGAACCGGTTTTACTTGATGAGTCGGATTTTCCAATTCATCCTATCCCCTTCATTGACTGTGTACACCCTCCTGAACCTTTACCTGATACCCTTTCTCAATCACTTCCCTCCACCCTTTCCATCGTTCCGACCGCGCAAGACATCGTATCAATTTCATTTCTTATGTCTGGTTTACCAAGTTCGGCGTACCCATGTTTTCTCACGAATCTTGAGGGATTTGACCCCATCTCTCGACGGGTTGATAGATTAGCAAAATCGCTTTTTACACATCGGTCATTACAAATTGTGCTAATTTATTCACTCCTTTTTCACCCTCAAGTTCGTACTCCATTTATTTTTCCCTTCCGCTATTCTTCTCCTCATATACCGGGACCGTATACCACTTCTATTCCCATACGGTCCCGCGTATTCTCTATTTCTTTCCTCTCTGCATTCTTTCACCAACCAGCACACTACAGAGATAGAATTTTTGAATGGTTGGTACTCACTTTTGGCCTGTGTAAGGCCTTGTATAGATTGATACTGTTCTCTCCCCCCTGACTTTAAACTTCACTGCTTAAACAGTGGAAACACTATTTCACTTAAGTTTGGGGGGGACCTTTTTGTGTATATATTTTCATTTTGCCTTTTGTTTTGTATAAATTTTCTTTTAGGAATCATCGAAAATTTTGACCCTCTTGGTATAGCTTGACAGTGAGGGCACTGTCAAGTTTAAGTTTGGGGGTGTGCTCGGTAAGCTTTCTTCCTTCGCATTTATTTGTATATTTTGCATTTGCATACTCATTTTAAAAACCCATAAAAATCGAAAAAATTTCCAAAATATAAAAACTGTCGTCAAGTTAGCTAATAGGGTAACTTAGATTTTTATTCCGAAAGCTTAGTTGATACGTTAGAAATAACTAAATCCTAGGTTTAGAAATTGAAAACCATAAAAATAACCCTCCTTCTATTTAACCTCGGTACGTCCTTACAGTTTTTTTTATAGAAGTATCTAATCTTGAGTTCAGTTCTTGAGTTAAGTCGAGACGAAGGGAAAGTATTGAAGCTTTATTGAAGGATAAGTCTGAAAAATAATTTCTATTTTTGAGTCCAAATTTAGAAAGTATATACCCTACAAACTGCACATACACGCACCTTGAAACTTGGGATAGTAGAGGATGCCTAGAAATACTATTGCCTGAAAACCTAGTATGAAATAAAAAAAGGTAATTAAAGCTAAACACCAAAAGAGCATCATTGAAAAATATATTCGGTCCTAAAAAAGAAAAACAAAAGAAAAACAAAAGAAAAAGAAAAAATAAGAAATAAAGTCAAGACTTGGAAACTGCTATTTACGCTTTAAGCTCACACATTCAGTAATCGACCGTTAGTGCCTCAAGAAGCATTAATAGTCGCATGAAAGGTACGTGAGCAACACCGTCCATCATTTAACGAAAAGAAGTAGTATTAGGTATTAGGGCAAGGGTACGACAGCTTGAATTGAATTCTTAAGTGTAGGGGTGAAATTATACACACACGTAGAGGTATACAATCAATTTTTGGAGGAAAGATAGAAATAAAGAATAAGACTTATGTTTTCCGTAAAGTTGATAAAAATTCTTGATTGGAGACCGCACTTTAGAAGGAAAACTCAGGAGAGACGAGATCTTTTTAAACTGTAAATCGTATAGGATCTGGGGTTAAATAAATATGAGGTGTGAAACATAACGGTTGAATATTTCTAACATAGGATGATAGAGTTTTTAACGTAGATACTAAACTATAGGAGTAGAATCAACGTTAACTTATGAAACTAGCTTGACGGGATTTTGTGGGTGTAATCCGCTGAAAACCCTCAGGAGACAACACTCCTCCTACTAGGGACACCTAGAGATTTAACGGCTTGTTGCACGCGCTCAGTGCAATCGCGTTACCTGCGAAAGTGAGGCTAGGATTTTGTTTTGCTCGGGACGAGCAAAAGATAAGTTTGGGGGTATTTGTTCATCCCAGAATATTGCATTTTAATACCGCTCATTCATTATCTGTTTTGTTATATATCGGTACTATTAACCAGTGTCTACTCAGTAATTATAGATTACAGGTATCCGTGACAAAATACTGGTAATACATTTAAAATCACGGATATATCATTTGTGGGTCGACACTGCAACCAAAACTGAAAACCGACCGATATCCCAAAAGTTATTTTGTAACAAATAAAGTGTACACACTTTTGATCCTACACATAGCATGTGTGAACACAACTCTTGGAGCATGGAACCTGATAGGGGCTGCCATGATGCAAGGTAAGTGGGCAGGAGAAGTGATGTTCATTAAATGTGCATTAAATGCTAAAGATTGTGTGTTGACTTAAAGCTACAATGTTTCCCTCCAAACACTGGGTGCAGATCAAGTCCAATTAGAGAAAACTAGCAGCACCAAAGTGATGTGGGGGAACACACAAGACAACACCACAAGTAAGAGACCAAGTTCTCGGAATTTGGCCGAGCACTTGCATGCCAAAACCGAGCTCGCCGGCTGTTCATACCAGAACATTGCATTCAATACCACACATTCTTATGCTCGTTTGTTTATAGGTAGGGGCTTTTAATCCGTGTTTGCTACATGTTTACAGGCTACAGGTTCCTAGTCCAAAATAACGCAAATGATACAAAATCTCCACTGTTACGCCAAAATACAGAACATCTGTTGCCAACAGATAAAAGCCGGGTTCCGGTCATCAGTATCCGTCCAGTGCCGCGTACCAGTTCCAGAGACAAGACATATGACCGTGGTCATTCGTGTCTCGGACAAGCACAGAGTACGAGGGGGGGCAGCACAAGAACCAATGTGTGCACGGAGCTCGAGGGAGATGAGGTCAAAAGAATTATTTTTGATGCCATTTTGGACTGTTGCAGATCTGAAGATATTGTGGAAGCAATTTGCAATTTGGAACATGTAGAACAACAGAAGAGAGCAACACAAGAAACCCCACAAAAAACGACATTCTAATTATCCTTAAATGGCCGCGGATCCGCGTCCAATTGGCCATTTATGCGGCGGATCCGCGGCCGAGTTGATTCAGTGTCAACTCGGATTTTGGGGGTAGTTTGGTAACTTCATTTGGGCACAGAATCTTGCCCTAGGGTTTCAACACTCAGCCTATAAATAGCCCAGTTTTGTGCCAAGCCAAGGGTCCAATTCTTATGCTTCTTTTTGTTAGGAATTAGTTTAGTTTAGTTTAGTTAGCTTCTTCTTCTTCTTCATATCTTCCTCCATTAAAATGTAGTGAGAGCATTGAGTGGATGATGAAATGAAGATGAGGGTTTTTATTATCTTGTCTCTTTTACTTCTTGTCTTGTAATTTTATTATCTTATATTGTAATTTTAATTTTTGTTGTTACGTAGTTGTTGTTATTTCTTTGCTTGTTTTATTTTCCTTCTCTCTCTTTTCCGTATTATTTTCAAGCGATGATACTCGACCGAGTTCCTTGCTAAGGTGAGGACCCAAGAGTTAGCTTGCGCCATTTGTAAAACCGTATTTTCCTTTTCTCTCTTTTCTTCCTTCGTGTTTTGTTTTCTTTTCATTTTCATGCGTGAATAATTCCACACTTGTTAAGGCTAAGGAAGGTGGTATGAGAGACGGAAAAATCTCTTGTGCTTCTCTTCGCCAAACATCTTAAAAAGAATCCCGACCAAACAAACGCAACCCCCTCACTTAGGTGCGCTATACGTGACATATAGCCGCGAACTAAGTCGAGAAGTTCTTTAAGCGCACTACAACATGACGTGTAGTTGTGACTTAATTGGATACTTGGTTGCGGGTGTTTGGCCGAGGGTCGGAAATAAGCGTATTTAGCGGGCGGACAAGGGGCACTAGGAATGGATTTAGCGTTGGAAAGCTCTCTTAAACTCGCAAATCCCATTCCTATGTCCTCCTAATACCCTCTACTTTCGATTATCCCAATATCGTCTTAAGAATGGCAAAAGAAAAGCACAAGACTAATCCTAACTCTACTAACCGACCTTAACCTTAACAAGCTTACTTGAACATAAATACAAACACTTAGGATAGAGCTGAACAAACATATACACATTCTTTATTGACTTGTCTAAAACTCGAACAGACATACAACCATCTCCCTGCGGATCGACCCGTGCTCAACCGGCAAGCTGCGAAGCGACACCTTCCTTGATCACGGTTAACTTTAGAATTTTGAATACGCGACACGTGATCGCACGCTTTTGGCGTGTCGAGTTTTAAGAGTTCTAAAGTTTACCGCGATCAGGACGGTGTCGCTATGCAGCTAGCCGGTTGAGCAAGGGTCGATTCACAGGGAGATGGTTGTATGTCCTTTCTTGTTTTAGACGAGTCAATAAAGAATTTGTGTATGTTTGTTCGATCTAACCTATGTGTATTATTTGCAAGTATAAAGTTGTTAAGAAAAAGATACGAAATTGTAAGCTAAAGAAATCCGTACTCAAAACCTTTGAGCCGAGTCTTGACCAATTGAAGCTAGAGCAATCGGCAACAACGTGGATTAGGGGATTTAAGCGCGGTATTCGTAGAATACGGCTTATTTACCCTTGTCCTTCCGTTCTTGTCTCTTGCTTTCGCCTCCGGCCAAACCGAACGCAACCGGTCGCGGTTAGAAATCACCGTTACCTTGTCAGGGTAGGGTACCTAACGGAGCGCTTGCATATGGTTTGGGCGGAGTTCAATGGAAAATAACGGGAAAAGGAAATGAGAAAAGAAAATCTTAACTTACAATACCGTATTTATTCTTAACAACGATAATTACATTCATTCACAAAAAAGAACCAAAAAGAGAGAACAAAAAGAAAAGAACAAAGAAAAGAAAAGATTACAGGTAATTAAGTGCATGAATATGAATTGCAAGAAAGTAAAGCGAGGTAATAAAAAGCAAGAAAGAAATAAGCAATAAAAAGAACAAGAAACTAGAACTCAAGACAAGCATGGGATCGATAGCCAACCCTTAAACTTGCAAGCTCAATCAAGAGGTTGCAAGATCAAGGGAAGGGTAAAGAACTCATGTGAAGTGAAGAACCAATTCCACAAGAAAATACGACCCTTGAGATCAATAACAAACTCTTAACCTTTCAAGCTCAATGAAGAGGTTGAAAGATCAAGAGAAAGAAAGAATCTCAAGGGGAAGTTAAACAAAAGAGAATGATACAAAAGCCCTCATCTTCATTGATCTTCCACTCAAAAAGCTCTCACTACAATTTTCATGGAGAAAAGATGAAGAAGAAGAAGAAAAAGAACTAAAACTACAAAAGAGGAACAAAGAATTGAACACAAAATTGGACCCTTGGCTTGGCTCAGTTCTGGAGTATTTATAGGAGGCGAATGGGAAACCTAGGGCAACCATCTGCCCATAAACAAAAGTACCAAACTACCCCTGAAAAACGACAAGGTGGGGAGACCATACGGCCGCGGATCCGTGGCCTAAACCCCATGTTGACCGCGGATCCGCGGCCATCTTGGTGAGTTGGGTCGTGGGGTTTTGTGGGTTTGCCTGGTTCCCTGTCCTGTGTGTTCTACATATACCAATCTGCAATTTGGTTCCACAGTTGCTTCAGATTTGCAACGGTCCAAAGTGGCAACAAAAATAATACTTTTGACCTTTTCTCCCTCGAGCTCTGCGCACCCATTGATTCTTGTGCAGCCCCCTCGTGCTCTGTTCTTGTCCGAGACACGAATGACCACTGTCATATGTCTTGTCTCTAGAACTGGTACTCGGCACTGGACGGATATGGATGACCGGAACCCGGCTTTTATCTGCTGTGACAGATGTTCTGTATTTTGACGTAACTGTGGAGATTTTGTCTTGATTTGCAATATTTGGACAGGAAACCTGTAATCTGTAAATATGTAACAAACACGGATTTAAAAGTACCTACCTATAAACACACGAGCATAAAAATGGGCGGTATAAAATGCAATATTCTGTTATGAACAACACGCCAAAAGCGTGCGATCAAATAGCGTCGTTGCCGGGGAGACGGTAACGTATTTTCTTTCTTGTTATTCGGGTTAATATTCTTTTTGTATATATATAAAATTATAAATATAACAATAAAAAAATCATTTTGTTATTTTTGATATTTTTTTGTGTGCAAGTGTGCAGACGATCTGGAGCATGTACGGTAATATAATCAAGAGATAGAGGTTTTTATTCTATTGTACAGAAGAAGAGGAGTGCAGTGACCTAAAGAAAAAGTCCTAAGTCAACAATTTGACCGCGGAACCGCGGTTAAAGGGTTGATTTCGCGGCGGTTCCGTGGTCATATTGAGGCTTCTCAGTCCCAATTTTTTCTGCTTTTTCTCATTCCTCTACACCTCTTTGTGAACTCCACTGAATTGCATTTTCTGCAGGTTTCTTTGCACAGATTGCGCCGCCGCCAAATAAATTTTTTGTTGTTTTAGATTTTGTTTGTTTACCGCTTTGCATATAATAATACGGACATTAAGGGGCTATAACACCAATTCAGATTGGGTGAGGATTTCATCACCCTTCCTAAGACCCCACAAATCACTAAATGCATACGCATTATCTTGAGCTAATAAAAAATATCTAGACCAAACCTTTAAGGACCTGTCACGCTCATTTAGGACAAGTGAATGTTGCGGGGAATCGGTCGTTTATCTAAACTTGATTTTGTGGTGCCTAGGCTAGACAAGTGAGGATGTAATTTTAAAAGGCCCGACTCACGGTGATTCATGAGCGGAACCCTCCTTACCTCACTTATGCTTACCTGGCCACAATTGGCAGTGAAGAGGCGATTCGAGGGTTATCCTGCAACTTGTCACTTGGATGTCTAGGAGCAGTCTAGCTGGACTTTGAAGACCCTAGCTCTAGGTGTGTTTGTGCATATTGTGATTGTGATTGTGCTTATGTTTAGTTTGGTCCCATAATTCCGTATTCTTTCAAAACAAACAATTTCAAAACTCCAAAAACAAACATTTTTTTTTAAATCATAAAAAATATAAAAGATATAAAAGATTAAAAAAAAACCACTTCCTTCCTTCCCTACTTTTTCATAACATGGGTACCCCACCTCGAAAAACTCTTGCCAAACTTTGGTACCCACAACCAGACATTACTTCATACGGTTCTTGCTTTGGCCGAACTTTGAACGATCCATCCATGCCCGCAATTTCTTTGAGAGATTGGATAGACGTGTCTAGTGCTAGCAATTGGACATCGCATTCCACTTTGTATCAACCATTTCAAACTTTCACCCCTTCTCATGTTGATACCCCATCTGAGAGTCATGTTACGACTCCGACATCCATGTCCATTGTCGAACATATTGAACAATCTCGTAACCGATCTTTCACTCCTTTCACCACTGCAAATTTATTTGATCAACAATTCCATTCACCTTCTTATCATGACGTTGATCACCACCCTTTCCATCCATTCAATTCCTACCGGTCCTACCCGACTTTTACTCCTTCCCTAGACATTGCTTCTACACAGCCATTTGGGAGTTTCCTGTATCCAAACAACTTTGAATCCTTTACTGAAACTCCTTCGAAACCCATGTCTAGTCTAGAACAGTCGTTGGAAGACTTTTGGGTAGCGTCGTACCAGCAGATGATGGTTTGAATGTGTCCATGGCCGCCCTCATACAACCTAGTGACCCGGTAGCTAGTTTCCAACTAGCTCCACATTTTCCAATGTATGATGAGGCGGTAGGACGGGTTGAGTGGAGAGAGTGAGCTGTACACCCTTCCAAATCAAACCTACCCATTGCAAATTGAAACCCACAACTCCGGTTTTGAAAGTCTATCAAGTGTCCCAAATGAATTATCAATTGAAGAAAGAATGTTTAATGAGTTGTGCGACTTTGTCGTGTTTGATTTACCTGATTGTGAAGGGTCCCTTTCGAGTGAAACCAATCCCAAACCTTTTGACCTCTACACCTCCATCTTAGAACCTGAATTGATTAATATCCATGCTTTTGATGAGGTGTCTGAGAAATTTGACTTTCACTTGATTGAGGATATCGACGCCGGGAATATTTCGGATGATGAACCCACAACTTTGGATGAGTTTGCCTCTCAAATTCATCATTTACTTTCACTTCCGTGTGGACATCATCCCGAGTCATTAACTGTTTTTCCCGAACTGCATATGCGTCTAGATATAAATGATAAATGCATGGACGGGTTAATTTTGGAGGAAAATTTTGAGGATATTCTTGAGGATGAACCAGTCTTATTTGATGAGTCAGATTTTCCAATTCATGCTATTCCTTTCATTGACTGTGCACACTCTCCCGAACCCCTATCCGACACCCTTCCTCACTCACTTCCCCACATCCTTTCCGTCGTTCCGACTTTGCAAGAAACCGTATCACTTTCATCTTCAGTGTCTGGTTTACCAAGTTCGACTTACCCATGGTTTCTTACGAATCTTGAGGGATTTGACCCAATTTCTCGCCATAATGATAGATTAGTACAATCCATCTTTTCACATTAGTCATTCCAGATTGTACTAATTTATTCAATCCATTTCAACCCTCAAGTTCGTATTCCACTTCTTTCTCCCTTCCGCCATTCTTCTCCTCCACCGAGACCGGACGCCGCTTCTATCCCCACACGGTCTCGCATGTTTCTTACTTCTTTTCTCTACACTCTATTCTTTCACCAACCGCCGCTTTATAACGATAAAATCTTTGAATGGTTGGTGCTCACTTTTGGCCTTTGTAAGGCCTTGTATAGCTTGATACTGTGTTCTCTCCCCCTAACTCTGAACTTTAACGCTTAAATAGTGGAAACACTGTTTCACTTAAATTTGGGGGGACCATTTTGTGTATATATTTTTGTTTTGTTTTTTTTTTGTTTTGTATAAAAAAATTTTAGGGAGCGCCGACAATTTTGACCCTCTTGGTGTAGTCTGACAGTGAGGGCACTGTCAAGTTTAAGTTTGGGGGTGTGCTCGGTAAGCTTTCTTCCTTGGTATTCATTTGTATATTTTGCATTTGCATACATATAAAAAACCCATAAAAATCAAAAAAATTTACAAAAATATAAAAACTTTGTCGTCAAGTTAGCTAATAGGGTAACTTAGATTTTTATTCCGAAAGTATAGTTGATATGTTAGAAATAACAAAATTTGTCATGACCCAAAGTTCAGCCTGTGACCGGCACTTAACCACGTAACGTTTACAGGCGCAACGCGATCAAGTAAGCCGAAACCCAGAAATCAAAACCATTAAAATAGTGAGTGAAGAAAAACATTAGTTTAAAACATTTAGAAAACCTTGAGTAAAAATCTTTAAAGTTTGAGTTATTTTCTTAAAAATTTCGGCAGCACCTCCTTTGTAAAAACTAGCCCCGAAAACGGACACAAAACATGATATAAGTAAAATGACTGATAGCAAGAATAAAACATTCCCAAATGGGAGCAATCACGCCCAACGGCGGAAACAACCACAACAACAATAGTATACGACGCCGTAGCGAAGAAATAGACAATATAAGCGAAAAACAACATAAAAGATAAAACTGCATAAATAAAGTCGGCTCACACGAGCTCGACACCAGAGTACAAAATAATATACAATATCGTCCTCACAACTGGTCTCTAAGTCAATACATGAAATAGTAGATGGAGAGTACTAGATACAATAGAGTGTACAAATGGAAAATAACCGGATACCACAAACCCACCTATCAGCAAAACAACTCACGCGCCAACTGCAGTGGTATCCATAGCCAAAAAGATACAAGAGATAGCCCTGCCGCAACTACTCTGAGGGTCGACCTGCAAACACTGTGGCACAACGGGGGTGAGTTGCTAACTCGTGAATAGTAAATAACATTTAAAGGTAATCGGGAGTATGCACGTACTGCGATACTCTAACATGTACAATTAGATAACATCTATAGGATGAGCTGGGTATGCGATAATCATGCATAACAAGTGCAATCCAATAACATTTATATGATGAGCTGGGTACGCAGTAATCATGCAAAGTATTCTATCAGGTACTACAACTACATGATGCATTGCATAATAGTGAATGCTGAGTATGGGATAAAATATCATCTACACGGATCATCAACGTGGAAGACCCCGGTGTCTACCAAAAACACTTTAAAATCCCGATAACTCAGGCGCCGTCACTCTATCCGGCCTTCAATCCTGTAAATCTCATAGAAGCGGGGTACCCAACATCGGCACCCGAAAACATCATGAAATACTCGTGTCCTGCATCGACATGTAAATCCTCATATATCGGGCTCCGTCAGTCCGGATCGGCCCACGGGCTCCATCTGCGGAATCGGCCCTCGGCCCCGGCGTACAGGTCGTCCCGTATCCATCTCTCGACTCTGGTCAGTATCCTCCGGATAACCGCCAGGTCCAACCAATCACCGGTAGGTAGTAGTCCCTCTGCTAGGCTCACCGTCTACTGCACAGCAAATCAGTTCTCACCCCGGGGTACCATACCGTGTCCACCTTGTACCCGCAACCGGCCTCATCCAGCTCCTCGATTCAAGTTCACATGTCACACGTCTCAGAACCGAGAAAACGCATGGTGGACGCACTGAAATATCATATCAAGAGAAACCGGGTTTTCAAAACAGGGTATATTTTCTTAAAATAATACCACGGTTCTCAAATCCAGAAATCACACGAATCCAAAACTCAATGCGTAAATCCATGCAATGTGTCGTATGCCGCATAAAATCGTACTATGAGTAAAAGGGGAAAACCGCTCTTTCAAAAGGATCCAGTTGAAAACATTTCAGGCGGTCCCTAATTTTTCAAATCAAAGTCAGCATCATCTATGTATGTGCAAGAGTATGTATATATGTAGGCATGGATGCACGAAGATATATATATATATATATATATATATATATATATATATATATATACACACGCAAGTATGGATGTACAAGTGGTATATACGCAAGTATGAGTGTACAATATGTATATGTGCCAATATGCGACAGAATCATGTCTAATCATCAATGATGCGGTAATCAAAATGATGTATGGTTCGTAGCAATCCTATAGTGCGAGTGTCATGGCAATCACTAACGGTGTGGGTGTAACATACAAATAGTGCTCGTGCAGCTTCAACCGTTAGTGACAGTGCGGTGTTACATAACTACGGTGTCTATATGCAACAAAAGAGGGGTACGCTACAAAAGCACATATGCACAAGCAATATATATATATATATATATATATATATATATATATATATATATATATATATATATATATATATATATATATATATATATATATATGCGACTACAATATCCTATCAAGCCCTGACGCTTAACGCCATACGGGCGATTTCCCCGTAGATGTTAAATCTACTCACCGTGATCTCATGCTAAGTGTAGCCGACTACTTGCTTCCCCTTTCTTGCGGCGTCCGACGTACCCGCCTGTGAACCTAGAATTTACACAAAGAATACACATAAGCTAAAACCCTGCAGAAACGCGATATCAAAACCAAACGAGAAACTCCCGTTGCGAACTAAACGCGTGTGTATCCGATACGCTAAAACGTGTGAATACGCGTCTGAAACTACCCTGACACGCTGTGATACACAGCAAACGCTAAACCCACTCACATAACGCACGTGTCGCGCAATCTTAAAGTATTGAAAATAAGGTATTTTGTTCCAGATTTTTATACAAGCAGAATTAGAAAAAGTTGCATACACCAAAGACCTTAAATATGTAGCAGACTCCTACCCACCAAACCCCGACACCCAGCTCCCACATCTGGCCGCAATTTGCGGCCAGAACCTATTTATTTGCGGCCTGGAAGAAGAATGGGGGTCCCGTGCTTTGTGTGTGTGGTCTAGGTCTAGTGTACATGCTCCAGTAAACTCAGTTTTTGCCTGAAGCAACCGGGTTGAAAGCAAATCACAAAAGAGCACAAATCTTAACTAAACGCTAATTTAACACTAATTTGATACAAAAAGGTATTTTAGTGTAACCTGAGGAAATAACTTGGTTTAAACAACATTAATAGCACCTAATTAAGTTAATCAAACCTTAAAAACCCTAACTTACCCTAATCTTCACTTAAACCATCTCATTAGCACTAAAATGCACAAAAACACAATTTTTAGCTAATAAAACTACAAGTTAAGCAATAAAGTGATTTGGGTGAGTTTAATACCTCCAAATGATCTTAGGGGAGTCTAACTTGCTGCACTTGCCTTCAAAGGCACGGATTTGCCACCAAGACCCACAAAAGAGGTATTTTGCAAAGGTTTTAAGAAGAAAAGGTAAGTTTTTTTTGTGTAGGGATTGTTGTTTGAAGGCAAGGAGAAGAAAAAGAAGAAGAAGATGTAGGATATGCTGCTGCTGCTGCTATCTCTGCTGTGATTGCAGAAAATGAGAGGGAGAGAGAGAAAAGAGAGAGGGTATGGTCAAAAGTTAAGCCCCATTCTTCACCTAACACCCCCCATGCCTCCCATTCTTTTTATTTCATTTTTAATTAAAAGGTTTGACTTGATTTTGTGAGGATAAATGAACCATGCAAGAGGGAAAAAGAAAATGAAAACAAGTTATCACTTAACCTAGGTGATTAGGGTTGTGCATGCTAACTAAATTTGGCTTAGGAAAAATAGTTAAGGAAATTTGCTAATCAAGTGAACATTAAACTAATTAATAATTAATAAAACACTACTATATATATATATATAGTTACATACTATCACAATTAAAAGTAGGTTTATTCCAGTCTAGGTGGAAATAGCTATTAACTAAGTTTTGTGAAAACACGCATTACCGCTAATTAACGCGAAAATTAACCTAACAAATTTCAAAGCGTTACAATCTTCCCCCCTTAAAGAAATTCGGTCCCCGAATTAAAAAAAATCTAGCTACGTGTACTTTCAAAGAGATGGGGATATTTCTTCCTCATCTCGCCCTTGGTCTCCCAGGTGACCTCCTCGATGCTCGGGCCACGCCAAAGGATCTTGACGGACGGTATAACCTTCGATCTCAATTTCTTCACCTGTCGATCCAAGATGACCACCGGCTGCTCTGCAAAAGAAAGGTCGCATTCCAGCTGGATCGTCGGGTGCTGAATTGCATGCGAAGGATCATGAAAATACTTGCGGAGCATTGAAACGTGGAATACGAGGTGAAGGTCTGGAAAACTGGGCGAAAGAGCTAACCGATACGTAACTACACCAACACGCTCGAGGATCTCGAAGGGGCCCACATATATGGGACTAAGCTTCCCATTCTTCCCAAATCTTATCACACCTTTCATCGGGGAGACCCTAAAGAAAACATGATCGCCAACAGAAAACTCAAGTCTGCATCGACGACGGTCCGCATAAAATCTCTGCCTGCTCTGGGCTGTTCTCATCCTATCGCGAATCAACTGGATTTTCGAGGTCTTCTCCTCAACAACCTGCAGCCCCAAAATACTGATCTCGTTGAGCTCTGTCCAATAGGCGGGCGATCTGCATCTCCTCCTATATAGAGCCTCGAATGGTGCCATCTGAATGGTCTCCTGGAAGCTGTTGTTGTAGGAGAACTCTACGAAGCGCAAATGGTGATCCCAGCTACCTCCAAAATCTAAGACACACGCTCGGAGCATGCCCTCGAGAGTCTGAATAGTCCGCTCTGACTGGCCGTCGGTCTGCGGTTGAAATACTGTGCTGAAACTCAAGCGGGTGCCCAAAGCCTCCTGAAGCCTCTGCTATAGTCGGCTGGTGAACTGGGTGCCTCGGTCGGACATAATTGTTAGTTATATATATGCCCTAGAGGCCATTGTTGTACATATGATGTATATTATTGTTGGGGTAAAAATTTACACCCCGGTTGACCAAGTCAAAATCAAAGTCAACCCCAAGCCAAGTGGGCCCAAGCCCAGATCCAGTGGGCCCATGCCCGGGTCGAGCCCGAACATGAAGCGGCCGGCCTCCCTATGCCAAGTTAAAAATTTTGTAATGAGCAATTTTGTTGTATTTCTTTTATTTTTGGATAAATGTAAGAAAATAGGCATAAAGCCAAATTTTTGTAAAGCCCATGGCTTATGTGCAAAAAGAAATGGCACATGAGCCATGGGATAGGCAAAATGCCATTTTGTGAAGCCCAAGGGGCTATGTGCAAAGTGTATAGCCTATAAAGGCAAAGGATAATGAAAATATCTCACAACTTTTTCTCTCTCCAGAAATTTTCTAGGTCTGAGATCTCTTCCTCCTTCCTCAAGGTTCTAAAACCTTCTCTTTTCCTTTTGAATTAAATCAAGAGTTTAACTCTTCCTTTTCTAAAAATAAGTAGATTTCCACCACAAAACCTACGAAGGGGAGCTCGGATCTCCAACCAGATCTCAAAAAGGGGAGGCTTTTAAGACTCACCCCCTTTTCTCCAAGATCCCGCCGGTCAAGAGCAAGAAGAAGGAGACCCATCTCCAAAAATCTAACTTTGGACAGACCCAAGGCTCAAAAGAAGAGCAATAAATCCCCAGGAGTTTAACTCCTTTCTAAAGTTGCTGGAGTTTAACTCCATAAATTGATTTCTGTTGGGAGTTTAACTCCATAAATTTGTTTCTGTTAGGAGTTCAACTCCAAAAAAAAAAAATTCCCTTGGGAGTTCAACTCCCCAGTCTAGGGGCTAGGCTCCCCTTTCCGTGGGTTTCTCCCGCGGTCACGTGTGCCCACGTGACCCCGGGGCGCCAAAGCGCCCATCGGTCACGTGTGCACACGTGACCCTTGGGGCGCCAAGGCGCCCATCGGTCACGTGTGCCCACGTGACCCCTGGGGCGCCAAGACGCCCATCGGTCACGTGTGCCCACGTGACCCCTGGGGCGCCAAGGCGCCCATCGGTCACGTGTGACCACGTGACCCCGGGGGCGCCAAGGCGCCCATCGGTCACGTGCGCGCACGTGACCCCGGGCATTAAGGCGCCCACCTGCCGTACGAGCGTCCTTTAGATGCCATTTTGTTTTCTTTTCCCCTCGTTTTACGTGCACTCCCCAACAAAATCCCTTCTGGAGTTTAAACCTTTTAAAAATATATACATATATATATTCTTTGGAGTTTAACTCCACAATAAAGTTCTATTTTAGGAATTTAATTCCGCATAAAATTCTTTTAGGAGTTTAACTCCATTTAAAATTCTTTGGAGTTTAACTCCACAATAAAATTCCTTTTGAAATTAAGCTCCACTTTAAAAAAAAAGAGGGGGAGGAAAACATACACGTGCTCCACGACACTGTCTTCCGTTAGAAAAAAATTTCTAACGGGGCGCTGCCCCGCACCCCGCAAGGGGGCTGCTAGCCCCCTTGACCCCCAGCCCGCTATCCGGGTAGCGGGACCCCCGTAGAAAACTCTGCGGGGCCCCCGATGTTTCCAAAACTCCTTCAAAACACGATACTGCACATTGAGTTCGCATGACCAGTTTAACCCGTTAATCGAAGGTTCCTTCGCTCCAAATGCGAGGGGTAATTAACGGCAGCTTAGTCCGCGGTTGCCGGAGATTCGGATCCCCACAATCAATAAACCCCGGCCTACCCTAGGCAGGGGGAATCTGTAATGCGCCTGACAAGCGCGCGCGTATTCCCATCTCAATGGGGTGACGAAAAACACCCTACAGATTCTGGCACGCCCGGTGGGACCAATCTCTCCTCCCATATTTCGGGTTAAACGTTCATGCGAACTCAATCAATATACATATCGATTGCTTATACTGAAATGATGTTTTTTTTTCCCGTGCAGCAATCAGCCTTCGACGACAATGTCCTCCCAGACGAATTCAACTTCCAAAGCGACCCCGATTCCGTACGTGGTCAAGATCAACGCTCGTGTGGTTCTCCCCGCAAGCCTCAGTCGACAATGGGAGGAACCGCCCCGCCAGTTTGGCTCTGTCATCATCTACCCTGCCGGAAGCGCTCATCTGGCAGAGATCCCGGTGGAACAGGTGGCCAAGCCGGTCTCAAGGGGAAAGAGGCCGAATGTCGTGATCGCCAAGGCACCACAACCGAAACTCAAGACGCTATCTGAACGAATCTCTGGTGCTCCAGCGTGGGGCAAGAACTTCGGTACAAAGGGCAACATCAAATGTCGCGGACGAGCTCAGGCGATGACTCTAACAAATGCACAATCGGGCGTATCTCCAAGGCCCTCCATCAACCGGTCTGCGGCATCTTCCCAAAAAGTCGAAGTCTGCCAGGTTCTTAGAACAGAAAAGTTAAGGCAGAAGCGTCTCAGGTATCGAGCCAACAAGAGGGCCAAGGCTTCGGCCAAATGGAATTGTGTGAAGTTCCAAGTGCAGGGTTGCCCCGCGATGACAGCTGAGTCGGACGTAAGAATCAGCAATTCCTTCGAGCCTCTGAGGTGGGTTCAGAAAAACGCCATGACCGCCAGAATCAAGAAGACAGCGGTCCGAGCAGTGCCACAAAGAGACGTGTCCCGGCCCCAACAGAAAAAGTACGACACTATCTCTTCAAGGGTCTACCAGGCGCTCCGTGCCGCACGAAAGCAGCGGGGAAAACCCAGAAAAGATGCGCCAGCACCATTTAAGAACCCGGTTAGGCCAGCCGCCTTCAATCGACTACCAGCTACCGAAGCAAGGGGGTTAAGACAGCGATCCATGAAATCAGCCGCCAATGATAGAAAGAAGGCCGGATATATCATCCATACGGTCTATATGGCGGGCGGGCGCCCCAGCGACAACCTTCGCAGCAAAAGCAAGGACGGGGCCACTACATCCCAGGCCCAATCTAGCCTGAATGTGGTTGCCGCCGCCCAAGAACAGCCGCCCCTACTGGATGAAGAAAACCCTCTCGATGAGGATGATAGGCAGATAGACCCCTCGGTTCACGTAGAGTCAAGCTCGGACAGCGAGGAAGAGCCGACTTTCCGCCCCAGGACTGCGGAGCAAGAGCTGCTTCAAGAGCTTCGAAAACAGCTCAGGAGCAAAGATAAAGAGATGGCCAAGCTCTATTCGAAGATTGACGACTTAACGAACGTGGTGATGCAGCTTACGGCTCAAATTGCTCGAGCGCCTCCTAATCAAGCACAAGCCGCTACTAATCAGCCGGGTGATGATAATCCGAGGCAGCCAATGCCTGTTCCTTTGGGACCAAGACTGGTCGAGCCGAATGAAAGCCGGCTACATTCAGCTTCTGGGGACGCCTTGGCCCCAGATAGCACTATCCCGCTAACACAGGATCGGATAATGGATTTGGTCACCAGCAAGGTTAAAACATTGGTGGCCGAAGCCGAAGCTCAGAAAGAAATCGGCAGTAGTGGGCGGCCATATCCCGCGCAGTACGATCTGATTGAGTTCCCAAGCGGCTACGTCATTCCTAAGTTCGGAAGATTTGATGGAACGGGGAATGCAAACCAGCACGTCGCCCACTTCAAAGCATCATGCGGAAATACAGGGGGTAACGATGCGCTCCTTCTTCGTCAGTTTGTCAACAGCCTGACCGGCGTCGCCTTCGACTGGTATGCGAGTATTCCGGACGGGTCCATCATTACCTTTGCCCAAATGGAGTCTCTGTTCCGGCAAAGGTTCATGAGTGTCAGTGATAAAATCTCCATTGCCGACCTTGTGAGGACTAAGCCGGGGAAGAATGAAAGCAACACCGACTTTATCGCCCGATGGCGTAATCTCACAGTCAAGTGCGAACCGCCGCTGGAGCAGGACCAGTCCGTCAGCCTTCTTATTGGGAACCTCAGTAATTGGATGGTCCCATTCTTGTGTACAGCGGGCCTCAAGACATTCCAGGAGCTAACCAAGAAAGTACAAATGCTGGAACGCTCGAAGCAAGAGTCCCCGCCAGACTCTCAGAGAGACAAAACATGGAAAAGCAAGCGGGATGACAACCGTAGAAGCGGGAGTTCCAGCAGTACCAATGTCTTCAATGCCTCCGACAATGAAGAAAAGCGAAGGGCGGGCGAATCCAAAACCAACCGGTCTCGAAAGCCATTGCTGGGAGGAGATGGGCCTTCCCTAGAGGAGAAAAAGAACAAGGTTTACTCTTTCAGAAGGGACAAGGTCCGCAAGATATTTAAAGATGCCTTGAACAATGGCCTACAACTGCCGGAGTCGAAAAGACCCCAAGAAGCAAAAATGACCGACAATCCCCTGTATTGCCCGTACCACCGAGTAGTGAGCCATGCGATCGAGGATTGCTATATCTTCAAGGATTGGGTCGAGAAGCAGTACAAGGCTGGAGAGATCGAGCTGTCCAAAAGCGTGTTGGTGAACAATCAAGTTGCAACCGCCAACTTTATACAGACGGAAGCTGAAGCCTTCTGGGAGCAGACAGCCGAACCCGCTGCCCTGACAAACGAAACTGACTCATCGCGGCCTCCGTGGAGTACGCACATATCTAATAAGACGAAGAAGATGATAAAGCTACTTCGGAAAGAACCCAGGATGGAATGGGAAGGACAGAAGAAGCCTACCAGTCCAGCTGCCAATGCGGCTCCATCAGGCTCAAAATCCAAGAAGCTCAAAAAGAAGAAAAGTGCAGCTCGGCGCGAAAAAGAGTCTGCAGGGAGATCGACCATTCAAAAGTATATCGATTCCCTCGAAGAATATGAGCAAAAGGAAAGAACATTGATTCAATTGAAGGAGTTCTTCCCTGTACAAGCGGCTGAAATTCTGGAGGAGTTAGAAGAAGACTCCAACGAAGAGATCCCAGTAGTGACCTGCTACGCCATCCATCTTGGCAGCGACTCCGAGGATGATCTCTGTTTTCCGGAAGAGGACGAGGAGCTCACCACAAAGGCCAATCAAATCCAGCTCAGAAGCGGCAGGGCTCTACCGCAAAATCAGGGCAACGCCCCGAGAGGGAAGGAAAAACAAGTCGCTAATGAAGAAGATGGCAGAGAACCAATTGACGAAAACATAAGTCCTTCCTCGGTGGACTATAATGTCTTGGCACATCTCCGGAAGCTTCCGTCTCTCCTGAGCATCTACGACGCCTTGGTCCTATCTAAGGAGCTTAGAGATGTTCTCATTCACGCTCTACAAAACCCCGAGCGGTATCAGGCTCACTTTGCGGAAATTAATATGAAAGAAGCCCAGCATGCTTTGTATGCCGCCGCAGTCACATTTAAGGATGAAGACTTGCTACTGGGAACAGCTGAGCATAATCGGCCGCTTTACGTGACCGGGTACAGCGACGGAGATCGAATTAATCGCATATTGATTGATCCGGGGTCCTCAGTGAACATCATGAACTTGCGAACTCTGAAGAGTTTGTCAATGGACGTCCGACACCTGTCAAGGGAAAGGATTGTCATTCAAGGCTTCAACCAAAATTGCCAGCAAGTTCTGGGGTCTATAGCTCTGCCAATCAAATTTGGGGATCTGCAAACTGAAGCTAAGATATACGTGATCGACGCCGACACGTCTTATAAGATTCTCTTGGGGCGGCCGTGGCTCCACGATTACGGCATCATTCCGTCAACTCTCCATCAATGCATGAAGTACACTAAAAATGGCGAAGAAAGACGCATTGACGGAGACATCCAGCCGTTCGGTGTGCATGAAGTCCGATATGAAGATTCTCGGTACTTTACGAACCACCAAAATGCTAAGCCACAACTGACTGAGGATAGAACGGCCCCAAGACTCAAAAGCAAATCTGCGTCGGCTATCACTTTCAAAAGCAATAATACCCAAGTGCGCCCGCATTTCGGCAGCGACTCTGATGAGTCCGACGCTGGAAGCCCGTCCTTCCGCAAAACTTGCCCTCATTTCGGCAGCGATACGGACGAATCTGTTACTGAAGGCCCATCTAGCAGCAAAGTCCGCCCTCATCTTGGCAGTGACACTGAAGAGTCAGAAGAAGAGGACCTGCCATGCAACAGCTGTGCAGATCGGCCCCACATGCAGCAAGTGAAACTACGAGAGACCTTCGAAGTCGCTGAAGGGTCCCTGGCCATCACAAGGGTGCCGGAACGGATGTGCAAAGAGCTCGACGCATTGTCAGTCTCTACCGTGGACCAGCTGAAAACTTTCTACGTGCCCGGGAGGAAAAATGGACAGAAGGGCATCCTGTTTTACAGGTCAAACCCCGTTGTGCACCCGGACGATCTTTCTGTCGCGTGCCTTCCCTATGAGAGAGGCATAAGAGCCGTCCTCAATCCCCGATACTATGCGCCCGAGATGCGGGAATACTTTAAAAAGTGCGGATGCCGGTTATATCAAACGGAGTCCGAAGCAAAGTTTTACGAAGGGCTATGGTATCCGCCCCAGGTCCGAGCACTCATCGATGGAAGAATTCCAGATAGACGGGGCATAGGCTACATTCAACCTGATTCCAAAGCGTGCTACATGATCCATGTTGGTGAAGCCAGCGAAAGATCAAATGATGATGACGAGATAGCCGAGCCAGAAGAAGCTCCTCAAGAGCTCGAAGATGGAGGACAAGCAACCTTTGATGAGCTAACTGAGATTGACTTAGGAACGCCCGATAATCCAAGGCCGACCTACATCAGCTCACTCTTGTCGGAGGAAATGAAAGAGCAGATAATTGCCCTGCTGCGTGAGTTCGTCGACTGCTTCGCGTGGACGTACAAAGAAATGCCTGGCCTTTCCCCTGAGGTAGCCGTGCATAAGCTGGCTATATCTCCTGATGCTAAGCCAGTCAAACAAGCTCCTCGAAGAATGAGAAGGGAGTTGGAAGAAAAGGTCATTGAGGAAACCAAGAAACTCATCGATGCCGGCTTCATCAGGGAAGAGAAATATGCAGACTGGATCGCATGCATAGTCCCAGTGAAGAAGAAAAATGGGCAGATCCGAGTTTGTGTCGATTTCAGGGACCTCAACAAGGCATGTCCTAAAGACGACTTCCCGCTACCGGTCATGGAAATGATGGTCGATGACACCTCAAATTATGAACTGTTCACCTTTATGGATGGCTCGTCTGGATATAATCAGATCAAGATGTCGCCTGAGGATGAGAAGCACACAGCATTTCGAACCCCGATCGGAATATATTGCTACAAGGTAATGCCATTCGGACTGAAGAACGCAGGTGCTACATATCAAAGGGCAATGACTAATATCTTTGATGACCTAATCCATAAAGTCGTCGAATGCTATGTTGATGATCTGGTCGTCAAGACTAAAGCCAAGGCCGATCATATCCAAGATCTCAGGACCGTTCTCACCAGACTGAGGGAATACGATCTGAAGATGAATCCTCTGAAGTGCGCTTTTGGCGTGTCATCGGGAAAATTCCTGGGCTTCATAGTCCGACATCGAGGGATCGAAGTTGACCCGTCAAAGATAAAGGCCATCATGGAGATGCCCCCTCCGAAGAGTCTGACGCAGCTAAGATCTTTTCAAGGCAAGCTTGCTTACATACGGAGGTTTATCTCAAATTTATCGGGGAGATGTAGGCCCTTCTCAAAGCTCATGAAGAAAGGAGCTCCTTTTATCTGGGATGCCGAATGTCAAGCAGCGTTCGAAAGCATCAAAGAATACTTGTTGCACCCTCCAGTGCTAGCCGCTCCCATTCCAAATAAACCGCTGATTCTCTACACTGCCGCGCTGGACGAGTCACTCGGTGCGCTCCTTGCCCAGAATAACGAAGAAGGAAAAGAAAATGCCCTCTACTACCTCAGTCGAACTCTAGTCGGGGCGGAACACAACTACTCCCCAATCGAAAAGCAATGCCTAGCTCTGATATTTGCTGTGAAGAAGCTGAGGCACTATCTGCTCGCTCATCGGGTTATGCTGATCTCCAAGGTCGACCCGCTCAAACACTTGATGACCAAAGCAAGCCTAGCCGGCAGAATGGCAAGATGGGCTGTCATGCTACTTGAGTTTGACATAGTTTACACTCCTCAGAAAGCAGTAAAAGGGCAAGCTCTTGCAGACTTTCTCGCTGCTCATCCCATACCAGAAGGGTCGCCACTAAATTGTGAGTTACCCGACGAACAAGTGCTGCATCTCGAGAATGACGAGCCATGTTGGGAGCTCTACTTCGATGGGGCCTCATCGATAAGAACCTCCAGTAAATCAAGCGTCCCGGAGATAAAAGCAGGGATAGGATTGGTGTTCATCACACCATCAATGGGAACCCTACGGCGTTCTTTTGCTCTCACCGAGCCTCGGACAAACAATGAAGCTGAGTATGAAGCTCTGATAGCGGGTTTGGAGCTCGCCATAGAAATGGAAATCCGTCGGCTACGAGTTTACGGTGACTCCCAGCTCGTCGTCAACCAAGTAAGCGGCGACTATAAGATATACAAACCCGAGTTAGCTCGGTATAGAGGTCGAGTGGTGGAACTCATGAAACGGTTCACTCATATTGAACTAACGAGAGTCCCTAGAGCGTTGAACGGAAAGGCTGATGTACTCGCTCGCTTGGCAAAGGAACTGGCTGATCCTGAAATGGACAAAATTCTGATCACAGTCAGGAGCCGGCAAATTCTACCCCCAGTCTCTCTACGAGAAGAGGAGAGCGCGGAACAGAAGAGCAGTCCTGCAGAAGAAGCTTTGATCATCCAAGACGAGCCCGATTGGAGAGAACCCTTCATAGAGTACCTCCGATACGACAAGCTGCCCGAAGAAAAATCTGCGAGGATTCAGCTGAAGAAAAGAGCTCTCCGATACGTGTTTGTAAATGACACGTTATACCGCAGGTCATATGACCAACTCTGGCTCAGGTGTCTGTCATTGGCCGAAGCCCAAAAGGTCATGAAAGATGTCCACTCGGGCGTTTGCGGTGCTCACCAATCTGGCCCCAAGATGCGACTTCAAATCAAACGGCTTGGGTATTACTGGCCCACCATGATACGGGATTGCGGAGAGCATGCAAAGAAATGTTATATCTGCCAAATTCACGGTGATTTTATTCACAAGCATCCCAACCCATTGCATCCTACAGTGGCGTCGTGGCCCTTCGAAGTTTGGGGCACCGACATTGTTGGCCCAATTGATCCTCCGTCATCTAAAGGCCACCGGTTCATACTGGCCGCGACAGACTACTTCTCCAGATGGGCTGAAGCTGTCCCGCTAAAAGAAGTCAAGACAAAAGATATTCTGACATTCTTCCAGCATAATATTCTATACCGCTTCGGTACACCAAGAAGAATCATTTCTGACAACGGGCCTTCTTTCAAGAGCTTCAATGTATCAAGATTCGCTACTCAGCACAAGATAGACTGGAGGTATTCCTCCATCTATAATCCAAGAGCCAATGGGCTAGCCGAAGCCTTCAATAAGACTCTATGCAAGCTCCTGAGGAAAAATGCGTCAGCCAACAAGAGAGACTGGAATCTCAAGCTTCACGAGGCATTGTGGGCATATCGTACCACGCACCGTACTCCAACTCAGTCCACTCCATACTCATTGCTCTTCGGAGTGGAGGCGGTCCTCCCCCTCGAAGTTGAAGTTCCGAGCTTAAGAATGGCCGTCCAACATGAGTTGACGGAGGAAGAAAACGTGCTCCTTCGACTTGAAGAACTCGATGCCCTCGAAGAAAAGAGGCTCGCGGTGCAACAAAATCTGGAGCTATACCGAGCCCAAATGTCACGGGCTTATGACAAGATAACCCGTCTCCGCGCCTTCAAGAAAGGTGAATTGGTGTTGGTCCTCAAAAGACCGATTATCCCCAATCGACATGCCAAGGGAAAATTCGAGCCAAACTGGGAAGGACCATACGTCATCGAGAAAGTGTTTGACGGAGGATCCTACCAACTAATAAGTGCCGAGGGAGAAAGGCCCATGCCACCCATCAATGGCCGATATCTCAAGAAATACTACACGTGAATGCTCCAAGTCGCAGGCGAATTGAGCACATCAGCCCTACGGTCTGGATCAGACATCCTGCAAAACCGTATACAATCCACGGGCGTAAATGACCCCTATTTCTCCCAAATCCTGCCGGCGAGACTACTTTAAAGCCCCACCAGCGGCAAAAAAAAAAAAAAAAAAAAAAAAAAAAAAAAAAAAAACGGTATGTCCACAAGCAAAATGGGCACGGATGAAAACCCGAAAGGGCTCCGTGAGTAAAAACAGCAGGACTACCGGCGAGTCTGTGAAAACCCGAAAGGGCGCAAACTCGTGAAAAGAGATGAAATACACTCGCAAAGTCCTCTCGACCTTGTGAGGAGAAAACCCCTGCGTGAGATCCTTACGACTCACAAAGGAGCAACACACTTAGGAATCCTCACGATTCCTAAGGAGAAAATACACCTGCGGGATCCTTACGACTCGCAGGGAGAAAATGCTTTTATGGGACCCTCACGTCCCATAAAATTGAAAAGCCTTAGGTGGTAGGGACCCAAACCTAACTCCTAAGCCATCGTTCCCCAACGGGCAACGGCAAATGATGATTCGCTCCTGGCATCTCGCTTCAGTGTTAGCGGTGCTGATGCCGACCAAAAACCCAAATCCCAAGTCCTTCTAAGGCAAATGATGAGTTGCTCCTGGCATTATTCCAGTGCAGCAATGCTGATGCCAAACAAGATCCAAATTCCAAGTCCCCAAACGGCGAATGATGAGTCGCTCCTGGTACCATATTCCAGTGCAGCGATGCAGACGCCAACCAAAATCCAATTTCTCAAAATTCTCCCGGCCCTACGGTGGGTCCCCAAATTGACCATCGTATACAATCCACGGGCTCAAATAATTCTCATCATACACATGCCCCACCGTAATCACCAGTTACGCGGCCGGTCTCCGCTTTGGGAATGATGCTCCATTGATAAGACCCATTCATGTGTCCTCACGATATATGAGGAGAACAAACCTTTGTGGGATCCTTACGACTCATAAAGGAAAAACACACTTAGGAGTCCTCACGACTCCTAAGGAGAAAATACACCTGCGGGATCCTTACGACTCGTAGGGAGAAAATGCTTTTATGGGACCCTCACGGCCCATAAAATTGAAAAGCCTTAGGCGATAGGGATCTAAACCTGTCTCCTAAGCCATCGCTCCCCAATCCCCAAATGGCGAATGATGAGTCGCTCCTGGTACCATATTCCAGTGCAGCGATGCAGACGCCAAATAAATTCCAAATCCCATACCCCAACGGCGAATGATGAGTCGCTCCTGGTACCATATTCCAGTGCAGCGATGCAGACGCCGACAAAGTCCCAAATTTTTTTCGGCCCTACGGTCTGGATCATACATCCTGCAAAACCGTATACAATTCACGGGCGTGAAACAATCCCAATCTCTCCCAAATCCTCTTGGGGCAAATGATGAGTTACTCCTGGCATTATTCCAGTGCAGCAATGCAGATGCCAAACAAACCAAATCCAAATCCTCCCGGGGCAAATGATGAGTTGCTCCTGGCATTATTCCAGTGCAGCAATGCAGATGCCGAACAAAAACCAAAATCCCAGAATCCCCTCAATGACAGATGATGATTCGCTCCTGGTACCATATTCCAGTATAGCGATGCTGATGTCAACCCAAATCAAAATCAACAAGTCAACTTCCACTCCGACACCGCAGAAAGCGGAGCAAGTCAGAATCCAATCTCGACACCGCAAGAAGCGGAGCAAGTCAAGTCTACCCCTGACACTGCAAGAAGCAGAGCAAGTCAAATCAAGCACCGACCGTCCAAGTCGCTAAAAGGGCAGCAACGACCGTCCACGTCGCTAAAAGGGCAGCACCGACCGTCCAAGTCGCTAAAAGGGCAGCAACGACCGTCCACGTCGCTAAAAGGGCAGCACCGACCGTCCAAGTCGCTAAAAGGGCAGCAACGACCGTCCACGTCGCTAAAAGGGCAGCACCGACCGTCCAAGTCACTAAAAGGGCAGCAACGACCGTCCACGTCGCTAAAAGGGCAGCAACGACCGTCCACGTCGCTAAAAGGGCAGCACCGACCGTCCACGTCGCTAAAAGGGCAGCACCGACCGTCCATGTCGCAAAAAGGGCAGCACCGACCGTCCATGTCGCAAAAAGGGCAGCACCGACCGTCCATGTCGCAAAAAGGGCAGCACCGACCGTCCACGTCGCTAAAATGGCAGCATCGACCGTCCAAGTCGCTAAAAGGGCAGCATCGACCGTCCAAGTCGCAAAAAGGGCAGAACCGACCGTCCAAGTCGCAAAAAGGGCAGCATCGACCGTCCAAGTCGCTAAAAGGGCAGCATCGACCGTCCAAGTCGCAAAAAGGGCAGAACCGACCGTCCAAGTCGCAAAAAGGGCAGCATCGACCGTCCAAGTCGCAAAAAGGGCAGAACCGACCGTCCAAGTCGCAAAAAGGGCAGCATCGACCGTCCAAGTCGCAAAAAGGACAGCACCGACCGTCCAAGTCGCAAAAGGGGCAGCATCGACCGTCCAAGTCGCAAAAAGGGCAGCACCGACCGTCCAAGTCGCAAAAAGGGCAGCGCAAGATTCCTACAGAGCGGGAACCAGATAACTCCGGGCCACAGAAAACGTCTATCACGGACACTCCATCTCGGAGACATGTCAAGCAACGACCGTCCATGTCGTAAAAAGGGCAGTGCCAGCTTCCCAAAAAGCGGGAACCAAATCAAGTCGCCTCCACGTGAAAGAAGATCCATCAATTTCATGCACACGACCCACATATGTGGTGTGCATTTATTGATGGGGGGCAATTTGTTGGGGTAAAAATTTACACCCCGGTTGACCAAGTCAAAATCAAAGTCAACCCCAAGCCAAGTGGGCCCAAGCCCAGATCCAGTGGGCCCATGCCCGGGTCGAGCCCGAACATGAAGCGGCCGGCCTCCCTATGCCAAGTTAAAAATTTTGTAATGAGCAATTTTGTTGTATTTCTTTTATTTTATTTTTGGATAAATGTAAGAAAATAGGCATAAAGCCAAATTTTTGTAAAGCCCATGGCTTATGTGCAAAAAGAAATGGCACATGAGCCATGGGATAGGCAAAATGCCATTTTGTGAAGCCCAAGGGGCTATGTGCAAAGTGTATAGCCTATAAAGGCAAAGGATAATGAAAATATCTCACAACTTTTTCTCTCTCCAGAAATTTTCTAGGTCTGAGATCTCTTCCTCCTTCCTCAAGGTTCTAAAACCTTCTCTTTTCCTTTTGAATTAAATCAAGAGTTTAACTCTTCCTTTTCTAAAAATAAGTAGATTTCCACCACAAAACCTACGAAGGGGAGCTCGGATCTCCAACCAGATCTCAAAAAGGGGAGGCTTTTAAGACTCACCCCCTTTTCTCCAAGATCCCGCCGGTCAAGAGCAAGAAGAAGGAGACCCATCTCCAAAAATCTAACTTTGGACAGACCCAAGGCTCAAAAGAAGAGCAATAAATCCCCAGGAGTTTAACTCCTTTCTAAAGTTGCTGGAGTTTAACTCCATAAATTGATTTCTGTTGGGAGTTTAACTCCATAAATTTGTTTCTGTTAGGAGTTCAACTCCAAAAAAAAAAAATTCCCTTGGGAGTTCAACTCCCCAGTCTAGGGGCTAGGCTCCCCTTTCCGTGGGTTTCTCCCGCGGTCACGTGTGCCCACGTGACCCCGGGGCGCCAAAGCGCCCATCGGTCACGTGTGCACACGTGACCCTTGGGGCGCCAAGGCGCCCATCGGTCACGTGTGCCCACGTGACCCCTGGGGCGCCAAGACGCCCATCGGTCACGTGTGCCCACGTGACCCCTGGGGCGCCAAGGCGCCCATCGGTCACGTGTGACCACGTGACCCCGGGGGCGCCAAGGCGCCCATCGGTCACGTGCGCGCACGTGACCCCGGGCATTAAGGCGCCCACCTGCCGTACGAGCGTCCTTTAGATGCCATTTTGTTTTCTTTTCCCCTCGTTTTACGTGCACTCCCCAACAAAATCCCTTCTGGAGTTTAAACCTTTTAAAAATATATACATATATATATTCTTTGGAGTTTAACTCCACAATAAAGTTCTATTTTAGGAATTTAATTCCGCATAAAATTCTTTTAGGAGTTTAACTCCATTTAAAATTCTTTGGAGTTTAACTCCACAATAAAATTCCTTTTGAAATTAAGCTCCACTTTAAAAAAAAAGAGGGGGAGGAAAACATACACGTGCTCCACGACACTGTCTTCCGTTAGAAAAAAATTTCTAACGGGGCGCTGCCCCGCACCCCGCAAGGGGGCTGCTAGCCCCCTTGACCCCCAGCCCGCTATCCGGGTAGCGGGACCCCCGTAGAAAACTCTGCGGGGCCCCCGATGTTTCCAAAACTCCTTCAAAACACGATACTGCACATTGAGTTCGCATGACCAGTTTAACCCGTTAATCGAAGGTTCCTTCGCTCCAAATGCGAGGGGTAATTAACGGCAGCTTAGTCCGCGGTTGCCGGAGATTCGGATCCCCACAATCAATAAACCCCGGCCTACCCTAGGCAGGGGGAATCTGTAATGCGCCTGACAAGCGCGCGCGTATTCCCATCTCAATGGGGTGACGAAAAACACCCTACAATTATAATGGATGCTTGGATATATATAGAGAGGACTTTCTTGCTCGTCATGATAGTATGCTATTTGGTTTCACTTTATCTTAACATGTTGAATTATATTAGTTTACTGTCTTACTTTCACATGTTGATAAAGCCCTTAGGATTTGTACTCGACTACTAGGACTATGATGAGATCATACTAGTGGGGCCAGGGTAGTCAACGAGTACATCCTATAACTGTTCCTAGTCGAGGGTGTGTTGAGACAGGGCATCGATACACCAGAGTAGACTAGCGTATATGCATCTTGACCCATATGATGGGCAATGGATGATCCCATATCCATTGGTGTTTGACATCAGAGATGGTGTATGGGTGCTCAGTGGAGACTGGGTACACTGGACGGACTCGCCGAGAACTCCCAGATGGTATTATACCTCACGTCAGATGGTAGTTCTCCGGTGACACTGGTACAGGTTAGTCTGTAGACCCGATATCGTCATAGAGTCTTGTGTGATTCCCACTGTGCTTTGATTTCCACCTTACCACGTCCAAGAGGGCGTGCAAAACGGTGGCTTTTGGGTACAGTCCCGAATCACATGGAGACAATGAGCGATAGGAGGGGATTCATCTCTCCCGGTATAGGGAGTTGATGTTGTGCTGTGTTCGATTGGCTATAACTGGAAGTCCCTGGCTAGGGCTGATTTAGAGATTTACTGGTAAGTGTTACCAGTAGTTTCTCGACCCGTTATGAGCCTCACATCGACACGACTTATCGGTTACTGGGGTCTGACGTATACCACCCCTAGACTAGATATGCAACATATCAGACGAAGAGACCAGACTGTACGGGAGTGTTACTGATTGGATTCACAAGAGAATGTACAGGCTTGCTTGTTGATCTTATGATCACTCAATACCTGGGTGGCTGTTACGTTTAGCCGACCGCTTGCATCTTGTGGGTGTTTGATATGATCATCACCTGCTACCGGCGTATTGACGATTCTTTAGAGTTCTACACAGAGGTTTCTTGACTCAGGCAAAACGGAGTAGGAGCACATATGTGATATGTGCAGGACCGAGAATAATACGATATGAGATACCGTATTCTATTCTCGCGATATATGATATCAGCCGGGTCATCGGATCAAGTGTTGATTCGATGAATCGGTACATGATATATTAGTCGGTTATATGCGATATAGCCGGATTGTCGGATCAAGTGTTGATTCGATAATTTAATGTATAATTATATATGTGATATATTACATTACATTATCAAATATTGGCTCGCTTTATTGATTCATTTTCTCACCGGATAATACATTGATATATATGTGATATATGTTAATTGTATTATTTTCTTTTGTTACAAAAATATATTATATATGTGATATATAATATTGTAACATGTTATGATTACAAATGCAACATGATTAGTGGAGATTAAACATGGTTAGGGTTTGATTTGGGTTAATCTTTTCTAGAAGCTTCTAGAAGCTTTTGTTTTGTTTCTTGCAAAGATATTATGTGTTGATATTTTTGGAGATATTTTCCTAACCCAACCCACACCCTTTACTATGGTTAAATCTATACAATGGTTAAGTCTTTCTTGACTTAACCATGGTTGCAATTGTAATGATATAACAATTCATTATTCATCACAAAAGGATTCATTCTTCTTCTTCTTCCTTGAGCTCTTGAAAAGCTTTCTAGGTTTTTCTTTTGTGATGGATTAGTGTGAGATTATGAAAACAAAAGAGAGTTAAATTCCTACTTCATCATCCTCATCTATTCTAGTCACTTAGATTAGGGTGTTCTCTTCTCTAATACTTGATTAGAGAAGTGAAAGCTTGAGTTAAAGAAACTTCAAGGTAGATCATCTTCGAGAAGGAGGACTTCAAGCAAGCTTGGATCATTCGGGTTGTGGAGCTTTTCTTGAGTCCGGGAGATCATGGATCGCGGCGAAGGGACTACTACTCGGAGCTTATGAAGCGAAGGAGTGGACTACAAAGGTTGTAATCCCTCTCTCTTAGTTGTAAAGATGTTTACTTGCATGTTTAACCCTAATTATCTAGCAAAGATCCTCGCTATGGGTTGTTCGGCACGTCTAAATTTTAAATCGGGCATGGTTGATGCCTTATAGACCCTTGTGACAGCGCCTAGTAACCCTACAGTGGTATCAAAGCCAAGTTAGAGTATTAGGCGACGTGTATACGAAGTTAAAAGTCCGATCGAACCCCGGAACGTCGTATATGACCCCCTCTCTGGAAATTTTTTTAAAATATGATTTTTTTCCGTATTAAAAATACTCAGAAAATTCAACAGGGAATTCTAAGGGTTACTGTGAAAAACGACATCCTAATACCCTTAAAGCGCCGCGGAACCGCGGCAATAGCATGCCTTGCGCTTCGGTTCCGCGGCCGTACAGGGGTATTAGGGTTAGATTTTGTCACAGTAACATCCATAGGTATTGGTTTATACTTCTGGGAATTTTTAATATTACTCAAGTGTTGAATTTTCTGGAGATCCTTTGTATTCGTTGATTCGATCAGAAAGTTTAACTTCGTCTTGTTTTCCGGATAATTTAGAACGTGTTAAAAATGTTCGAACGGATATCAATAACTCATTTTTTCCCGACACGAAAAACTTTCAAGTGTTGAATTTTTCTTGAGTTTAAAACTTTCGAAAAAACATGCAAGCATATTTGTGGACCCTCTAGAAGAACGTAACCTTAACTCGATTATGTGACCGTCAAAACTTCCACTGAACCTTTGGGTTTGTGGTAGTTTGGCGTTGCCACATGTGAGACGTTGGTTTGACCCTTCTGCGGCTGGTTCACTGGGGCTGTGACATGTTCTGGGATTTTTTGAACTCCGCTCAAGTGTTGAGCTATTTGGGAAATCTTGCGTATTTGATAATTCGATCGGAAAGTTTAACTTTGTCTATTTATCCGGAATGTGATACAATATGTGGAATTCATATAGTTGGCATGAAATGCGAAGTATGTGATATTTCGGATTTATGATGTCTAAAGTAATTGTGGATACCAAATGTTGTAGTTTTACACTTTCTTTTCTGTGACTGTAAGCGTAGTATGTGGTGTATCGCCAGCTTCGTTGCTAGACATCAACGACAATCGGGATATGCATACTTGCTTATGTTGATGATATGAGATATTATGTGTTGCTGTGATATGTTATATTGGATCGTCGTGTTCTGAATAGCCGGGGGTTTTATGTGAGATGGGGGTTTTTATTTTCATTCATGTAAAATTCATTTGTATATAATATTCTTTATTGGGGCACTTCCGGGTTGAGGTTGTTGTCACCTTTGTATATTATTTACTTTTTCGTATTAGGTAGACCCAAGGAGGGGAGCATAAGTAACCGGGTTCTAGGGTCCAGTGGGAGGCCATCTCGAGGAGTCGAGACCGGGTCTCCTAACCCTAGAATTGGCAGGGTTGCTTGCAGCTCTCGTAGGGGTCTAGGGATATGGGTTTGGCTATTCATCGCGACCGTAGAATCCGTGTTTTATACATTCTCGAAATAAAACACGGACATCCTAGTATATCCAATATTTCATATGTAATCTTCTGCTGCAATGTTCTGTGATGAGATCATATTACTGCCTGAGACGAATGCTTATATTATATATATGTTGATATATAAATATTACTGTTTTCGTTTCTTCTGTGATGCTTAGGAAGCATTAATTGATGGGATTTTTATTAATGAGATTAATAAAAGAAAAGAAACCTAAAAGATGTTGTAGAATCAAAACTTTATAAAAAGGGCAGCTACAGTTTTGCTTTGCATAGCGGTATAGATGATATACCCTGCACCTTATTCGATGAGGAAAGAGCCGAGATCCCTTCACCGGGTGTGACCTCTTTAGCAAAACTGACAGATGCTACAAACTTGCGGTTTAGTTTTTGACAGCTTATATAGTTCTTGCTTTGCATAGCGGTATATATGAATACCCTGCACCTTATTCGATGGGGAAAGAGTCGAGATCTCTTCACCGGGACTGACCTCTTTAGCGAAACTAGAAAAGCCTCAAAACACTCCTTTTTCGAAAATCACTTGTTTCTACAACGATATCAAGTTCATTACGCTCATGGTTTTCTGAAAAACCTGCGTAGCTCTCCGATATTTCAGATAAGTAATATTTAGTATTCGTGCTATGGTAGTTTGGCATGCGTCAAGGCGTAGTGTACAATAGCTGATTACTACTTATTTGTAGCATGAGATGTGATTGGATTAGGGTATTCGTACGGCGTTGTTTGGCATGCGTCAAGGGTCATACGGGTGGGTTTAATTCAATCACGAAATGTACGGGTTGAACTTGACTAGCGCACTATGGGTTGTTTGGCATGCGTCAAGGTCATAGCATGCTAGGGGCAAAAGCATTATCGGGAATTTCAAGTGTTGAAATTTGCAATGAGATTGCATACCTCCTATGAGATAGTTAGATCCCGATACCCACTGCGAGTAAGAGTTACTCCTGGGAGAGTTTTACACAGGACAATTAGCCGATCAAGTAGGTGTCTAGAAAGGTGTTAACGGGGTAATGCCTCTGGGAAAACGAGGTTTATTTTAATTAGGTCCGTGCGAAAGCACAGGGAACTTCCCTCAAGTACCAACACTGATCTGGCTGAAAGATTGACGAAATTGTAGGGTGTAATTAATCCCGGCTAATCTTACCTTTTAGGGTTTGAAGGAAGATTTGATAAAAATAGTGGGAGACATCCTGATTAGATAAGATAATAACCAATCTAATCTTGCAAGAGCATACGCTAAAGTGTTTTCTTCTCTCTCTCTCTCCAGATAGCGACCATGTCAGGCTATAATCAAGATAATAATATGGATGTATTGACTGAACCCGCTTATTATACTGAGCAGGGGAACGTTGGTCCCGTTCTTTCTTATAAGAGTTATAAGACTGAACAGGAAACAGGAGAAAATCTAGATTCTCATGCCGCCCAAACGAAGAATAAGCATGCTGATGCATCTTCTTCGGGTGTGTTAGTTATTAAGAACTGTTTCTCAGTTCACCCTACGTCCTGGGTATTAGATACCGGATCGGGATCCCACATCTGTAAATTGTTACGTGGGCTACGTAAAGGTAGAGAACTGAAAAAAGGTGATCATTCCGTACAAGAAGGGAATGGTGCAAGTATTGCAGCCAAAGCAGTTGGCGATTATCACCTTGTATTACCAAGTAGTAATACATTGATTCTGAACGAGTGCTATTATATACCGAACATGATGTGCAACATTATATCAGTTTCTTTATTAAGTAAAGAATGATATAATTTTGTAATACAGGATAATGTTATGAACATCTTCCTAGATCAAAAGTTGATTGGATCAGGCTCGTTACATAATGGCATATACGTTCTCAATCAAAATACAGTCCTTAATATACAAAACACATATAAGAGGAAGAGTTCAGAAATGAACGAATCCTACTTATGGTATTGTAGACTTGGACATATCAATGCGACACAGCTAGCTAAGTTACATATGGATGGATATTTGAATCCGTTCGAATTATCATCTTATGATACTTGCCATTCATGCCTCAAAGGTAAAATGACCAAAACTCCGTTTAGTGGACACGGAGAAAGAGTTACGGAACTCTTAGGACTGGTACATAGTGATGTATGCGGACCAATGTCTACACATGCCAGGAACGGTTCTTCATACTTCATTACGTTCACTGACGATCTCTCAAGATTCGGACATGTGTTCCTGATGAAACACAAGTCTGAAGCTTTTGAGAAATTCAGAGAATATAAGCACGAAGTAGAGAACCAAACGGGCAAAAGTATTAAGATCCTTCGATCTGATCGAGGAGGAGAATACTTGAGCAATGAGTTCCTAGATTATCTAAAAGAGAATGGGATTCTCTCTCAGCTTACTCCTCCTTATACACCATAGTACAACGGTGTATCGGAGCGGAGGAATCGCACCATATTAGATATGGTGCGCTCTGTGATGGGCACTGCTGAGTTACCTATTTCCTTCTGGGGGTATGCGCTTGAGACAGCCATAGACCTATTGAATAGGGTTCCCACCAAATCTGTGCCAACCACTCCATATGAGATATGGAAAGGAAAGAGACAACATCTTAATTATATTAAGATATGGGGTTATCCGGCATATGTGAAAACACAAAATCCGGACAAGCTCGAGGCAAGATCAGTTCTGTGCAAGTTTATTGGATATCCCAAGCATTCGCAAGGGTATATCTTCTACCACTCCGAGGAACAAAAAGTGTTTGTTTCTCGACATGCCACCTTCTTAGAAAAGGGTTTTCTTATGAAACAAGATAGTGGCAATGAGGTAGAACTGGAAGAAGTTCCAGCGACACAAACTGCAACTAAAGATTTAGTGGAACCAGAGGATTCAGTAGTTCCCAACGAACCCCAGCCTCTTCGCCGATCTAGCAGGGTTTCTCATCAACCTGAGAGATGCTACGGTTTTCTCATTAATGGTGGAAGCGAGGATTGCATCAAAAAAGATGATGACCCGACTAGTTTCGAGCAGGCCATCACGAGTGGTGACTCTGTGAAATGGCTGGATGCAATGCGATCTGAGATGGAATCTATGTACACCAAAAAAGTATAGACTTTGGAAGTTGCTCCTGAAGGGGTAAAACCCATTGGGAGTAAATGGATCTTTAAAAAGAAAATTGGTGTAGAGGAAAAGTTGAGACTTTCAAAGCTAGACTTGTTGCAAAGGGTTTTCGTCAACGACCAGGTGTGGATTATGACGAAACCTTTTCTCCAGTGGCTATGCTTAAGTCAATCCGGATCTTACCTGCCATTGCTGCATACCATGACTACGAAATCTGGCAAATGGATGTTAAGACCGCCTTTCTAAACGGTGATTTAGAAGAGTGCGTGTACATGACTCAGCCAGAGAGCTTCGTAGATAGTGGGAGCAGCGGAAAGGTATGCAAGCTGCTTAAATCCATATATTGGTTAAAGCAAGCATCGTGGAGTTGGAACATCTGCTTTGATGTTGTAGTCAAAGAGTTTGACTTCATCAAAAACGTAGATGAACCTTGTATCTATAAGAAGGTTGCAGAGAGTAAGGTAGTCTTCCTCGTATTGTACGTCGATGACATACTCTTGATAGGAAATGATGTTCCTATGCTGCAATCGGTCAAGCTCTTCTTATCACAAAGATTCTCAATGAAAGATCTAGGTGATGCCTCCTGCATACTGGGAATTATGATCTATAGAGATAGATCTAAACGGATATTGGGATTGTCCCAATCCAGGTACATTGACACCATACTAAAGAGGTTTAGTATGGAAGAATCCAAGCGTGGTAACCAACCCACGATCTCTGGACTCACTCTCTCCAAAGAGATGTCTCTCAAGACTGATTTGGAGAGAGCTCGCATGCAAGGGATACCCTATGCTTCGGGAGTAGGCTCTATCATGTATGCGATGCTATGTACCAGACCCGATGTAGCATACTCACTAAGTGTAGTGAGTCGGTATCAAGCAGATCCTGGAGAGAGTCACTGGACAGCTATGAAGAACATTCTCAAGTACTTGTGAAGGACTAAAGAGATGTTCTTGGTGTATGTTAACGGAGAACTCCAGGTAGAGTCCTTTACCGATTCCAACTTCCAGAGTGATAAGGACGACTCTAACTCACACTCGAGATTTGTCTTTACCCTCAATGGAGGGGCGGTGTGTTGGAAGAGTTCCAAACAGGATACCATTGCAGACTCGACGATGGAGGCTGAATACATCGCTGCCAACGATGCTGCCAAAGAGGCTGTCTGGATAAAGAAGTTCATTACTGAACTTGGTGTGGTTCCGTCCATTGAGCATACAATACCTTTGTTTTGCGATAACAATGGAGCTGTGGCTTTGACCAAGGAACCCAGGTCCCATCAGAAGTCCAGACATATTCTGAGGCGGTATCACCTGATCAGGGAGATAGTTGATCGCCGGGAGATCGAGGTCAGGAGAGTTGATCCGAAGGACAACACTGCGGATCCACTCATGAAGGCCATTCCCCAGATACAGTTTGAGAGATTATTCGGGATGCTAGGTATGAGATACTACAACAGCTGGCCTTAGTGCAAGTGGGAGATTGTTTGTTATATATATGCTCTAGAGGCCATTGTTGTACATATGATGTATATTATAATGGATGCTTGGATATATATAGAGAGGACTTTCTTTCTCGTCATGATAGTATGCTATTTGGTTTCACTTTATCTTAACATGTTGACTTATATTAGTTTACTGTCTTACTCTCACATGTTGATAAAGCCCTTAGGATTTGTACTCGACTACTGGGACTATGATGAGATCATACTAGTGGGGCCAGGGTAGTCAACGAGTACATTCTATAACTGTTCCTAGTCGAGGGTGTGTCGAGACAGGGCATCGATACACCGGAGTAGACTAGCGTATATGCATCTTGACCTATATGATGGGCGATGGATGATCCTATATCCATTGGTGTTTGACATCAGAGATGGTGTACGGGTGATCAGTGGAGACTGGGTACACTGGACGGACTCGCCGAGAACTCCCAGATGGTATTATACCTCACGTCAGATGGCAGTTCTCCGGTGACACTGGTACAAGTTAGTCTGTAGACCCGAGATCGTCATAGAGTCTTGTGTGATTTCCACTGTGCTTTGATTTCCACTTTACCACGTCCAAGAGGGCGTGCAAAACGGTGGCTTTTAGGTACAGTCCCGAATCACATGGAGGTAATGAGCGATAGGAAGGGATTCGTCTCTCCTGGTATAGGGAGTTGATGTTGTGCTCTGTTCGATTGGCTATAACTGGAAGTCCCTGTCTAGGGCTGATTTAGAGATTTACTGGTAAGTGTTACCAGTAGTTTCTCGACCCGTTATGAGCCTCACATCGACACGACTTATCGGTTACTGGGGTCTGACGTATACCACCCCTAGACTAGATATGCAACATATCAGACGAAGAGACCAGACTGTACGGGAGTGTTACTGATTGGATTCACAGGAGAATGTACGGGGTTGCTTGTTGATCTTCTGATCGCTCAATACCTGTGTGGCTGTTACGTTTAGCTGACCGCTTGCAGCTTGTGGGTGTTTGATATGATCATCACCTGCTACCGGCGTATTGACGATTCATTAAAGTTCTACACAGAGGTTTCTTGACTCAGGCAAAACGGAGTAGGAGCACATATGTGATATGTGCAGGACCGAGAATAATACGATATGAGATACCGTATTCTATTCTCGCGATATATGATATCAGTCGGGTCATCGGATCAAGTGTTGATTCGATGAATCGGTACATGATATATTAGTCGGTTATATGCGATATAGCCGGATTGTCGGATCAAGTGTTGATTCGATAATTTAATGTATAATTATATATGTGATATATTACATTACATTATCTATTATTGGCTCGCTTTATTGATTCATTTTCTCACCGGATAATACATTGATATATATGCGATATATGTTAATTGTATTATTTTCTTTTGTTACAAAAATATATTATATATGTGATATATAATATTGTAACATGTTATGATTACAAATGCAACATGATTAGTGGAGATTAAACATGGTTAGGGTTTGATTTGGGTTAATCTTTTCTAGAAGCTTCTAGAAGGTTTTGTTTTGTTTCTTGCAAAGATATTATGTGTTGATATTTTTGGAGATATTTTCCTAACCCAACCCACACCCTTTACTATGGTTAAATCTCTACAATGGTTAATTCATTCTTGACTTAACCATGGTTGCAATTGTAATGATATAACAATTCATTATTCATCACAAAAGGATTCATTCTTCTTCTTCTTCCTTGAGCTCTTGAAAAGCTTTCTAGGTTTTTCTTTTGTGATGGATTAGTGTGAGATTATGAAAACAAAATAGAGTTAAATTCCTACTTCATCATCCTCATCTATTCTAGCCACTTAGATTAGGGTATTCTCTACTCTAATACTTGATTAGAGAAGTGAAAGCTTGAGTTAAAGAAACTTCAAGGTAGATCATCTTCGAGAAGGAGGACTTCAAGCAAGCATGGACCATTCGGGTTGTGGAGGTTCTCTTGAGTCCGGGAGATCATGGATCACGGCGAAGGGACTACTACTCGGAGCTTATGAAGCGAAGGAGTGGACTACAAAGGTTGTAATCCATCTCTCTTAGTTGTAAAGATGTTTACATGCATGTTTAACCCTAATTATCTAGCAAAGATCCTCGCTTTGGGTTGTTCGACACTTATAAATTTTAATTCGGGCATGGTTGATGCCTTATAGACCCTTGTGACAGTGCCTAGTAACCCTACAACAATACATGTCGGGACTCTATGCAGTCGTACGATTTCGTCGATGCATATCTGGGCATACTGAGCAAATCTGAAAGTGGTCTTCACCGGCAGGAAGTGATCCACTTTCGTCAATCGATCCACGATCACCTAAATGGAGTCATACCCTTGACTAGTCCTGGGTAGACCCACAATGAAGTCCATCGAAATCTGCTCCTATTTCCATTCCGGAATGGGCAACGGCTGTAGCTCTCCCGCGGGCTTCTGGTGCTCGGCCTTGACTTGCTGACAAGTTAGGCATCTCGACACGAAGTCTGTGACGTCCCTCTTCATCCCTTCCCACCAGTAAACATCTCTCAGATCATGGTACATCTTGGTGGAACCTGGATGAACGCTGTACACTGATCGATGCGCCTCCTCGAGAATCTCACGCCTCAGTCCCTTAGAATCTGGTACGCATAGTCGAGTCCCGAATCGCAGTATCCCCTGATCATCGATCATGAACTCGGAGTCTCTGCCCTGTCTAATCTGTTCCCTGATCTCTGAAAGATGGTCGTCACTGGGCTGCACCTCACGGATACGGTCAAGCAACTGTGGACGTGCACGAACATGCGCAAGCTGTCCCCTGATCGGAGTGAACTCAAACTGCAGTCGGCTGTCGCATAAAATCTGCCAATCTACCGACGACTGCCTCTGCACTGCGCTCAAACAAGACAGAATACCCCCGGGCCTCCTACTCAAAACATACGCCGCTACATTCGCCTTGCCTGGATGATAAAGGATCTCACAATTGTAGTTCTTCACTAACTCCATCCAACGACGCTGTCTAAGATTCAGGTCTCGCTGCTGAAATATGTACTTCAAACTCTTATGATAGGTGAATATCTAGCACGACTCGCCGTATAGGTAATGTCGCCAGATCTTGAGTGCAAAGACCACTGCAGCCATCTCCAAATCGTGAGTGGGGTAGTTCTGTTCGTGTTTCTTCATCTCCTGAGAAGCATACGCAATAACCCTGTCGTGTTGCATCAATACGCACCTTAGCCCCACTTGAGAAGCGTCATAATATACCACAAAACCGCCCGATTCCGAAGGCAATGATAACACCGGCGCCGTACTCAAACGAGTCTGCAACTGCTGAAAGCTATGCTCGCACGCCTTCCGGGTCAACCCGGTCAACGGTGCAGCAATACGGGAGAAGTCCTGTACAAATCGTCGGTAGTAGCCAGCCAGTCCTAGAAAGCTGCGGTTCTCTGTAACTGATGCTGGTCTGGGCCATTGCTGAACGGCCTCGATCTTCTTCGGGTCCACACATATACCATATCGTGTAATCATGCGACCCAAGAAATCTACGTTGTCAAGCCAAAACGCGCACTTGGAGAATTTCACGAACAGCTGGTGCTCCCTCAAAGTCTGCAATGTGATTTGTAGGTGCTGCTCGTGCTCCTCTAGGCTCTGGGAATACACAAAAATATCGTCAATGAATACGATGATGAACAGATCAAGATACGGCCTGAAAATACGATTCATCAAGTCCATAAACGCGGCTGGGGCATTGGTGAGTCCGAACGACATCACCAAAAACTCATAGTGCCCGTAACGCGTGCGAAAAACCGTCCTCGGAATATCCTCCTGCCGAACCCACAACTGATAGTAGCCTGATCGCAAGTCAATCCTCGAAAAGTATCCCGCACCCTGAAGCTGGTCGAACAAGTCGTCGATGCGTGGTAAAGGATATCTGTTCACTACGGTAACCCTGTTCAGCTGGCGGTAATCAATACACAAGCGCAAACTGCCGTCCTTCTTCTTGACTAACAGGACAGGTGCACCCCAAGGAGACATACTAGGTCGAATAAGCCCTTTATCCAGCAAATCTTGCAACTGACCTTTCAACTCTCTAAGCTCCGCCGGGGCCATCCGATAAGGCGGTATGGAAATAGGCCCCGTTCCGGGAATCAAGTCAATGCAGAAAACAATATCGCGCTCAGGCGGTAGCCCAGGAAGCTCGTCAGGGAAAACATCAGGGAACTCACTAACAATCGGGACCTGGTCCAACGGAACCTCTATAGCTCTAGTATCGCAAACATAGGCTAGAAATCCCTGACATCCCTTCCTCAAAAGCTGTCCAGCGCGAAGAGACGAAATCAAACCGTGAGGGGCGGCACCACGGTCCCCCTGCACAACAAAAGCCGACTCGTCGGGAAAACAAAACATAACTGTCTTCTCGCGGCAGTCCACAGATGCGTAGCACGTGGCTAACCAGTTCATGCCCAGGAGAACGTCGAAGTCCAACATCTCAAGAAGGATCAAGTCGACAAGCAACTCTCTCACTATTACAGACAATACACGACCGGAACACGTGTCTAGCAATAAACGACTCGCCTACAGGAGCGGTCACATCAAGCGGCTGATCAAGCAAACCAGACTCTCTACCCAAACTCGGCACGAAGTGTGTGGAAACGTACAAGTGCGTGGATCCCGGATCAAACAACACGTGTGCGTCAATAGAACATACTGAAAGAGTACCTGAGACCACTGCATTGGATGCCTGCGCGTCCTGATGCGTCAAGGCGAATACCCGTGCCTGTCCTCTACCTGCGACTGGCGGTCCCCTACTAGCAACTGGTTGTCCTCTGCCTCGTCCACCTCGTCCTCTTTGAGAAAACCCTCCGTGACCACGACCTCTCTGTGCATGAGTCTGACGCGGAGCAACAGCGGGTACAAGAGGCAACGCCCCCTGGGGTGGTGAAGGTGGTAAAGTGACGTGTGGTACGGCGGTCTCGCCCTCACATGGCTCTGGACAATCTCGAATACGATGATAAGAATTCCCACAGCGGAAACATCCCGACAATGACCGTTGACCCTCCTGGGGATAAGAACTGAACAACCGGCCTCACCCTAAGTCCCTGCCACCTGCAAGACGTCTGTCATGGCGTCTAAACGGCTGTCTCTGTGCTGATGTATCCGTACGAACTCTCTTCGGCTTCGGAACTACCGAAGTCTCAGCAAGGCGCTCCTCGACTAATAAGGCTGCATCTACAGCTGCTGCATAGGTCTCGCAATGCTGTGCGCTGATCGTAAGAAACAATGGGGTAAGCAAGCCTCGAACAAATCTCTTGACTCGCATCTTCTCAGTAGCCACTAAATACGGGGCATAAACAGATAGCTCAGTGAACTGCACATCATACTCCGCCACTGTTATATCCGGCGTCTGACGTAAAGACTCGAACCTGTGCGCTCTAGAATCTCTGACACTCTGTGGAAGGAAACGGGCAAGGAACACTGTCACGAACTCAGTCCAGGTCATAGGAGGAAGACCTGCTGCTCTGCCCTTTTCTACTGACTCACACCACTTCTGCGCAAGACCTTCCAGGCGAAAGCTCGCAAACTCCACCCATCTCACATCTGAGCATCTGAGTGAACGACATATCCGGGCCATCCTATTAATAAATGACTGTGGGTCCTCGGCTGCATCGGTGCCTGTGAAGACCAGAGGCTTTAGCCTCATAAATTCAGATAGCGATACTGTGATAACCTCTGTAGCCGCAAGTGCAACTGCCTGAACTGTAGGTACCATCGCGGTCCCCGTAACGGGTGGAACTACCTCTGGTCGCTGCGCTCGAAGTGCCTCAACTAACGACCCCATCATCTGGCGCATCTCCTGCATACCGGCCCCTAGCATAGCGATCTGGTTTGTCGGAGGAGGAACGGTCTGCTCGGGTACAACGGGTGTACTGCCTGGGTCAGTCCTCGTCTCAGACGAGTCAACTATAATCTCGGCTCTCGCGGCCGCTCTCTACGCCCTCGTAGTCTTTGGCAGCATAATGGCTGAAAAGAAAATAGGATTCGATAAGGATACGGAAATCGAATCACAAGAATGTATATAATCATGAAGGAATTTCAATCAATAAGTCCTAAGGTCACTTAGACGGAGTACCGTGTCGTGAGTATGCCGCGGAACATAAACACGCTACGCCACTCTGCTTCAGCTACCTACTCCATCATACCAGGGTCATCCTACACTCCGAAAAGTAAAACCTACGCTCTGATACCAACTTTGTCACGACCCAAAATTCGGCCCGTGACCGGCACTTAACAACGTAACGTCTACAGGCGCAACGCGATCAAGTAAGCCGAAACCCAGAAATCAAAACCATTAAAATAGTGAGTGAAGAAAAACATTAGTTTAAAACATTTAGAAAACCTTGAGTAAAAATATTTAAAGTTTGAGTTATTTTCTTAAAAATTTCGGCAACACCTCCTTTGTAAAAACTAGCCCCGAAAACGAGCACAAAACATGATATAAGTAAAATGACTGATAGCAAGAATAAAACATTCCCAAACGGGAGCAATCACGCCCAACGGCGGAAACAACCACCACAAGAATAGTATACGACGCCGTAGCGAAGAAATGGACAATATAACCGAAAAACAGCATAAAAGATAAAACTGCATAAATAAAGTCGGCTCACACGAGCTAGACACCAAAGTACAAAATAATATACAATATCATCCCCATAACTGGTCTCTAAGTCAATACATGAAATAGTAGATGGAGAGTACTAGATATCAATAGAGTGTACAAATGGAAAATAACCGGATACCACAAACCCACCTATCAGCAAAACAGCTCACGCGCCAACTGCAGTGGTATCCGTAGCCAAAAAGATACAAGAGATAACCCTGCCACAACTACTCTGAGGGTCGATCTGCAAACACTGTGGCACAACGGGGGTGAGTTGCCAACTCATGAATCGTAAATAACATATAAAGGTAATCGCGAGTATGCACGTACTGTGATACTCTAACATATGCAATTAGAAAACATCTATAGGATGAGCTGGGTATGCGATAATCATGCATAACAAGTGCAATCCAATAACATTTATATGATGAGCTGAGTACGCAGTAATCATGTAAAGTACTCTATCAGGTACTACGACTACGTGATGCAATGCATAACAATGAACGCTGAGCATGGGATAAAATATCATCTACACGGATCATCAACGTGGAAGACCCCGGTGTCTACCAAAAACACCCCAAAATCCTGATAACTCAGGCGTCGTCACTCTATCCGGCCTTCAATCCTGTAAATATGTTGGGTTACCCTTACACCTAGTCTAGGTTTTGGTAGCATCACTCATGCCATTTTATAATTTAGAGAGGTGCAAAGCTAACTAACCATGAATCATGCTAGAATTTCTAGGGTAACAAAGTTTGTATCACATACAAAGAAGTAAAGAGATAGGGATTACAACCTTTGTAGTCCGTTCCTTCACTTCATAAGTTCCGTGTTAAGGTCCCTTCGCTGCGATCAACATGAACTCCGACTCTCGAGTGGCTCCATGAGGTAAATGAGACATCTTGCTTGTAGTCTTCATGATCTAAGATGATTTACCTTGAAGAATCTCTAACCCAAGCTTACACTTCACTAAACAACTTATTAGAGAAGTGAACACCCTAATCTAAGTGGCAAGAATAGATGAGGATGATGAAGTAGAAATTTAGCTCTCTTTTGTTTTCAAATTCTCACACTTATTCATCACAAATGAAAAGCTAGTGAAGGTTTTCTTTTTAGAGCAAGAAGAAGAAGAAGAAGCAAAAAGGCTTTTGTGATGAATAATGAATTATGGTTATGGTTACAATTGCAACCCTTAGTTATGAATGAAAGGCTTAACCATTGTAGAAAATAAACCATAGGTAAAGGGTTTGGGTTTGGTTAACAAATATCTTCACAAAATATCAAGCTAAAAACAAAAGAAAGCTTCGTGAAGCTTCATGAAAAAGCTAACCCAAAAGCTTACCCAAATCCAAACCCTAACTTGTTTAAACTCCACAAAACATGTTGCATTTGTAACCTTAACTTGTTACAATATTATATATCACATATATAATATATTTTTGTAACAAAAGAAAATAATACAATTAACATATATCGCATATATATCAATGTATTATCTGGTGAGAAAATGAATCAATAAAGTGATCTTATATTAGTTAACATAATGTAATATATCACATATATAATTATACATTAAATTATCGAATCAACACTTGATCCGACAATCCGGCTATATAGCATATAACCGACTAATATAACATGTACCGATTCATCGAATCAACACTTGATCCGATGACCCGGCTATATCACATATACCCGGCCGATATCACATATCGCGAGAATAGAATACGGTATCTCATATCGTATTATTCTCGGTCCCTCACATATCACATATGTGCTCCTAATCCGTTTTGCCAGAGCCAGGAAACCTCTGTATAGGACTCTAAAGAATCGTCAATACGCCGGCAGTAGGTGATGATCATATCAAACACCCACAAGCTGCAAGCGGTCAGCTAAAGATAACAGCCACCCAGGTATTGAGCGATCAGAAGATCAACAAGCAAGCATGTACATTCTCCTATGAATCCAATCAGTAACACTACCGTACAGTCCGGTCTCTTCGTCTGATATGTCGCATATCCAGTCTAGGGGTGGTAACGTCAGACCCCAGTAACCGATAAGTCGTGTCGATGTGAGGCTCATAACAGGTCGATAAACTACTGATAACACTTACCAGTAGCACTTTTTATCAGCCCTGGCCAGGGACTTCCAGTTATAGCCAATCGAACACAGCACAACATCAACTCCATATACCGGGAGAGACGAAACCCCTCCTATCGCTAATTGCCTCCATGTGATTCGGGATTGTACCCAAAAGCCACCATTTTGCACGCCCACTTGGACGTGGTAAGGTGGAAATCAAAGCACAGTGGGAATCACACAAGACTCTATGACGATCTCGGGTCTACAGACTAACGTGTACCAGTGTCACCGGAGAACTGCTATCTGACGATAGGTATAATACCATCTAGGAGTTCTCGACGAGTCCGTTCAGTGTACCCAGTCTCCACTGAGCACCCGTACACCATCTTTGATTTCAAACACCGATGGATATGGGATCATCCATCGCCCATCATATGGGTCAAAATGCGTATACGCTAGTCTACTCTGGTGTATCGATGCCCTGTCTCGATACACCCTCGACTAGGAACAGTTATAGGATGTACTCGTTGATTACCCTGGCCCCACTAGTATGATCTCATCATAGTCCCAGTAGTCGAGTACATATCCTAAGGGCTTTATCAACATGTGAGAGCAAGACAGTAAACTAATACAAGTCAACATGTTAAGACAAAGTACAACCAAATAGCATACTATCATGTCGAGCAAGAAAGTCCTCTTTATATATATCCAAGCATCCACTATAATATACATCATATGTACAACAATGGCCTCTAGGGCATATATATAACTAACAATCTCCCACTTGCACTAAGGCCAGCTGTTGTTGTATCTCATACCCAACATCCCGAAGAGTCTCTAAAACTGTGTCTGGGGAATGGCCTTCGTAAGTAGATCCACAGTGTTGTCCTTCGTATCAACTCTCCTGACCTCGATCTCGCGGCGATCAACTATCTTCCGGATCAGGTGATACCGCCTCAGAATATGTCTGGACTTCTGATGGGACCTGGGTTCCTTGCCAAAGCCACAGCTCCATTGTTATCGCAATACAAAGGTATTGGATGCTCAATGGACAGAACCACACCAAGTTCAGTGATGAACTTCTTCATCCAAACAGCCTTTTTGGCAGCATCGTTGGCAGCGATGTATTCAGCTTCCATCGTCGAGTATGGAACGGTTTCCTGTTTGGAACTCTTCCAACACACCGCCCCTCCATTGAGGGTAAAGACAAATCCCGAGTGCGACTTAGAGTCGTCCTTATCACTCTGGAAGCTTGAATCGGTAAAGGACTCCACCTGGAGTTCTCCGTTACCATACACCAAGAACAACTCCTCAGTCCTTCGCAAGTACTTGAGAATGTTCTTCACAGCTATCCAGTGACTCTCTCTAGGATCTGCTTAATGCCTACTCACTACACTTAGTGAGTATGCTATATCGGGTCTGGTACATAGCATCGCGTACATGATAGAGCCAACTGCCTAAGCATAGAGTATCCTTTGTATGCGAGCTCTCTCTAAATTAGTCTTGGGAGACATCTCTTTGGAGAGAGTGAGTCCAGTGATCGTGGATTGGTTCCCACGCTTGGATTCTTCCATACTAAACCTCTTTAGTATAGTGTCAATGTACCTGGATTGGGAAAATCCCAGTATCCATTTAGATCTATCTCTATAAATCTTAATTCCCAGTATGCACGAGGCATCACCTAGATCTTTCATTGAGAATCTTTTTGATAAGAAGAGCTTGACTGAGTGCAGCATAGGAACATCATTTCCTATCAAGAGTATGTCATCCACGTACAATACGAGGAAGACAACCTTACTCTCTGCAACCTTCTTATATATACAAGGTTCATCTACATTTTTGATGAAGTCAAACTCTTTGACTACAACATCAAACAGATGTTCCAACTCCGCGATGCTTGCTTTAACCCATAAATGGATTTAAGCAACTTGCACACCTTTCCGCTGCTCCCACTATCTACGAAGCCCTCTGGCTGAGTCATGTACACGCACACTTCTAAATCACCATTTAGAAAGGCGGCCTTAACATCCATCTGCCAGATTTCGTAGTCATGGTATGCAGCAATGGCAAGTAGGATCCGGATGGACTTAAGCATAGCCACTGGAGAAAAGGTTTCGTCATAATCCACACCTGGTCGTTGACGAAAACCCTTTGCAACAAGTCTAGCTTTGAAAGTCTCCACTTTTCCATCTACACCAAGTTTCTTCTTAAAGATCCACTTGCTCCCAATGGGTTTTACCCCTTCAGGAGCAACTTCCAAAGTCCATACTTTGTTGGTGTACATGGAATCCATCTCAGAACGCATTGCATCCAGCCACTTCACAGAGTCCCCACTCGTGATGGCCTGCTCGAAGCTAGTCGGGTCATCATCTTCCATGATGCAATCCTCGCTCCCACCGTCTAGGAGAAAACCGTAGTATCTCTCATGTGGATGAAGAACCCTACTAGATCGGCGGAGAGGCTGGGGTTCATCAGGAACTACTGAATCCTATGGTTCCATCAAATCTTCTGTCGTAGTTTGTGTCGCTGGAACCTCTTCCAGTTCTACCTCATTGCCACTAATTTGTTTCATAAGAAAACCTTTTACTAAGAAAGTGGCATGTCGAGAAATAAACACTTTTTGTTCCTCGGGGTGGTAGAAGATATACCCTTGTGAATTTTTGGGATATCTTACAAACTTGCATAAGACAGACCTTGCCTCGAGTTTGTCCGAATTGTTCCTTTTGACATAGGCCGGACAACCCCATATCTTAACATACTTAAGAGATGGTCTCTTCCCCTTCCATATCTCATATGGAGTGGTAGGCACTGATTTGGTTGGAACCATATTCAATAGGTGTATGGCTGTCTCAAGCGCATACCCCCAGAAGGAAATAGGCAACTCAGTATTGCTCATCATAGAGCGCACCATATCTAATAGGGTGTGATTCCTCCGCTCCGATACACCATTGTGCTGTGGTGTATAGGGAGGAGTAAGCTGAGAGAGAATCCCATTCTCTTTTAGATAGTCCAGGAACTCATTGCTCAAGTATTCTCCTCCTCGATCTGATCGAAGGATCTTAATACTTTTGCCCGTTTGGTTCTCTACTTCGTTCTTATATTCTCTGAATTTCTCAAAAGCTTCAGACTTGTATTTCATCAGGAACACATGTCCGTATCTTGAGAGATCGTCAGTGAATGTTATGAAGTAGGAAGAACCGTTCCTGACATGTGTAGACATGGGACCACATGCATCACTATGTATCAGTCCCAAGAGTTCTGTAACTCTTTCTCCGTGTCCACTAAACGGAGTTTTAGTCATTTTGCCTTTGAGACATGACTGACAAGTGTCATAAGATGAAAATTCGAACGGATTCAGATATCCATCCTTATGTAACTTAGCTAGCTGTGTCGCATTAATATGACCTAGTCTATAATGCCACAAGAAGGATTCGTTCATTTCTGAACTCTTCCTCTTGTGTGTGTTTTGTACATTAAGTACTGTAGTTTGGTTGAGAACGTATATACCATTATTTAACGACCCTGATCCAATCAACTTTTGATTCAGGAATATGTTCATAACATTATCCTGTACTACAAAATTATATCCTTCTTTGCTCAATAAAGAAACTGATATAAGATTGCATATCAGGGTCGGAATGTAATAGCATTCGTTCAGAACCAATGTATTACCATTTGGTAACACAAGGTGATATTCGCCAACTGCTTTGGCTGCAACATTTGCACCATTCCCTACTCTTACGGAATGATCACCCTCTCCCAGTTCCCTACCTTTTCGTAGCCCATGAAACATATTACATATATGGGATCCCGATCCGGTATCTAATACCCAGGACGTAAAGTGAACTGAGAAACAGTTCTCGATAACTAACACACCTGCAGAAGATGCATCAACATGCTTATTCTTCGTTTGGGTGGCATGAGAATCCAGATATTCTACTATTTCCTGCTCGGACTTATAACAATTATAAGTGGGAGCGGGACCAACGTTCCCCTGCTCAGTATAAAAAGCGGGTTCAGTCAATACATCCATGTTATTATCTTGATTAAGGCCTGACATGGTCGCTACCTGGAGAGAGAGAGAAGAAAACATTTTAGCGTATGCTCTTGCAAGATTAGATTGGTTATTATCTTATCTAATCAGGATGGCTCCCACTGCTTTTTATCAAATCTTCCTTAAAACCCTAAAAGGTAAGATTAGCCGGGATTAATTACACCTTACAAGTTCCCAAATCTTTCAGCCAGATCAGTGTTGGTACTTTGAGGGAGGTTCCCCGTGCTTTCGCATGGACCTAATTAAAATAAACCTCCTTTTCCCAGAGCCATAACCCCGTTAACACCTTTCTAGACACCTACTTGATCGGCTAATTGTCCTGTGTAAAATTCTCCCAGAAGTAACTCTTACTCGCAGTGGGTATCAGGATCCAACTATTTCATACGAGGTATGCAATCTCATTGCAAATTTCAACACTTGAAATTCCTGATAATGCTTCTGCCCCTAACGTGCTATGACCTTGACGAATGCCAAACAACCCATAGTCCGCTAGTCAAGTTCAACCCGTACATTTCTTGATTGAATTAAACCCACCCGCATGACCCTTGACGAATGCCAAACAACGCCGTACGAATACTCTAATCCAATCGCATCTCATGCTACCGATAAGTAGTAAATAGCTATCATACACTACGCCTTGACGAATGCCAAACTACCATAGCACGAATACTAATTAATACCTATCTGAAATGACGGAGGGCTACGCAGGTTTTTCAGAAAACCATGAGCGTAATGAACTTGATATTGTTGTAGAAACAAGTGATTTTGAAAAGGAGTGTTTTTTAAGCTTTTCTAGTTTCGCTAAAGAGGTCACTCCCGGTGAAGGGATCTCGGCTCTTTCCTCATCGAATAAGGTGCAGGGTATATCACATACACCGCTATGCAAAGCAAGAACTATAAAAGCAATCAAAAACTAAACCGTGAGTTTGTAGCATCTGCCAGTTTTGCTAAAGAGGTCACTCCCGGTGAAGGGATCTCGGCTCTTTCCTCATCGAATAAGGTGCAGGGTATATCATATATACCGCTATGCAAAGCAAAACTGCAGCTACCCTTTTTGAAAATTTTGATTCTACAATATCTTTTAGATTTCTTTTCTTTTATTAATCTCATTAATAAATCCCATCAATTATGCTTCCTAATCATCACAGAAGAAACGAAAATACAACGTACGCTTATGTCATCCGCATTCGCCATAATGTTCCGTTATGCACCGTTAGGTTACTTAACTAACGGCATACCGGGATGGGACTAGCGCGGGTGTAAAACATAAGCAACATTTATTATATATCATATATACAATAATAAAGCATTCGTCTCACGCATATAATATGATCACATCATAGTATATCAGCAGCAGAAGAAACATATGAAATATTGGATATACTAGGACGTCCGTGTTTTATATCGAGCCTGTATAAAACACGGATTCCACGGTCGCGGTGAATAGCCAAACCAACATCCCTAGACCCCTACGAGAGCGGCAAGCAACACTGCCAATTCTAGGGTTAGGAGGCCCAGTCTCGACTCCTCGAGATGGCCTCCCACTGGACCCTAGAACCCGGTCACTTGTGCTCCCCTTCTTGGGTCTACCTAATGCGGAAAAGTAAATAATATACAATGGTGACATCAACCTCAACTCGGAAGTGCCCCAATAAAAGAATATTACATACAATGAATTTTACATGAATGAAAATAAAAACCCTCATCTCACATAAAACCCCGGGCTATTCAGAACACGACGATCCAATATAACATATCACAGCAACACATAATATCTCATATCATCAACGTAAGCAAGTATGCGTATCCCGATTGTCGTTGATGTATAACAACGAAGCTGGCAATACCCCACATACTACGCTTACGGTCACAAAAAAGAAAGTGTAGAACTACAACATTTGGAATCCATCATCGACTTAGACATCGTAAACCCGAAATATCTCTTATCACGGATTTCATGTCTAACTATTTGAATTCCACATATTGTATCACATTACAGAATATCATGACGATGTTTAACTTTTCGATCGAATCAACATACACCTACAAATTACCCCCGTGAGCTCAACACTTGAGCAAAGTCAAAACACTCAAAAACCGTGCCACAGTGTCCATGGACCAGTCGTAGAAGGAGTTAACCAACGCCTCACCTATGACACCACGGGACTACGGCAAACCCGAAGGTTCGAACGCGGTTCCGTGGGCATAGAATCGAGTTAAGGTTATTATGTCTTCTAGGGGGTCCATAGGGGTACTTGCACGTTTTTACGAGTACAATCAACTTCGGAAAATTACAACACTTGGAAATTTCAGCGGGGTACAAAATGTGGTGTGCGATGTTTGATCGAACTGCTAAAAATAGTCAAGGTTACCAATACAGTGTTAAAATATATGACTACAAAGCACTACGAATTAGCCTCAGGTCAAACCAATCATCACATGAAAATTGGGCAAAATAAACAATACTAGGAATACCAAACTGGACCCAAAAGACCACAGATGGAATACGGGGACCAGGGGATCATGTGGGGCCGGTCTGGCCGGTTTTTCCCCTCCTGTTGCCGGTCCAAAACCGAGGACCCCTCCCCGTATTTCACCTGTGTTCATGTAAAGATCCTAGTAACATTCTGCACCTGTTTGAAAAAATTTTAAAGGACTTTTTGAAAAATTTCCAGAGAGCAAGAATGGAGTTTCCTAATACCGTATTTCGAAGTGATTTTCGTGTTCGTAATTGTTATAATACCGTATCTAGAATTCTAGTTAGGCTCTGATACCACTGTTGGGTTACCCTTGCACCTAGTCTAGGGTTTGGTAGCATCACTCATGCCATTTTATAATTTAGAGAGGTGCAAAGCTAACTAACTATGAATCATGCTAGAATTTGTAGGGTAACAAAGTTTGTATCACATACAAAGAAGTAAAGAGATAGGGATTACAACCTTTGTAGTCCGTTCCTTCACTTCATAAGCTCCGTGTTAAGGTCCCTTCGCTGCGATCAACATGAACTCCGACTCTCGAGTGGCTCCATGAGGTAAATGAGATACCTTGCTTATAGTCTTCATGATCTAAGATGATCTACCTTGAAGAATCTCTAACCCAAGCTTACACTTCACTAAACAACTTATTAGAGAAGTGAACACCCTAATCTAAGTGGCAAGAATAGATGAGGATGATGAAGTAGGAATTTAGCTCTCTTTTGTTTTCAAATTCGCACACTTATTCATCACAAATGAAAAGCTAGTGAAGGTTTTCTTTTTAGAGCAAGAAGAATAAGAAGAAGCAAAAAGGCTTTTGTGATGAATAATGAATTATTGTTATGGTTACAATTGCAACCCTTGGTTAAGAATGAAAGACTTAACCATTGTAGAGAATAAACCATAGGTAAAGGGTTTGGGTTTGGTTAACAAATATCTTCACAAAATATCAAGCTAAAAATAAAAGAAAGCTTCATGAAAAAACTAACCCAAATCCAAACCCTAACTTGTTTAAACTCCACAAAACATGTTGCATTTGCAACCCTAACTTGTTACAATATTATATATCACATATATAATGTATTTTTGTAACAAAAGAAAATAATACAATTAACATATATCGCATATATATCAATGTATTATCTGGTGAGAAAATGAATCAATAAAGCGAGCTTATATTAGTTAACTAATGTAATATATCACATATATAATTATACATTAAATTATCGAATCAACACTTGATCCGACAATCCGGCTATATAGCATATAACCGACTAATATAACATGTACCGATTCATCGAATCAACACTTGATCCGATGACCCGGCTATATCACATATACCCGGCCGATATCACATATCGCGAGAATAGAATACGGTATCTCATATCGTATTATTCTCGGTCCCGCACATATCACATATGTGCTCCTAATCCGTTTTGCCTGAGCCCGGAAACCTCTGTGTAGGACTTTAAAGAATCGTCAATACGCCGGCAGTAGGTGATGATCATATCAAACACCCACAAGCTGCAAGCGGTCAGCTAAACGTAACAGCCACCCAGGTATTGAGCGATCAGAAGATCAACAAGCAATCCTGTACATTCTCCTGTGAATCCAATCAGTAACACTATCGTACAGTCCGGTCTCTTCGTCTGATATGTCGCATATCCAGTTTAGGGGTAGTAAACGTCAGACCCCAGTAACCGATAAGTCGTGTCGATGTGAGGCTTATAACAGGTCAAGAAACTACTGATAACACTTACCAGTAGCACTCTATATCAGCCCTGGCCAGGGACTTCCAGTTATAGCCAATCGAACACAGCACAACATCAACTCCCTATACCGGGAGAGACGAAACCCCTCCTATCGCTCATTGCCTCTATGTGATTCGGGACTGTACCCAAAAGCCACCGTTTTGCACGCCCTCTTGGACGTGGTAAGGTGGAAATCAAAGCACAGTGGGAATCACACAAGACTCTATGACGATCTCAGGTCTACAGACTAACCTGTACCAGTGTCACCAGAGAATTGCTATCTGACGATAGGTATAATACCATCTAGGAGTTCTCGGCGAGTCCGTTGAGTGTACCCAGTCTCCACTGAGCACCCATACACCATCTTTGATGTCAAACACCGATGGATATAGGATCATCCATCGCCCATCATATGGGTCAAGATGCGTATACGCTAGTCTACTCTGGTGTATCGATGCCCTGTCTCGATACACCCTCGACTAGGAACAGTTATAGGATGTACTCGTTGACTACCCTGGCCCCATTTGTATGATCTCATCATAGTCCCAGTAGTCGAGTACATATCCTAAGGGCTTTATCAACATGTGAGAGCAAGACAATAAACTAATACAAGTCAACATGTTAAGACAAAGTAAAACCAAATAGCATACTATCATGTCGAGCAAGAATGTCCTCACTATATGTAAGTCTACGGTAGCGCCCCGGCCGTCAATCTAATGCCAAACGCGGAACAAAAACTTTTATAACTGGCACTATCGCATACTATAACCCGGATCTTGCCATTAACGCTAAACTAACAAACTGTAAAGAGGTAGAAAGGATATACCGATCGATCCGAGTCCTTCGGTCTTTAGCCATTATCCCATGCTCCTCGCGGCAACTCCGATCTCTCTTCTCCTCATCGAGGTGGCACCACGTTAACGGATCTTTAAACGGGCTCCCGCCTCTATACCGAGGCAACTCGGTCATCAAGTCTGCCAAAAGAGATGACCAAGATGAAGTAGAGAATGAGTAGAATACTTTGTCTCAAACACCCTAGGGTTCTCATCATATGAGAGGGTTAGGGTGGAAGTTGAAGAAGATGCTTAGGATTGGAAATGGTGAACTCAAGAAACACTAGTGAGCCAAAAGAAAACTAAGCTCATAAACTTGTGTTATCATCTTATTCTCTTGTAAATAGATATATGAGGTTATATAATCAAAACCATAAGCAAATATTTAATGAAAATATCTCCTCAAATATCCAAACCAAAAACAAAACTCATTAACTCTTTAATGACTCACTAGATGTCTCATTACATGAGTCATTAGTGAACATTCTAGAATTGATGAGTCATAACCATGAGTCACAATTTCCATTAATCATTTAAACCAAAATGATTAATCCAAAAAGAAATGCATCTTCTGAAATATTCTCGTAACGGATTACGAGAATACCCCTTACCTGTGTATACATACCTGTATCTGTATTCCGACCGAATACGAATACGAGAGACTAAAATATTCTGACTCAATATAATACATGGATCCGGCTTAAACCAAACCCCACCAGTATTATCTGCCCGAAATATGACACGTGCACAAGTGCACGTGCATTTTCGAACCCTGCCATAAAACCATAAGGCCTCTACAACGTTTCGCCCGAACTTGGGAAACTATCTGTGGGGGACTCTAAAGACTCATCAGTACCCTGGCAGTGGGGTTAACCACAAGCACGTCAGCGGCACTAGCTGTGCGTAACGGCTGCCCATGTACTGACCGAAAAGGAAGCCGATGAGCGAACTCATCCTGGAACCCTACTGAGCCTATCAGTGACAATATACATACAGTCTGGTCCGTTCATCTATAAGCATCGCATATCGGGCCTAGGGGCTGGTAACGTCAGACCCCCAATAGCGGTATAAGTCGTGTGAGAGTGTAGCCCAGAACACCTTGAGATACTACTGGAGTACCTACCAGTAAATCTCCTGCCTCGGCCGAGGGCTTTGTGTAATGGCTCTCCTAGACACAACGCGATCTCACCCCCAATACCGGGAGAGATGAATCCCCTGCCGATTCGTTCACTGCCTCCATGTGGCTCGGGATTGTACCCAACTAAAACCTGTTTGCACGACTCCTTTGAGCCGTGGTAGGGTAGTAATCAAAGCACAGTGGGAACTCACACGAGACAAATGACGACCTCAGGTCGATGAACTAACATGTACACATGTCACCAGGGAACTGCTATCTGACGCTAGGTATAAATACCAACTAGCAGGTTCCCGGCGAGTCCTGTCCGGTGTACTCATAACCCAATGAGCACCTGTATACATCTTAGGTGATCCAACTGACACCGGTGGCTTGTGAGACTGGCCACCGCCCCTCCTCGGGGTCTCGACTGTATACACTAGTCTACTCCGGAGTATCGATGCCCTGTCTCGAAACTCCCACGACTAGGGACCACTTTTAAGGATGTGCTTATGGACTACCCAACTGTCACGTATATGATCGCCATCATACTGCTGGTAGTCAAGCAAGATCCTAAGGGCTCTATCAACGTGTAATAGTGAACATGTCACCTAAAGCTATACACTACTGATAAAGGCAAACCAGATAGCATACTATCATCACGAGTAAGACTGTGCTACCGGTATAGGTCCTCCTCAATCATTGCAATCACGTGCCTGCGATCCAATAATTGACTTTGCGGGAACTACATCCAACAATATCCCACTTGCACTTAAGGCTAATTATTGCGATGTTGCATATTCACAGCCCGTGTGATACCGAACACCCAACTCCTCTACTAATCAGTTTCACAAAGCTCGTTTGAAAAACTCTTGTGTTCGAGAAATAGCCTCAATGAGTGGATCCGCCCCGATGTTTCTTTCTATATCTCTCTTAATCTCAAGTTCGCGGAGAAAGCCATCTCCCGAATTGAGTAATACCTGTCTTAGAATATGTCTGGATATCTGATGGGACCTAGTTCATAAATGAACTCCAAATCCAAACTTCTTAGACTGTATCGATAACTGAAACTAATCAGTGTCCAGCACCATGCCTCCCACAGTATCCTCTTGGACCACCTGTCCATAATACTGCCCCCTTCAGAGGGAAAACTATAACTCTAACAATCACTCTGTCATCCATGTCACCTTTGGAAGCCTGGAATGATAACCGTCTCCCGAAGGAGGCTGCCGTCATCAAATCCCCAGAACATGCACGTATGTTCTAAAACTGCTCCCGTATGTTTCTTCTGGATTGGATTAATATAAACTTATTGCATCTAGTGCAAAAACAACATCTGGTGTGGTACTTGACATCTCACGATTGACTCAATTGCCTAAGCAAGTGATATGCCAATCATGCACATCCCTCTCCCCTTTAGTCTGTAAGACACCTTTAAAGAGGGAGACTCCATCACCTGCAGGTACACCACCATGCCAGGAGTCGTCCATTCTAAAATACTATTAGAATACTGTCAAAGTACCCACATTGGGAAACTACCCAAATCTAGATCTAAAACCATAGATCTAGTAACCAGAATGTCAGATATTATATCCATATCCTTTGTGGAGAAACAACTGTGTGACGACCACAGTATAAACGATCGTAGTAAAGGAATTTTACTTCCTACTCTGTGTATGTCATCCAAATACCAGGACATCACACCCTACTACCTTCTTAACAGATCCATCCCCTATTCTGATGAAGTCAAAGCCATGACTGTCATATCAAAATTAGATGATCTATCTCCGCTATATGTGCTCTAGTCTATAAATAGACAAAAGCTACTTGCCCACTTTACTTCCGCTACTCCCACTGACCACAACAACCCTCTGGCAGAATAATATATACGTGCACTTCTAAGCTAGTTTAGAACGACGCTATACTTAACCTCCTACCGGGTCTCATAACCTGGAACAACAGTAGTGTCAAGTCTGGGTAAACAAGAACCTCCCTGTCACCGTCTTTGAGGCTACCGGAGTACCTCTCGGGTGTTTGAGGTTGCCCACCATATCTGCGGAGTGGCTAATGGAATGTCAAACCTGATTGAATTTTTAGGTTCTATTTAAATTTTCAGTAATCGTTTACGGTTCTAGAATCACTTCCAGTTCTATCATACTCCCACTACTGTTTTCTGAAAAAATCCATTTTACTAAAACTGTGGCGAGTCAATATCACTATTGATCTTCCAGATGGTAGAAAGTCAACCCTTGTCATATCCTGGGTCAACCCACAAACTGCCATTACAGAAACGTGCCTTGAGTTATCCAGAGTCTGGTTTTAAGCATAAGCCGGACAACTCCCCGTACCTTAACATCGTTAAGATATGAACCATTCTATATCCAATATAGAAACTTTGGCACTTATTTAATTGGAACCAGATTCAAATCATGCAGCTGTCTCCAGTGCATATCATCTTAATGGAGAGAGGCTAATCAGCATTACTCAACTTAGGAATGCATCCAATTATGATTAATCTGAAAAAGAAACAAGTTTCTCAAAACCATTTACTGAATACCAATCACAAGTATCTACATCTTCGATCTCTTTGAAGAATCCCGATACTTGCGACATCTGGTTCTCTACTTTATTCCTATACCCACAACTTCTCAAAACTTAGACCTTGTATTTCTACGAAATACTTGTCTAAAAACTAGAGAAGTCACAAGTAAATAGAACATAGTACGAGGACCAACCCTTTTTTCCTGATGGACACTGGAAAGCATACAATACTCTGTATCGGTTTTCCTTTTAACAATGCACAGTGAAACTGAAACATGAAAAAACTGAAACATGAAAATGTTTCGTAGGGGTATCCTGGTATTCCCAGTAATGCCTCTTCCATAATCCAATTCATGACTATAACCGTATATTTTTTTGCCATCTCTCCAAATCCCTTTATTTGTCTTTATTCATTACCTTCTGTACACCCCTTTAGGCTAAGTGGTTTTCTTCCTTCCCTACCGTTCGGCACCAGCCTATGGTTTGGAAGAAGACTATCCAGTAAGCATAATAGGTGTACTCTCCTAAACCAAGGAGTACTCATAACCTGAGAGAAGGTGATGATAAAAGACAACTGAATAATACCTTATTCTATTTCTCCCGAACTGGGGAAAAAAGCAAAGGTGAAGTAGGAGTCGCGATGAAGTACGCGGTTTGGTCGTGAACGATAGCAGTCGCAATTTACTTTACCCTCTTTCTAATCCCTTTATTTTGTCTTTACTTATTACCTTCTGTACACCCTACTTATGCTAATTGGTTTTCTTCATTCCCTACCTTTCGGCACCTGCCTATGGTTTGGAAGAAAACTATCCAATAAGCGTAATAGGTGTACTTTCCTAAACCAAGGAGCCCTCGCAACCTGAGAGAAGGTGATGATAAAAGACAACCGAATAAACCAATTCAATTTCTCCTGAACCTGGATCCATCCTCGAAGAAGTCCCTTCGAGTTCTTATATAACCATACGATGGATCTATCCAATGGAAGTGGATGTTCGTAGTGATACGAGGTGTTCTGAGAAATGCAAAGGGTAAAAGAAGGAGCGGCAATGACTTATGCAACTCGGACAATCCAAAAGCCAGTATTTTAAGAAGGTTCCGTCAACTTGGTCACTGAGTCATAGTCTAGGGTCGGTCAAAGGTCGCTGCCAAAGAGAGAGAAAGAAAAGAAACACTCTACGTGCACTCTAACCTAGATCAGAATGGTTATCACTTTATCTAATCAGGAAACCTCCCACTGTAATTGTTAGTTATATGTATGCCCTAGAGGCCATTACTATACATAGGATGTATATTGTAGTGAATGCTGGGACATATATGGGGAGGACTTTCTTGCTCGACATGATAGTATGCTATCTGGTTACACTTTACCTTAACGTGTATACTGTTTGTCTCTCTGTTACATGTTGGTAAAGCCCTTAGGATGTGTACTTGACAACCTGAACTATGATGCGGATCATACTAGTGGGGACATGGTAGTCTATAAGTACATCCTTCAAGTTCCCTAGTCGTGGGTGTATCGAGACGGGGCATCGATATACCAGAGTAGACTAGCGTATACCTTCTCGACCCATACAGATGGGCGATGGATGATCCCATATCCATTGGTGTTTGACATCGGAGATGATATACGGGTGCTCAGTAGAGACTGGGTACACTGGACAGACTCGCCGAGAACTCCCAGATGGTATTATACCCTACGTCAGATGGCAGTTCTCTGGTGACACTGGTACAGGTTAGTCTGTAGACCCGAGATCGTCATAGAGTCTTGTATGATTCCCACTGTGCTTTGATTTCCACCTTACCACGTCCAAGAGGGCGTGCAAAACGGTGGCTTTTGGGTACAGTCCCGAATCACATGGAGGCAATGAGCGATAAGAGGTGATCAATCGAAAATAATGTATTTTTAACACGGCAATTTCCCCATCTTTTGTACTCATTTAGAAGTGTTCGGTATTCATATTTCACATATTAGCAAATCATTCGTTAAATATCAGATTTCATGTATTAGACTTTTAAACCGACACTTTAAGGGAAATTAACCGCATTTCATGGCATCGCATCATTTCTGTATTTGCGCAACACTTGTCTTGAGTCTGTGCAGGAAATACGGAAGAAAAGCAAAAGAGCCGATCAAAAATACACCAACTAAATCATTTCAGATCTGGTAGCAATACAAAAGGAGATATTAAATTCAACATATAAAATAAAGGCCCATACAACAGCCCAAGACCACTGCAGAAAACACAGGCCATGAAGACTCCAATGCGCCGCGGATCCGCGGCAGGAGCTTGCTTGCGCCGCGGATCCGCCGCTCTCTTGCCACGTCAGCAGTTTATTTTTAGAGCAGAATTCTTCTCCCTGGGCCCACATTCCTTTCTGATATGTCAAGTTCCAGAATACCCTCAAAGATACTGCCAGATCAGCAAAGAAGATTAAGCAAGGCTAATCCTAATTAAGCTCCTAATTAATCCTCTTCTAGAAGCTCCCTCCTAACTAATCACATCTAGAAGCTTCTCCCCTAACTAACTTTTGGAGGGAAATTTGAATTTCCTCAACAAACTTTTGGAGGGAAACTTAGAATTTGAAATCCTAGATCTAGGGTTTGGTTATCTATAAATAGAGCCTAGATCTAAGGGTTAAGGGGGTTCATTAGTTAAATAATCTCTCATTCCCTCTTTCATCATCTTCTTCCACAAGTCTAGTGACAAGGCTTGTGCGAAACCCTAACCCTAATTCCACTCCAAATCCAAGATCTTGAGTACCAAATCAAGCGAGAAGCCTTCAACCTTTTAGGAGCCGAGCCGATCTTCAATCGGGCAAGTGATCCAAGCCGATCCGCGATCCACGGAGACGAGCGAAGCCAAATCGACGATCGAGTTCTTCCTCTTGTAGTTCTTGAGCGAATGTAACTAAATTGTTGATATAAATAAAAGGTGAAATTCTTGAATCTTGCTTTCTTTTAATTCTTGCATCATGATTAGATCTCAATTTGTAATTGTTGCTCTTGTTGTGATGTGTGAGTAAAACTCCGCTCGTAAAGGAGTCGAGACGATTGTAGAATGATGATGTAACAAATCTTAATACGATTTTTAAGTCCTACGAGTTTTGTAAACCCTAGCAAGTTCAAGAATCGATGACCTAGTTTCGTAGCGATGCTTTCTTGATTGTGATCGTTCGAAATTAGGGATCTACGATCGTTTCTTGAATTTACTAGAGGCTAGAATGTGAATGATATCGACGAAAGAACAAGGGATAAGATGAAACCCTAGTTTCACAAGAAATTCCTAATTCTTGTAGATCATCATCGATCTAGTATCAATTCATCGAAGGATAAGAATACGTAATTGTAAGATTACATCACATCTATAGATCCGATCGATTCCTACGAGCCTCATTTCGATTCTTGATATTTGGTTTGGAAAAATCATCAAACGATCAATTCTTGATTCTATCTTTTAATGCTTTCTTAGATCTAGTTGTTTTCTAATTCTTGAACTTCAATTTCAAATCATGAATTGTTTTGTTTTCTTTTCTTTAATGTTTCGACTCATCTAATTCAAAAGACGGACGATTACACTTTCCCTGAGGACGATCCGCACTCACTTACAATCTACAATCCGACACCGTAGTTGATTGCGGTCAAATAATTTTTGGTTGTGATTTCTTTACAATTTCATACTACACAAACAAGAAAAATTTTCAATCAAATGGCGCCGTTGCCGGGGATAGTGCGCTAATAGTTCGTATTTTGAAATTTGAGTTGAACAATTTATTCCATCATAATTTTTAGATCTAAACTCGTACAAACCCTAATACGTGTGTTGTGATTTGTTGCGAGAAAATCTGGGATCATTGGAGCTGGAGAAATTTTTTTCTGAAAATTCCAGAGAACTCAGGAGATGAACAGAAGCTCTCTTTAAAAATATTGTGCAGTGATCTCACCACCCAAGCGCGATTCCGCGGCAAACACCTACCATACGCGGCGGATCCGCGGTGGGTTAGGGTCTTCTCTGTACCAAACTTTCAGGTATACTCCTCTGCTTTCTTATATTCTTCTCTGTCTACTCCAATTAACACTTTGCTGCAGGTTTCTTTGCAAATAAATCGCTGCGCCGCAAAATCAAAATAAAATTTGTGCGTGTTTTTGATTTTTGGTTGTTTGCATATTAATACGGATACTAAGGGGCACGGCCAAATCCAAATTAGGTGAGGAGTTCATTACCCTTCCTAGGCCCCGAAAATCGCAAAACTTGCATCCGCATTGACCCACATTAACTAAAAAATATCTAGAGATGACTCTAAGGACCGTCGCGCTCAATTAGGACAAGAGAAGGCCGTGGGTAATTCATTGCTTATCCGCGTTTTCTTGTGGTGCCTAAGGCGAGTGTGTCTAAGGCTAGTGGTTTTTAATTAGGCCCACTACTTACGTAGTGGAGTACCTTCCCACTTACCTGACACTTATCCGGCCACAGGGGAACAAAGAGGCAGTGGAGGATTTATCCTGCGACTTGTCTTTTGGCAGTTAGGAGCGGTCTAGAGCCGGACCTAGGTGACCACTAGATTCTAGGGTTTGTGTGTTGCATTTGTTTTGTTGCATCATATTTTTCAAAAATCCGTATCAATTTTCAAAACAAACACCGCATACATCATTTCCCCTAATTATAAATTCACGCTGCCACTTGTACTAACCCTTTTTAGTGCAAGATAGGCTGGACACGGGTGTCTAGTGCCCGTTAGTCCGCGTTTCCCTTTGATCGACCAAAAGTCGGTATTTCTACATTTACCTTTCTTTTACCCACCACCACACCCACATCGATGGATCCACCTCCATCGAACTTCTTTTCCACTACTCTGCCGCCGTCCGTTGGTGCGCAGAATCCACCTCGCATCTCTCTCCAAGAGAGGTGCTATCCAACACGAAGTCCACTTTCCACTTGTCTTTCCATTCCACCAGCCAACGGGGAAAATTTTCAAATAAAACCCCAATACATCAACCTTCTACCAAAATTTCACGGTCTCGAGTCTGAAGACGCATACGTGTTTATCACGAAATTTGAAAATGTATGCGCAATGATGGGTACCTCACAGTTGTCTGTGGATGCTTTCCGTCTACGTCTTCTCCCATTCACTTTGTGCGATTTAGCCGAGAAGTGGCTATATAACACTACTGCACATTCTATTTCAAATTAGGAAGACTTCGTCAAAGCATTCCTTAAGAAATTTTACCCACATCACAAAACAACTCGAGTCCGTAGCGAAATCTATCAATTCACCCAGCTTCCAAATGAAACATTTTCAAAATGTCTTGAATGTTTCAAGGATCTGTTAGTCTAATGTCCACATCACGGCATCCCGAGATGGGAACTGTGCCGAATCATTTATGAGGGCATTACTCCTTACACAAGACAGACCCTTGAATCCATGTGTCAAGGCAACTTTATGACCAAAGATGATGGGGAAGCCTGGAATTTTCTAGAAAATTTCGCTGAAAAATCTTTACAGTGGGAGGGTGTGAGTCAATCATCTAGGGATGGCAATGATATTTCCATAGAAGTTAAAGCTGACATTGCAGCTATCAATAAGAAACTCGAGAATATGGAAAATAAATTTTTAGCTGCCGCCCTAAGTCAAATATCACTCTCCAAAACTGTATGTGGTTGCTGTTCTGATCCGTTTCACTTGACGGAAGAATGCCCGTTTCAAGGTCCTGAGCATACCAATGCCGCATTTCAAAGACCTAGAAACGATCCATCTTCCTCCACATATGATCAGGGTTGGAGGAATAACCCAAATTTTGCTTGGAACCAATCACAATTTCAAAACACGGTTCCAAACCAAAACAATTTCCAAGGGGCCCCTCCACCACAACAGCACCCACAACTTCAATTGAGTCAGCACCCCTTCCAATCACAAAACTTCCAAAATCCGGCCAACACTTTTGCACCGTCTAGTCCTTTGCAATTGACCGGTACAGATAATACCTCTGCACTAGCACAAACCTTGGATACTTTCATGAAACAATCCATCTAAGGGACGGCAAGTTTGCAATCTTCCGTCGAGAATGTAATGAAGATCATTATCTCTCAAAATGAGAACATTAAATCGATGGAAGAACAAATTGCACAACTAAAAGCCGAGATGAGTGCAAGAGAGAAAGGGAAACTTCCAGCTCAACCTTTACCCAATCCTGGCTATTCACATCCTGTCGATGCAATCACGTTGAGATCTGGAAGAGTGCTTGACCATCACCTTGGGGAAGAGTTTGATGATATTAATAAATCAATCAATAACACCCCGGCTGAGACCTTTCCTCACACACACATTTTTGATCCCAGTTCTTTTACCCCACCATCTTCTTCCGAGCCTATTCTTCATTTCCCAAAAGGCTCGCCACTACAGCCTACCTCTTTTACCCCTCCACGGACGATCCCCACTTCTATTTTGGGATCGGTTCCACACACACTTCCTTCTCCTATGATGGACCCAGCGCTTATTGCTAAAGCACCTTATCCTAATCGGTTAAGGGCTAACACACCGAGTCCACATATGGAGAAGATTATGAACATTTTTAAGCAAGTAAACACCAACATCCCTCTCCTAGATGCCATCCAACAAGTTCCGTCTTATGCGAAAACTCTTAAGAACTTGTGCACTAGGAAGAGGAAGAATCCATTGCCCAAGAAGATTTTCATGGAAAAGACAATAGACACGGCTTTCCCCGAACAATTACCGAGGAAACGTAAGGATCCTGGATATCCTACTATTTCCGTTTCTATTGGGGAAAAACACATTAACCGTGCTCTATTAGACCTTGGCGCTAGTGTTAACTTTCTTCCATACTCAGTCTATGAGCAATTAGGGATCGGAGAGTTGAAGCCAACCAATTGCACTCTCCAGATGGCTGACCGATCAATCACCAAACCTAGGGGTGAACTGGAGGATGTGTTAATAAAAATCGGAGAATTTATATTCCCGGTGGACTTTATTGTAATTGATACACAGCCTGTAGCGAACCCACGAAATCAAATTCCGGTGATTTTAGGTCGCCCCTTTTTGGCCACTTCCAATGCTATTATCAACTGTCGTAACGGTTCTATGACCCTATCTTTCGGGAATAGGTCAATAGAACTAAACATTTACAAGTTGGGAAGTGTACCCTCCGAACTTACTGCTCAGGTATGTTCTGTCGATTTAATGGATGTCGACAGCAGCGAATTTGATGATCCTCTTGATATTGATTTAGACTCTTTTTATACGTTATTGTTTGACCCAACTATGTATCATACACATACGGACTCTTTCACCGAGATGTTCGGGTCAACAAATAACACTGATTATGAACTGTTCTTAGAGTCTGAAGATCACCCCGTACTTTGTGATGACATTATTCATCGGGGTATAAATGGAACTTTTGAGGAGATCTTCGCTGATGAACTCGCATTTTTGAATGACACGGGTGTTGAGATGAATCATCTCCCAATCATTGAAATTGAACCTCCACCCCTTCTTCTGAATTGTAAGAAGAATGCGAGTTATCCATCATATTCACTGCATCGTCTCTCCAATATGAGACGCACACACACTCTCTTCCACCACTTAACCTTTCCCCACTTCTTCTTCCACCAACCAGAGCACTGCATTGATAAAATTTTTGAATGGTTGGTGTTAACCTTTGGTCTTTGCAAAGCTTGGCATCGACCAATGATTTTTGACCCCCACTTGTGATTTTCAAAGATTAACATTGCATAACTCAAGTTTGGGGGGGTATGTTTTTCTGGCTCCTAAAAAGAAAATTTTTACAAAATTTTGAGCCAAAAATAAGTCTGGGGGAGGTTCTTCACTTAAATATTTTGCCCCCACTAATAAATTCCTCCCAAGCTTACAGGTTTTTCGAGATTTAGCAGATGGCAACAGTGAGGACACTATTGAAAACAAGTTTGGGGGAGGTTTGTGCTTATTTTCGCATCATTTGCATATCATTTGCATAAGCACAAAACATTTTTTTTGAAAACCATACAAATTTAAAAAATTTCAAAATTATAAAAATATTTTTTGTACATAAATAAGATAATAAAAGTTTAGATAGTGAAAAATTACATCCATGAGATTAGAAAAATTTAAGAAAACTAAGAAAATTAGAAGTTTTCTTATACGAACTAGTAATAAGTAGTTATGAGCCGTTGTCCCAAGGGTTAGTAAGATGAAGGACGTCACTAATCTGAAGATAAAAATAAGTCTGAAAAATAGTTTCTATTCTGGAAGCCAAACATTTTGAACGTTGCTACCCTGCTATTCGCACTTACACATGTCTTGAAGACTGGGATAGTAGAGGATACCTTGAAATGCTCTTGTCTTAAAGCCAAAAGTATGAAGGCAATAAAAAGAAAAAAAATGAATAAAGAAAATATAAAGTGGTGAGAAAAATGGACACTGGTTTTGTTATCACCAAGGGCAAGAAAAAATGTATAGCGAGGGTGCTTCTTCACCTAGTGCCCTAAGGCCAACTGGTCTGGGAGTCACTGCTATGCCTGAGGTGGTGCAAGACGAGGAAAATACACCAAGTAAGCAAGCACAGGAGTAATCGGTCGGTTAGTACCTCAAGAAGTATTAACGGTCGCATGAAAGTGTGTGAGCAATCTCGTCTAAATATTCATTAATTAAAAAGTACTGAGGCTGATGGGCAAGAGTATGATAGCTTGAATTGAATTCTCCGGGTGTAGGGATGTCTTTACACACACGTAGGGTGATATGATCGATGTTTGGAAGAAAGATAGGAATGAAAAATAAGATGATGTTTTATTGAGGGAGGACGTGATTTCTGACATCTTTTCATGACCATTAAGATAGGGCTCATGACAACCGAAAAGCTAGCTTAGTTGGAAACCCTAATTTTCGAAGCTTTTCTTTTACAATTCTTTTCTTTAAATGTAATATTCATGATCTTGATTTTATTATTGGATTTTGTGGGTGCAATCCGCTGAAAACTCTCAGGAGACAACACTCCTCCTACTAGGGACACCTAGAGGTTTAAAGGCTTGTTGCACGTGCTCAGTGCAATCGTGTTGCCTACGAAAGTGTGCTAGTTAGTTTTTCTCTTTCTTTATTTTCTCCTTCTCTTTTTAATAAAACATTCGCTCGAGACGATCGAAATTAAGTTTGGGGGTATTTGATCAGTCGAAAATAATGTATTTTTAACACGGCAATTTCCCCATCTTTTGCACTCATTTAGAAGTGTTCGGTATTCATATTTCACATATTAGCAAATCGGTCGTTAAATATCAGATTTCATGTATTAGACTTTTAAAACGACACTTTAAGGGAAATTAACCGCATTTCATGGCATCGCATCATTTCTGTATTTGCGCAACACTTGTCTTGAGTCTGTGCAGGAAATACGGAAGAAAAGCAAAAGAGCCGATCAAAAATACACCAACTAAATCATTTCAGATCTGGTAGCAATACAAAAGGAGATATTAAATTCAACATATAAAATAAAGGCCCATACAACAGCCCAAGACCACTGCAGAAAACACAGGCCATGAAGACTCCAATGCGCCGCGGATCCGCGGCAGGAGCTTGCTTGCGCCGCGGATCCGCCGCTCTCTTGCCACGTCAGCAGTTTATTTTTAGAGCAGAATTCTTCTCCCAGGGCCCACATTATTTTCTGATATGTCAAGTTCCAGAATACCCTCGAAGATACTGCCAGATCAGCAAAGAAGATTAAGCAAGGCTAATCCTAATTAAGCTCCTAATTAATCCTCTTCTAGAAGCTCCCTCCTAACTAATCACATCTAGAAGCTTCTCCCCTAACTAACTTTTGGAGGGAAATTTGAATTTCCTCAACAAACTTTTGGAGGGAAACTTAGAATTTGAAATCCTAGATCTAGGGTTTGGTTATCTATAAATAGAGCCTAGATCTAAGGGTTAAGGGGGTTCATTAGTTAAATAATCTCTCATTCCCTCTTTCATCATCTTCTTCCACAAGTCTAGTGACAAGACTTGTGCGAAACCCTAACCCTAATTCCACTCCAAATCCAAGATCTTGAGTACCAAATCAAGCGAGAAGCCTTCAACCTTTTAGGAGCCGAGCTGATCTTCAATCAGGCAAGTGATCCAAGCCGATCCGCGATCCACGGAGACGAGCGAAGCCAAATCGACGATCGAGTCCTTCCTCTTGTAGTTCTTGAGCGAATGTAACTAAATTGTTGATATAAATAAAAGGTGAAATTCTTGAATCTTGCTTTCTTTTAATTCTTGCATCATGATTAGATCTCAATTTGTAATTGTTGCTCTTGTTGTGATGTGTGAGTAAAACTCCGCTCGTAAAGGAGTCGAGACGATTGTAGAATGATGATGTAACAAATCTTAATACGATTTTTAAGTCCTACGAGTTTTGTAAACCCTAGCAAGTTCAAGAATCGATGACCTAGTTTCGTAGCGATGCTTTCTTGATTGTGATCGCTCGAAATTAGGGATCTACGATCGTTTCTTGAATTTACTAGAGGCTAGAATGTGAATGATATCGACGAAAGAACAAGGGATAAGATGAAACCCTAGTTTCACAAGAAATCCCTAATTCTTGTAGATCATCATCGATCTAGTATCAATTCATCGAAGGATAAGAATACGTAATTGTAAGATTACATCACATCTATAGATCCGATCGATTCCTACGAGCCTCATTTCGATTCTTGATATTTGGTTTGGAAAAATCATCAAACGATCAATTCTTGATTCTATCTTTTAATGCTTTCTTAGATCTAGTTGTTTTCTGATTCTTGAACTTCAATTTCAAATCATGAATTGTTTTGTTTTCTTTTCTTTAATGTTTCGACTCATCTAATTCAAAAGACGGACGATTACACTTTCCCTGAAGACGATCCGCACTCACTTACAATCTACAATCCGACACCGTAGTTGATTGCGGTCAAATAATTTTTGGTTGTGATTTATTTACAATTTCATACTACACAAACAAGAAAAATTTTCAATCAAGAGGGGATTCGTCTCTCCCGGTATAGGGAGTTAATGTTGCGCTGTGTTCGATTGGCTATAACCGGAAATCCCTGGCCAGGGTTGCTGAGATTTACTGGTAAGTGTTACCAGTAGTTTCTCGAACTGTTATAGACCTCATATCGACACGACTTATCGAGCTACTGGGGTCTGACGTTTACCACCCCTAGACGAGATATGCGACATATCAGACGAAAAGACCGGACTGTACGGTAAGTGTTACTGGTTGGATTCACAGGAGTGTGAGCGGGCTTGCTCGTCGATCTTCTGATCGCTCAATACCCGGGTGGCCGTTACGTTTAGCAGACCGCTTGCGGCTTGTGGGTGTTTGATATGATCATCTCCTGCTGCCGGCGTATTGACGAGTCTTTAGAGTCCTCCACAGAGGTTTCCTGGCTCAAGCAAAACGAAATAGGAGCGCATATAAGATATGTACGGGACCAAGAATAATACCAGTATGTGATACTGTATTTGATTCTCGCGATTTGTAACATTGATCGGTTATATGCGATATAGCCGGGTTATCGGATCAAGTGTTGATTCGATAAGTTGTTACTATTGATATTAGTCGGTTATATGCGATATGACCGGATCGTTAAATCAAGTATTGATTTAATGATTTAATGTATAATTATATATTAGATATATTACTTTACATTAACTAATATTGGTTCACTTAAAATGGATTTTCTCATTTGATGTGCACATTGTATATGTGATATATTTTTTTGTGCACATGATTGTATCATGTTTGATGATGCATGATTGTTTGGGTGTATGTTTAGATTAAACCATGGTTATGTAATGGTTAGGGTTATGATTTGATTCACTTATTCATTTATTTATTTTATTTATTTCATTTTGAAAAGATAAAGAGAATGGTGGCTTATTTTGTAGTTTTGTGGAAACTTCATGAATTGTTGAAAGCTTGACCATTCTTGTTCTTTTCCTAAACCTAACCATTAACCCTAACCATGGTTTATTCTCTACACCTAACTATGGTTACCATTATGATAAGTATCATATTATTTCTTATTTTAAAATACTTATCATAATTCTTTTCTTCTTCTTCTTCTTCATTATCAAGAAGAAAAGCTTGCAACCATTACTGACATCTTGAGAAAAAGAGTGAGAAATCCAATTCTAAAGTGAACCCACTTCCTATTTCTTCATTCTCTACCTCTTGCCAAGTAGTATAGGGTGTTTTCTTCACAAGTTTCATGACTTGGTAAAGTGGGAGCTTGATCTTGTGATGCCTCGACGTAGATCATCTTCGGCATCGACGTCGACGACCTAGCCCGCCTATTTCTCCGATGAAGCCGATGCTAGAGTCATGGACTCGATTTGGACAGCGAGGAGACTTCATCGCGGAGCCATGGAGGTGGAGAAACGGATCTACAAAGCTTGTATGTTCGTTCACTTAGCACTAAAGTAGTTTAGTAGCTTGATGTTTCGCCTAAAATCTAGTTAACGATCCGTATTAGGGTTTCTCGGCACTTGTAAAATTTGAAATTGGCATGGTTGATGCCTTGTGAGACCTCATTAGCGTGCCTAGGAACCCTACAGTACTGTCAAATTCTCCTCCAAACCTGAAAGAAGAATCAATCGGGATCACCCGAAGAGTAAACCAACTCATCAGTGGGAATCGGGATCCAACTCTCATCGCATGATAACGTGAAGGTATCCACTCACGTTATCACACTCCAGAAGGTATGCGCATGCCTGGCAAGTTTCAGTTTCTTTAGAAACTCCCGATATGGATTTTTGCCCCATGTTCTTATGACCTTGTCTAAAGGCCAACAAATCATAAGTCACATGTCAAGTTCTGCCCATCATTATCTTGTTAATTTGAACCCACCCGTACTCGCCGTTGACTAAGGGCCAACAAGGCTGTACGGCTATCCCAAACCAACGCATCTATCTATGCAACATGTGAACACCCTAGCAGCTACCAATCACTATGTCTTGACTAAGGGCCAAACCAACATAGCTTGAATACTACTGACCATTCATATGAAATGACGGAGGGCTACGGCTTGATTTTGGCGAAAAACCTTTAACGTAACGAACTTGATATCGCTGAAGGAACCTGATAGCTTTTTACAAAAATATAGTGGCGAAAACCTTTGCTAAAGAGGTCACTCCCGGTGAAGAGATCTCAGCTCTTTCCTCGTAGAATGAGGTGCAGGATATTCCAACTGAATACCGCGATGCAAAGCAACATGTAATCGACTATAGTGAAGTTATTATCCTGACGCAAATTTCTGCCCAAGGGGTCACTCCCGGTGAAGGGATCTCGGCCCTTGCCTCTTCGAATGAGGTGCAGGATATTCCAACTGAACACCACTGTGCAAAACAAAAGAAAACGTCCTTGTAATAACACTTTTTAAAACTGTTCCAACTGTTAGTTATATGTATGCCCTAGAGGCCATTACTGTACATACGATGTATATTGTAGTGGATGCTAGGACATATATAGGGAGGACTTTCTTGCTCGACATGATAATATGCTATCTGGTTGTACTTTATCTTAACATGTACTCTGATTGTCTCTATGTTACATGTTGATAAAGCCCTTAGGATATGTACTCGACTACTGGGACTATGATGAGATCATACTAGTGGGGCCACGGTAGTCGACGAGTACATCCTATAATTGTTCCTAGTCGAGGGTGTATCGAGACAGGGCATCGATGCACCAGAGTAGACTAGCGTATACGCATCTTGACCCATATGATGGGCGATGGATGATCCCATATCCATCGGTGTTTGACATCAAGGATGGTGTACGGGTGCTCAGTGGAGACTGGGTACACTGGACGGACTCGCCGAGAACTCCCAGATGGTAGTATACCATACGTCAGATGGCAGTTCTCCGGTGACACTGGTACAGAGTAGTCTGTTGACCCGAGATCGTCATAGAGTCTTGTGTGATTCCCACTGTGCTTTGATTTCCATCATACCACGTCCAAGAGGGCGTGCAAAAAGGTAGCTTTTGGGTACAGTCCCGAATCACATGGAGGCAATGAGCGATAGGAGGGGATTCGTCTCTCCCGGTATAGGGAGTTGATGTTGTGCTGTGTTCGATTGGCTATAACCGGAAATCCCTGGCCAGGGTTGCTGAGATTTACTGGTAAGTGTTATCAGTAGTTTCTCGAACTATTATAGACCTCAAATCGACATGACTTATCAAGCTACTGGGGTCTGACGTTTACCACCCCTAGGCGAGATATGCAACATATCAGACGACGAGACCGGACTGTACGGGAGTGTTACTGTTTGGATTCACAGGAGAATGTACAGGCTTGCTTGTTGATCTTCTGAGCGCTCAATACCTGGGTAGCTGTTACGTTTAGCTGACCGCTTGGAGCTTGTGGGTGTTTGATATGATCATCACCTACTGCCGGCGTATTGACGATTCTTTAGAGTCCTACACAGAGGTTTCTTGACTCAGGCAAAACGGAGTAGGAGCACATATGTGATATGTGCGAGACCGAGGATAATGCGATATGTGATACCGTATTATATTCTCGCGATATTTGATATCAGCCGGGTCATCGGATCAAGTGTTGATTCGATGAATCGGTACGGATAAATATTAGTCGGTTATATGCGATATAGCCGGATTGTCGGATCAAGTGTTGATTCGATAATTTAATGTATAATAATATATATGATATATTAAATTGCATTAACTAATATTTTCTCACTAAAAGATTCTTTTTCTCACTCGGGTAATACATTGATATATATGCGATATATGTTAAATGTATTATTTTATTTTGTTACGATAAATATTATATATGTGATATATAATATTGTAACATGATATGATAACTAATGCAACTTGTTTAGTGGAGTTTAAACATGATTAGGGTTTGGATTAGGGTTAAGCTTTCTAGATGTTTCTAGAAGCTTTTCATTTTGTCATGATAAAGATTTTTTCAAGTGACTCATGCTTTAACCCAACCCAAACCCTAACCCTAGTTAACTCTCTACAAAGGTTCACTTGACCATGGTTGCATAATTCTATCATATTATTCTTTTCCTATTCATCACAAAAGGATTCTAAGATTGTTCATCTTCTTCCTCCTTCATTCTTCCATGAAAAAGCTTACTAGTTTTTCAAAAGGTGATGAATAAATATGAGAAAAAGATAAATAAAGAGAGCAAAAATCCTACTTCATCATCCTCATCTTCTCTTGCCATTTAGATGAGGGTGCTCACTTCATTCCATGAGTGTTAGCTTGTGTTAAAGAAACTTCAAGGTAGATCATCTTAGTATCGAAGATCGGAAGCAAAGGTTGCGTCTTTCTCTTCATGGAACCTCTCGAGAGTCTGGATCCCGATGATCGCAGCGAAGGGACCACAACACGGAGCATATGAAGTGAAGGACCGGATCTACAAAGGTTGTAATCCCTCTCACTTAGTGTTAAGTTGTTAGCATGCTTGTTTTCGCCTAATCTCTAGTTTAAAGTTCCGTATTCGGGTTGTTCGGCACGGCTAAATTTTAAATCGGGCATGGTTGATGCCTCGTAGACCCTTGTGCGCGTGTCTAGCAACCCTACAGTGGTATCAGAGCCAAGCTAGAGCTTTAGGCGAAGTCTAGACGAAGTTTAAAGTCCGATCGAACCCGAAATCCCGACTCCAAAATGCTCTCTGGAAATTTTCTGAAATCTGGTCTTTTTCAAAATTAAAAATATGCAGAAAATTCAGCAGGACTTTCTAAGAATTACTGTGAAACACGATCACCCAATTCCTCCAAAGTGCGGCGGAACCGCGGCAGAAGCATGGCTTCTGCGGCTGTTCCGCGGCAGTATGATGCCGTCACCCACTCAAGTTTGCACAGTAACTTCTTTTATTCAGTGCTGAGTTCTCTGGGAATTTTTAATATTTATTCTACCGTTGAGTTTTCTGGGGTTGTTTTGGGGATTCGATGATTCGATCGGATTATCAGATTTTGTCTATGTGTGTTTTCCGGATAAATTTTAGAAACTGTTAAAAAGTTCGAATGGATATCAATAACTCACTTTTTCCCCTGTCGGAAAATTTTTCAAAAGTTGGATTTTTCTCGTGTTTAAGAACGTTCTAAGTCATGCAAGTAACTCGGTGGACCCTCTAGAAGACAACAAACCTTAACTCGATTATGTGACCGTCTTGAACTGCCTTTTGAACCTTAGGGTTTGGGGCAGTACGGCGTGCCACATGTGAGGCGTTGGCTTGACCCTTCTACAGCTGGACCATTGGTACTGTGGCATGTGATGGATGTTTTTATACTGATTTCAAGTGTTGAGATATATTGGGGAAATCTTGGGTACTTGATGATTCGATCGGAAAGTTTAACTTTTTCTATTTATCTGGAATGTGATACAATAATTGGAATCCACAGATAGTTATGAGATAACTGATTTGAATAATATAAACATAGCAGTTTAGTCTCAGTTGATCGGTTGCTACGGAATTTTGATGTGATCAAAAGTCCGTTGCAATCACGTAGCGTACGCGGATACTCGCCGGGTAAACTTAATAGATAGCCTCACTCCATAGCCCCGACCAAGTGACTGTAGGAGAACCCCGTCGCCGAAAGCATCCGTTCGGGTGCTCCCGGTAGCGGTGTTCCGCCTTGGTGCACTTCGTCGACGGCATCTGGGGGTGCGGCCGTCTACTAAAGTTTGCGACGAGCATTCGATCAGGACGTCGGGAATCTTGTTGAAATGCCCGACTTGATATTGAAAAGTGTTTTCGATAATGAGACTAAAATGCGGGGTTTATAATTGTTAGGCATGAGATGTCTAAGGAATTCATTTGGTTAGGCATGCGATGTCTAAGGAAGTTGCGGATTCCAATTGTTGTAGTTTTACACTTTCTTTTCTGTGACCGTAAGCGTAGTATGTGGTGTATCGCCGGCTTCGTTGCTATACATCAACGACAATCGGGATACGCATACTTACTTACGTTGATGATATGAGATATTATGTGTTGCTGTGATATGTTGTATTGGATCGTCGCTTTTGAATAGCCGGGGGTTTTATGTGAGATGAGAGTTTTTCTTTTTCATTCATGTAAAATTCATTTGTATGTAATATTCTTTTATTGGGGCACTTCCAGGTAGCGGAAGATGTCACCGTTGTATATTATTTACTTTTCCGCATTAGGTAGACCCAAGGCGGGGAGCACAAGTAACCGAGTTCTAGGGTCCAGTGGGAGACCATCTCGAGGAGTCGAGACCGGGTCTCCTAACCCTAGAATTGGCAGTGTTACTTACCACTCTCGTAGGGGTCTAGGGATGTGGGTTTGGCTATTCATCGCGACCGTGGAATCCGTGTTTTATACAGGCTCGTATTAAAAACACGGACGTCCTAGTATATCCAATATTTCATATATGTTCTTCTGCTGCAATGTTCTGTGATGAGATCATATTACTGCCTGAGATGAATGTTTATATTATATATATGAGATATATGTTATATTGCAGATTTCGTTTCAAAAGAGATGCTTGTGAAGCATATTAAAATGGGACTTCATTAATGAGATTAATGAAATAAAAGAAACCTAAGATGTTGTAGAAACTTGTTTATAAAAACTGGTAGCTCTAGTTGTTGCTTTGCATAGCGGTGTTCCTTGTAGAACATCCAGCACCTTATTCGATAAGGAAAGGACCGAGATCCCTTCACCGGGAGTGACTCCTTTAGCAATAACTGGCAGATGCTACAAACTCGGTTTTTCTTTTGATTGCTTCTATAGTTTTTGCTTTGCATAGTGATATTTATGAAATATCCTGCACCTTATTCGATGAGGAAAGGGCCGACGATCCTTTCATCGGGAGTGACCCCTTTAGCAAAACTAGAAAAGCCTCAAAAACACTCCATTTAAAATCACTCGATTCTACGACGATATCAAGTTCATTATGCAAAGGGTTTTCTTAAAAACCTGTCGTAGCCCTCCGTCATTTCAGATAAGTTGTATATAGTATTCGTGCTGCATTTGTTGGCTTTCGTCAAGGTGCAGTGTGCGGTAGCTATATGCTGCTTATCTGCTAGCATACGATGCGATTGGATTAGGGTAGTCGTGCGGCTTTGTTGGCTTTCGTCAAGGGTCGTGCGGGTGGGTTTAATTCAATCAAGAAATGTACGGGTTGAACTTGACTAGCGGGCTATGGTTTGTTGGCTTTCGTCAAGGTCATAGCACGTTAGGGGCAAAATATTATTGGGAATTTCAAGTGTTGAAATTTGCAATGAGATTGCATACCTTCTATGAGATAGTTGGATCCCGATACCCGCTGCGAGTAAGAGTTACTCCTGAGAGAGTTTTACACATTACAATTAGCCGATCAAGTAGGTGTCTAGAAAGGTGTTAACGGGGTTACGCCTCTGGGAAAACGAGGTTTACTTTAATTAGGTTCGTGCGAAAGCACGGGGGACCTCCCTCAAAGTACCGACACTGGCCTGGCCGAAAGATTGGTGAACTTGTAGCGTGTAATTAATCCCGGCTAGTCTTTCCTTTTAGGGTTTGAAGGAAGATTTGATTAAAACAGTGGGAGACATCCTGATTAGATATATTATATAACCAATCTAATCTTGCAAGAGCATACGCTGAGTGTTTTCTTCTCTCTCTCTCCAGGTAGCGACCATATCACGCCTTAATCAAGATAATAAAACGGATATATTGACCGAACCCGCTTGTTATACTGAGCTGGGGAACGTTGGTCCCGCTCCAACTTATAATTGTTATAGGACAGAGCAGGAAATTGGGGATTACCAGAATTCCCGTGCCGCCCAAACGAAGAAAGTGCATGTTGATGCATCATCTTCGGGTGTGTTCATTACACAGAACTGTTTCTCAGTATCCTTTACGTCCTCGGTATGTGATACCGGATCAGGATCCCATATATATAATCTGTTACATGGGCTACAGATAGGTAGAGAACTGAGAACGGGTGATAAGTTTCATGAGACAGAAAACGGTGCAAGTGTTGCAGCCAAGTCTGTTGGTCACTGTCACCCTGTATTACCGGAATACATTGATTCTGAACGAATGTTATTAGATACCGAACCTGATATACAAAATCATATCAGTCTCTTTATTAGTAAAGAAATGATAAAATTTTGCATTGTTGGATAATGTTTTGAACATTTCCTATATCAAGAGTTGATCGGTTCAGGCACGTTATCTAAAAGCATTGACGTTCTAAATCAAATTACAGTTCTTAGTATACGGAACACACATAAGAGGAAGAGTTCAGAAATGAACGAATCCTTCTTGAGGCATTGTAGACTAGGTCATATCAATGCGACCCGACTGGCTGAAGTTACATATAGATGCATATTTAAATTAGTTTGAATTTACATCTTGTGAAACTTGCCGGTCATGTCACAAAGATAAGATGACCACAGCTCTGTTTGTTGGAAACAGAGAAAGAGTTAGTGAACTTTTGGGATTGATACATGCTGATGTATGAAAGTCCCCTGTCTACACATGCCAAGATCGGTTCTTTGTACTTCATTACACTCTCTGATAATCTCTCAAGATTCAGACATATGTTCCTGTTGAAACACAAGTCCGAACCTTTTGAGATATTCACAGAATATAAGTTAGAAGTAGAGAACCAAAATACGGGTATAAGTATTATGTCCTTTGATGAGATCAAGGAGGAGAATACTTGAGCACGGAATTCCTGGACTATTCTAAAGGAGAATGAGATTCTCTCTCAGCATTACTCCTCCGTATACACCATAGCACGATGGTATATCGGGGCGGAGCAATAGCACCCTATGTGATATGGTGTGCTCTATGATGAGTACTACTGAGTTGCCTATTTCCTTTTGGGAGTTATGCACTTGAGAAACTGCATATCTATTGAATAGGGTTCAAATCAAATCAGTAGTCTACCACTTCATATGTGATATGGAAAGGGAAGAGCCTATATCTTAAGTTTGTTAAGATTTGGGGTTGTCCGGCCTATGCCTAAAAGCAAAATTCGGACAAGCTCGAGGCAAGGTCTGTTATGTAGAACTGGAAATGTTCCAGCTATACAAACTGCAGCTGATGATTTGGTAGAACTAAAGGATTCAATAGTTTCCAACGAACCTCAGCCTCTCCGCCGATCTAGCAGGGTTCCTCACCCATCTGAGAGATACTTCGGTTTCTCTATGACAGTGGGAGCGAGGATTGCATCATGAGATGATGACCCTACTAGTTTCGAGCTGGCCATCAGGAGTGGGACTCTGTAAGAATGGCTGGGTGCTTATCGATCTGAGATGGAATCCTTATACACCAACAAAGTATGGACTTTGATTGCTTTATCTGAAGGGTTAAATCCCCATCAGGAGCAAGTATATCTTGAGAAGATTACTTGGTGTACATGGAAAAGTTGAGACTTTCAAAGCTAGACTTGTTAAAGGTTTGCATCATAGACCAGGTATGGATTATGTTGAAACCTTTTCTAAGGATCTATGCTTAAGTCCATCCAGATCCTACTTGCCACGGCTACATACCATGACTACGATATCTGGTGGTTGAGTGTCATGACTGCTTTTCTAAGTGATGTTTTAGAAAAGAGCGTCTATAAGTACACTGCCAGAGGGCTTCGTAGACAGTGGGAGCAGCGGAAACGTGTGCAAGATGTTTTATATGATAAAACAGGCATCGCAGAGTTGGAACATCTGTTTTGATGTGGTAGTCAAAGAGTTTGACTTCATCAAAATGGTAGATGAACCTTGTATATACAAAAAGGTAGTAGAGAGTATGGCGGTGATCATCGTAGAGTACGTGGATGACATACTCTTGATAGGGAAGGAGTTTCCTATGCTACGCTTGGTCAATCTCCGCTTATCACAAGGATTCTCCATATAGGATCAAAGTGATACCTCCTAAATCCGGGATTTTGGATCTATGAGATAGATCTAATTGGATGTTAGGATACTCACTAGTTGTAGTGAGATGGTATCAATCAATCCTGAGGAGAATCACTGGAAAGGTTCCAGAGTGATAAGGACGAATGAATGTCAGTCGCAGACATTGTCTTTACCCTCAGTGGAGGGACGGAATGTTGGAAGAGTTCCAAGCTAGATACCGTGACATACTAGACGATTAAAGGCAAGATACATCGTTACCAAGGATACTACAAAAGAGGCAGTCTGGATATTTATAAGTTCATAAGATGAACTTCGTTCCTACCATTGTGTGACAATGGAATTGTGGCTTCAGCCAAGGAACTACCGTCCCATCAGAAATCCAGATATAATTCTTAGGCAGTATCACCTGATCATGGAGATGGTTGATCTCCAGGGAGATCGAGGTTAGGAGAGTAGACACAGAGGACGACAGCGCGGATACACTCACAAAGGCCTTTTTCCCAGTAGAGACTTTTATGGGATGGTTGAGTATGAGATACTTCAACCGCAGCTAATTGTTGGGTATGCGATACCATAACAGATGGCCCTAGTGCAAGTGGGAGATTGTTAGATATATGTATGCCCTAGAGGCCATTACTGTACATACGATGTATATTGTAGTGGATGCTAGGACATATATAGGGAGGACTTTCTTGCTCGACATGATAGTATGCTATCTGGTTGTACTTTATCTTAACATGTACTCTGATTGTCTCTATGTTACATGTTGATAAAGCCCTTAGGATATGTACTCGACTACTGAGACTATGATGAGATTATACTGGTGGGGCCACGGTAGTCGACGAGTACATCCTATAATTGTTCCTAGTCGAGGGTGTATTGAGACAGGGCATCGATGCACCAGGGTAGACTAGCGTATACGCATCTTGACCCATATGATGGGCGATGGATGATCCCATATCCATCGGTGTTTGACATCAAGGATGGTATACGGGTGCTCAGTGGAGACTGGGTACACTGGACGGACTCGCCGAGAACTCCCAGATGGTATTATACCAAACGTCAGATGGCAGTTCTCCGGTGACACTGGTACAGAGTAGTCTGTTGATCCGAGATCGTCATAGAGTCTTGTGTGATTCCCACTTTGCTTTGATTTCCATCATACCACGTCCAAGAGGGCGTGCAAAAAGGTGGCTTTTGGGTACAGTCCCGAATCACATGGAGGCAATGAGCGATAGGAGGGGATTCGTCTCTCCCGGTATAGGGAGTTGATGTTGTGCTGTGTTCGATTGGCTATAACCGGAAATCCCTGGCCAGGGTTGCTGAGATTTACTGGTAAGTGTTATCAGTAGTTTCTCGAACTGTTATAGACCTCAAATCGACACGACTCATCAAGCTACTGGGGTCTGACGTTTACCACCCCTAGGCGAGATATGCAACATATCAGACGACGAGACCGGACTGTACGGGAGTGTTACTGTTTGGATTCACAGGAGAATGTACAGGCTTGCTTGTTGATCTTCTGAGCACTCAATACCTGGGTAGTTGTTATGTTTAGCTGACCGCTTGCAGCTTGTGGGTGTTTGATATGATCATCACCTACTGCCGGCGTATTGACGATTCTTTAGAGTCCTACACAGAGGTTTCTTGACTCAGGCAAAACGGAGTAGGAGCACATATGTGATATGTGCGGGACCGAGGATAATGCGATATGTGATACCGTATTATATTCTCGCGATATTTGATATCAGCCGGGTCATCGGATCAAGTGTTGATTCGATGAATCGGTACGGATAAATATTAGTCGGTTATATGCGATATAGCCGGATTGTCAGATCAAGTGTTGATTCGATAATTTAATGTATAATAATATATATGATATATTAAATTGCATTAACTAATATTTGCTCACTAAAAGATTCTTTTTCTCACTCGGGTAATACATTGATATATATGCGATATATGTTAAATGTATTATTTTATTTTGTTACGATAAATATTATATATGTGATATATAATATTGTAACATGATATGATAACTAATGCAACTTGTTTAGTGGAGTTTAAACATGATTAGGGTTTGGATTAGGGTTAAGCTTTCTAGATGTTTCTAGAAGCTTTTCATTTTGTCATGATAAAGATTTTTTCAAGTGACTCATGCTTTAACCCAACCCAAACCCTAACCCTAGTTAACTCTCTACAAAGGTTCACTTGACCATGGTTGCATAATTCTATCATATTATTCTTTTCCTATTCATCACAAAAGGATTCTAAGATTGTTCATCTTCTTCCTCCTTCATTCTTCCATGAAAAAGCTTACTAGTTTTTCAAAAGATGATGAATAAATATGAGAAAAAGATAAATAAAGAGAGCAAAAATCCTACTTCATCATCCTCATCTTCTCTTGCCATTTAGATGAGGGTGTTCACATCATTCCATGAGTGTTAGCTTGTGTTAAAGAAACTTCAAGGTAGATCATCTTAGTATCGAAGATCGGAAGCAAAGGTTACGTCTTTCTCTTCGTGTAACCTCTCGAGAGTCCGGATCCCGATGATCGCAGCGAAGGGACCACAACACGGAGCATATGAAGTGAAGGACCGGATCTACAAAGGTTGTAACCCCTCTCACTTAGTGTTAAGTTGTTAGCATGCTTGTTTTCGCCTAATCTCTAGTTTAAAGTTCCGTATTCGGGTTGTTCGGCACGGCTAAATTTTAAATCGGGCATGGTTGATGCCTCATAGACCCTTGTGCGCGTGCCTAGCAACCCTACACCAACAACGTCCAAACAGGTTTGTTTTCCTTTGCATTGATCAGAATCAACGCAGTCCCATCAATTAATCACACCAGAAAAGAACGAAAATAAAATGTACGTATATGCCATCTGCATTCGTCACTGGGTCCCGTCATCACCCGTTAGGTTACTTAACTAATGACAGAGCGGGGACTGGACTAGCACGGGTGTAAAACATATACAACATCTACTAGTATATATACCAATATACAATAATCGCTCCAGGCGTGAAAAATGTAACATTACAAAAAAGTAATAAGCATCACAGAACAATACAGATAATGTGGGATCCCCGGGTTTCACAGAGCCGCTACTGAAACCCGACGTTCCAATGGTCGTGTGGATAGCCTGTGCAATGAAACCTAGACCCCTACGGGTGCGGCAAGTTACCCGCCAAACCTGAAGCAAGGCAGCCCCCTACAGCATAGTGAATGGACCACCTTGCACTTTATGGAATCCGGTAACTTGAGCACCCTTCCTTGGGTTAACCTGTACCCCCTACGAGTGCAGCGAATAGTCTGCCAATTCTAGAGTGAGGCCCCTCTGCCTCTCAAAGCCATGAGATGCGAACCCGTTGCCCTCCAGAAACCGGCAATCCGTGCACTCCGTCGCGGGGTAAACCTGGTAAAGAAACGAAAAATATGTACAACGGGTACATCGACCTCAGCCCGGTCGTGCCCCAAAAGAATATTATACAAATAGGCAGTGACGGCAGTCCACATGTTGGACGCTCGCCCCGCAATATCAAATGTACAAATAAATCCAAACTGCACTACCATTGTACACAGCTATCCACCATGACAAATCCGCAACATCACAACACAACACAGAATATCAACGCGAATGTCACGTTCACAAACCCGTCTAAAAGAGCTATAGCAATTAGACGTAATTTACCGCTCGAATGACATTCACGGTCGGAGATATAATGTAAGTACTGTAAACTAACAAGTTTAAAATTCCGATCGACAAAACTTCCTGATGTGGGCCCCTCGTACAATTGCAGTACTCAAACAAAATCTGGGCCCAAACAAAATATTCCAGAAACCACAATTCCCATGAAAGACACTACTGTAGAAAAATGGTGCACTGTTGCTCCAAAACGGCGACGGAACCGCAGCCAATACAAGGCTTGTGCGGCGGTTCCGCGGCGCTTTGGAGGTAACAGTTGACTAAATTTCTACAGTATTCTTAAAAAAGTCTGCTCGATTTTTTGAGATGCTCAAAATGATTTTTAGACCACAAATAAAATTCGACAGAAACTTTACACAAGAAAATGCGGTTTCGGAAATTTCGTTCGATAGATATTTTAAACACGTTAGAACAATTTAGTAAAGGATAATGGCGTGGCTCTGATACCATGTAAGTCTACGGTAACACCCCGGCCGTCAATCTGATGCCAAACGCGGAACAAAAACTTTTATAACTGGCGCTATCATATACTATAACCCGGATCTTGCCATTAACGCTAAACTAACAAACTGTAAAGAGGTGGAAAGGCTATACCGATCGATCCGAGTCCTTCGGTCTTTAGCCATCATCCCACGCTCCTCGCGGCAACTCAAATCTCTCGTCTCCTCATCGAGGTAGCACCACGTCAACGGATCTTTAAACGGGCTCCCGCCTCTATACCAAGGCAATTCGGTCATCAAGTCTGCCACAAGAGATGACCAAGATGAAGTAGAGAATGAGTAGAATACTCTGTCTCAAACACCCTAGGGTTCTCATCACATGAGAGGGTTAGGGTGGAGGTTGAAGAAGATGCTTAGGATTGGAAATGGTGAACTCAAGAAACACTAGTGAGCCAAAAGAAAACTAAGCTCATAAACTTGTGTTATCATCTTATTCTCTTGTGAATAGATATATGAGGTTATATAATCAAAACCATAAGCAAATATCAAATGAAAATATCTCCTCAAATATCCAAACCCAAAACAAAACTCATTAACTCTTTAATGACTCACTAGATGACTCATTACATGAGTCATTAGTGAACATTCTAGAATTGATGAGTCATAACCACGAGTCACAATTTCCATTAATCATTTAAACCAAAATGATTAATCTAAAAAGAAATACATCTTCTAAAATATTCTCGTAACGGATTACGAGAATACTCCTCACCTGTATATACATACCTGTATCCGTATTCCGACCGAATACGAATACGAGAGACTAAAATATTCTGACTCAATATAATACATGGATCCGGCTTAAACCAAAGCCCACCAGTATTATCTGCCCGAAATATGACACGTGCACGTGCATTTTCGAACCCTGCCATAAAACCATATGGCCTCTACAATGTTTCGCCCGAACTTGGGAAACTATCTGTGGAGGACTCTAAAAACTCATCAGTACCCTGGCAGTGGGGTTAACCACAAGCACGTCAGCGGCACTAGCTGTGCGTAACGGCTGCCCATGTACTGACCGAAAGGAAAGCCGATGAGCGAACTCATCCTGGAACCCTACTGAGCCTATCAGTGACAATATACATACAGTCCGGTCCGTTCGACTATGAGCATCGCATATCGGGCCTAGGGGCTGGTAAAGTCAGACCCCCAATAGCGGTATAAGTCGTGTGAGAGTGTAGCCCAGAACACCTTGAGATACTACTGGAGTACCTACCAGTAATTCTCCTGCCTCGGCCGAGGGCTTTTTGTAATGGCTCTCCTAGACACAGCGCGATCTCATCCCCAATACCGGGAGAGACGAATCCCCTGCCGATCTGCTCACTGCCTCCATGTGGCTCGGGACTGTACCCAACTAAAACCTGTTTGCACGACTCCTTTGAGCCATGGTAGGGTAGTAATCAAAGCACAGTGGGAACTCACACGACAAATGACGACCTCAGGTCGATGAACTAACATGTACACATGTCACCAGGGAACTGCCATCTGACGCTAGGTATAAATACCAACTAGCAGGTTGTCCGGTGTACTCATAACCCAATGAGCACCTGTATACATCTTAGGTGATCCAACTGACACCAGTGGCTTATGAGACCGGCCACCGCCTCTCGTTGGGGTCTCGACTGTATACACTAGTCTACTCCGGAGTATCGATGCCCTGTCTCGAAACTCCCACGACTAGGGACCACTTTTAAGGATTTGCTTATGGACTACCCAACTCTCACGTATATGATCGCAATCATACTGCTGGTAGTCAAGCAAGATCCTAAGAGCTCTATCAACGTGTAATAGTGAACATGTCACCTAAAGCTGTACACGACTGATAAAGGCAAACCAGATTGCATACTATCATCACGAGTAAGACTGTGCTAACGGTATAGGTCCTCCTCAATCATTGAAATCACGTGCCTGTGATCCAATAATTGACTTTGAGGGCACTACATCCAACACTATATATATCCAAGCATCCACTATAATATACATCATATGTACAACAATGGCCTCTAGGGCATATATATAACTAACAAAATCTCATAGAAGCGGGGTGACCAACATCGGCACCCGAAAACATCATGAAATACTTGTGTCCAGCATCGACACGTAAATCCTCATATATCAGGCTCCGTCGGTCCGGATCAGCCCACGGGCTCCGTCTGCGGAATCGGCCCTCGGCCCCGGCAGTACGGGTCGTCCCATATCCATCTCTCGACTCTGATCAGTATCCTCCGGATAACCGCCAGGTCCAACCAATCACCGGTAGGTAGTAGTCCCTCTGCCAGGCTCACCGTCTACTGCACAGCAAATCCGTTCTCGCCCCGGGGTACCATACCGGGTCCACCATGTACCCGCAACCGGCCTCATCCAGCTCCTCGATTCGAGTTCACATGTCACACGTCTCAGAACCGAGAAAACGCATGGTGGACGCACTGAAATATAATATCAAGAGAAACCAGGTTTTCAAACCAGTGCATATTTTCTTAAAATAATACCACGGTTCTCAAATCCAGAAATCACACGAATACAAAACTCAATGCGTAAATCCATGCAATGTGTCGTATGCCGCATAAAATCGTACTATGAGTAAAAGGGGAAAACCGCTCTTTTAAAAGGATCCAGTTGAAAACATTTCATGCGGTCCCCAATTTTTCAAATCAAAGTCAGCATCATCTATGTATGTGCAAGAGTATGTATGTATGTAGGCATGGATGCACGAAGATATATATATATATATATATATATACACACACACACACGCAAGTATGGATGTACAAGTGGTATATACGTAAGCATGAGTGTACAATATGTATATGTGCCAATATGCGACAGAATCATGTCTAATCATCAATGATGCGGTAATCAAAATGATGTATGGTTCGTAGCAATCCTATTGTGCGAGTGTCATGGCAATCACTAACGGTGTGGGTGTAAAGAATGGGGGCTTTCCCTTGACCGGAGCAGCCAACACCGGCGGGCTCTGCAGGTATTGCTTGATCTCGTCTAGCGCGCTTTGGCATTTTTGGTCCCAGACGAACGGGGTTCCCTTCTTCATCAGGTGACTGTAAGGGCGGCATTTTCCTGAAAGGTTGGCTATAAATCGCCGGATGTACGCGAGCTTCCCCTAAAGAGACCGCAATTGTTTGTGTTAGTTATATGTATGCCCTAGAGGCCATTACTGTACATACGATGTATATTGTAATGGATGCTTGGACATATATAGGGAGGACTTTCTTGCTCGATATGATAGTATGCTATCTGGTTGTACTTTATCTTAACATGTACTCTGATTATCTCTATGTTACATGTTGATAAAGCCCTTAGGATATGTACTCAACTACTGGGACTATGATGAGATCATACAGGTGGGGCCACGGTAGTCGACGAGTACATCCTATAACTGTTCCTAGTCGAGGGTGTATCGAGACAGGGCATCGATACACCAGAGTAGACTAGCATATACGCATCTTGACCCATATGATGGGTGATGGATGATCCCATATCCATCGGTGTTTGACATTAAGGATGGTGTACGGGTGCTCAGTAGAGACTGGGTACACTGGACGGACTCGCCGAGAACTCCCAGATGGCATTATACCTTACGTCAGATGGCAGTTCTCCGGTGACACTGGTACAGAGTAGTCTGTTGACCCGAGATCGTCATAGAGTCTTGTGTGATTCCCACTGTGCTTTGATTTCCATCATACCACGTCCAAGAGGGCGTGCAAAAAGGTGGCTTTTGGGTACAGTCCCGAATCACATGGAGGCAATGAGCGATAGGAGGGGATTCGTCTCTCCCGGTATAGGGAGTTGATGTTGTGCTGTGTTCGATTGGCTATAACAGGAAATCCCTAGCCAGGGTTGCTGAGATTTACTAGTAAGTGTTATCAGTAGTTTCTCGAACTGTTATAGACCTCATATCGACACGACTTATCGAGCTACTGGGGTCTGACGTTTACCACCCCTAGGCGAGATATGCGACATATCAAACGGCGAGATATGCGACATATGAGACGACGAGACCGGACTGTACAGGAGTGTTACTGATTGGATTCACAGGAGAATGTACAGGCTTGCTTGTTGATCTTCTGATCGCTCAATACCCGGGTGGCCGTTACGTTTAGCAGACCGCTTGCGGTTTGTGGGTGTTTGATATGATCATCACCTACTGTCGGCGTACTGACGAGTCTTTAGAGTCCTACACAGGGGTTTCCTGGCTCAAGCGAAACGGAGTAGGAGCACATATGTGATATGTGCGGGACCGAGATTAATACGATATGAGATACCGTATTCTATTCTCGCGATTCGTGACATTGATCGGTTGTATGCGATATAGCCGGGTTATCGGATCAAGTGTTGATTCGATAAGTTGTTACACATGATATTAGTCGGTTATAGCCGGATTATTAAATCAAGAGTTGATTTAATAATTTAATGTATAATAATATATTTGATATATTACATTACATTAACTAGTATTAGCTCACTTATGATTTATTTTCTCACTAGATTGTGCACATTGTTTATATATGATATATGCAAGTGTACATGTTTGTATCATGCTTGATGATACATACAAGATGGGTGTATGAGACTTATATCAAGTTTAGGTTAAATTAGGGTTTACTTATTTCCTTAAGAATAACAAAAGAGAGTAGACTTTAGTCAATGTTATCAAGCTTGTAGAAGCTTGTATGTAACATTGACAAAGTCAACTCTTTTGTCATTCCTTAGGATATTAGTTAACCCAACCCTTAACCTAATACTATGGTTAATTCTCTACATGAGTTAAGCATGAGGGCTTAACTCAACCATGGTGCAATAATTCATGGGATAAGTTTTCATTTGGATGAATTATTCATTTCTTCTTCTTCTTCATCAAGCTCCTTGAAAAAGCTTTCAAGCTCAAATGGTGCTATGAGGAAAAATGTGAGAAAATCAATTCTAAAGTGAGTCCACCTCCTACTTATTCATCCTCTACCACTTGCCATGTAGTAGAGCATGTTCTCTTCACAAAGTTCATGACCTAGTGAAGGAATAGCTTGAGTTAGTGTCTCCCCGTCGGAGATCATCTTCGGCGTCGAAGTCATCGAAGTAAGCACGTTCGTTCTTCTTGTGGAGCTTTTCTAGAGTCCGGAGTTCACGATCGCAGTGAAGGGGACATCTACACGGAGCTTAAGAAGTGAAGGACCGGATCTACAAAGGTTGTAATCGCTCTCACTTAGTGTTAAAGTGTTTAACATGCATGTTTTCGCCTAAACCCTAGTTTAAAGATCCGGCTTTGGGTTGTTCGGCACGGCTAAATTTTAAATCGGGCATGGTTGATGCCTCATAGACCCTTGTGAGTGTGCCTAGCAACCCTACAGTGGTATCAGAGCCAAGCTAGAGCTTTAGGCGAAGTCTAGACGAAGTTTAAAGTCCGATCGAAACCCCAAACCCTAATTTGAACCCTTCTCTGGACATTTTCTGAAAATGTGATTTTTTCCATATTAAAAATACTCAAAAAAATCAGCAGGAAATTCTATGGACATATGTGAAAAACGAGCCACTAACTCACTTAAACGGCCGTGGAACCGCGGAAATGACATGCCATTAGCGGCGGTTCCGCGATGCAACAGTAGAGTTAGGGTTTCATTTTTGTACAGTTTCATCCGTATGTGTTTCCTGATGTTTCTGGGTACTTTTAATTATACTCAAGTGTTGAGTTATCTGGGTTGTATTGGGGACTCGTTGATTCGATCGGATAATATAAATTTGTTTAGTTTGTCCTGGTAATTTTTAGAAACTGTTAAAAAGTTCGAACGGATATCAATAACTCACTTTTTCCCCTGTCGGAAAATTTTTCAAAAGTTGGATTTTTTTTCGAGTTTAAGAACGTTGTAAATCGTGCAAGTAACACGGTGGACCCTCTAGAAGACAACAAACCTTAACTCGATTATGTGACCGTCTTGAACTGCCTCTAAACTTTAGGGTTTGTGACAGTATGGCGTGCCACATGTGAGGCGTTGGCTTGACCCTTCTACGGCTGGACCATTGGTACTGTGGCATGTGATGGATGTTTTAAAACTAATTTCAAGTGTTGAGAACTATTTGGGAAAACTTGGGTGTTTGATTATTCGATCGGAAAGTTTAACATTGTCTATTTATCTCGAATGTGATACAATATTTGGAATCCACAGGTAGTTATGAGATAACTAATTTGAATGTTATAAATCTAGCAGTTCAGTCTCAGATGATCGGTTGCCACGGAATTTTGATGTGATCAAAAGTCCGTCGCAATCACGTAGCGTACGCGGATACTCGCCGGGTAAACTTAATAGACAGCCACGCCCCATAGCCCCGACCAAGTGACTGTAGGAGAACCCCGTCGCCAAAAGCATCCGTTTGGGTGCTCGCGGCAACGTTGTTCCTCCTTAGTGCACTTTGTCGACGGCATCCGGGGGGTGCGGCAGTCTACTAAAGTTTGCGACGAGCATTCGATCAGGTTGTCGGGAATATTGTTGAATTGCCCGACTTGATATTGAAAAGAGTTTTCGATAATGAGACTAAAATGCGGGGTTTATAATTGTTAGGCATGCGATGTCTAAGGAATTCATTTGGTTAGGCATGCGATGTCTAAAGAGGTTGCGGATTCCAACTGTTGTAGTTTTACACTTTCTTTTCTGTGACCGTAAGCGTAGTATGTGGTGTATCGCCGGCTTCGTTGCTATACATCAACGACAATCGGGATACGCATACTTGCTTACGTTGATGATATGAGATATTATGTGTTGCTGTGATATGTTATATTGGATCATCACGTTTTGAATAGCAGGGGGTTTAATATGAGATGAGAGTTTTTTCTTTTTCATTCATGTAAAATTCATTTGTATGTAATATTCTTTTATTGGGGCACTTCCGGGCTGAGGATGATGTCACCATTGTATATTATTTACTTTTCCGCATTAGGTAGACCCAAGTCGGGGAGCACAAGTAACCGGGTTCTAGGGTCCAGTGGGAGACCATCTCGAGGAGTCGAGACCGGGTTTCCTAACCCTAGAATTGGCAGTGTTGCTTGCCGCTCTCGTAGGGGTCTAGGGATGTGGGTTTGGCTATACATCAGCGACCGTGGAATCCGTGTTTTATACAGGCTCGTATTAAAAACACGGACGTCCTAGTATATCCAATATTTCATATATGTTCTTCTGCTGCAATGTTCTGTGATGAGATCATATTACTGCCTGAGACGAATGTTTATATTATATATATGAGATATATGTTATATTGCAGATTTCATTTCAAATGTGATGCTTGTGAAGCATAATAAAATGGGACTTCATTAATGAGATTAATGAAACTAAAAGAAACCTAAAGATGTTGTAGAAACTTGTTTAAAACTGGTAGCTCTAGTTCTTGCTTTGCATAGCGGTGTTCCTTGTAGAACATCCAGCACCTTATTCGATAAGGAAAGAGCCGAGATCTCTTCACCGGGAATGACCTCTTTAGTGAAACTAGCAGATGCTACAAACTCAGTTTGTCTTTTGATTGCTTCTATAGTTCTTGCTTTGCATAGTGATATTTGTGAAATATCCTGTACCTTATTCGATGAGGAAAGGGCCGACGATCCCTTTACCGGGAGTGACCCCTTTAGCAAAACTAGAAAAGCCTCAAAAATACTCCATTTTAATCACTCGATTCTACAACGATATCAAGTTCATTACGCAAAGGGTTTTCTTAAAAACCTGTCGTAGCCCTCCGTCATTTCAGATAAGTCCTACTTAGTATTCGTGCTACGTTTGTTGACCTCCGTCAAGGCGTAGTGTGTGGTAGCTGACTAGTATTTATCTGCTTATGCATATTGTAAGTGCACGGCGGCGCCCCGGCCGTCAATCCGACGGCCAAACGCGGAAACGGTGATAAACTTTAATTTTGCGGACTTAGCAAACCGGCACCACCACGCACTAAACCCCGGATCGTGCCATTAAACTAATTCTAGCAACTAAAGAGAATGGGTTAGAGATGTACCGACTGATCCGAGTCCTCCGGTCTTCATCTCCACTCCGATCTCCTCGCGGGATCTCCGGTCGTCTCCTCCTCGTCGGAAAGGGCACCACGAAGCCGGGTACTTTTACGGGCTCCCACCTCAATACCGAGGCAACTCGGGCACGAAGCTGGCGAATCGACGCGTCCAAGATTTGCTGTAGGAATATAGTGTAGAGTGTATGTCTCACTTTGGGGTTGGTTGCCATAGATGGAGGAATGGTGTATAGAAAATTGGTGCTTTCAATTTTCTAGCAATGGAATGAGATGAAGAATGATATACACAAAATGAATCACTCTCATTTTTCTTCCTCTCAAAGATGAAGCTCTCATTTTCTTCTCTTCTTTTTTTTTCTTCTCTCTTTCATTTTTCCAACCATGATAATAATCTCTCTTTCATTTTTCCAACCATGATAATAATCTCTCTTCTTTAGAAATGGTGGAGGATAACAATATCAAGCAAGAAGGGAGGTGAGTGTAGGAAGTGAAAAGGGGTGACCACAACCTTAAACATAATCATCACAAAACTTTACATCAACCTCAAATCCATTTCAAATCCAATCCAATCTCATAAATACATGAAAAGCAAAGATGCTTATCATATCAAACCTTATGCAAATAAGTCCTCCACAAAGTGTTATTTGCAAAACTGCAAATAACCCCCTCCATCAGAAAAGTCCGGCCGGGAAAGAACAAAGAAAAACCGGCCGGAACGGAATGCAAACTGGCAACTCCAGAAAACTGATCCCGTAATAAATTACAGGAAAACCCCGATACTGTGCATACGCACCCGCATCTGTATTCCGTCCGGATACAAATGCAAAGAGACAATATCTACACTGTACTATACTAGGATCGGCTTAAACCAAAGCCGGCTAGTAAAATCCGTTCGATCCTGATTCGTGCAATACCGCACGTATCTGATCGAACCTTGCCATATAACCATACGGCCACTAGTACAAACCGTCCGATCCTGATGCGTGCAATACCGCACGTATCTGATCCGACCCTGCCATATCTCCATACGGCCTCTACAGCGTTTCGCCCGAAAGCTTGAGTAACTGAAAGTGTGGTGGACTCTAAAGACTCGTCAATACTATGGCTGTGGATTTAACCACTAGCACGTCAGACGTATAAGCCAATACACGACGGGCCACCAGCTATTGATCAAAAGGGACGTCGATGAGGAAGCTCACCCCGACACCCAACTGAGCCTGTCAGTGACAATATCCGTACAGTCCGGTCCGTTCGTCTATGAGCATCGCATGGCGGGCCTAGGGGGTTGGTAAAAGTCAGACCCCCAAAAACGGTACAAGTCGTGTCGGAGTGTAGCCCAGAACACCCTGAGATACTACTGGAATACCTACCAGTAAATCTCCTGCCTTGGCCAAGGACTTCGTGTAATGGCTCTCCTAGACACAGCGCGACCTCACCCCCAATACCGGGAGAGACGAACCCCCGAAGATCCGCTCACTGCCTCCATGTGGCTCGGGACTGTACCCAACTAAAACCTGTTTGCACGACTCCTTTGAGCCGTGGTAGGGTAGTAATCAAAGCACAGTGGGAACTCACACGAGACAAATGACGATCCCCAGGTCGATGAACTAACCTGTATACATGTCACCTGGGAACTGCTATCTGACGTCAGGTATAAGACCAACTAGCATGTTCCCGGCGAGTCCTGTCCGGTGTACTCATAACCCAATGAGCACCTGTATACATCTTAGGTGAACCAACTAACACCAGTGGCTTGTGAGACCGGCCACCGCCCCTCGTCGGGGTCTCGACTGTATACACTAGTCTACTCTGGAGAATCGATGCCCTGTCTCGAAACTCCCACGACTAGGGACCTTTCAAGGATGTGCTAATAGACTCCAGCTCTCACTTATATGATCGCCCTCATACTGCTGGCAGTCAAGCAAGAATCCCAGGGGCTCTATCAACGTGCAATAGCGACATGTCAGGTCACCTAAAGCAGTACACAATGATAAAGGTAAACCAGATAGCGTACTATCATCTCGAGTAAGACTGTCTTCCCGGGATAGGTCCTCCCTCAATCATTGCAATCACGTGCCTGTGACCCAATAATTGACTCTGAGGGCACTATCTCCAACAATCTCCCACTTGCACTCAAGGCTAATTATTGCGATGTCGCATACTCATAACCCGTGTGATACCGAACACCCAACTCCTCTACTTGTCAGTCTCAGAAAACTCGTTTGTGAAACTATTGCGTTCGAGGAATAGCCTCAGTGAGTGGATCCGCCTTGATGTTTCTTTCTATGTCTCTCTATATCTCAAGTTCGCGGAGAAAACCATCTCCCGAAATGAGCAATACCTGTCTTAGAATGTCTGGATGTCTGATGGGACCGAGCTCATAAATGAACTCCAAATCCAAACTTCTTAGACTGTATCGTCAACTGAACTTAATCAGTATCCTGCGCCATGCCTCCCTCAGTATTGTCTTGGACCACCTGTCCAAAATACTTCCCCTCGTCAGAAGGAAAACTATAACTCTGACGACCTCCTTATCGTCCAGGTCACCTTGGAAGCCTGGAATGATAACTGTCTCCTTAATGAGGCTGTCGTTATCATATCTCTAGAACATCCACTTATGTTCTAAAACTGCTTCCGACTGTTTCTCCAGGATTGGATCAATGTCAACTTATTGCATCTAGTGCAAGAACAACATCTGGTGTGGTACTTGACATCTCATGATTGACTCAATTGCCTAAGCAAGTGATCTGCCAATCATGCACATCCCTCTCCCCTTTAGTCTGTAAGACACCTTTAGAGAGGGTGACTCCATTACCTGCAGGTACACTACCATGCCAGGAGTCGTCCATTCTAAATACTCTTAGAATGCTGTCAAAGTACCCTTATTGGGAAACCACCCAAATCTAGATCTAAAATCATAGATCTAGTAACCAGTATGTCTGATATAATGTCCAAGTCCCATGTGGAGAAAACACTGTGTGACGACCAAAGTATAACCGATCGTAGTATAGGAATATCACTTCCTACTACCTTCTCAACAGATCCATCCCCTATTCTGATGACGTCAAACCTATGACTGTCACACCAGAAATAGATGATCTATCTCCGCTACATCTGCTTTAGTCTATAAATAGACATAAGCCTGATGTCCACCAATGCTTCCGCTGCTCCCACTGATTACGACAACCCTCTGCCAGAGTCATATAGACGTGCACTTCTAAACTAGTTTAGAACGACGCTATACTCATCCTCCTGCCGGGTCACGCAGCCTGGAACAACAACAATGGCAAGTGTGGGTAAAGAAGAACTTCCCTGTCACCGTCCTTGAGGCTACCGGAGTACCTCTCGGGTGCCTGAAGTTACCCACCTTATCTGCGGAGTGGCCAATGGAATGTCAAATCAGATTGAATCTTTAGGTTCCTTATCAAATCTTCAGTAATCGTTTGCGGTTCTGGAATCACTTCCAGTTCTACCATACTCCCACTGCTGTTTTTGAAAAATTCATTTTTAATAAAACTGTGGCGAGTCTTGAACAATATTTCTATTGATCTCCCAGATGGTAGAAAGTCAACCCTCGTCATAGCCTGGGTCAACCCACAAACAGCCATTACAGAAACGTGCCTTGAGTTATCCAGAGTCTGGTTTTAATCATAAGCCGGACAACTCCCCGTACCTTAACAATGTTAAGATATGAACTGTACTATATCCAATATAGAACCAGAGGCACTGATTTAATTGAACCAGATTCAAATCATGCAGCTATCTCCAGTGCATGTCAACTAAATGGAGAGAGGCCGATCAGCGTTACTCAACTTAGGAATACTTCCAATTATGAGTAACCCGAAAGAGAAGCAAGTTCTCTTAATCATTACTATTAACTGAATACCATACACAAGTATCTACATCTTCGATCACTTTGAAGAATCCCGATACTTGCTACACCTGGTTCTCTACTTTATTCAAATACCTATAACTCCTCAAAACTTAGACCCTGTGTTTCTACGAAACACATGTCTAAGAACTAGAGAAGTTAAAAGTAAACAGAATATAGTAAGAGGACCAACCCCTCTGTCCTAATGGACACTGGACTACATACAATACTCTGTATAAGTCCGCTGAGTCTAACAACTCTTTCACTGTATGTCGTAGGTTGAAAACTGTACTTATGGTTAAGAAGAATTACACCGCTGTTTAATGCTCCTTACCTAACCATCCACTGATATAGGTAAATGTCATCGACATAATATCAAAAGGTATATCTCACTCTATGAAAATAGACGTACAGATATATCAATTTGAAATTGGTGCACAACAGCGGATATTCAAAACCAAATATTTGCCGACCGGCAAACAGCCCAGGTGATCTCCTCAAATACCGATTGCAACGAATCCTGATATAATGAGGATGATCACCCAATTTCCAATGACTTACTCCCACTCATCATCTGTAAAACCATACAGATGTGAGAATCATACCTGGTAAATACATACCCTGGAGTAAGTATCCAATCGGGAAATCAGTTTTCTTTTAACAGTACACAGTGAAACTGAAACATTGAAGTGTTTCGATGGGGTATCCTGGTATTCCTAGTAATGCCTCTACCATTATCCAGATTCACAACTATAACCGCATAATTCTTTGCCACCTCTCCAAATCCCTTTATATGTCTTTAGTCATTACCTTCTGTACACCCCTTTAGGCCAAATGGTTTTCTTCCTTCCCTACCGTTCGGCACCAGCCTATGGTTTGGAAGAAGACTATCCAAAAAGCATAAAGGGTGTACTGTTCTAATCCTAGGAGCACTCGCAACGCGAGAGAAGGTGAAGATAAAAGACACCTGAATGTACTTTATTCCTATTTCTCCTGAACCAGGATCCATCCCCGAACTGGAACAAGTTCCTTTCGAGTTCGTATATAACCATACGATGGATTATCCAATAAAATGGGATCTTCGTAGTGATACGGAGTGTCCTGGAGAAATACAAAGGTGATTTAGGATTGGCGAAGAAATACTTGGTTTGGTCGTGAATAGCAGTCGCAACTTACTTTGCCTTCTTACTAATCCCTTTCTTTGTCTTAACTTAATACCTTCTGTACACCGTTTAGGCTAACTGGTTTTCTTCATTCCCTACCGGTCGGCACCAGCCTATGGTTTGGAAGAAGACTATCCAATTTGCGTAATGGGTGTACTACTCCTAAACCAAGGAGTACTCGCAACCTGAGAGAAGGTGAAAAGAAAAGACAACTGAATAATCCTATTCGTTTTCTCCAGAACCGGAAACCATCCTCGAATTCCTTCGAGTTCGTATCTAACCATACGATGGTTTTGTCCAATGGAAGTGGACGTTCGTAGCAATACGGGGTGTCCTGGAGAAAAGGGTAAAAGTAGGAGTGGCAATGAGGTCTGCAACTCTGACAATCCAAAAGCCAGTGTTAAGTAGGTTCGGTCAACTTGGTCACTGAGTCATAGTCTAGGGTCGGGTCAATGGTCGCTGCCAGAGAGAGAGAGAAAAGAAACACTCAGCGTGCACTCTATCCTAGATCAGAATGGTTATCACTTTTTCTAATCAGGAAACCTCCCACTGTACCTCAAATTCTCCTCCAAACCTGAAAGAAGAATTAGTCGGGGTCACCCGAGGAGTAAACCAACTCATCAGTGGGAATCGGGATCCAACTCTCATCGCATGATAACGTGACGGAATCCGCTCACGGTATCACACTCCAGAAGGTATGCGCATATCTGGCAAGTTTCAGTTCTTTCGAAACTCCCGATGTGATTTTTACCCCATGCTCTTATGACCTTGACTTTGGCCAACAAATCATAAGTCACATGTCAAGTTCTGTCCGTCATTCTCCAGGTTAATTTGAGCCCACCCGTACAAGCCCTTGACTTTGGCCAACAAGGCTATACGACTGCCCCAAACCAACGCATCTATCTATGCTGCATATGAATAACCAACAGCTACCAAACACTGTGCCTTGACTTTGGCCAACAAACACAGCTTGAATACTATTGACTACCCATATGAAACGACGGAGGGCTACGAATGGTTTCTGGCGAAAACCTTTAACGTAATGAACTTGATATCGTTGAAGGAACGGATAGCTATTTAGAAAATATAGTGACGAAAACCTTTACTAAAGAGGTCACTCCCGGTGAAGGGATCTCGGCTCTTTCCCCGTAGAATGGGGTGCAGGATATTCCAACTGAATACCACGATGCAAAGCAAAAGTAATCGGCTATAGTGAAGTTAATGCCCTGACGCAAACTTCTGTCCAAGGGGTCACTCCCGGTGAAGGGATCTCGGCCCTTGCCTCGTCGACTGAGGAGCAGGATATTCAAACTGAATACCACGATGCAAAACAAAAGTGAACGTCCTTGCAATAACAGCTTTTTGAAAAGTGTTCCAACAACATCAGAATAGGTTTGTTTAACTTGCATTGATCCGAATCAACGCAGTCCCATCAATTAATCACACCACAAAGAACGAAAATATACTGACGTACGAATATGCCATCCGCATTCGCCACTGGGTCCCGTCATCACTCGTTAGGTTAGCTTACTAACGACAGAGCGGGGACTGGACTAGCACGGATGCAAAACATATACAACATCTACTAATATATATACCAATATATTATATTTCGCTCAAGGCGTGAATAGAAATGCAACATCACAGAAATGTACAGTATCACAGAACAATACAGATATCTGGGATCCCCGGGTTTCACAGAGCCACTACTGAAACCCGACGTTCCCCTGGTTGTGTGGATAGCCTGTGCAATGAAATCCTAGACCCCTACGGGCGCGGCAAGTCACCCGCCAAAACCTGAAGCGAGGCATCCCCCTTCAGCTCCGTGAATGGACCACCCAGCACTCCACGGAATCCGGCAACTTGGGCACCCCTCCTGGGTCAACCTGTACCCCCTACGAGTGCGGCGAATAGCCCGCCAATCCCAGAGTGAAGCCCCCTCCGTCTCAATGCCATGAGATGCGGGCTTGTTGCCCTCTAGAACCCGGCTATCCGTGCACCCCACCGCGGGGTAATCCTAGTACAGAAAGTAAAATATACATACACCGGGTACATCGACCGCAACCAGGTCGTGCCCCAAAATAATAATACAAACAGGCAGTGACGGCAGTCCACATGTCGGACGCTCGCCCCGCAATATCAAATGTACATAATACAACGACACTGTACTAGCATTGCATCCAGGCTATCCCCCACGACCGATCCGCAACATCACAGCATAAACATAGAACATCAACGTGAAAATCACGTTCGCAAATCCGTCTAACCGGGCTATAGCAGTTAGACTGGATTTACCGATCGAGTGACATTCACGGTCGCAGATATAATGTAAATACTGTGAAAAATGTGTTTAAAATATCCGATCGATCAAAAATTAACAAGTGGGCCCCCAATCAAAACTGTAGCACTCACAGAAAACCTGGGCCCAATTTTAATATTCCAAAACCCATATTTTAAGCCCAGAAGGCCTCTGTAAAAAATTGGTGAAGTGATCTCCACAGTGTGCGGCGGAAGGGCGACGGGAAGGGGGTTTTCGCGGCGGTTCCGCGCTCCCACTGTGGAGTTACTTCGTCGAATTTTTACAGAGCTCTTAGATTTTCCAGTACATCAATATTTTACAACCTGAAAATTTTTTCGAGGCCAAAAATTTTCAACAGAAACTGATGCGAACTAAAATGCAGTTTTGGAACATTCGATCGATCGGAAATGCAAACACATTAAACCAAGCTAGACTAAGTTAATGGCGAGGCTCTGATACCACTGTAAGTGCACGGCGGCGCCCCGGCCGTCAATCCGACGGCCAAACGCGGAAACGGTGATAAACTTTAATTTTGCGGACTTAGCAAACCGGCACCACCGCGCACTAAACCCCGGATCATGCCATTAAACTAATTCTAGCAACTAAAGAGAATGGGTTAGAGATGTACCGACTGATCCGAGTCCTCCGGTCTTCATCTCCACTCCGATCTCCTCGCGGGATCTCCGGTCGTCTCCTCCTCGTCGGAAAGGGCACCACGAAGCCGGGTACTTTTACGGGCTCCCACCTCAATACCGAGGCAACTCGGGCGCGAAGCTGGCGAATCGACGCGTCCAGGATTTGCTGTAGGAATATAGTGTAGAGTGTATGTCTCACTTTGGGGTTGGTTGCCATAGATGGAGGAATGGTGTATAGAAAATTGGTGTTTTCAATTTTCTAGCAATGGAATGAGATGAAGAATGATATACACAAAATGAATCACTCTCATTTTTCTTCCTCTCAAAGATGAAGCTCTCATTTTCTTCTCTTTTTTTTTTCTTCTCTCTTTCATTTTTCCAACCATGATAATAATCTCTCTTTCATTTTTCCAACCATCATAATAATCTCTCTTCTTTAGAAATGGTGGAGGATAACAATATCAAGCAAGAAGGGAGGTGAGTGTAGGAAGTGAAAAGGGGTGACCACAACCTTAAACATAATCATCACAAAACTTTACATCAACCTCAAATCCATTTCAAATCCAATCCAATCTCATAAATACATGAAAAGCAAAGATGCTTATCATATCAAACCTTATGCAAATAAGTCCTCCACAAAGTGTTATTTGCAAAACTGCAAATAACCCCCTCCATCAGAAAAGTCCGGCCGGGAAAGAACAAAGAAAAACCGGCCGGAACGGAATGCAAACTGGCAACTCCAGAAAACTGATCCCGTAATAAATTACAGGAAAACCCCGATACTGTGCATACGCACCCGCATCTGTATTCCGTCCGGATACAAATGCAAAGAGACAATATCTACACTGTACTATACTAGGATCGGCTTAAACCAAAGCCGGCTAGTAAAATCCGTTCGATCCTGATTCGTGCAATACCGCACGTATCTGATCGAACCTTGCCATATAACCATACGGCCACTAGTACAAACCGTCCGATCCTGATGCGTGCAATACCGCACGTATCTGATCCGACCCTGCCATATCTCCATACGGCCTCTACAGCGTTTCGCCCGAAAGCTTGAGTAACTGAAAGTGTGGTGGACTCTAAAGACTCGTCAATACTATGGCTGTGGATTTAACCACTAGCACGTCAGAGGTATAAGCCAATACGCGACGGGCCACCAGCTATTGATCAAAAGGGACGTCGATGAGGAAGCTCACCCCGACACCCAACTGAGCCTGTCAGTGACAATATCCGTACAGTCCGGTCCGTTCGTCTATGAGCATCGCATGGCGGGCCTAGGGGGTTGGTAAAAGTCAGACCCCCAAAAGCGGTACAAGTCGTGTCGGAGTGTAGCCCAGAACACCCTGAGATACTACTGGAATACCTACCAGTAAATCTCCTGCCTTGGCCAAGGACTTCGTGTAATGGCTCTCCTAGACACAGCGCGACCTCACCCCCAATACCGGGAGAGACGAAAAGATCCGCTCACTGCCTCCATGTGGCTCGGGACTGTACCCAACTAAAACCTGTTTGCACGACTCCTTTAAGCCGTGGTAGGGTAGTAATCAAAGCACAGTGGGAACTCACACGAGACAAATGACGATCCCCAGGTCGATGAACTAACCTGTACACATGTCACTTGGGAACTGCTATCTGACGTCAGGTATAAGACCAACTAGCATGTTCCCGGCGAGTCCTGTCCGGTGTACTCATAACCCAATGAGCACCTGTATACATCTTAGGTGAACCAACTAACACCAGTGGCTTGTGAGACCGGCCACCGCCCCTCGTCGGGGTCTCGACTGTATACACTAGTCTACTCTGGAGAATCGATGCCCTGTCTCGAAACTCCCACGACTAGGGACCTTTCAAGGATGTGCTAATAGACTCCAGCTCTCACTTATATGATCGCCCTCATACTGCTGGCAGTCAAGCAAGAATCCCAGGGGCTCTATCAACGTGCAATAGCGACATGTCAGGTCACCTAAAGCAGTACACAATGATAAAGGTAAACCAGATAGCGTACTATCATCTCGAGTAAGACTGTCTTCCCGGGATAGGTCCTCCCTCAATCATTGCAATCACGTGCCTGTGACCCAATAATTGACTCTGAGGGCACTATCTCCAACACATATGATGCAGATTGGATTAGGGTAGTCGTGCGGCCTTGTTGACCTCCGACAAGGGTCGTGTGGGTGGGTTTAATTCAATCAGGAAATGACGGGTTGAACTTGACTAGTAGCCTATGGTTTGTTGACCTCCGTCAAGGTCATAGGACGCTAGGGGTAAAATATTATTGGGAATTTCAAGTGTTGAAATTTGCAATGAGATTGCATACCTTCTATGAGATAGTTGGATCCCGATACCCGCTGCGAGTAAGAGTTACTTCTAGGAGAGTTTTACACATTACAATTAGCCGATCAAGTAGGTGTCTAGAAAGGTGTTAACAGGGTTACGCCCCTGGGAAAATGAGGTTTACTTTAATTAGGTCCGTGCGAAAGCACGGGGAACCTCCCTCAAAGTACCGACACTGGCCTGGTTAAAAGATTGGCGAACTTGTAGCGTGTAATTAATCCCGGCTAGTCTTTCCTTTTAGGGTTTGAAGGAAGATTTGATTAAAACAGTGAGAGACATCCTGATTAGATATATTAGATTACCAATCTAATCTTGCAAGAGCATACGCTGAGTGTTTTCTTCTCTCTCTCTCCAGGTAGCGACCATATCACGCCTTAATCAAGATAATAATACGGATGTATTGACCGAACCCGCTTGTTATACTGAGCTGGGGAACGTTGGTCCCGCTCCAACTTATAATTGTTATAAGACAGAGCAGGAAATTAGGGAATACCAGATTTCCCGTGCCGCCCAAACGAAGAAAATGCATGCTGATGCATCTTCGGGTGTGTTCATTACAGAGAACTGTTTCTCAGTATCCTCTACGTCCAAGGTATGAGATACCGGATCAGGTTCCCACATATGTAATCTGTTACATGGGCTACAGAAAGGTAGAGAACTGAGAACGGGTGATAAGTTTCATGAGACAGAAAACGGTACAAGTGTTGCAGCCAAGTCTGTTGGTCACTATCACCCTGTATTACCAGAATACATTGATTCTGAACAAATGTTATTAGATACCGAACCTGATATACAACATCATATCAGTCTCTTTATTAGTAAAGAAAGGATATAATTTTGTATTGTTGGATAATGTTTTGAACATTTCCTATATCAAGAGTTGATCAGTTCAGGCACGTTATCTAAAAGCATTGACGTTCTAAATCAAACTACATTCTTAGTATACAGAACACACACGAGAGGAAGAGTTCAGAAATGAACGAATCCTTCTTGAGGCATTGTAGACTAGGTCATATCAATGCGACCCGACTAGCTAAGTTACATTTAGGTGCATATATAAATCTGTTTGAATTTACATGTTGTGAAACTTGCCGGTCATGTCACAAAGATAAGATGACTATAGCTCTGTTTATTGGAAACAGAGAAAGAGTTAGTGAACTCTTGGGATTGATACATGCTGATGTATGAAAGTCTCCCGTCTACACATGGCAAGACCGGTTCTTTGTACTTCATTACATTCTCTAATGATCTCTCAAGATTCAGACATATGTTCCTGTAGAAACACAAGTCCGAAGCTTTTGAGATATTCATAGAATATAAGTTAGAAGTAGAGAACCAAAATACGGGTAAAAGTATTATGTCCTTTGATGTGATCAAGGAGGAGAATACTTGAGCACGGAATTCCTGGACTATTCTAAAGGAGAATGAGATTCTCTCTCAGCATTACTCCTCCGTATACACCACAGCACGTCGGTGTATCGGGGCGGAGCAATAGCACCCTATGTGATATGGTGTGCTCTATGATGAGTACTACTGAGTTTCCTATTTCCTTTTGGGGGTTATGCGCTTGAGAAGCTGCATACCTATTGAATAGGGTTCAAATCAAATCAGTTGCCTACCACTTCATATGTGATATGGAAAGGGAAGAGCCCATATCTTAAGTTTGTTAAGATTTGGGGTTGTCCGGACTATGTCTAAAAGCAAAATCCGGACAAGCTCGAGGCAAGGTCTGTTATGTAGGACTGGAAAGGTTCCAGCTATACAAACTGCAGCTGATGATTTGGTAGAACCAAAGGATTCAATAGTTTCCAACGAACCTCAGCCTCTCCGCCGATCTAGTAGGGTTCTTCACCCACCTGAGAGATACTTCATTTTCTTTATGACAGTGGGAGCGAGGATTACATCATGAGATGATGACCCAACTAGTTTCGAGCAGGCTATCAGGAGTGGGACTCCTACGGGTACGGCAAACTACCCGCCAAGTACCCGAAGCGAAGCAACCTCCCTCAACACCGTGAGTAGGCCACTCGGCACTTCGAGATACCCGGTAGTTTGTGCACCCCACCTTGGGTCTATCCTAGGAGCAAAAACAGTAAAAGAAATTACACAATGACGGCTACAACCCCATCCCGGTTGTGCGGCCATATAAATAATATTACATCAATTACAAATTACACGAATTGAAAGAAAAAGAAAACTCTCATCTCACAACCCCCGGCTATTCATCCGCGACAATCCAATGAATTCATATACACATACCATCAACATTACAGATCACAGATATGTATAACCCCCACTAATCGACGTATAGCGATTAGCAGACGTTCAATACATATATCACATCACAGATATAACCCGTTAGCTTAAGTCTTTAGAAGTTCGATCAAAATACGGATTTTTAAGCCCCAATAACAAATTTTGCTTTCTGGAAAATCTGGGCAGAAAAAACATATTGAAAAAAAATCCCAAAACACCCCAGTATACACACTGCAAGAAAATTCGCCCACGACCGAGTCAACTCGGCCGCGGATCCGCGGCGGGAGCATGCTCCTGCCGCGGTTCCGCGGCGCTTTGACCGAGTCCCTGGACCAATTTTCTACAGTGTGTTATAAAAAGCCTGAGCCGATTTTTAGTGTAAGATTTATTATTTTTTGAACAAGAAAAAAATGGCAGAAACTATACTTTTCGGGCGTGTTTCGTGACTTTTTCTCTGATCGAACTTCTAGTTACTTTACTAACATGTTAGATAGTGTTTAACTAGGCTCTGATACCACTGTAAGTCCACGTTACCTCTCCCGGTTCTTTTGGGCTTGAGGAAATGATGAAAAACGATTTTTCTTTGGATGGTAACATGGACTCAAAATACGGATCTTTGTTAAACAACTATCTAACAATCCTAACAAGAGTTTTACCTACTCGGTTAGGGGTTATACCTTAACTTGAACTCCTTCTCTTGGTCTCCTTGTGGTGGTCGGATGGTTCTCTCCTCGTCGTCTCTTTGTGCCGAAGATGGATCTACCTGAAAGCTTCTACCTTTGGCTTCAACCTCAAACTAGAGGAAACTAGAACACTTGGCTTGCTAGACTTTGTGTGCTAGGATGAGTAGAGGAGTGTGTTGGGTTTTATCTCTATGGTTCTTGCTTCTCAACACATGAGACAAGTGAACCATCAACTAGAGAGAGAGCAAGAGGAAGAGGGAGAGCTCAAGCATGAGAGAGAAAGGAAATGAAAGAATATGAGCAAGCCTTTTGCCATCCTAGCTCTCATAATCCAAAATAATCATAACCCATAATAGTAATTGAGTATTATGTGATGGTTCAAGTCAAAATGGCCATATCATTTCATGCACTCATTTTGCAAAAAGAAACAAGCAAGCAAAAGTCTTTGCCATGAAATGATAGCCATTGTAATGATGATGGTCAACTAGTCTAACCTAGTCAACCGGTCAACAAGTCAACAAAGTTAACCCTTCAACAACCATGTCACAATAATACTTAATTAATATTATTGTTAATCATATTTCATATTCTCATTAGGGTTTTAGCAAAAGTCAACAGTCAACAGTCAACAACCCCAATGAGAATCCTCTGCCTCTGTCTCTCTGTCAACTGTGCATACACACCCGTATCCGCATTCCGAGGAACACGAATACAAACGAGATAAAACCAATCCCAAAACGTACACTAGGATCTGGCTTAAACCAAAACCCGTAGTGTTAACTGTTCGGACACTAAACGTGCACAAGTGCACGGATGTGACCGAACCCTGTCGCAAAACCATGCGACCTCTACTCTTTTGCCTAAAGGCGAATAGCTTTCTGTGTGGGACTCTAAAGACTCGACACTACGCTGGCAGTGGGTTTAACCACAGACTGCAAGCGGCACTAGCTGTGCGTAACGGTCCCCAGGTAGATGCCGATAAGAAGACGGACGAGGTGAAACCCATCTGAACTCCTACTGAGCCTGAATGTGACAATCTGCGTACAGTCCGGTCTGTTCGTCTGAGAACATCGCATGGCGGGCCTAGGGGGCGGTAAACGTCAGTCCCCTAATAGCGGTACAAGTCGTGTCGGAGTGTAGCCCAGAACATCCTGAGATAACACTGGAAACCTACCAGTATATCTCTCTTGCCCTGGCCAGGGACTTTGTGTAATGACTCTCCTAAACACAGTGCGATATCAACCCCCAATACCGGGAGAGACGAATCATTGATTGTATGAGATATATTTGATTCTCGCGATTAATGTTTCGATTGGTTGTATGAGATATGACCTAGTTATCGAATCATTGATTCGATAAATCGATGCATTGAATACTAGTCGGTTATGTGCGACATGACCGGATCATTGAATCAAGTGTTGATTTAATGATTTAATGTATAATTATATATTTGATATATTACTTTGCATTAACTAGTATTGGTTCACTTTAAACGGATTTTTCTCACTTGATGTGCACATTGTATATGTGATATGTTTTGTGTACACTTGTATGTATCATGTTGATGATGCATGTTGACTTGACTTTGTGTAAAAGAATTGAACCATGGTTATGAGAGTGGTTAGGGTTTATGTTTTATTCACTTATTATTTAATCCATTCATTATTTATTAATTGGATTTATGAAAATAAAATGGTTTCATTTATCATGAAGAGTAGTGAAGCTTCATGAAGCTTTTTCTAATGATGCTATTTTGTCTTCTTACTTAAACCTAACCACTCCCACTAACCATGGTCTATTCTCTACACTTGACCATGGTTAGAAGATGATAAGAATTGATTTATTATTCATTTTACACACAACTTAATAACAATTTCTATCATCTTCTTCTTCTTCTTCAAGTGAGAAACCTAGATGCCATTAATGGCAACTTGAGATCTAGTGAGAGAAAACCAAATCTAAAGTGAACCCACCTCCTATTTCTTCATCCTCTACCTCTTGCCAAGTAGTTTTGGGAGTTTTCTTCACAAGTTTCACTACTTGGTGAAGTCGAAGCTTGAACTAGTGCAACCTCGACGTAGATCGTCTTTGACACGAAGCCGATGACCTAGCTCGCCCGTTTTCCCGATGAAGCCGACGGAGGAGTCTAGGATTCATGATGTACAGCGAGAAGACTTCGTTGCGGAGCCGTGGAGGTGGATATCCGGATCTACAAAGGTTGTAATTTCCGTATCCTAGTAGTTAAGTGTTAACTAGTTTACTTTTCGCCTAGATTTCTAGCAACGATCCGTAGTCTAGGGTTTCCCGGCACCAATTTTTTTTAAATTGGCATGTTCGATGCCTTGAGAGACCTCTATAGGGTGCCTAGGAACCTTTCACTGGTATCAGAGCCTAGCTAGAGCCTTAGGCGAAGTCCCGACGGAATTTGAAACCCGAACGAACCCGAAACCCACACCCGAGAATGCTCTCTGGACGTTTTTGAAATATCTGGATTTTTGTGAATTAAAAATTGCTAAAAAATTCAGCATAGAAAAATAAGAATTACAGTGCAAAATGTTTCTGGTGAACAGTAATTAGTGCGGCGGAACCGCGGCAGAAGCCTAGCTTCTGCGGCGGTTCCGCGGCTCTCTGGTGACGTCAACCCTATATTTCTGCACAGTAATTCCTGATAAATTCTTCTGAGTTTTCTGGGAATTTTTAAAATTTATTCAAGAGTTGAATTTTCTGGGGTGTATTGGGAGGTCGTCGGTTCGATCGGATTATCAAGTTTCGTCTATGTGGCTTTCCGGATATTTTAGAATATGTTAAAAAGTTCGACCGGATATAAATACCCAATTTTTCCCCTGTCGGAAAATTTCCAAGTGTTGGATTTTTCCGTAGTTTAACGACGTTCTAAGTAGTGCAAGTAACGCGATGGACCCTCTAGAAGACAACAAACCTTAACTCGATTATGTGACCGTCTTGAACTGCCCTTTGAACCTTCGGGTTTGGGGCAGTACGGCGTGCCACATGTGAGGCGTTGGCTTGACCCTTCTACGGCTGGACCGTCGGTACTGAGGCAAGAACTGAATGTTGTTAGACTTATTTCATGTGTTGAGCTGTGTCGGGAAAACTTGGGTATTCGACTGTTCGATCGGAAAGTTTAACATTTTCTGTTTATCTGGAATGTGATACAATAATTGGAATTCACAAACAGTTTTGAGATAACTGAATGAATGTTATAAATCTAGCAGTTTAGTCCCACATAATATTGAAAAGAGTTTTCGATAATGAGACTAAAATGCGGGATTTATATCTGTTAGGCATGCGATGTCTAAAGTGGTTGCGGATTCCAATTGTTGTAGTTTTACACTTTCTTTTCTGTGACCGTAAGTGTAGTATGTTCATATCGCCAGTTTCGTTGCTATACGTCAACGACAATTGGGGTATTCATACTTACTTACGTTGATGACATGTGATGTTATATGTTGCTGGATATGTTATATTGGATCGTCGTGTTTGAATAGCCGGGGGTTTTTATGTGAGATGAGTGTTTTTTCATTTTCATTCATGTAAAAACTTGTATGTAATATTCTTTCATTTGGGGCACTTCCAGGTAGCGGAAGTTGTCACCCTTTGTATATTATTTACTTTTCCGCATTAGGATAGACCCAAGGAGGGGAGCACAAGTAACCGGGTTCTGGGGTCCAGTGGGAGACCAACTCGAGGAGTCGAGTCCGGGTCTCCTAACCCTAGAATTGGCAGGGTTGCTTGCCGCTCTCGTAGGGGTCTAGGGGTGTGGGATTGGCTATTCATCACGACCGTGGAATCCATGTTTTATACTGGCTCGTATTGAAAACACGGACGTCCTAGTATATCCAATATTTCATATGTTTATTCTGCTGCGATATCTGTGTTGTGACTCTGTGATGGATATAGTATATAGTATATATGATATATTATATAGACGTTACTTATGTTTTACACCCGCGCTAGCCCTGCCCTGCTCTGTCGTTAGTTACCTAACCTAACGGTGCACGAGGGGACATCGAGGCGAATGCAGATGGCATAAGTGTACATCATATCTATCTGTGATGTTTAGGTATTTAAATGATGGGACTTCATTAATGTGATTAATGAAAGATAAGAAACCTAAGATGTTGTAGAATCGAATTTTAAAATAAAACAGGGTAGCTACAGTTCTTGCTTTGCACAGCGGTATATATGATATACCCTGCACCTTATTCGATGAGGAAAGGACCGAGATCCCTTCACCGGGAGTGACTCCTTTAGCAATAACTGGCAGATGCTACACACTCGGTTTGCTTTTGACTGCTTTTGGTTTTTTGCTTTGCACAGTGATATATATGATATATCCCGCACCTCATTCGACGAGGAAAGGACCGAGATCCCTTCACCGGGAGTGACTCCTTTAGCAAAACTAGAAAAGCCTCAAAATCACTCCATTTCAAAACTTCATTTGATTCTACAACGATATCGAGTTCATTACGCAATAGGTATTCAGAAAAACCTGACGTAGCCCTCCGTCATTTCAGATATAGACTGTTTAGTATTCGTGCTGCGTTTGTTGGCCTTTGTCAAGGCGTAGTGTGCGGTAGCTGAATAGTGCTTATCTGTTTATGCATGTGGTGCAGATTGTTTCAGGGTAGTCGTACGACCTTGTTGGCCTTTGTATCGTGCGGGTGGGTTTGATTCAATCAAGAAATGACGGGTTGAACTTGACTAGCATCCTGTGATTTGTTGGCCTTTGTCAAGGTCATAGGACACTAGGGGAAAATATTATCGGGAATTTCAAGTGTTGAAATTTGCAATGAGATTGCATACCTTCTATGAGATAGTTGGATCCCGATACCCACTGCGAGTAAGAGTTACTCCTGGGAGAGTTTTACACATTGCAATTAGCTGATCAAGTAGGTGTCTAGAAAGGTGTCAACGGGGTTACGCCTCTGGGAAAACGAGGTTTACATTAATTAGGTTCGTGCGAAAGCACGGGGGACCTCCCTCAAAGTACCGACACTGGCCTGGCTGAAAGATTGGCGAACTTGTAGTGTGTAATTAATCCCGGCTAGTCTTTCCTTTTAGGGTTTGGAGGAAGATTTGATAAAAAGCAGTGGGAGCCATCCTGATTAGATAAGATAATAACCAATCTGATCTTGCACGAGCATACGCTAAAGTGTTTTCTTCTCTCTCTCTCCAGGTAGCGACCAGTTCATGCCTTAATCAAGATAATAATATGGATGTATTGACCGAACCCGCATGTTATACTGTGCTGGGGAACGTTGGTTCCGTTCTTTCCTATAAGAGTTATAGGAATGAACAGGATATAGGGGAATACCAGGATTCCCATGCCACCCGAATGAAGAAAGTACATATTGATGCATTTTCTTCAGGTGTGTTCGTTACTGAGAACTGTTTCTCTATTTGCTCTACGTCCTGGGTATTGGATACCGAGTCGGGATCCCATATATGTAATCAGTTACATGGGCTAAGGAAAGGTAGAGAACTTGGAGAAGGTGATAAAGACATTAGAGTTGGAAATGGTGCAATTGTTGCAGCTAAGACTGTCGGGGAATATCACCTTGTATTACCAACTGGTAATACATTGGTTCTGAACGAATGCTATTACATGCCGAACCTGATATGCAACATTATATCGGTTTCTTTGTTGAGTAAAGAGGGATATAATTTTGTATTACAGGACAATGTTATGAACATTTTCCATAGCCAAAAGTTGGTTGGATCAGGCACGTTATGCAATGGCATTTATGTTCTAAATCAATCAACAGTTCTGAGCATAACAAACACACACAAGAGGAAGAGTTCAGAACTGAACGAATCCTTCTTGTGGCATTTTAGACTGGGTCACATCAATGTGACACGACTAGCTAAGTTGCATAAAGATGGATATTTAAATCCGTTTGAATTTTCATCTTATGACACTTGCCAGTCATGTCTCAAAGGCAAGATGACCAAGACTCCATTTACGGGACACGGAGAAAGAGTTACCGAACTCTTGGGACTTATACATAGTGATGTATGTGGTCCCATGTCTACACATGCCAGGGATGGTTCTTCGTACTTCATTACATTCACTGACGATCTCTCTAGATTCGGATATGTGTTCCTGATGAAACACAAATCAGAAGCTTTTGAGAAATTTAGAGAATATAAACAAGAAGTCGAGAACCAAACCGGAAAAAGTATTAAAATCCTTCGATCTGATCGAGGAGGTGAATACTTGAGCAATGAATTCCTGGACTTCCTAAAAGAGAATGGGATTCTCTCTCAGCTGACTCCTCCATATACACCACAGCACAACGGTGTATCAGAACGGAGGAACCGCACCCTATTAGATATGGTGCGCTCTATGATGAGCACAGCTGAGTTGCCTATTTCCTTCTGGGGTTATGCGCTGGAGACAGCAGCATACCTATTGAATCAAGTTCCATCTAAATCTGTACCTACCACACCATATGAGATATGGAGTGGGAAGAGACCATGTCTTAAACGAGTTAAGATATGGGGTTGCCCGGCCTATGTCAAAAGACAAAATCCGGACAAACTCGAGGCACGGTCAGTTCTATGTAAGTTTGTGGGATATCCCAAACATTCACATGGATATCTTTTCTACCATACAGAGGAACAAAAAGTGTTTGTTTCTCGACATGCCACCTTTTTGGAAAAGGAATTTCTTGCAAAAGAAATTAGTGGCGGTGAGGTAGAACTGGAAGAAATTCCGGCTACACAAACTCAAACTGAAGATTTAGTGGAACCAGAGGATTCAGTAGCTCCCGACGAACCTCAGCCTCTCCGCCGATCTAGTAGGGTTCCTCGCCAACCTGAGAGATACTACGGTTTTCTCATGGATGGTGGAAGCGAGGATTGCATCATGGAGGATGATGACCCAACTAGCTTCGAGCAGGCCATCACGAGTGGGGACTCAGTGAAATGGCTGGATGCTATGCGGTCTGAGATGGATTCCATGTACACCAACAAAGTATGGACTTTGGAAGTTGCTCCTGAAGGGGTAAAACCCATTGGGAGCAAGTGGATCTTCAAGAAGAAACTTGGTGTAGATGGGAAAGTGGAGACTTTCAAAGCTAGACTTGTAGCAAAGGGTTTTCGTCAAAGACCAGGTGTGGACTATGACGAGACCTTTTCTCCAGTGGCTATGCTTAAATCCATCCGGATCATGCTTGCCATCGCTGCATATCATGATTACGAAATCTGGCAAATGGATGTTAAGACCGCCTTTCTAAACGGTGATTTAGAAGAGTGCGTGTACATGACTCAGCCAGAGGGCTTCGTAGACAGTGGGAGCAGCGGGAAGGTGTGCAAGCTGCTTAAATCCATTTATGGATTAAAGCAAGCATCGCGGAGTTGGAACATCTGCTTTGACGTCGTTATCAAAGAGTTTGATTTCGTCAAAAATCCAGATGAACCTTGTATCTACAGGAAGGTAGCAGAGAGTAAGGTTGTCTTCCTCGTATTGTACGTGGACAACATACTCTTGATAGGAAATGATATTCCTATGCTGCAATCGGTCAAGCTCTTCTTATCACAAAGATTCTCAATGAAAGATCTTGGTGATGCCTCCTGCATATTGGGAATTAGGATCTATAGAGATAGATCCAAACGGATTTTGGGATTGTCCCAATCCAGGTACATTGACACCAAACTAAAGAGGTTTAGTATGGAAGAGTCCAAGCGTGGGAACTTACCCACGATCTCTGGAGTCACTCTCTCCAAAGAGATGTCTCCCAAGACTGATTTGAAGAGAGCTCGCATGCAAGGGATACCCTATGCTTCGGCAGTAGGCTCTATCATGTATGCGATGCTATGTACCAGACCCGATGTAGCATACTCACTAAGTATAGTGAGCAGGTATCAAGCTGATCCTGGAGAGAGTCACTGGACAGCTGTGAAGAGCATTCTCAAGTACTTGCGAAGGACTAGAGATATGTTCTTGGTGTATGGTAACGGAGAACTCCAAGTGGAGTCCTTTACCTATTCGAGCTTCCAGAGTGATAAGGACGACTCTAAGTCGCAGTCGGGTTTTGTCTTTACCATTTACGGACGGGCGGTTAGCTGGAAGAGTTCCAAGCAGGAAACCGTGGCAGACTCGACGATGGAGGCTGAATACATCGCTGCCAACGATGCTGCCAAAGAGGCTGTCTGGATCAAGAAGTTCATTACTGAACTTGGAGTGGTTCCATCCATTGAGCGTCCAATACCTTTGTATTGCGATAACAATGGAGCGGTGGCTTTGGCCAAGGAACCCAGGTCCCATCAGCGGTCCAGGCATATTCTGAGGCGGTATCACCTGATCCGGGAGATAGTTGATCGCCAGGAGATCGAGGTCAGGAGGGTTGACACGAAGAATAACACGGCGGATCCACTCACGAAGGCCATTCCCCAGATACAGTTTGAGAGACTCTTCGGGATGCTCGGTATGCGATACTACAGCAGCTGGCCTTAGTGCAAGTGGGAGATTGTTAGTTGTATGTATGCCCTAGAGGCCAGTATTGTACAGATGTTGTATATTATATTGGATGCTTGAACATATATAGAGATGACTTTCTTGCTCGATATGATAGTATGCTATCTGGTTGCTCTTTATCTTAACATGTACACTAGTCTCTTTATACTGTCTTACAGTTACATGTTGGTAAAGCCCTTAGGATGTGTACTTGACTACCTGGACTATGATGCAGATCATACTAGTGGGGACATGGTAGTCTATAAGTACATCCTTCAAGGTCCCTAGTCGTGGGTGTATCGAGACGGGGCATCGATATACCAGAGTAGACTAGCGTATGCGCTTCTCGACCCATGTGATGGGCGATGGATGATCCCATATCCATTGATGTTTGACATCAGAGATGGTATACGGGTGCTCAGTAGAGACTGGGTACACTGGACGGACTCGCCGAGAACTCCCAGATGGTATTATACCTCACGTCAGATGGCAGTTCTCAGGTGACACTTGTACAGGTTAGTCTGTAGACCCGAGATCGTCATAGAGTCTTGTGTGATTCCCACTGTGCTTTGATCTCCACCTTACCACGTCCATGAGGGCGTGCAAAACGGTGGTCTTTGGGTACAGTCCCGAGTCACATGGAGGCAATGAGCGATAGGAGGGGTTTCGTCTCTCCCGGTATTGGGGTTGATGTTGCGCTGTGCTCGATTGGCCGTAACAGGGAAGTCCCTGGCCAGGGCTGATCAGAGATTTGCTGGTAAGTGTTACCAGTAGTTTCTCGACCTGTTATGAGCCTTGCATCGGCACGACTTATCGGTTATTGGGGTCTGACGTTTACCACCCCTAGACTTGATATGCGACGTATCAGACGAACAGACCGGACTGTACGGTAAGTGTTACTGGTCGGATTCGCAGGAGTGTGAGCGGTCTAGCTCGTCGATCTTCTGATCGCTCAATACCCGGGTGGCCGTTACGTTTAGCAGACCGCTTGCGGCTTGTGAGTGCTTGATATGATCATCATCTGCTACCGGCGTATTGACGAGTCTTTAGAGTCCTACACAGAGGTTTCCTAGCTCAAGCGAAACGAAATAGGAGTGCATATGAGATATGTGCGGGACCGAGAATAATGCGTGTATGTGATACCGTATTTGATTCTCGCGATTAATGTTTCGATTGGTTGTATGAGATATGACCTAGTTATCGAATCATTGATTCGATAAATCGATGCATTGAATACTAGTCGGTTATGTGCGACATGACCGGATCATTGAATCAAGTGTTGATTTAATGATTTAATGTATAATTATATATTTGATATATTACTTTGCATTAACTAGTATTGGTTCACTTTAAATGGATTTTTCTCACTTGATGTGCACATTGTATATGTGATATGTTTTGTGTACACTTGTATGTATCATGTTGATGATGCATGTTGACTTGACTTTGTGTAAAAGAATTGAACCATGGTTATGAGAGTGGTTAGGGTTTATGTTTTATTCACTTATTATTTAATCCATTCATTATTTATTAATTGGTTTTATGAAAATAAAATGGTTTCATTTATCATGAAGAGTAGTGAAGCTTCATGAAGCTTTTTCTAATGATGCTATTTTGTCTTCTTACTTAAACCTAACTACTCCCACTAACCATGGTCTATTCTCTACACTTGACCATGGTTAGAAGATGATAAGAATTGATTTATTATTCATTTTACACACAACTTAATAACAATTTCTATCATCTTCTTCTTCTTCTTCAAGTGAGAAACCTAGATGCCATTAATGGCAACTTGAGATCTAGTGAGAGAAAACCAAATCTAAAGTGAACCCACCTCCTATTTCTTCATCCTCTAACTCTTGCCAAGTGGTTTTGGGAGTTTTCTTCACAAGTTTCACTACTTGGTGAAGTCGAAGCTTGAACTAGTGCAACCTCGACGTAGATCGTCTTTGACACGAAGCCGACGACCTAGCTCGCCCGTTTTCCCGATGAAGCCGACGGAGGAGTCTAGGATTCATGATGTACAGCGAGAAGACTTCGTTGCGGAGCCGTGGAGGTGGATATCCGGATCTACAAAGGTTGTAATTTCCGTATCCTAGTAGTTAAATGTTAACTAGTTTACTTTTCGCCTAGATTTCCAGCAACGATCCGTAGTCTAGGGTTTCCCGGCACCATTTTTTTTTTAAATTGGCATGTTCGATGCCTTGAGAGACCTCTATAGGGTGCCTAGGAACCTTTCAGCTCGAGGCCTTTGCTGACTCCAGCTTCCAGAGTGACAAGGATGACTCCAAGTCCATGTCGGGTTATGTCTTTACCCTCAATGGGGGGCGGTTTGCTGGAAGAGTTCCAAGCAGGAGACCGTTGCAGACTCAACTATGGAAGCGGAGTACATAGCTGCTTGCGATGCCGCAAAGGAAGCTGTCTGGATGAAGAAGTTCCTCACGGAGCTTCAGGTGGTTCCTACCATTGTTGATCCAATACCGCTGTATTGCGACAACAACGGCGTTATAGCTTTAGCGAAGGAACCCAGGTCCCATCAGAAGTCCAGGCACATTTTGAGGCGGTACCACCTGATCAGGGAGATCGTAGATCGCCGAGAGATCGAGGTGAAGAGAGTAAATACGGAGAACAACACTGCAGATCCACTCACGAAGGCCCTACCCCAGACTCAGTTCGAGCGGCTGATCGAGATGATAGGTCTTCGATACACCAGTACATGGCCTTAGTGCAAGTGGGAGATTGTTAGTGTATATGCCCTAGAGGCCATTACTGTATCATACTAGCTTGTATATTACTTGATGGAAGCTTGGGATATTCACAGTTGTATAGACAATCTTTCTCAAAATGGTAGTATGCTACTTGGTTTGTCTCTACTTTAATATGTGCATGTGTTTCTTTTAGCATATCGCTTATATACATATTAGTAGAGCCCTTAGGATCTTTGCTTGATTACCAGCGTTGTGATTGCGCTCACACTCATGGGGGCTGGATAATCCATAAGCACATCCTTATACAGGTCCCTAGTCGTAGGACTATCGAGACAGGGAATCGATACTCCGGAGTAGACTAGCGTATGCGCTTCTCATCCCAGCGGGGGAGACGGTCTGTCCCACAGCCGTCAGTATGTCGTACTTGAGATAGTATGCGGGTGCTCGTTAGGTTACGAGTACACTGGACAGGACTCGTCGGGAACTGTTGGTTGGTATTATACCTATCGTCAGTTATCAGTTCCCAGGTGACATGAGTACAGCTTAGTCCGCAGACTTGACACTATCACTTCGCCTCGAGTGTGTTCCCACAGTACTTAGATTACTACCCTACCACGGCTCAAAGGAGTCGTGCAAACAGGTAGTAGTTGGGTGCAGTCCTGAAGCACTTGGAGACAGTGACGGTTAGACAGGATTCGTCTCTCCCGGTATTGGGGGTTGACATCGCGCTGTGTCTAGGAGAGCCATTACACAAGTAGTCCCTGGCCAGGGCAAGCGAGATATACTGGTAGGTTTTCAGTGTTGTCTCAGGGTGTTCTGGGCTTCACTCCGACACGACTTGTACCGCTATTAGGGGACTGACGTTTACCGCCCCCTAGGCCCGCCATGCAATGTATCAGACGAACAGACCGGACTGTATTGAGATTGTCACATACAGGCTCAGTAGGAGTTCGGATGGGTTTACCTCATCGGCCTTCTTATCGACATCTACCTGGGGACCGTTACGTACAGCTAGTGCCGCTTGCGGTCTGTGGTTAAACCCACTGCCAGCGTAGTGTCGAGTCTTTAGAGTCCTACACAGAGAGTTTCCCTGCACTGGGCGAAATGTGTAGAGGCCGTATGGTTTTACGGCAGGGCTACGATCACTTACGTGCACTTGTGTGCGTATGCTGTTCGGGCAAGCAATACTAGTGGGCTCCAGATCCTAGTATTGCACAGATGGATTTGATTTGTCTTATGTGCATTCGCATTCTACGGAATGCGGATGCGGGTGTGTATGCACAGTTTTGAGGAGCGATGATGGAGGAGGTGCCCCATTAGGGTTTTGGCAGATGGTTCGGCCAAAACCATAATGTGGCACACTCATTAGGGTTTTTGACAATTCGTTTAGTCAAAACCGTTATGAGCCGGAGACATTATTTACTAATCCTTTTATTGATAATTATGTTATGGCTAATTACATTGACCATTTGACCATCTTGACTTTGTTGACCGTTTGACCAAAGTTGACTAGGATCTTCTTGAAAGGTCTAAAGTATTCTTTGGTTTTCTTTTTCATTTTGTTATGATAATGGTCATGTCATTTGTAGCCATCAACTTTATCTTGATGGGATTAGTAATGATAGTGTTTTTGCATTATTGCAACCATGGTTGTGTTTTCTCTTGGTTAAGCTTTTCATTTGTTCATTCTCATTCTCTCTCATAGAAAAGAAATGAGAAACATTTCCATGGTTTCTCCTCCTTCTTCCTCCTCTTGATTCTTCCTTTGATCTCATGTGTTGAGAGAAAAAGGATTCCACTTGACAAACACATCCATACATCTCCTCTACACATCCTAGGGCTTCTAGACTAGCAATCTCTTTGCCCTGGTTGCCTCGGCTCGAGGTGGAGCTCGGTGTACATCTCTCGGGTGGATCGTCTTCGACTCAAGAAGGCCGCGGAGGTGCCCAAGGTCCGGATCGACACTTGGAGCTTGGATGGACGAGCGGGACAGCAGAATGAAGACCCGAAGGACCGGTTTCGTGAGGTATACTTTCTACAGCATAGTAGTTATAGCCTCTTGTAGTTTACTAGTTTCTAGTTTAGCAAAGATCCGTGCTCTAAGTCCATGTCGCCTTGCGCTAAATTATTGTTTTTCGTCGTTTCTGCCTCCCCGTAAGAACCAGGATGAGCAACGTGGACTTACATAAGCTACATCTGGTCTGGCACACAACATCGCATACATTATAGAGCCTACCGCAGAAGCATAGGGTATAACAGACATGCGATCCCTTTCCAAATCAGTCTTGGGAGACATCTCTTTGGAGAGGGTGATCTCGTGACAAGCCGGTAGATTACCGCGCTTGGAATCTTCCATACTGAATCTTTTCAGTATGGTGTCTATGTACCTGGACTGTGAAAGTCCTAATATCCTCTTAGATCTGTCACGATAGATCCGGATCCCCAGAATGTAAGAGACATCACCCAGGTCTTTCATGGAGAACCTGTGTGACAAGAACCCCTTGACAGATTGTAGCATAGGAATGTCATTTCCTATCAAAAGAATGTCATCCACATACAAAACGAGGAATACGACAGTTCTTGCTACAAATCTACTATAGATGCATGGTTCATCTGGATTTTTGATAAAGCCAAATTCTTTGACCGTCTCATCAAAACAGATATTCCAACTCCGCGATGCCTGCTTTAGTCCATAGATGGACTTAAGCAACTTGCACACCTTTCCGCTGCTCCCACTCTGAATGAAACCCTCTGGCTGGTCCATATAGACACACTCCTCTAAATTTCCATTTAGAAAAGCGGTCTTTACGCCCATCTGCCAAATCTCATAATCGTGGAAGGCAGCAATGGCAAGAAGGATCTGAATGGATTTCAGCATAGCCACTGGAGAAAAGGTCTCGTCATAGTCCAAACCAGGTCTTTGACGAAAACCCTTTGCAACAAGTCTAGCTTTATAGGTCTCAACCTGTCCATCTACACCAATCTTCCTTTTGAAGATCCACTTGCATCCTACGGGTTTTACCCCATCTGGAGCAACGTCCAACGTCCATACTTTGTTGGTGTACATGGACTCCATTTCGGTTCGCATTGCATCCAGCCATTTTACCGAGTCAACGCTCTGAATGGCCTGCTGGAAGCTAGTCGGCTCATCACTATCAATGATGCAATCCTCTCTATCTCCGTCTATGAGAAAACCGTAGTATCTCTCGGGCGGATGAGATAGCCTACTACTCCTGCGGAGCGGCGCAGGAATGTCCTGATCTTTCGAACCCTCTGGTTCTACTAAGCTTTCAGTAATAGCTCGTGATTCTGGAATTTCTTCCAGTTCTATTGCGCTCCCACTTATCTGATTTTCCAAAAACTCAGTTTCCAAGAAGTGGGCATGACGAGAAACAAAAACCTTTTGTTCCTCTTCGCAATAGAAGAAATATCCCTTGGAGTTCTTTGGATATCCCACAAACTTGCACTGTACTGAGCGTGCCTCGAGTTTGTCCGTATGCTGCTTTTTGACAAAAGCTGGACATCCCCATGTCTTAATGTGCTTAAGATAGGGTTTCTTCCCACACCACATCTGATATGGTGTGGTAGGCACAGTCTTAGTTGGAACTCGGTTCAAAAGGTATGCAGATGATTCTAGTGCATATCCCCAGAATGATCGCGGTAACTCAGCGTTACTCATCATGGAACGTACCATGTCCAATAGGGTCTGGTTCCGTCTCTCCGATAAACCGTTATGTTGCGGAGTGTATGGAGGAGTAAGCCGAGAGAGAATTCCATTCTCTTTTAAGCAATCGAGGAACTCGGCACTCAAGTATTCACCACCTCGATCAGATCTTAGTGTCTTGATACTTTTGCCTGTTTGTTTTTCTACTTCATTCTTATATTCCTGGAATTTTCCAAAGGCTTCGGATTTATGTTTCATTAAGAAGACATATCCGTACCTTGAAAAGTCATCCGTAAAGGTAATGAAGTAAGAATAACCGCTTCATGCATGCGTAGACATTGGACCGCACACGTCGCTGTGTACGAGTCCCAAGAGCTCGCTCGCTCTTACTCCGTGTCCAGTGAACGGAGTCTTTGTCATCTTTCCTTTGAGAGAGGATTAACAAGTTGCATATGATTGATATTCGAACGGATCCAAATATCCTTTTGTATGTAACTTCGTCAACCTTCTCTCATTGATGTGACCTAGTCTACAATGCCATAAGAAAGCCTGATTTGTTTCCGGAGACTTTCTTTTGTGTGTATTCTAGACATTGAAAATCTGTGGTTGGTTTAATACGTATATACCATTGCTTAATGTACCTGACCCAATCAAAACTTGATTAAGGTGAATGTTCACAACATTACTTACAAATGCAAATTCATAAACTTCTTTAGATAATAAAGATACAGATATGATATTACAGGTTGCATTGGGTACAAAATAACAATCACGCAAAACCAAAACGTGTCCATCTAACAACCCCAGGTGATAGTCTCCCACGGACTCAGCATCCATGCCAGCTCCATTTGCAACTCTGAGGGTCATATCACCTACCTTCAAAACCCTACGCCTTCTCAGTGCCTGTAAAGAATTACATATATGAGATCCTGATCCGGTATCCAATACCCAGGATGTAGAGTTTATTGATAGACAGTTTTCAATAACATACACACCTGAAGCTGAAGCCGCAACTTGCTTCAAATCCTGGGTTCTGGCCTTCCAAGCCCTGCAATCCTTTTTCTAGTGTCCACTCTTGTGACAGTAAAAGCATTCTTCCTTTCCCACAAGCTTTCCCGCTACCTTTGTTGCCTTTGTCTTTCCCCTCGTATCCACTTTACTAACACCGCCCCTTGGTTTGGCGGGGGCTTTCTTCTTCTTTCCCTTGGCTTTCGCCTTGGACCTAGAAGAGAAAGATCCTCCTACAAACAAAGTGGATGTTTCCATACCTTTCTGTAGGGTGCCCTCTGCACTCCTCGGCATGTTGAGGAGTTCTGAAAGTTTAACTTCTTTTTCTTGTAAGTTGAAGTTCAGGATAAACTGGGCGAAAGTGGAAGGAAGGGACTGGAGAATCAAGTCCGTGTAGAGCTCGTTCTCTAACGTGGTCCCAAGGTCCGTGAGCTCCTCAATGAAGCCAATCATCTTAAGCACGTGTTCCGCTACCGATGATCCGACGGCCAATCTCGCCGAAAACGGCTTTTTCGAGACTTCGTATCTGGCGATACGGGATTGCTCTCCATACAGTTCTTTTGTATGGAAAAATATGGATTCAAGGTCCATATTCTCGTGCCTCCTCTGATGTTCATTGTCCATAGAGGCAAGCACGAGGCACTTGGCCTTCGCGCAATCGATTTCCCAGGTTTTACGGATTTCCCTATCTGCAACGCTGGTTTGGGACCTGGGACAGGGGGAGCTTTGGTGGTAAGGAGATACCCCAACTTGTCATAAGTGATTGCCATTTTGACATTCCTGAGCCAATCTTTGTAGTTTGGCCCTGTCAGTATGTTTTTATCTAGTAGTAACTTAAGTCCAGTCATGATGTTTGGTCGCTGCAATTAGGAGAGAGAGAAGAAACACTTTAGCATGATGCTCTTGCAACTTTAGAGTGGTTTTTAATTTGTCTAAATAGGATGGCTCCCACTGTCTCTCGAATCCCTCCTCAAACCAAAAAGGAAGAATTAGTCAGGATCAATCTCACCGTACAGTACTTGCTTAACCGTTCAGCCAGGCTAGTGTCGGTACTTTGAGGGAGGTTTTCCAACGCTTTCGCGAAATTCCTTAATTAAATAACCTCTTTTCCCTGTGGGCGTAGCCCCGCTAACACCTTTCTAGACACCTACTTGGTTTATAGCATTGATCGTTAAGTGAGAAATTTCCCGAGGAGTAGCATATACTCACAGTAGGATCAGGATCCAAATATCATTGCGTGACAAAACTGAAGGAATCCTACCAGAATCATCACACTCCAAATGGTATGCAGCGCTAGCAAGTTTCAGTTCTTTTGAAACTCCCGATGTGGATTTTTGCCCCATGCTCTTATGACCTTGACTTTGGCCAACAAATCATAAGTCACATGTCAAGTTCTACCCGTCATTCTCCAGGTTAATTTGAACCCACCCGTACCTACCCTTGACTTTGGCCAACAAGGCAGTACGACTATCCCAAACCAACACATCTATCTATGCTGCACATGAATACCCAATAGCTACCAATCACTATGCCTTGACTTTGGCCAACAAACATAACTTGAATACTATTGACTATCCAAGTGAAACGACGGAGGGCTACGAATGGTTTTGGCAAAACCGTGAACGTAGTGAACTTGATATAATCGATGGAACGAGATAGCTTTTAAAAGGAGTGGCTTAAGCTCCACGTTTAAAAGTTGTTTTTGAAAAGAAACCGAGTGGTTTTGAAAGTGTTCCAACGACTCAACTTTGGTTTATTTTCTTGCATTAATTTAATGCGTCCCATCGTTTAATCCTACCATTGCAGAAAACAACGAAAATATGACGTACACTTATGCCATCCGCATTCGCCACGGGGCCCCGTCATTTCCCGTTAGGTTACTTAACTAACGACAGAGCGGGGGCTGGACTAGCGCGGATGCAAAACATAAGCAACGCCTAAATAGATATCATATATAGATATACACATTCATCACATGCAATGATAGCCATTCCAGATCACAGATGAACACATTGGATATACTAGGAATCCGCAATCCGTACGAGCCTGTAACGAAGAGCGGATTACACGGTCGCGATGAATAGCCAAGACCCCACCCTAGACCCCTACGGGTGCGGCAAACTACCCGCCAAGTACCCGAAGCGAAGCAACCTCCCTCAACACCGTGAGTAGGCCACTCGGCACTTCGAGATACCCGGTAGTTTGTGCACCCCACCTTGGGTTTATCCTAGGAGCAAAAACAGTAAAAGAAATTATACAATGACGGCTACAACCCCATCCTGGTTGTGCGGCGATATAAATAATATTACATCAATTACAAATTACACGAATTGAAAGAAAAAGAAAACTCTCATCTCACAACCCCCGGCTATTCATCCGCGACAATCCAATGAATTCATATACACATACCATCAACATTACAGATCACAGATATGTATAACCCCCACTAATCGACGTATAGCGATTAGCAGACGTTCAATACATATATCACATCACAGATATAACCCGTTAGCTTAAGTCTTTAGAAGTTCGATCAAAATACGGATTTTTAAGCCCCAATAACAAATTTTGCTTTCTGGAAAATATGGGCAGAAAAAACATATTGAAAAAATCCCAAAACACCCCAGTAAACACACTACAAGAAAATTCGCCCACGACCGAGTCAACTCGGCCGCGGATCCGCGGCGGGAGCATGCTCCTGCCGCGGTTCCACGGCGCTTTGACCGAGTCCCTGGACCAATTTTCTACAGTGTGTTATAAAAAGCCTGAGCCAATTTTTAGTGTAAGATTTATTATTTTTTGAACAAGAAAAAAAATCGGCAGAAACTATACTTTTCGGGCGTGTTTCGTGACTTTTTCTCTGATCGAACTTCTAGTTACTTTGCTAACATGTTAGATAGTGTTTAACTAGGCTCTGATACCACTGTAAGTCCATGTTACCTCTCCCGGTTCTTTCGGGCTTGCGGAAATGATGAAAAACGATTTTTCTTTGGATGGTAACATGGACTCAAAATACGGATCTTTGTTAAACAACTATCTAACAATCCTAACAAGAGTTCTACCTACTCGGTTAGGGGTTATACCTTAACTTGAACTCCTTCTCTTGGTCTCCTTGTGGTGGTCGGATGGTTCTCTCCTCGTCGTCTCTTTGTGCCGAAGATGGATCCACCTGAAAGCTTCTACCTTTGGCTTCAACCTTAAACTAGAGGAAACTAGAACACTTGGCTTGCTAGACTTTGTGTGCTAGGATGAGTAGAGGAGTGTGTTGGGTTTTATCTCTATGGTTCTTGCTTCTCAACACATGAGACAAGTGAACCATCAACTAGAGAGAGAGCAAGAGGAAGAGGGAGAGCTCAAGCATGAGAGAGAAAGGAAATGAAAGAATATGAGCAAGCCTTTTGCCATCCTAGCTCTCATAATCCAAAATAATCACAACCCATAATAGTAATTGAGTATTATGTGATGGTTCAAGTCAAAATGGCCATATCATTTCATGCACTCATTTTACAAAAAGAAACAAGCAAGCAAAATTCTTTGCCATGAAATGATAGCCATTGTAATGATGATGGTCAACTAGTCTAACCTAGTCAACCGGTCAACAAAGTCAACAAGTCAACAAAGTTAACCCTTCAACAACCATGTCACAATAATACTTAATTAATATTATTGTTAATCATATTTCATATTCTCATTAGGGTTTTAGCAAAAGTCAACAGTTAACAGTCAACAACCCAAATGAGAATCCTCTGCCTCTGTCTCTCTGTCAACTGTGCATACACACCCGTATCCGCGTTCCGAGGAACACGAATACAAACGAGATAAAACCAATCCCAAAACGTACACTAGGATCTGGCTTAAACCAAAGCCCGCTAGTGTTAACTGTCCGGACACTAAACGTGCACAAGTGCACGGATGTGACCGAACCCTGTCGCAAAACCATGCGACCTCTACTCTTTTGCCTAAAGGCGAATAGCTTTCTGTGTGGGACTCTAAAGACTCGACACTACGCTGGCAGTGGGTTTAACCACAGACCGCAAGCGGCACTAGCTGTGCGTAACGGTCCCCAGGTAGATACCGATAAGAAGACGGATGAGGTGAAACCCATCTGAACTCCTACTGAGCCTGAATGTGACAATCTGCGTACAGTCCGGTCTGTTCGTCTGAGAACATCGCATGGCGGGCCTAGGGGGCGGTAAACGTCAGTCCCCTAATAGCGGTACAAGTCGTGTCGGAGTGTAGCCCAGAACACCCTGAGATAACACTGGAAACCTACCAGTATATCTCTCTTGCCCTGGCCAGGGACTTTGTGTAATGGCTCTCCTAGACACAGCGCGATATCAACCCCCAATACCGGGAGAGACGAATCCAGTCTAACCGTCACTGCCTCCAAGTGCTTCGGGACTGCACCCAACTACTACCTGTTTGCACGACTCCTTTGAGCCGTGGTAGGGTAGTAATCTAAGTACAGTGGGAACACACTCGAGGCGAAGTGACAGTGTCAAGTCAGCGGACTAAGCTGTACTCATGTCACCTGGGAATTGATAACTGACGATAGGTATAGTACTAACCAACAGTTCCCGACGAGTCCTGTCAGTGTACTCGTAACCTAACGAGCACCCGCATACTATCTCAAGTACGACATACTGACGGCTGTGGGACAGACCGTCTCCCCTGCTGGGATGAGAAGAGCATACGCTAGTCTACTCCGGAGTATCGATGCCCTGTCTCGATAGTCCTACGACTAGGGACCTGCATAAGGATGTGCTTGTGGATTACCCAGCCCCCACGAGTGTGACTGCCATCACAACGCTGGTAATCAAGCAAAGATCCTAAGGGCTCCACTAATGTATATAGGTGATATACTAAAATAAACACATGTACACATTAAAATAGAAACAAACCAAGTAGCATACTACTATTTTGAGCAAGATTGTCTATACAAGGTGAATATCCCAAGCTTCCATTAAGTAATATACAAACTAGTATGATACAGTAATGGCCTCTGTAAGTCTACGCTAGCGCCCCGGCAGTCTTCAGACGCCAAATGCGGAACAAAAACTTTTTAACTGGCGCTATCGTATACTTTAACCCGGATCTGCCATTATTGCTAAACTAACAAACTGTAAAGAGTGTAGAAAGGTTATATCGAACGATCCGAGTCCTTCGTTCTTCAACCATCATCCCACGCTCCGTTGCGGCTGCTCCGATCTCGTCGATCTCCGATCTCCTCGTCGAGGTGGCACCATATCGACGATTCTTTAAACGAGCTCCCGCCTCTGACTTGAGGCAACTCGATCGTCAAGTTTGCTAAAAGAGACGACCAAGAATGATGTAGAGAATGAGTAGATGACTTTGTCTCACTTCGTCCAAATCCGTGGACGATCGGTTAATGAAGTTGCCACTCGGATTGGGTGATGGAATGAAAAGGCAATGAAATTTCCATGCACCCCAAATACTATCATAATCTTTTCTGCAAAAATGAATCAAGCATCAAGTGAAGTGGAGAGAGGAGGGGGCCGGCCATATTTATCATGGAGGGAGGTGAGGGTAGGAGCAAGAAGGGGGTGACCATAAAGAATGAAACTTATCTTTATCATTAATGGAAAAACAATGAGTCACTAATACATTGAACCTTTAATAACCTAGTTACCAAAAGCATTAATGACACCATTAATGCACTAATGACTCACCATGTCAAGTCACTCTCTCTAGAATCTTCTAGAAGAATCGACACTCATCTCAAGAAAAGATAAACCCGTCTTTAACCGAATGTTAAAAGACGGCTGATAGAAAACTGGAAACTGGAAACTTCCAAAAGTGATCCTGAAACGACTTTCAGGATAACCCCGAAACTGTATAAATATACCCGCATTTGTATTACGACCGAATACAAATGCAACTGAGACAAAGATATTATACCTACTCAATATAATACTCGGATCCGGCTTAAACCAAGCCGACCAGTATCATCTGCCCGAAAAATAACACGTGCGTAAACGCACGTGCATTTTCCGAACCCTGCCATAAAACCATACGGCCTCTACAACGTTTCACCCGAACTTGGGAAACTGTCTGTGGGGGACTCTAATGACTCGTCAGTACCCTGGCAGTGGGTTTAACCACAAACCGTCAGCGGCACTAGCAATGCGTAACGGCTGCCCATGGACTGACCTCAAGGGATGCCGATGAGCGCACTCATCCGGAAAACCCTACTGAGCCTAATAGTGACAATGTATATACAGTCCGGTCCGTTCGTCTATGAGTATCGCATGTCTGCCTAGGGGGCTAGTAACGTCAGACCCCCAATAGCAGTATAAGTCGTGTCGGAGTGAAGCCCAATAACACCCTGAGATACTACTGAAGTACCTACCAGTAAATCTCCTGCCATGGCCATGGACTTTGTGTAATGGCTCTCCTAGACACAGCACGACCTCGCCCCCAATACCGGGAGAGACGAATCCTCTGCCGATCCGCTCACGTGCCTCCATATGGCTCGGGATTGTACCCAAAAGCTACCTGTTTGCACGACTCCTTTGAGCCGTGGTAGGGTAGAAATCAAAGCACAGTGGGAACTCACACGAGACAAATGACGACCTCAGGTCGATGAACTAACCTGTACACATGTCACCAGGGAACTGCTATCTGACGGTAGATATAATACTAACTAGCAGATTCCCGGCGAGTCCTGTCCGGTGTACTCATAACCCAATGAGCACCTGTATACATCTTAGGTGATCCAACTGACACCAGTGGCTTGTGAGACCGGCCACCGCCCCTCGTCGGGGTCTCGACTGTACACACTAGTCTACTCCGGAGTATCGATGCCCTGTCTCGAAACTCCCACGACTAGGGACCACAATTAAGGATATGCGTATAAACCACCCAACTCTCACGTATATGATCGCCATCATACTGTTGGTGGTAAAGCAAGATCCTAAAGGCTCTATCAAAGTGTAACATGTAATCAGTCACCTGAACATGTACACGACTGATAAAGGCTAACCAGATAGCATACTATCATCTCGAGTAAGACTGTCCTACCGGTATAGGTCCTCCGTAATCATTGCAATCACGTACCTGTGATCCAATAATTGACTATGAGGGCACTATCTCCAACAATCTCCCACTTGCACTCAAGGCTAATTATTGCGATGTCGACTACTCACAGCCCGTGTGAAACCGAACATCCAACTCCTCTACTAATCAGTATCACAAAGCCCGTTTGTAAAACTATTGTGTTCGAGAAATAGCCTTAGTGAGTGGATCCGCCTAGAAGTTTCTTTCTATATCTCTCTAAATCTCAAATTCGCGGAGAAAGCCATCTCCCGAAACGAGCAATACCTGTCTTAGAATATGTCTGGATATCTGATGGGACCTGGTTCATAAATGAACTCTAAATCCAAACTTCTTAGACTGTATCGATCACTGAACCTAATCAGTATCCGGCACCAAGCCACCCACAGTATTCTCTTGGACCACCTGTCCATAATACTGTCCCTCTTCGTCAGAGGGAAAAAACTATAACTCTGACAATCTCTCTGTCAACCATGTCACCTTTGAAGCCTGGAATGATAATTGTCTCCCGAAGGAGGCTGCCGTCATCAAATCCGTAGAACATGTACTTATTTTCTAAAACTGCTTCCTTATATTTCTCCAGGATTGGATTAATACAAACTTATTGCATCTAGTGCAAAACCAACATTTGGTGCGGTACTTGACATCTCATGATTGACTCAATTGCCTAAGCAAGTGATCTGCCAATCATGCACATCCCTCTCCCCTTTAGTCTGTAAGACACCTTTAGAGAGGGTGACTCCATCACCTGTAGGTACACCACCATGCTAGGAGTCAACTATTCCAAAAACCATTAGAATATCTGTCAAAGTACCCACATTGGGAAACTACCCAAATCCAGATCTAAAACCATAGATCTAGAAACCAGAATGTCAAATATTATATCCATATCCTGTCTGGAGAAACAACTGTGTGACGACCACAGTTCAACCGATCGTAGTATAGGAATTTTACTTCCCACTCTGTGTATGTCATCCAGATACCATGACATCACACTCTACTACCTTCTTAACTGATCCATCCCCTATTCTGATTGAAGTCAAACCCAAGACTGTCACATCAAAATTAGATGATCTATCTCCGCTATAACTGCTCTAGTCTATCAATAGACATAAGCTACTTGCCCACCATGCTTCCGTTGCTCCCACTGACTACGACAACCCTCCTACCGGGTCTCATAACCTGGAACAACAGTAGTGTCAAGTCTGGGTAGATAAGAACCTCCCTGTCATCGTCCTTGAGGTTACCGAAGTACCTCTCGGGTGTCTGAGGTTACCCACCATACCTGCGGAGTGGCTATTGGAATGTCAAACCTGATTGAATATATAGGTCCTATTAAATTTTCCGTAATCGTTCGCGGTTCTGGAATCACTTCCAGTTCTACCATACTCCCACTACTGTTTTCTGAAAAAGATCCATTTTACTAAAACTGTGGCGAGTCAAGAACAATATCACTATTGATCTTCCAAATGGTAGAATATCAACCCTCGTCATAGCCAGGGTCAACCCACAAACAGACATTACAGAATCGTGCCCTGAGTTATCCAGAGTCTGGTTTTAATCATAAGCTGGACAACTCCCCGTACCTTAATATCTTTTAAGGTACGAACTATTCTATATCCAATATAGAAACTTTGACACTTATTTAATTGGAACCAAGATTCAATCCATGCAGCTGTCTCCAGTGCATATCAACTTAATGGAAAGAGGCTAATCAGCATTACTCAACTTAGGAATCCATCCAATTATGAGTAACCTGAAAGAGAAACACGTTTCTCAAAACCATCACTATCATCTGAATACCAATCACAAGAATCTACATCTTCGATCTCTTTGAAGAATCCCGATACTTGTGATACCTGGTTCTCTACTTTATTCTTATACCCACAACTTCTCAAAACTTAGACCTTGTATTTCTACGAAATACTCGTCTAAATACTAGAGAAGTTATAAGTAAATAGAACATAGTACGAGGACCTACCCCTTTGTCCTTATGGACACTGGACAACATACAATACTCTGTATAAGTCCGCTGAGTTGAACAACTCAAAACCTGTGCGTTGTAGGTGGAAAACTGTACCCTGGCGATTTCCTCAAATATCACCAATTACAACGAATTCCGATATAATGAGGATGATCACCTAATTCCCAATATCTTACTCCCACTCATCATCTGTAAAACCATACAGATATGAGAATGAAACCTGGTAAATACATACCCTTGGAGTAAGTGTCTAATCGGGAAAACAGTTTTCTTTAACAATGCACTGAAACATGGAAATGTTTCGTAGGGGTATCCTGGTATTCATAGCAATGCCTCTTCCATAATCCAATTCATGACTTCAACCGTATATCTCTTTGCCATCTCTCCAAATCCTCTTTATTTGTCTTTAGTCGTTACCTTCTGTACACCATCGTTAGGCTAAATGGTTTTCTTCCTTCCCTACCGTTCGGCACCAGCCTATGGTTTGGAAGAAGACTATCCAGTAAGCATGATAGGTGTACCCTCCTAAACCAAGGAGTACTCTCAACTGAGAGAAGGTGATGATAAAAGACAACTGAATAATACCTTATTCCTCTTAAAGATGAAATAGGAGTGGCGATGAAGTACGCGGTTTTGGTCGTGAATGATATCAGTCGCAATTTACTTTGCCCTCTTTCTAATCCCTTTATTTTGTCTTTACATATTACCTTCTGCACACCCTACTTAGGCTAATTGGTTTTCTTCATTCCCTACCTTTCGGCACCAGCCTATGGTTTGGAATAAGACTATCCAATAAGCGTAATAGGTGTACTCTCCTAAACCAAGAAGCTCTCGCAACCTGAGAGAAGGTGATAATAAAAGACAACTGAATAAACCAATTCTATTTCTCCTGAACCTGGATCCATCATCGAAGAAGTCCCTTCGAGTTCGTATATAACCATACGATGGATCTATCCAATGGAAGTGGATATCCGTAGTAATACGGGTGTTCTGAGAAATGCAAAGGGTAGAAGAAGGAGTGGCAATGACTTATGCAACTTAGACAATCCAAAAGCCAGTATTTTAAGAAGGTTCGGTCAACCTGGTCACTGAGTCATAGTCTAGGGTCGGTCAAAGGTCGCTGCCAAAGAGAGAGACAGAAAAGAAACACTCTGCGTGCACTCTAACCTAGATCAGAATGGTCATCATTTTATCTAATCCGGAAACCTCCCACTGTCCTATCAAATTCTCCTCCAAACCTAAAGAAGAATCAATCGGGATCACCCGAAGAGTAAACCAACTCATCAGTGGGAATCGGGATCCAACTCTCATCGCATGATAACGTGATGGAATGCATCCACGTTACTCATACTCCAGAAGGTATGCACTTACTTGGCAAGTTTCAGTTTCTTTAGAAACTCCCGATATTGTTTTTGCCCCATGCTCTTATGATCGTGACTAAGGGCCAGCCCATCATAAGTCACATGTCAAGTTCTTCCCATCATTATCTTGTTAATTTGAACCCACCCGTACTCTCCCTTGACTAAGGACCAACAAGGCTGTACGACTGTCCCAAACCAACTCATCTATCTATGCAACATGTGAACACCCCAGCAGCTACCAATCACTATGTCCTAGCTAAGGGCTAGACCAACATAGCTTGAATACTACTGACCATTCATATGAAATGACGGAGGGCTATGGCTGGTTTTTGGCGAAAAAACCTTTAACGTAGTGAACTTGATATCGCTGAAGGAACCTGATAGCTTTTTTAAAATATAGTGGCGAAAACCTTTTGCTAAAGAGGTCACTCCCGGTAAAGGGATCTCGGCTCTTTCCTCGTGGAATGAGGTGCAGGATATTCCACTGAATACCGCTATGCAAAGCAACTTGTAATCGACTATAGTGAAGTTATTACCCTGACGCAAACTTCTGTCCAAAGGGTCGGTCCCGGTGAAGGGATATCGGCCCTTGCCCCGTCGAATGAGGTGCAGGATATTCCACTGAATACCGCTATGCATAACAAAAGGAAACGTCTTTGCAATAACACTTTTTAAATTTGTTCCAACAACTGTAAACAGGTTTGTTATACTTTGCATTGATCAGAATCAACGCAGTCCCATCATCTAATCACACCAGAAAAGAACGAAAATAAAATGTACGTATATGCCATCCGCATTCGTCGCTGGGTTCCGTCATCACCCGTTAGGTTACTTAACTAACGACAGAGCGGGGACTGGACTAGCGCGGGTGTAAAACATATACAACATCTAATAGTATATAAACCAATATACAATAATCGCTCCAGGCGTGATAGTATGCAACATTACAGAAAAGTAATAAGCATCACAGAACTGTACAGATATCTGGGATCCCCGGGTTTCACAGAGCCGCTGCTGAAACCCGACGTTCCCCTGTCGTGTGGATAGCCTGTGCAATGAAACCTAGACCTCTACGGGTGCGGCAAGTTACCCGCCAAAACCTGAAGCGAGGCAGCCCCCTACAGCATAGTGAATGGACTACCCAGCACTTCACGGAATCCGGTAAGCTTGGGCACCCCTCCTTGGGTCAATCTGTACCCCCTACGAGTGCGGCGAATAGTCTGCCAATTCTAGAGTGGGACCCCTCTGCCTCTCAAAGCCATGAGATGCGGACCCGTTGCCCCCCAGAACCCGGCTATCCGTGCACTCCGTCGCGGGGCAAAACCTAGTACAGTAATGAAAAATAGTACAATAGGTACATCGACCGCAACCTGGTCGTGCCCCAAAAGAATATTATACAACAGACAGTGACGGCAGTCCACAAGTTGGACGCTCGCCCCGCAATATCAAATGTACAAATAAACTCAACCTGTACTACCATTGCACACTGCTATCCACCACGACAAATCCGCAACATCACAGCACAACACAGAACATCAACGCGAATGTCACGTTCGCAAACCCGTCTAAAAGAACTATAGCAATCAGACGCGGTTTACCGATCAAATGACATTCCCGGTCGGAGATATAATGTAAGCACTGTAATCTAACATGTTTAAATTTCGATCGACCAAATATCAAAAAAAATGGGCCCCACGACTTACTGGTGAACAGTAACAAAATCTGGGCCAAAACGATATTTACCAAAAACCCCAAAATCCATCAGAGAACCCACTGTACAAATTTGGGAGCACGAGCTCAACACGTGGCCGCGGATGCGCGGCCAAACCATGGGTTTGGCCGCGTTTCCGCGGCGCTTTGGTGGAGACACGTGCCCAAATTTGGTCGTGGTTCTTAGAAAAGCCTGCACAGATTTTTAAGACATGCAGAAAAATTTTAGGAGGCCATTTAAAATCAACAGAAACTGTCAAGCTAGGATTTTGCAATTTTCGATTTCCGGTCGGATCGATGTTTTAAACGCGTTAGCACAAGTTAGTATAGCAAAATGGTGAGGCTCTGATACCACTGTAAGTCTACGCTAGCGCCCCGGCAGTCTTCAGACGCCAAATGCGGAACAAAAACGTTTTAACTGGCGCTATCGTATACTTTAACCCGGATCTGCCATTATTGCTAAACTAACAAACTGTAAAGAGTGTAGAAAGGTTATACCGAACGATCCGAGTCCTTCGTTCTTCAACCATCATCCCACGCTCCGTTGCGGCTGCTCCGATCTCGTCGATCTCCGATCTCCTCGTCGAGGTGGCACCACATCGACGATTCTTTAAACGGGCTCCCGCCTCTGATTTGAGGCAACTGGATCGTCAAGTTTGCTAAAAGAGACGACCAAGAATGATGTAGAGAATGAGTAGATGACTTTGTCTCACTTCGTCCAAATCCGTGGACGATCGGTTAATGAAGTTGCCACTCGGATTGGGTGATGGAATGAAAAGGCAATGAAATTTCCATGCACCCTAAATACTATCATAATCTTTTCTACAAAAATGAATCAAGCATCAAGTGAAGTGGAGAGAGGAGGGGGCCGTCCATATTTATCATGGAGGGAGGTGAGGGTAGGAGCAAGAAGGGGGTGACCATAAAGAATGAAACTTATCTTTATCATTAATGGAAAAACAATGAGTCACTAATACATTGAACCTTTAATAACCTAGTCACCAAAAGCATTAATGACACCATTAATGCACTAATGATTCACCATGTCAAGTCACTCTCTCTAGAATCTTCTAGAAGAATCCACACTCATCTCAAGAAAAGATAAACCCGTCTTTAACCGAATGTTAAAAGACGGCTGATAGAAAACTGGAAACTGGCAACTTCCAAAAGTGATCCTGAAACGACTTTCAGGATAACCCCGAAACTGTATAAATATACCCGCATTTGTATTACGACCGAATACAAATGCAACTGAGACAAAGATATTATACCTACTCAATATAATACTCAGATCCGGCTTAAACCAAAGCCGACCAGTATCATCTGCCCGAAAAATAACACGTGCGTAAACGCACGTGCATTTTCCGAACCCTGCCATAAAACCATATGGCCTCTACAACGTTTCGCCCGAACTTGGGAAACTGTCTGTGGGGGACTCTAATGACTCGTCAGTACCCTGGCAGTGGGTTTAACCACAAACCGTCAGCGGCACTAGCAATGCGTAACGGCTGCCCATGGACTGACCTCAAGGGATGCCGATGAGCGCACTCATCCGGAAAACCCTACTGAGCCTAACAGTGACAATGTATATACAGTCCGGTCCGTTCGTCTATGAGTATCGCATATCTGCCTAGGGGGCTAGTAACGTCAGACCCCCAATAGCAGTATAAGTCGTGTCGGAGTGAAGCCCAATAACACCCTGAGATACTACTGGAGTACCTACCAGTAAATCTCCTGCCATGGCCATAGACTTTGTGTAATGGCTCTCCTAGACACAGCACGACCTCGCCCCCAATACCGGGAGAGACGAATCCCCTGCCGATCCGCTCACGTGCCTCCATATGGCTCGGGACTGTACCCAAAAGCTACCTGTTTGCACGACTCCTTTGAGCCGTGGTAGGGTAGAAATCAAAGCACAGTGGGAACTCACACGAGACAAATGACGACCTCAGGTCGATGAACTAACCTGTACACATGTCACCAGGGAACTGCTATCTGACGGTAGATATAATACTAACTAGCAGATTCCCGGCGAGTCCTGTCCGGTGTACTCATAACCCAATGAGCACCTGTATACATCTTAGGTGATCCAACTGACACCAGTGGCTTGTGAGACCGGCCACCGCCCCTCGTCGGGGTCTCGACTGTACACACTAGTCTACTCCGGAGTATCGATGCCCTGTCTTGAAACTCCCACGACTAGGGACCACAATTAAGGATATGCGTATAAACCACCCAACTCTCACGTATATGATCGCCATCATACTGTTGGTGGTAAAGCAAGATCCTAAGGGCTCTATCAAAGTGTAACATGTAATCAGTCACCTGAACATGTACACGACTGATAAAGGCTAACCAGATAGCATACTATCATCTCGAGTAAGACTGTCCTACCGGTATAGGTCCTCCGCAATCATTGCAATCACGTACCTGTGATCCAATAATTGACTATGAGGGCACTATCTCCAACAGCCTCTAGGGCATATACACTAACACATTTGAGAGGGTTCATCTTCAGGTTGTATTTTCGAAGGCGTTGAAACACGATCTTCAGATGCTCGAGATGTTCCTCGTATGATTTGCTTTTAACCACGAGGTCATCAATATAGCATTCGACGATTTCATGTATAAGGGCATCGAAGATCTTCGTCATGGCCCTCTGATTGGTGGCGCCGGCGTTCTTTAGACCGAAGGGCATCACTTTATAGCTGAATATACCCAAAGAGGTCCGGAAAGAGGTATGTTTTTGGTCCTCGGGTTGCATCGTTATCTGATTATATCCTGATGAGCCGTCCATGAAGGAGAAGACTTCATGAGTGGACGTATTATCTATCATCAGCTCGGTGACCGGTACTGGGAAATCGTCCTTCGGGCAGGCTTTATTAAGATCCCAGAAGTCCACGCATATGCGCACTGTCCCATTTTTCTTCATTACCGGGACGATGTTGGCGATCCAATCAGGGTATTGAACCTCTTGGATGAAGCCGGAGTCGATCAGCTTCTTGACCTCGGCGTTGATGCTCATCTCAAGCTCGAGTCGCATTCTTCTTGGCGCCTGTTTGACTGGCTTGACGTCTGGGGATATTGCCAATTTATGCACAGCAATTTCTGGATCTAGTCCTGGCATTTCAGAATAGTTCCATGCGAAGCAATCTCTATGTTGCATAAGCACGTCTTTTAACGCAGACACTCTTTTTTTAGATAGCAGCTCGCTGACGAATGTCGGTCGAGGATCGTCTGTCATCCCCAAATCAATCTTCTTGAGGTTATCCGCAGTAGTGTGTATTCCATCTTCCAGCTCTTTTGGCGCTGGTGGAAATTCTGAGATTATCTTGTCATCACTATTTTCGAAGCACCAGGGAAAGTCATCCATATTCTCGGGCTCTTCTTTTGATACCGTTATCATATGACAGGTACGAGCTCACTTCCAAGACCGATGTGGATCTGGTTCTGCTCTTGTGGCTTTGGGTTCGTGCTTTTGTGGCGGCGTTACCCTCCAGCTGTCAGATAGAGCGAACTTGCCGAGCTGATACTAATCTTCGACCCAGTTCTTGAAGGTGAAGCAGTCTTCGATATGGTGTCCTATGGCTCGGTGATAAGAGCAATAGCCCGGATGAGAGACCTCGTTGGCTTGCTCAGGGTGTTTAGACTCCGGAAGTGTAATCATTCGATGTTTTAAAGCGAGGTCGAGTATCTTCCATGTTTTATTCTGAGGAAAAGAGTATGCCTGACTCATCTTTTTCATGAAGGACAAATCCGGACCGCGCAATACCCGATCACATAACTCTTTGATCCTGCGTTGTCGTTGTCGACCTCCTTTTCTGCCTTTTGACTTACTTCTACCTCTGCGTCGGGCCTTTTGCACAACAGGTTGACATGGAGGAGTATTTTCGTCTTTTGCAGCTTGTTGAAGAAGACGTTGCGTCCTGGGTTTCTCGTAGATGGCCATTTCGCGGTTATGGTCGTCCCGAGCTTTTTCACCCACTTTCCTGATAAGCTTGTCCACTCGTTCTTCAAACGACGGACTTGGCATTTCGATCGCGGGATCTAGTTCTGATGAGGGGTTGGCATTTCCTGATAGGGCATCCTCTTCTTCATCGAAGTTATATATGGCGTAGCTACCGTGGACCCGTTCCCGTTTCCCGGTTCTCACGTATCCAAGCCCAAGTGTTTCCATTCTCCCATTGGGCAATTTGCGCTGAGTCCCAGGGACATCCCAAATCCTGTTATAGAATCGAGCTTGTCGAGTAATTTGTTTTAAAGGTATCCCTTGGCGCTTTAATAGCCTTTTCAATCCGTTTGTGTAATATCTGGGCAAACGGATGGGTTGAAGCTTGTCAAGTGTAGAATCTGCGCCATGCCAGATCTCTTTCTCCACTCTTGTTTCCGAGGACCGATAGAATAGGATCGCCTTTTCTCCTTTTCGCTTGGGAGGGACGTAAAACGTCTGCAGGTCTTGCACGTTGTGAGCTTCAAGCGTGTCAAGATCTTTGTAGTGCTCCCGCGGAATCATGGTGATTTGCAAACTCTGATCATCACCAAGGAATTTTTGTATTGGCGGCCGACTGGAAAACACAATGTTTCCCCCAATCAGAGCAAAACTCTGTTTGAATTTCAAAATTCAAAATTCGAAGCAACGCTTTAGATTCTTTGCGCTGCGCGCAACGTGCCACGTGTCAAAAGCTGATACATCAGCGCAGCGCCCAAGACAGCGCGCTCAATCAGAGCAAAGCTCTATTTAAAACAAAATTAAAGGAAAGAACGCTTCAGCTGCGCAAGCGCTGCGCTGCGCGACACGTGTCAGCGCAGATGCGCTGCACCGTGCGCTGCGCGATACGTGTCAGCGCAGATGCGCTAGCACAGTTGCGCTGCGCTGTGCGCTGCACGACACATGTCAGCGCAGTTGCGCTGCGCTGTGCGCTGCGCGACACGTGTCAGCGCAGTTGCGCTGCGCTGCTTGACACGTGTCATGCACTGGGACGTTTGCGCCAAACAGAATTAAAATTTTAAAGAAATCTTTCTGTTCTTGTTAAAACAAGAAGATTGTCTTCTGTAAAACAGAAGCCCTTGGATCAAAGATCCAACGGTGGGGAAAATTCCCTAAATCACTCAGAGAAAGATCTCTTTAACAAATTTAACAAATTTATGGGCACTATATAAAGGCCCCTAGACCCCAAATCAAAGGGATATCAACATTGTGAGAAATTAAGAGCTTCAAACAGAGAGAACTCTGAAGAAATTTCAAGAAGAAGAAGGTAAAAGACTTTTAAGATAGAAGAATTTCTTCTAATAGATCATTGATCTAAGAACAAGATCAATGATCTTCAATAAAAAACAAAAAAATAATAGTGCTTTGCACTTATGAACCATTGGTTCTCTGAGATCAAGAAAAATAAGAAACACTTGTTTTCTTTGATCTAAATTGGATCAAGAAATCAAACAATGCTTTGCACTTTTTTATGAACCATTGGTTCTGGAATCTAAAAGATTCTCAAGTTAATAGTGCCTTGCACTTGCAAAACTGCGCTATTGCGCTCTTGGGTTGGCGCAAGCCACCAGAGAGCGCCACGTGTCAGCATCTGAACCATTTGCGCTATGCGCTCTTGAAATAGAGCCTTGCTCTCTGAAACTAGCGCAACTCACCACTGCGCGCCACGTGTCAGCAGCACAAGCGCAGCGCACTGCGCTTGCATGACAAGTGTCATAACCACAAGCGCTTGCGCTCTTTGATTGGCGCAAAGCGCCTGACAAATGCAATGCATTTCTTTTGCTAACGGGCTAGGCCCAAATAGAAAGACCCAGTAGGCCAAAATAAATTGCAATGCAATAAATGGGCAGAGCCCAAGTAAAATTGATGCTCTGCATCCTTTATGGGCAGAGCCCAAACAAAATAAAAAGTAGCGCAATGCATTATTTAAACCAGGGCAAAGCCCTAGCACAGGCCTATTAGGCCAAAAACAAATAAAAGCGTTGAAAATTTTCAAATGGACTTAGCCCAGTCATGGCCGTAAGTCCTCAAATTAAATTGACTGAGCACAGCTGCTCTCTTAAATCAATTTGCGACTGGTTCGAGGGTACATCTCCGAACACCTTTGACTCCTATCGTTGTAATCCTTCAACGATGTCAGAGAGGTGACGGGTCCCGACAACCACACATCAACACGGACTGTGGGGTCCTTAAACTCATGGACTTAAGCGTCCTTAAACCAAAAGACGGATTGTGGGATCCTTAAACCCGCGGACTTATGCGTCCTTAAACTAAAAGACGGATTGTGGTATCCTTAAACCCGCGGACTTATGCGTCCTTAAACTAAAACACGGACTGTGGGGTCCTTAAACCCACGGACTTAAGCGTCCTTAAACTACCTATGGACCACCACGTCTCTAAACTAGAATATGGACCACCATGTCCCTAAACTGGAATATGGACCGCAACGTCCTTAAACTACCCATGGACAACCACGTCCCTAAACTGGAATATGGACCGCAATGTCCTTAAACTACCTATGGACCACTATGTCCCTAAACTGGAACAATAGAGCCCCATAAATGCTCTTTTGTCAGATCTAAACGATCCTGTTAAGTTTATCTTAGTCTCGAATCAGACTAACGTATCCTTAACGAACGTTTAAGTTGATCTTAGCCTAAATATGGCTAACTTATCCTTAAACTAAAACATTAAAACCAAATCTAAGTAAATACGGATTTGGACTAATCCACGTCTTACGGGCGACGACATCACTTAGTCTCCGTATACAATCCACGGGCATCCACAAAAAAAAACACGACACGAAGTGAAATTCTGGAGAAGGAGAAAGTTGTTACCGCGATGCGGTAGCGTAATTAACTGCAGGGGCTTGCGCCTGCAGGGAAGAGCGTCCCCACAATCAAAAACCCCTCAAACGAGGGGTAATCTGACGAAGTCTGCTACATCGGCCGCATCCGTCTAAACCTCCGATACACGGTGCCATAAATCAACTTGGCATCTTCGGAGAGGTGGACGGATAAAACCAAATAGTATCTGCCCCGAATCTCAGCGTCAGGACCTCACAGTCTTGCGGCCGCCATTCGGAGGGGAACAGATTCTAGCACGCCCGGTGGGACCTTTTCCTCTTTCCACTCCACACTTCATGTGTCGTATTCACGAACGAATCACGGTTTGTTAATGGTTGCCTTTGGAATTTAAGTTACTAAGATCTGGTCTTTTGCCTGGTGCAGAAAAGAAATCAAGCATCGATGGCCTCTACCTGTTCGAAGTGTTCCAACTGCAGCTGCAGCTCGCGTCCGGCCTCAACTGGGGGCATAACCTACGAGCCCCAAGCGGCCTCTTTGTTCACCATGCCCGTGGAGCAGATTGCTCAAGCCACCACGGGGCTGTTTTTCGGAACTATTCTTCCGCCAACAAGCTTCAGCACCCCCGTGCCCATACAAGAAGCTCCTAAGAAGTCGGTCTTCGATCGACTTTCAGTTACTGTGGCCCCTCTCAACGGGTCGCCCAACACCAATGCCTTGGTCTTCTCCAGACTGGGCCAAAACTCCTGCGGGCCCACAATGAAGCTTGCAGTCCCAGAAAAGGTTATTCCAAAAAGAGTAGCCAAACCTGCTCCTGAAGCCGTCAAGGCGGCTTCTCCTGCTAAGAGATCGGTCTTTACAAGATTGATCGTCCCAACTCCCATTCCTGCTCCTGCTGCTCAAAAGACATCAGTCTTCAATAGGCTGACGCCGGCAATAGCCCCACACCTGAACAGGGGGCAAGAAGAAGCTGTTGCTGTCTTTGAACAAATAACGACAACTCGTCGCGCCCGCCGACGCCACTGGCGCCGGATAAGGAAGACCGTGGGCAACTCCTTCTGGGATAACTCCACCAGCTCCAATGGTGGAAGTCAACGCTGCTGTTCCAACCGGGAACAGCTTTGAACTGCTGAACAGGGTATGCAGAAACTCGCCAATTGCGGTGCTCAAAAAGTCTCCTCCACCGATAGAGACTGCCGTGGAAACAGGACAACCGGAGCAGTCTCCTCAATCGCTGTCCTCCAGGATCTATAAGTCATGGCGACGAGTCCGAGAATCTGTCATTGATCCTAACTTCTCTCGCCAACAGAAGAAGTCGAAAGGTCGGCAAGAAGAAAATCCCCCGGTCAAGCAAAGAAAGGTGGCGACCACTTGGGTGCCCAAAGCAACGGCCCCCTCAACTTCAACGACCCATAAAAGAAGAAGGCCAGAGAAAGTCCTCACGCCGACGGCGAATATCAAAGGTGGCAAACCCAAACGCCCTAAGTCTGGGGGCATGGTAGTTCATACCGTCTACATGGCTTCTGGTAAAGAGGACAGTCGCATATCTACGGGTCATCGACCGCTCACACGGTCAGTGACCAAAGCGCAGGAGCAGCAGCAGAAGCTCCAAGAGATGATGAACGCTATGGCCGCACTTACTAGGCCAAAAGAAAATCCTGAAACGTCCTCGGATGAACGCCAGGAGGAAGAAACCGACGCCGAATTCCTTCGTCGAATATTGGAGAAGAAGGATAAAGAGGCTGCTGAACAAGCAGCCAACATAAAGCGTATGAGCCTCCTGTTCCAAGACATGGTAGGGATGATGATCCAACAAGATCCTCCGGCCGAAGATCCCCCAATCGTCCTTGAAGACGATAGGGGAGAGACGTCGAATCCTCCGCCAGCTCTGTCAACAGCTAAGGAGGAAACAATCTCCAAAGCTGACTTAGACGAGTACATAGCCCAGCAAATACGGGTTCATCATGCGACTGAAGCAGCCGGCCAGGTCGTAAAAACAGGACGACCGTATCTGAGTTGGTATGACCAGATCAAGTATCCGCCGGGCTACACAATTCCCAAGTTCCATGTCTATAAGGGGACGGGCAATCCTTACCAGCATGTTGCCCAGTTCAGGGCACTCTGTGGCAACACCGGCGGTGATGACAAACTGTTGCTTCGTCAGTTCGTTGGAAGCTTATCAGATACAGCGTTCGAGTGGTACTCTGAGCTCCCGAACGACTCTATCAAAACCTTCGCAGAGATGGAGTTGTTGTTTACCCAGCGTTTTGCAAGCGCCAGTGAACGCACCCCGATGACGACACTGATTAACGCCAGGGTAAAGCCAGGCGAGACATGGGTCCAATATGCTATACGGTGGCGAAACTTATGATCAAAGTGCGAGCAGCGCATTGAAGAAGCTCCCGCAGTGGGTATGTTTGTGGGAACCCTTGATCCGTAAGAAACCATCTCGCAATTTATGATGTTCTTCAAGCCGACTACCTTCCAGGCCTTGATTGACAAGCTAGCGCAAATGGATCAGATGGGCCATAAGCCCCCTCTTCCAAAGCCGGACTCCCGAAATGACAAAGGGAAGGGAAAAGCGATCGTTGTCGCTAATGCTCAACAACAACCGAGCAACTCGAAGCCGGTTGTTCGTCAAAATAATATGCGCCCGTACGTAGCCCTTGAGGAGAGGCTATGACGTTCTTACTCATTTCCCTGAGATAAAACGAGAAGGTTATTCGAGCTGGCGTTGCGCAACCGACTCATAAATCTGTCGGATCCAAAATGTCCGTCGCAACCAAATGATGTCAATGAGCCCAACTACTATCCTTATCATCGAGTACTGGGTCATCCGATCGAAGATTGCTACGTCTTCAAAAATTGGCTTGAAGACCAGTACCGACAGGGCAAGTTCGCGTTATCTGACAAATGGAATGTGAATCCCCCGCAGCCCCACACCTCTAAGGAGATGAATACGCCGGGGGCAACATGCTCTGTCGTTGAAGAAGCTCCTTGGAAGGTTGTATTATCAGCCAAGACAAAGAGGATGCTGAACGATCTTCAGACATGCCCAGCGATCAAGTGGAAGAACCCGCTGGAACCGCAGGTCATTGAGAGGATGTTGAAGCCGCGTCCAACTCCAAAGACCGATGGTGGCGGCCCAAACACTCGCAACCAGCCGTCAAAATCTTTGAAGAAGAAGAAAAAGAAATCAAAGAAGCCCGTGAAGCCTGGCGACAAGCGCACGGACTTGCAAAAACAAATTAACGCGCTGGAGGAATACAACCAGAAGGCACGGACTCCCATTACATTCCAAGAGTTCTTCAATCACGTCTTTTAAGAGGAAGATGAGGGAGAAAGTTCATCTGATGAATCTGAAGAATGTGTGGCGAGCTGTCATGTGATTTCCCATTCGTTCATGGACGATGAGGAGACTCCTTGTACTGAAACGCTGGGGGCAGATCCTGAATCAAAAATTCTGAGGCCATCAGATGAAGTAATTGACGCATTCCTCAATGAAGCTCTCTTAAAAAGTAAAGCTGATCGGGAACGCGAGGCGGCTATATTTGAAAGGGCCAAGCGCCGGCGACTTGACGAAAGAGCTGAAACACTTCCGCTGGAGCAAAATACATCCACTACGGACAAAGGAAAATTTAAGACGAGGAAAAGGTTTGCTAAGGCCATATCAATGGGCATGAAGCTACCATCCTCCGAAGAAAACATTACTGGTGAAGTGGAAATGCACCCCTCCTATTGCTTATATCATCGGAAGATTTCGCACCCCACCAAAGAGTGCAAAGCTTTCAATAGATGGTGGTAAGGATGTGTTGCTCATCGATAACATTTTAGGCAGGAAAAGCGTAAAACTCGTCGGGAGCGAGAAAATATGACCGAAGGGTTTAAGAGAACTACCGGCGATTGTCGCATGGTTAACACCGGCGGGTCATAAGTGCTTACATTCGGGAGTGATTCTGATGAAGAGCTGGAGCTTGCCCCTCTCTTTAAAGAGTCCACTTCGGGAAAAGAAGAAGAGCAGAAGGTCTGTGAAAATATCAGGCTGCATAATCGGAAACTGCCCGAAAAGAATCTCGGAACCTTAAATAAAAAAGATAAAGGGAAAGAAAAGGTCTCCGATGATATCGTCTTAGATGACCAAGTTCTGGGGGAGCTAAGCGCCAAGGACCCGCCGAAGAAGAATAAGGTGGATTACAACGTCTTAGCGCATCTGAGGAAGCTACCCTCACAGCTCAGCATTCTTGGCGCCCTTTTGCTATCAAAGGAGGCAAGAGATTCGTTAATCAAGGCATTACAAGATCCGCAACAATTCCAAGCTTTCCTGGCTGAAGAAAAGATGAAGGATGAATTGGAGGAAGTGCACACTGCTGATGTCGCTTTTGGTGATGAAGACCTTCTCCTTGGGACGTGCGAACACAATCGCCCCCTCTATGTCTCAGGATACTGTCACGATATAAAGATAGGAAAAATCCTGATTGACAATGGATCCTCCATTAATCTCCTCAATGTGCTGGTGTTAAAAGAAATCTGCATGAGCGTCCAGCACCTTGCTCGGGACAAGATCACTATCTCCGGGTTCGACTTCCAGTCATCAAGAACTCTTGGGTCTGTGATACTGAAACTACGCTTCGGGCTACTCGTCACGGACATTAAGTTCCACGTCATAGACGCCAAGACATGCTACAATGCTCTGCTCGGCCGACCGTGGTTACACGAGTATAACATCATCCCTTCTACGCAACATCAGTGTATGAAGTATGCTAAGGATGGTCTTGAGTATACCGTGGCGGGAGAACTGAATCCATTTTCCGTGAACGAAGTCCGCAAATAAGAAGATGCCAAATACTTCTTACCGAATTTCGAAGACACGGAAAGGTGTCACAAGCCGGAGAACAAAGCTAACGCCACCATCCCTGTTTTCGGGAGTGATACCGAGGAGGAAGAGGAGGTAGTTTACTCTGGGCCGTCTCGACACAACAAGCCAGGACCGTCCACTCCTATGTTGATCTTTGGTAGTGATTCAGAAGATGAGGTCCATGCTGTATTCTCTGCGTGACCTTCAATACAAACGTCCGCTGACGAAGGGCAAAGTCTACAAGTCGCCATGGTGCCGCTTAAACACCGTAAAGAACTTGATGCACTCGATATCTACGGTGTAGAAGAGTTGCGGACGTTCTATGTCCCTCCCAGGCGAGAAGGCGAAAAAGCAATTCTGTTTTACCGCTCTGAAGAAACCAGAGTGGAGAAAGAAATCTGGCATGGCGTGGACCCTACGCTTGATAGGCTTCAGCCCATCCGTCTCCCCAGATATTATACAGAGGGCTTGAAGAGGCTGCTGAAGCGCCAGGGGATATCCTTCAAGCAGACCGTTCGAAAAGCCAAGTTCTATGACAAAGTCTGGAACGTTCCCGGGACTCAACGCAAGTTGCCTAATGGGAGAATGGAAACAATCGGGCTTGGATACATCCGGTCAAAGAAACGAGAGCTACTACACGGTTGCCACGTCGTATATGACTTCGATGAAGAAGCGGATGCTCAATAGGAGGACGCTAATCCTGAACCAGTAAAAGTTCCAGACACAAAAGTGCCCAGTCCGTCGTTCGAAGAACAAATGGACAAACTTATAAGGAAAGCTGGTCAAAAAGTCCGAGACGACCATAACCGCGAAATGGTCATCTACGAGAAAGCCAAAACGCAGCGCCGCCTCCAACAGGCCGTGAAAGATGAAAATGCCGCTCCTTGTCAACCTGTTATAAAGAAGGCTCGACGCAGAGGCAGAAACAAGTCGAAATGCGAAAAAGGCGCTCAACAGCAACGAAGCGGGGCTAAAAGGCCACGCAAGCGGGAACCAAGCGGTTCTGATCTATCCCTCATGAGAAAAATGGGTCAAGCATACTCTTTTCCTCGGGACAAGACGAAGAAAATACTTGACCTCGCTCTAAAACATCAGATGCTTACACTGCCGGAGTTTAAACACCCCGAACAAGCAGGCGAACTCTCACACCCAGACTATTGCTTTTATCACTGAGTGGTAGGGCATCCTCTCGAAGACTGCTTCACCTTCAAGAATTGGGTCGAAGTTCAGTATCAGCTCGGCAAGTTCGCTTTGTCCGACAACTGGAGGGTAGCGCCGCCACAAAAGCACGAACCCAAGGCCACGAAAGAAGAACCAGTTCCACATTGGGATTGGAAGCGAATTCGTACTTGTCACATGATAACAATATCAAAGGAAGAGCCCGAGAACATGGATGACTTTCCCTGGTGCTTTGAAAACAACAACGATGAGGTAATCTCAGAATTTCCACCAGCGCCAAAAGAGCTCGAAGATGGAATCCATACCACTGCAGATAACCTCAAGAAAATTGAGTTGGGAACGGCGAACGACCCGCGACCGACATTCATTAGTGAGCTGCTGTCTGAAGAGAGGGTGGCTTCATTAAAAGACCTGCTTATGCAGCATAAAGATTGCTTCGCATGGAACTATTCCGAAATGCCGGGGCTAGATCCAGAAATTGCTGTGCACAAATTGGCAATATCCCCAGACGTCAAGCCAGTCAAGCAGGCACCAAGAAGAATGCGGCTCGAGCTTGAAATGAGCATCAACGCCGAGGTCAAGAAGCTGATCGACTCTGGCTTTATCCAAGAGGTTCAATATCCTGAATGGATCGCCAACATCGTCCCGGTAATGAAGAAAAATGGGACAGTGCGCATATGCGTAGACTTTCGAGATCTCAATAAAGCCTGCCCGAAGGACGATTTCCCAGTGCCAGTCACCGAACTGATGATAGACAATACGTCCACTCACGAGGTTTCTGTAGGGTTCCTAGGCACACTAATGAAGTCTCACAAGTGATCAAACATGGCAAAATAAAATTTTACAAGTGCCGAGAAACCCTAATACGGATCGTTAACTAGATGTATAGGCGATACGATGCAAATAAACAACTTTATCTAAAAGGAAAGTGGCTACAACCTTTGTAGATCCGGTCCTCCACCTCCTAGGCTCCGTGATGACGTCCCTCCACTGTCCAAATCGAATCTTGGACTCTTGCATCGGCTTCATCGGAGAAATGGGTGAGCTAGGTCGTCGACTTCGATGCCGAAGATGATCTACGTCGAGGCATCACAAGATCAAGCTCCCACTTCACCAAGTCATGAAACTTGTGAAGAAAACACCCTATACTCCTTGGCAAGAGGTAGAGGATGAAGAAATAGGAAGTAGGTTCACTTTGGAATTGGATTTCTCACTCATTTGCTCAAGTTGCCATTGAAGATATCAAGCTTTTTCTTCTTGAAGAAGAAGAAGAAGAAGAAGATAATATGATAAGTTATTATTAGATAATAGAAAAGAAAATGATACTTATCATATTAGCAACCATGGTTAAGTAAACAAGTGTAGAGAATAAACTATGTTTCAAGTGAATGGTTAGGGTTAAGGAAAGAAACAAAATGGTCAATGCTTCAAAGCTTCATGAAGCTTCAAAGAAAAAACAAAAGTAGCCACCCTTTTGTTTCTTGCCAAAATAATAAATAAATAAATAAAAAGAATAACTAAATAAGATCAAAACCCTAACCATTACAAATAACCATGGTTTAATCTTTACACAAACTCAAGTTAGCATGTATCATCAAACATGATACAAACAAGTGCACAGAAGTATATCGCATATACAATGTGCATTTCAAGTGAGAAAATCCATTTAAAGTGAACCAATACTAGTTAATGCAAAGTAATATATCAAATATATAATTATACATTAAATCATTAAATCAACACTTGATTCAATGATCCGGTCATGTCGCATATAACCGGCTAGTATCCAATGTATCGACTTATCGAATCAATCCTTGATTCGATAACTAGGTTATATCGCATACAACCAGTCGATACATTCATCGCGAGAATTGTAATACGGTATCACATACACGCATTATTCTCGGTCCCGCACATATCTCATATGCGCTCCTATTTCGTTTCGCTTGAGCCAGGAAACCTCTGTGTAGGACTCTAAAGACTCGTCAATACGCCGGCAGCAGATGATGATCATATCAAACACCCACAAGCCGCAAGCGGTCTGCTAAACGTAACGGCCACCTGGGTATTGAGCGATCAGAAGATCGACGAGCAAGCCCGCTCACACTCCTGTGAATCCAACCAGTAACACTTACCGTATAGTCCGGTCTGTTCGTCTGATATGCCGCATATCTCGCCTAGGGGTGGTAAACGTCAGACCCCAGTAGCTTGATAAGTCATGCCGACGTAAGGTCCATAACATTCATTAAACTACTGATAACTCTTACCAGTATATCACTTCAACCCTGGCCAGGGATTTCCAGTTATGGCCAGTCGAGCATAGCACAACATCAACCCCCAATACCGGGAGAGACGAATCCCCTCCTATCGCTCATTGCCTCCATGTGAATCGGGACTGTACCCAAAAACCACCTGTTTGCAAGACTCAGTAGAGCCGTGGTAGGGTGGAAATCAAAGTACAGTGGGAGACACACAAGACTCTATGCAGATCTCGGGTCAACAGACTAAGCTGTACCAGTGTCACCAGAGAACTGCCATCTGACGTGAGGTATAATACCATCTGGGAGTTCTCGGTGAGTCCGTTCAGTGTACCCAGTCTCTACTGAGCACCCGCATACCATCTCTGATGTCAAACACCAATGGATATGGGATCATCCATCGCCCATCACATGGGTCGAGAAGATATACGCTAGTCTACTCTGGAATATCGATGCCCCGTCTCGATATTCCCACGACTAGGAACAATGAAGGATGTACTCATTGACTACCCAGGCCCCACTAGTATGATCTACATCATAGTCCTGGAAGTCGAGTACACATCCTAAAGGCTTCATCAATATGTAATCAGAGAGACAGAAAGTGTACATGTTAAGATAAAGAGCAACCAGATAGCGTACTATCATGTCGAGCAAGAAAGTCCTACCTATATATGTCCCAGCATCCACTACAATATACATCCTATGTACAGTAATGGCCTCTAGGGCATACATATAACTAACAATCTCCCACTTGCACTAGGGCCATCTGTAGCAGTGGTTGCAGTATCACATACTTAACCATCCCATAAAAGTCTCTCTTTGGGAAAAGGCCTTCGTGAGTGGATCCGCTGTGTTTTCCTCTAAGTCTACTCTCCTTACCTCGATCACCCTGGAGATCAACTATCTCCATGATCAGGTGATGCTGCCTCAGAATATGTCTGGGTCACTGATGGGATCATGATTCCTTGGCCAAAGCCACACTTCCATTGTCACACAATGGTGGGAACCTAGTTCATCTTATGAACCTATATACACCCAAACTTCCTCTTTGGTAGTATCTTTAATAGCGATGTTACCAGCCTTTATCGTCTAGTTTGCCATGGTATCTAGCTTGGAACTCTTCCAACATACCGTCCCTTCACTGAGGGTAAAAACAATGCCTGCGACTGACATTCAGTCGTCCTTATCACCCTGGAACCTTTCCAGTGATTCTCCCCAGGATCAACTGATACCATCTCACTTCAATTAGTGAGAATCCTAACATCCATTTAGATCTATCTCATAGACCCAAATCTCAGGATTAAGGAGGTATCACTTTGATCCTATATGGAGAATCTATGTGATAAGAGGAGATCGACCGATCGTAGCATAGGAAACTATTTTCCTATCAAGAGTATGTTGTCCACGTACTCTACGAGGATCATTACCATACTCCATACTACCCTTTTGTACATACAAGGTTCATCTACCATTTTGATGAAGTCAAACTCTTTGGCTACCACATCAAAACAGATGTTCCAACTCCGCGATGCCTGCTTTATCCTGTAAAGCAACTTGCACACGTTTCCGCTGCTCCCACTGTTTGCGAAGCCCTCTGGCTGTGTTCTTATTGACCTTCTCTTCTAAATCATTATTTAGAAAAGTAGTCATGGCACCCAACCACCAGATATCGCAGTTATGGTATGTAGCAGTGGCAAATAGGATCTGGATGGACTTAAGCATAGTCCCTAGAAAAAGGTTTCATCATTATCCACACCTGGTTGATGACTAAAACCTTTAACAAGTCTAGCTTTGAAAGTCTCAACTTTTCCATGTACACCAAGTAATCTTCTCAAGATATACTTGCTACTTATGGGGATTTAACCCTTCAGATATAGCAAACAAAGTCCATACTTTGTTGGTGTATATGGATTCCATCTCAGATCGCTAAGCATCCAGCCATTCTTACAGAGTCCCTACTCTTGATGGCCTGCTCGAAACTAGTTGGGTCATCATCTCATGATGCATTCCTCGCTCCCACTGTCATCGAGAAACCGAGGTATCTCTCAGGCGGATGAGGAAACCTACTAGATCGGCGGAGAGGCTGAGGTTCGTTGGTTACTATTGAATCTTTCGGTTCTACCAAATCATTAGCTGCAGTTTGTATAGCTGGAACATTTCCAGTTCTACAGAACTGACCTTACCTCGATTTTGTCCGGATTTTGCTTTTAGACATAGGCCGGACAACCCCAAATCTTAACTCACTTAAGAGATGGGTTCTTCCCATACCATATCTCATATGGAGTGGTAGGCACTGATTTGATTCGAACCTAATTCAATAGGTATGCAGCTTCTCAAGCGCATAACTCCCAAAAGGAAATAGGAAACTCAGCAGTACTCATCATAGAGCACACCATATCTAATATTGTGCGATTGCTCCACCCCGATACACTGTTGTGCTGTGGTGTATTCAGAGGAGTAACACTGAGAGAGAATCTCATTCTCCTTTAGAATAGTCCAGAAATTCTATGCACAAGTATTCTCCTCCCTGATCTTATCATAGGACATAATACTTATACCCGGTTATTGGTTCTCTACTTCTAACTTATATTCTGTGAATACCTCAAAAGCTTCGGACTTATGTTTCAACAGAAACATATGACTGAATCTTGAGAGATTATCAGAGAATATAATGAAGTATAAAGAACCAGTCCTGACATGTGTAGACAGGAGACCTTACATACATCATCATGTATCAGTCCCAAGAATTCATTAACTCTTTCTCTGTTTTCAGTAAACGGAGCTATGGTCATCTAATCTTTGTGACATGACTGGCAAGTTTCACAAGATGTAAATTCAAACTGATTTAAATATGCATCTAAAATGTAACTTCAGCCAGTCGGATCGCATTGATATGACCTAGTCTACAATGCCTCAAAAAGAATTCGTTCATTTCTGAACTCTTCCCCTTGTGTGTGTTCTATATACTAAGAACTGTAGTTTGATTTAGAACATCAATGCTTTTAGATAACGTGCCTGAACCGATCAACTTTTGATATAGGAAATGTTCAAAACATTATCCATCAATACAAAATTTTATCATTTCTTTACTAATAAAGAGACTGATATGATTTTGTATATCAGGTTCGGTATCTAATAACATTCGTTCAGAATCAATGTATTGGTAATACAGGGTGACAGTGACCAACAGACTTGGCTGCAACACTTGCCCCGTCTTCTGTCTCATGAAACTTATCACCCGTTCTCAGTTTTTCTACCTTTTTGTAGCCCTATGTAACAAATTACATATCTGGGATCCTAATCCGGTATAAAATACCCAGGATGCAGAGGATACTGAGAAACAGTTCTTTGTAATGAACACACCCGAAGGAGATGCATCATATGCACTTTCTTCGTTTGGGCGGCATAGGAATTCTGGTATTCCCCTATTTCCTGCTCTGTCTTATAACAATTATAAGTTGGAGCGGGACCAACGTTCCCCAGCTCAGTATAACAAGCGGGTTCGGTCAATACATCCATATTATTATCTTGATTAAGGCATGAAATGGTCGCTACCTAGAGAGAGAGAGAAGAAAACACTCTGCGTGCGCTCTTGCAAGATCAGATTGGTTATTTATTTTATCTAATCATGATGGCTCCCACTGTTTTTATCAAATCTTCCTTCAAACCCTAAAAGGAAAGACTAGCCGGGATTAATTACACTCTACAAGTTCGCCAATCTTTCAGCCGGGCTAGTGTCGGTACTTTGAGGGAGGTTCCCCGTGCTTTCGCACGGACCTAATTACAGTAAACCTCGTTTTCCCAGAGGTGTAACCCCGTTGACACCTTTCTAGACACCTACTTGATCGGCTAATTGCAAAGTGCAAAACTCTCCCAGGAGTAACAATTACTCGCAGTGGGTATCGGGATCCAACTATCACATAGAAGGTATGCAATCTCATTGCAAATTTCAACGCTTGAAACTCCCGATAAAGGTTTTTACCCCTAGCACCTATGACCTTAACTATGGTCAACAAATCATAAGCACTAGTCAAGTTCTACCCGTCATTTCGTGATTAATTAGACCCACCCACATGACCCTTAACTAAGGTCAACAAAGTCACGCGACTGTCCTAACTAATCGCATCATATGCGGTGTAGGAAGACATCACTTAGCTACCGTACACTGTGTCTTGACTATGGTCAACAAATACAGCACGAATACTAAGTACTCTACTTCCTAAAATGACGGAGGGTTGCGAATGGTTTTTTATGAAAACCTTTAACGCTTTGAACTTGATCTCGTTGCGGAATCAAATGGTTTTTAAATGGAATGTTTTTGAGGCTTTTCTAGTTTTGCTAAAGGGGTCACTCCCGGTGAAGGGATCGTCGGCCCTTTCCTCGTCGAATGAGGTGCGGGATATATCATATATATCACTGTGTAAAGCAGAAACTATAGAAGCAATCAAAAGACAAACCGAGAGTTGTAGCATCTGCCAGTTATTGCTAAAGGAGTCACTCCTGGTGAAGGGATCTCGGTCCTTTCCTTATCGAATAAGGTGCAGGATGTTCTACAAGGAACACCGCGATGCAAAGCAAGAACTGTAGCTACCTGTTTTTATTTTGAAATTCGATTCCACAACATCAATTAGGTTTATTTTCTTTCATTAATCTCATTAATGAATATCCCATCATTTAAGTTACCTAATCATCACAGATAAATATAACGTACGCTTATGCCATCCGCATTTGCCTCGATGTCCCGTCTGCACCGTTAGGTTAGGTAACTAACGGCAGAGCGGGGCAGGGCTAGCGCGGGTGTAAAACATAAGCAACGTCTATATAATATATCATATATACTATATATACTATCTATCTGAACAAATCACATGATCACATCACAGATAACGCAGCAGAAAATATCATATGAAATATTGGATATACTAAGACGTCCGTGTTTTTAATACGAGCCAGTATAAAACACGGATTCCACGGTCGTGATGAATAGCCAATCCCACACCCTTAGACCCCTACGAGAGCGGCAAGCAACCCTACCAATTCTAGGGTTAGGAGACCCGGACTCGACTCCTCGAGTTGGTCTCCCACTGGACCCCAGAACCCGGTTACTTGTGCTCCCCTCCTTGGGTCTATCCTAATGCGGAAAAGTAAATAATATACAAATGGTGACAACATCCGCAACCTGGAAGTGCCCCAATAAAAGAATATTACATACAAGTTTTTACATGAATGAAAATGAAAAAACACTCATCTCACATAAAAACCCCCGGCTATTCGAACACGACGATCCAATATAACATATCCAGCAACACATAACATCACATGTCATCAACGTAAGTAAATATGAGCATCCCAATTGTCGTTGACATATAGCAACGAAACCGGCGATATCACATATTACACTTACGGTCACAGAAAAGAAAGTGTAAAACTACAACAGTTGGAATCCGCAACCTCTTTAGACATCGCATGCCTAGCCAAATGAATTCCTTAGACATCGCATGCCTAACAGTTATAAACCCCGCATTTTAGTCTCATTATCGAAAACTCTTTTCAATATCAAGTCGGGAAATTCAACAAGATTCCCGACATCCTGATCGAATGCTCGTCGCAAACTTTAGTAGACGGCCGCACCCCTGATACCGTCGACGAAGTGCACTAAGGCGGAACACCGCTGCCGCGAGCACCCGAACGGATGCTTTCGGCGACGGGGTTCTCCTACAGTCACTTGGTCGGGGCTATGGGGTGTAGCTGTCTATTAAGTTTATCCGGCGAGTATCCGCGTACGCTGCGTGATTGCGACGGACTTTTGATCACATCAAAATTCCGTGGCAACCGATCAAATGAGACTAAACTGCTGTGTTTATAACATTCATTCAGTTATCTCATAACAATTTGTGAATTCCAAATATTGTATCACATTCTAGATAAATAGAAAATGTTAAACTTTCCGATCGAACAATCGAACACCCAAGTTTTCCCGATACAGCTCAACACATGAAATAAGTCTAAAAACATTCAGTTCGTGCCTCAGTACCAACGGTCCAGCCGTAGAAGGGTCAAACCAACGCCTCACATGTGGCACGCCGTACTGCCCAAACCCGAAGGTTCAAAGGGCAGTTCAAGACGGTCACATAATCGAGTTAAGGTTTGTTGTCTTCTAGAGGGACCATCGCGTTACTTGCACTACTTAGAACGTCGTTAAACTACGGAAAAGTCCAACAATTGGAAATTTCCTGGCAGGGGAAAAAGTGGGTATTTATATCCGGTCGAACTTTTTAACATATTCAAAAATTATCCGGAAAATACATAGACAAAGTTTGATAATCCGATCGAATCTACGAACTCCCAATACAACCCAAAAAACTCAACTCTTGAGTAAGATTTAAAATTTCCCAGAAAACTCAGACATTCAAGAAAGAAGTTACTGTGCAAACAGTTTTGAAAAAGGTGATAATTTGGCCGCGGAACCGCCGCACGTTCCATGGCTCGTGCGGCGGTTCAGCGGCGCTTTGAACGATTCAGAAGCACGTGCTTCACAGTAACTCTTAAATATACCTGCTGAATTTTCTGGCAATTTTTAATTCACAAAAATCCAAATTTTCAGAAAATTTCCAGAGAGCAATTTAGGTTAGGGTTTCGATGTTCGTTCGGATTTCAAACGTCGTCTACACTTCGCCTAAGGCTCTAGCTAGGCTCTGATACCACTGTAGGGTTCTTAGGCACACTAATGAAGTCTCACAAGTGATCAAACATGGCAAAATAAAATTTTACAAGTGCCGAGAAACCCTAATACGGATCGTTAACTTGATGTATAGGCGATACGATGCAAATAAACAACTTTATCTAAAAGGAAAGTGGCTACAACCTTTGTAGATCCGGTCCTCCACCTCCTAGGCTCCGTGATGACGTCCCTCCGCTGTCCAAATCGAATCTTGGACTCTTGCATCGGCTTCATCGGAGAAATGGGTGAGCTAGGTCGTCGACTTCGATGCCGAAGATGATCTACGTCGATGCATCACAAGATCAAGCTCCCACTTCACCAAGTCATGAAACTTGTGAAGAAAACACCCTATACTACTTGGCAAGAGGTAGAGGATGAAGAAATAGGAAGTGGGTTCACTTTGGAATTGGATTTCTCACTCATTTGCTCAAGTTGCCATTGAAGATATCAAGCTTTTTCTTCTTGAAGAAAAAGAAGATAATATGATAAGTTATTATTAGATAATAGAAAAGAAAATGATACTTATCATATTAGCAACCATGGTTAAGTAAACAAGTGTAGAGAATAAACTATGTTTCAAGTGAATGGTTAGGGTTAAGGAAAGAAACAAAATGGTCAATGCTTCAAAGCTTCATGAAGCTTCAAAGAAAAAACAAAAGTAGCCACCCTTTTGTTTCTTGCCAAAATAATAAATAAATAAATAAAAAGAATAACTAAATAAGATCAAAACCCTAACCATTACATATAACCATGGTTTAATCTTTACACAAACTCAAGTTAGCATGTATCATCAAACATGATACAAATAAGTGCACAAAAGTATATCGCATATACAATGTGCATTTCAAGTGAGAAAATCCATTTAAAGTGAACCAATACTAGTTAATGCAAAGTAATATATCAAATATATAATTATACATTAAATCATTAAATCAACACTTGATTCAATGATCCGGTCATGTCGCATATAACCGGCTAGTATCCAATGTATCGACTTATCGAATCAATCCTTGATTCGATAACTAGATTATATCGCATACAACCAGTCGATACATTCATCGCGAGAATTGTAATACGGTATCACATACACGCATTATTCTCGGTCCCGCACATATCTCATATGCGCTCCTATTTCATTTCGCTTGAGCCAGGAAACCTCTGTGTAGGACTCTAAAGACTCGTCAATACGCCGGCAGCAGATGATGATCATATCAAACACCCACAAGCCGCAAGAGGTCTGCTAAACGTAACGGCCACCCGGGTATTGAGCGATCAGAAGATCGACGAGCAAGCCCGCTCACACTCCTGTGAATCCAACCAGTAACACTTACCGTATAGTCCGGTCTGTTCGTCTGATATGCCGCATATCTCGCCTAGGGGTGGTAAACGTCAGACCCCAGTAGCTTGATAAGTCATGCCGACGTAAGGTCCATAACATTCATTAAACTACTGATAACTCTTACCAGTATATCACTTCAACCCTGGCCAGGGATTTCCAGTTATGGCCAGTCGAGCATAGCACAACATCAACCCCCAATACCGGGAGAGACGAATCCCCTCCTATCGCTCATTGCCTCCATGTGAATCGAGACTGTACCCAAAAACCACCTGTTTGCACGACTCAGTAGAGCCGTGGTAGGGTGGAAATCAAAGCACAGTGGGAGACACACAAGACTCTATGACGATCTCGGGTCAACAGACTAAGCTGTACCAGTGTCACCAGAGAACTGCCATCTGACGTGAGGTATAATACCATCAGGGAGTTCTCGGCGAGTCTGTTCAGTGTACCCAGTCTCCACTGAGCACCCGCATACCATCTCTGATGTCAAACACCAATGGATATAGGATCATCCATCGCCCATCACATGGGTCGAGAAGATATACGCTAGTCTACTCTGGAATATCGATGCCCCGTCTCGATATTCCCACGACTAGGAACAATGAAGGATGTACTCATTGACTACCCAGGCCCCACTAGTATGATTTGCATCATAGTCCTGGAAGTCGAGTACACATCCTAAAGGCTTCATCAACATGTAATCAGAGAGACAGAAAGTATACATGTTAAGATAAAGAGCAACCAGATAGTGTACTATCATGTCGAGCAAGAAAGTCCTACCTATATATGTCCCAGCATCCACTACAATATACATCCTATGTACAGTAATGGCCTCTAGGGCATACATATAACTAACAGTTTTCTCCTTCATGGACGGCTCATCAGGGTATAATCAAATAAAGATGGATCCCGAAGACCAGAAGCACACCGCCTTCAGGACTCCTTTAGGTATATTCTGCTACAAGGTAATGCCTTTCGGTTTAAAGAATGCCGGTGCCACCTACCAGAGGGCCATGGCGAAGATCTTCGATGACCTTATACACGAAATCGTCGAATGCTATATCGACGATCTCGTGGTTAAAAGCAAATCATACGAGGAACATCTCGAGCATCTGAAGACCGTGTTTCAACGCCTTCGACAATACAACTTGAAGATGAACCCTCTCAAGTGTGCATTCGGAGTTTCTTCGGGCAAATTCCTGGGATTCATCGTCCGACACCGAGGTATCGAAATAGATCCGTCAAAGATCAAAGCAATCATGGAAATGCCTCCGCCAAGGACTCTCAAACAGCTACGGTCTCTCCAAGGGAAGCTCGCGTATATACGGCAATTTATAGCCAACCTTTCGGGCAAGTGTCGTCCTTACAGTCACCTGATGAAGAAAGGAACCCCGTTCGTCTGGGACCAAAAATGCCAAAGCGCGCTAGACGAGATCAAGCAATACCTACAGAACCCGCCAGTGCTGGCTGCTCCAGTCAAGGGAAAGCCCCTCGTTCTTTATACAACTGCCCTCGAAGGTTCCTTAGGCGCATTATGGGCACAAGAGAACGATCAAGGGAAGGAAAGAGCACTCTACTACTTAAGTCGAGTTCTACTGGGGGCAGAAAGCAACTACTCCCCCATTGAAAAACACTGCCTGGCGTTGATCTTTGCGATAACAAAGCTCAGACACTATGCGTTGGCACTTGAAGTCCGTCTCATTTCGAAGGTGGACCCTCTTAAATATTTAATGTCAAAGGCCATATTGACGAGGCGACTCGCTAAATGGGCCCTGCTCTTGATGGAGTTCTCGATAACCTATCAGCCTCTCAAGGCGGTGAAAGGCCAGGCCATCGCCAACTTCCTCGCTGAGCATCCGATAGCCACCGATTCTCCTTTAAATTGCGATCTTCCAGACGAACATGCGTTTGACGCGATCGACGGTGGTGATACCCGATGGGAGCTTTATTTCGATGGCGCGTCTTCCGTAAAGAAGCGCAAACAAAGTACCCCTATAATCAAATCGGGGGTAGGACTCATCTTTGTAACTCCACAAGGAGGGATAATGCGTTTTTCCTTCTCCCTAACAGAGCCGAGGACAAACAATGAAGCCGAATACGAAGCTTTGATAGCAGGCCTCGAGATCGCCATCAACATGGGAATTGAAAACCTCCTCATATACGGAGACTCTCAGCTGGTCGTTAGTCAAGTAAACGGCGACTATCAAACGTGCAAGCCAGAGTTGGTGAAGTACGGCGAAAAGGTGCAACAACTGTTGACCCAAATTCCTTCATAAACTTTGGAAAATATACCGCGCGCGGAAAACAGCAAAGCGGACGCGTTGGCCAAACTCGCTAAAGAATTGGCTGATGAGAACCTCGATGACGTAAGAATCGTGGTACAAAGCCGTCGGGTGCTTGCCCCAGTAGAAATATCTCCGGAATCACCCGAAGAAAAGGGAGCGACTGAGCAGACGACCCTGCAAAAAAAGATCGGGAAAATACCGAAGATTGGAGAGAAGTCTTTATAGACTACTTCAAATACCGCCAAACGCCCGAAGATGCATCCTCAAGACATCAGCTTATGAAACGAGCTCTGTCTTTCGCCTTCGTCAATGATACTCTGTACAAGAGGTCGTTTGATTCTTTGTGGTTGAGATGCCTGGGACCTGACGAAGCGAAAAGAGTCGTTCAGGAAGTTCATGACGGACTCTGCGGTTCTCACCAAGCAGGCCTAAAGATGAAGTTGAAGATTAAACGGATGGGCTACAACTGGCCCACGATGATTCAGGACTGCCTTGAATATGCGAAGCAGTGCCACTCATGCCAAATTCATGGGGACTTCATCCACCAGCACCCAAATCCACTCCATCCAACGGTGGCTAGCTGGCCATTCGAAATGTGGGGAACTGACATAGTCGGCCCCATCGAACCAGCATCGTCTAGAGGACATCGTTTCATCCTGGTGACAACTGACAACTTCTCCAAATGGGCAGAAGCAGTACCGCTAAGGGAAGTGAAGACGGAGAATCTCCTCCATTTCTTCAAGACGCACGTCATCTATCGGTTTGGAACCCCGAGACGGATTATCTCCGATAACGGGCCAGCCTAAAGAAGCCATAAAATCAGTCGCTTCGCGTAGCAGCATAACATAGACTGGAGATATTCCTCGGTTTATAATCCGCGAGTTAATGGTCTAGCCGAGGCCTTCAACAAGACCTTGACTAAGATCATGAAGAAAATGGTGTCCCGAAATAAGAAGGACTGGCATGAGAGACTGCAAGCGGCTCTTTGGGCGTATCGAACTACATTCAAGACGGTCACAAACACAACGCCGTACGCGTTGGTATTCGGTACAGAAGTAGTACTCCCCCTTAAGATAAAGTTACCTTCTCTACGAGTGGCAGTCCACTACGAGCTGACGGACGAAGAAAATGCTCACCTTCGGTGTAACAACCCTATTTTTCTACACCAAAATTTTTCAAATATTTTTTTTCAAAAATCCACAAAGGGGTATTTTAGCATGAGCACAAGATATAGGTAATTATTTTGTTTTTAATTACAAGCTACAAGAATATAATAACTCCATTTTTAGTGTATAAGAATTTACTTTAAATTTAATGTATACAAGGAACATTTATTCTTGCTGCTATCATTTTAAGTAATTAAATACCACAATAATTACAAAAAAGAGCTTGTAGCTCATTGGTAATACCTTGCACTGCTGAACCAAGCCACCAGAGTTCGAATCCCATGCCCCACATTATTTTTATAATTATTTTGTTTTAAATTTTTGGAAAGTCAACAGTCAAACCATCATAACTCTCAAAATTTATACTGAACCCAAAAAGTTAAATACACCAAAATTCCCCCCAAGTGATGACCCACCCATAGGTACCCCGACTCGGCCCGACTCGGCCGAGTCGGCCGGCGGACCAGCCGGACGGCCGAGTCGTCAACACGGAATTTCTCCGTGTTGACCTGGTCAACCCCCCTGCATACACTAATTTCCTAGATCGGTTACCGAATGCATAATAAACCTCTTTTACTCCCAAATTTAATGATTTTTAATGAATTTTTATATATTTTTTTAATTAAAACCCTAACCCTAACCTAACCCTATATAAACCCCCCTATCCTCTACCCTCTCACCCTACATTCCTAAGTCCACTCTCTAGAAATTTCAAGAGAACTCAGTACGTTAGAAAAAGAGCGAAAGGCGAAGCACTGCCGAAATCGACGACGAATTCCGGCGATAGTACTAGGACCCTTCACGACGTTTCGACGCCCGACAACCCCCTATCTTCCTAGCACTCTCTAGCTTGTCCAAAACCTGTAAGTCCCCCTCTTTCTATCTTTCTTTTCTTGTAAGAAAAATATGACTTTTTAAAACCCGACGGAAATTGGAACAAACCGATTTCCGATCCGGTTTTTCTACAAAATCTCACTTGTCACCAATTTCATAATACCTAAACTTATTCATGATGACTATTAATCACATAACAACTAAATTGGACAAAGTTTCTCACATGAAATGATAACGTTTCCATTTATCGTATTTCTTTCACATTAATACCATAATGTTTATTTTTTTTCCTCTTCTAATCAATTCAACCATTCCTAAACATCTTTATCTTGACCATTAAACTTGTAAAAATCAATTTGAATAAGTTTTCACACATGAAATGATAACTTTTGCAAAACACCGTATTTTCACACTTAAATACCACAATGTTTAGTTTTCACATTTAACCCTTAACAATTGCTATAACTTAACGTAGATCACGAGGTAATGACCTACCTCCACACACACGCAAATACAACCCTAATTGATATCATCAAAACTTAGAATACGAAAATACAAGACTTTACATTAAAATACCCTTTTCTTTATAAAACTTTTCTGAAAGTTCTAAGTTGTATACAATTTTAAAACAAAATCTTTTAATAGGAAAATACGATATGTCGTGGACATTGTTTCTTGATTTAAAATCAGGAAAGCCTACGGAAGAGGCTTCAGAAAAGGGTCACGTGCTTACACGTTACCAGCAATCACGTGTTGGCACGTGACATCTAAAAGTATCGGCAAGGCAGATCCAGCTAAAGAAAAGGGCTTCAGAAAGGGTCACGTGCACCCACGTGACCAGGGTCACGTGTCGGCACGTGACATTTAAAAGCAGCGGCAAAGGCACATTGGTTCCCTGATCAAATCAAGGAAAAGGCTTCAGAAGAGGTCACGTGCTCCCATGTGACCAGGGTCACGTGTTGGCACGTGACGCTCAAAACATCAGACTCATTCTCCGGTTAAATCAAGAAAAAGGCTCCAGACGAGGGTCACGTGCTCACACGTGACCAGGGGTCACGTGGTGGCACGTGACGGCTAAGCAGCAAAAGAAGGCAGAGTGCAAAAGAAGAAGAGGGCTCGTTACAAGGGGGTCACGCGCCCACACGTGACCAAGGGTCACGTGGCCACACGTGACCAGCTTTCAAAGCCTATCTGTTAGCAGAATTAAATTCTGAGAAAAGACCTCTTAAATCTTTCCAAAGCAACCGATTGAATTAAAGATTTAAAGGTGATTATATATCATCTATCTATGGGAAAATCTCGAATTTGGAAAGATTTCCCCGTAAAATCTAACCAAAATAACAAAGGAGAATCTCTGGATTTAAAATCCAATGGTGAATAAAATTCACCTAATAATCCAAAGGTCCAAAACGAATGATGAATACAAATCAAATCTCCCAATGAAAGATTCACCAAAACTAATTGACTCGGCTGCTTCTCCTATAAATAGGAGCGAAGAGACACACAAATATATATATGCAGAGGGAAGAGAAGAGAGAGAGCCTTGATACTTTGGAGGAATTTGGATCTTCTGCAAAAGAAAACCCTAGGTAAGAAAGGGAAGGCTTTATGAAAGAAAAGAGAATTTAATTCTCAACAAAGTTTAACTCTGATATAAAAGAGAAGAACATAGTTCTCTCCTTGGTGGAGGATCTGTAAAGTGCACATCTCCCCTTGAGTTAAGAATTTAATTCTCAATGGATTGAGATCCTGCCATGCAGATCCAAAGCATAGAGAGGGAATGGAAGCACGAGAATTTAATTCTCACAGAACTATAGGAATTTAATTCCTTCAAAATAAAATTAGGGTTTGACCTTGTGTTATGGGAATTTAATTCCTTCAGAATGAAAAGAATCAGGGTTTAACCCTAGTTAAGAACTTAGTTCTGTTAAAACAACAGGAATTTAATTCCCTTAATCTCATTCCCCAGAATAATTCTTTAATAGAGAGTGGGAGTTTAACTCCCTAAAGCTTTTATTAGGGTTTAACCCTATTCAGTTCTTCACATATATGAGGAATTTAATTCCTATAGAAAATTCAGAGTTCAACTCTATTCCAGAATATAAATCTTCAAAAGGAAGTAGGAATTTAATTCCTCTGAAATTATTGTCAGGGTTTAACCCTACGAGGAATTTAATTCCTGAAAGGGATTAACAGATCTTCTAAAAAACATACATAGAGGCAGGGTCACGTGTCACCACGTGACCCCCAAAAAGATCTACAGAAAAGCCCCTTTGAGGCAGTGCCTCACGTGACCCACGTGACCCTTGGCAGAGGCTTTAACATACTCCATTTAAACACCCGTCACGTGATGGCACGTGATGCCCCAAAAGATGCGATATTCTAAGCAGAACAAACGAAGGGAGGGTGCCCTCACGTGCTACCACGTGACCCCTCTTGCCTTAGCGTCTAACGCTAAATTGGAACCCCTGAATCCAGTATTAAAACACTGTTTGGCCTTAGTGTTCAACACTAACCGAAGAACTTTATTTGCAGTGTTCAACACCGATTACCTTAGTGTTCAACACTAATTTGAGATTTCTGTTGCCAGTGTTTAACACTGATCTGTTTTAGTGTTTAACACTAATTTGAAAGCCTTGTTGCTAGTGTTTAACACCAACTATCTTTTAGTGTTAAACACTGACTTATCAATCTCATTCCCAGTGTTCAACACTGATTAGTCTTTAGTGTTTAACACTAGGCATTGGCCCAATTGGCTAAATGGCCAGAGGCAAAGCCTCTCCTTCAGTGGACCAACAGGAAGCCAATATTCTAGACATGATTGGACTTAGCCCAAGGTGGCCATAAATCCTCAATTCAGACTTAACTGGGCTAATGGGCTCATAACATAATTGATTGGTCTTGATCCCAAATTGGGCCAAAGACTATTTAATCCACCCCGGCTCAAGGGTACATCTCTTCACTCCTTTGATATTTGGCGTTGTAATTCCTCAACGTCTTCAAAGAGGTGACGGGTCCCGATGACCACACATTGACACGGACTGTGGGGTCCTTAAACTCATAGACTATGAGGTCCTTAACCTTGACCGAGATGTCTTAAAACTAACTATGGACTGTGGGGTCCTTGAACTCATGGACTATGAGGTCCTTAACCTTGACCGAGATGTTTTAAAACTAACTATGGACTGTAGGGTCCTTAAACTCATGGACTATGACGTCCTTAACCTTGACCGAGATGTCTTAAAACTAACTTTGGACTGTGGAGTCCTTAAATCCACGGACTATGAGGTCCTTAACCTTGACCGAGATGTCTTAAAACTAACATTGGACCGCAATGTCCTTAAACTACCCATGGACCGCAATGTCCTTAAACTACCTTCCGACCGCAACGTCACTAAACTAAACAACAGAGCCCCCTTTTATTGCTCTCTTGTTGGATCTAAACGATCCCGTTAAGTTGATCTTAGTCTAAAAAAAATAGACTAACGTATCCTTAACAAACGTTTAAGTCGATCTTAGGCTCAAATAAGGCTAACGTATCCTTAAAACCAAACCCCCAAATCCAAATCTAAGATAATACGGATTTGGACTAGTCCGCGCCCTACGGGCGACGACATAACTCAGTCTCCGTATACAATCCACGGGCAACTAAACACAAAACAAACACACACGACACGAAGTGACCATCTGGAGAAGGAGAAAGTGGTTACCGCAATGCGGTAGCGTAATTAACTGCAGGGGCTTGCGCCTGCAGAGAAGAGCGTCCCCACAATCAAAAACCCCTCAAGCGAGGGGGAATCTGATGAAGTCTGCTACATCGGACGCATCCGTCTAAACCTTCGATGCATGGTGCCATAAATCAACTTGGCATCTTTGGAGAGGTGGACGGATAGCACCAATTAGCATCTTCCCCGAATCTCAGGCGAGATGCCCAGTCTCGGCCGCCATTCGGAGGGGAACAGATTCTGGCATGCCCGGTGGGACCTTTTCCTCTTTCCACTCCACACTTCCTGTGTCGTGATTCACCAACCAATCGCGGTTCGCTAATGGTTGCCCTTGGGTTTCAAGATACTAAGACTTGGCGTCTTGCTCATTGCAGAAAGCAAAGAATCGATGGCTTCTACTTCTGCGAAATGCTCCAGCTGCTCGGACTGCAATTGCAACCAACGCTCTACCTCGTCAGGAGGTATAGCCTACGGACCCCAAGCTGCTTCGCTACTCACAATGCCCGTGGAACAGGTCACTCGAGCCACCACAGGATTGTTCTTTGGGACTATGCTCCCACCGACAGGCTTCACCGCGCCGGTGCTGACAGAGGAAGCTCCCAAGAAGTCGGTCTTTGATCGTCTTCCCCTGACGCGGCCCTTCTCAATGGGTCGCCCAACATCAGCGCCTCGGTCTTCTCTAGATTGGGCCAGAACCCCTGTGGACCCACAATGGGGCCTACAATCCCAGAGAAGGCTGCTTCCAAGAAAGTGACCGGCCCTGCTCCTGAAGTCGTCAAAGCGGCTTCCCCTGTCAAAAAGTCGGTCTTTACGAGATTGACGGCTCTAGCCCCCGCTCCTGCTACCCAAGGGACATCGGTCTTTGACAGGCTAACACCAGCAACGACCCCCCACCTACGCGGGGGGCAAGACGAAGCCATCCTCACCGTTGAACCAACGCCGTCCGCTCGACACGCTCGACGTCGCCACTGGCGCCGAGTAAGGAAGGCTGGGGGCAACTCCTCCTCTGGGCTAACTCCACCAGCCCCGACGGCAGAAGTTGTGTAAGTGCACGGCGGCGCCCCGGCCGTCAATCCGACGGCCAAACGCGGAAACGGTGATAAACTTAAATTTTTGCGGACTTAGCAAACCGGCACCACCGCGCACTAAACACCCGGATCGTAACCATTAAACTAGATCTAGCAACTAACAAGAAGGGGAAGAGATATACCGAATGATCCGAGTCCTCCGGTCTTCATCTCCACTCCGATCTCCTCGCGGGATCTCCGGTCGTCGCCTCCTCGCCGGAAGGGCACCACATCGCCTGCATCTTTTACGGGCTCCCACCTCAATACCGAGGCAACTCGGGCGCGAAGCTGGCGAGTCGACGCGTCCAAGATTTGCTGTAGAATGTGTAGTGTAGAACCTATATCTCTTTTGGGGTTTGTTGCCATTTGTAGATGATGGAGGAATCAAGACAAGAAAAATGGTGCTTGCATTTTTCTAGCATGAAATGAGATGAACAAATTTTCCCTCTTGAAAATGATCCTCTCTTTTTCTTCTCTCTCAACCATGGAAAAAACTTATGAACTTAGAAAAATGGTGGAGGAAAGAATATGAAGCATGAAGGGAGGTGATGGTAGGAGCACAAGTGGTGACCACATCCAAAACATAATGATCACATAACTCAAATCCAAATCAAATCCATTCACTTCACAATAAATGCATGAAAAGCAAAGATGCTTTCATAATCAAACCTTATGCAAATAAATCCTCCACAAAGTGTTATTTGCAAACTTGCAAATAACACCCTCCATCGGAAAAGTCCGGCCGGGAAAGAACAAAGGAAAACCGGCCGGAACGGAATGCAAACTGGCAACTCCAGAAAACTGGTCCCGTAATAAATTACAGGAAAACCCCGATACTGTGCATACACACCCGCATCTGTATTCCGTCCGGATACAAATGCAAAGAGACAAAATATACACTGTACTATACTAGGATCCGGCTTAAACCAAAGTCGGCTAGTAATATCCGTCCGATCCTGATCCGTGCAATACCGCACATATCTGATCGAACGCTGCCATATAACCATACGGCCACTAGTACAAAACTGTCCGATCCTGATACGTGCAATACCGCACGTATCTGATCGGACCCAGCCATATCTCCATACGGTCTCTACAGCGTTTCGCCCGAAAGCTTGAGTAACTGAAAGTGTGGTGGACTCTAAAGACTCGTCAATACTATGGCTGTGGATTTAACCACTAGCACGTCAGAGGTATAAGCCAATACGTGACGGGCCACCAGCTATTGACTAAAAGGGACGTCGATGAGCGAACTCATCCTGACACCCTACTGAGCCTGTCAGTGACAATATCCGTACAGTCCGGTCCGTTCGTCTATGAGCATCGCATGTCGGGCCTAGGGGGTTGGTAAAAGTCAGACCCCCAAAAGCGGTACAAGTCGTGTCGGAGTGTAGCCTAGAACACCCTGAGATACTACTGGAATACCTACCAGTAAATCTCCTGCCTTGGCCAAGGACTTCGTGTAATGGCTCTCCTAGACACAGCGCGACCTCACCCCCAATACCGGGAGAGACGAACCCCTGAAGATCCGCTCACTGCCTCCATGTGGCTCGGGACTGTACCCAACTAAAACCTGTTTGCACGACTCCTTTGAGCCGTGGTAGGGTAGTAATCAAAGCACAGTGGGAACTCACACGAGACAAATGACGATCCCCAGGTCGATGAACTAACCTGTACACATGTCACCTGGGAACTGCTATCTGACGTCAGGTATAAGACCAACTAGCATGTTCCCGGCGAGTCCTGTCCGGTGTACTCATAACCCAATGAGCACCTGTATATATCTTAGGTGAACCAACTGACACCAGTGGCTTGTGAGACCGGCCACCGCCCCTCGTCGGGGTCTCGACTGTATACACTAGTCTACTCTGGAGTATCGATGCTCTGTCTCGAAACTCCTACGACTAGGGACCTTTTAAGGATGTGCTTATAGACTCCAGCTCTCACTTATATGATCGCCCTCATACTGCTGGCAGTCAAGCATGAATCCTAGGGCTCTATCAACGTGCAATAGCGACCTGTCAGGTCACCTAAAGCAGTACACGATGATAAAGGTAAACCAGATAGCATACTATCATCTCGAGTAAGACTGTCCTACCGGGATAGGTCCTCCCTCAATCATCGCAATCACGTGCCTGTGATCCAATAATCGACTCTGAGGGCACTATCTCCAACAATCTCCCACTTGCACTCAAGGCTAATTATTGCGATGTCGCATACTCACAGCCCGTGTGATACCGAACACCCAACTCCTCTACTAGTCAGTCTCACAAATCCCGTTTGTGAAACTATTGCGGTCGAGGAATAGCCTCAGAGAGTGGATCCGCCTTGATGTTTCCTTTTATGTCTCTCTATATCTCATGTTCGCGGAGAAAACCATCTCCCGAAATGAGCAATACCTGTCTTAGAATGTCTGGATGTCTGATGGGACCGAGCTCATAAATGAACTCCAAATCCAAACTTCTTAGACTGTATCGTGAACTGAACTTAATCAGTATCCTGCGCCATGCCACCCTCAGTATTGCCTTGGACCACCTGTCCAAAATACTGCCCCTCGTCAGAGGGAAAAACTATAATTCTGACAACCTCCTTGTCGTCCATGTCACCTTGGAAGCCTGGAATGATAACTGTCTCCCAAAGGAGGCAGCCGTTATCATATCCCTAGAACATTCACTTATGTTCTAAAACTGCTTCCGACTGTTCCTCCAGGATTGGATCAATATCAACTTATTGCATCTACTGCAAGAACAACATCTGGTGTGGTACTTGACATCTCATGATTGACTCAATTGCCTGAGCAAGTGATCTGCCAATCATGCACATCCCTTTCCTCTTTAGTCTGTAAGACACCTTTAGAGAGGGTGACTCCATCACCTGCAGGTACACTACCGTGCCAGGAGTCGTCCATTCTAAATACTCTTAGAATGCTGTCAAAGTACCCTGATTGGGAAACCACCCAAATCTAGATCTAAAAACATAGATCTAGTAACCAGTATGTCTGATATAATGTCCAAGTCCTTTGTGGAGAAACCACTGTGTGACGACCAAAGTATAACCGATCGTAGTATAGGAATATCACTTCCTACTACCTTCTCAACAGATCCATCCCCTATTCTGATGACGTCAAACCTATGACTGTCACATCAGAAATAGATGATCTATCTCCGCTACATCTGCTTTAGTCTATAAATAGACATAAGCCTGATGTCCACCAATGCTTCCGCTGCTCCCACTGACTACGACAACCCTCTGGCAGAGTCATATAGACGTGCACCTCTAAAGCAAGTTTAGAACGACGCTATACTCATCCTCCTGCCGGGTCTCGCAGCCTGGAACAACAACAATGGCAAGTGTGGGTAAACAAGAACTTCCCTGTCACCGTCCTTGAGGCTACCGGAGTACCTCTCGGGTGCCTGAAGTTACCCACCATCCCTGCGGAGTGGCCAATGGAATGTCAAGACAGATTGAATCTTTAGGTTCCTTATCAAATCTTCAGTAATCGTTTGTGGTTCTGGAATCACTTCCAGTTCTACCATACTCCCACTACTGTTTTTTAAAAAAATCCATTTTTAATAAAACTGTGGCGAGTCTAGAACAATATTTCTATTGATCTGCCAGATGGTAGAAAATCAACCCTCGTCATAGCCTGGGTCAACCCACAAACAGCCATTACAGAAACGTGCCTTGAGTTGTCCAGTGTCTGGTTTTAATCATAAGCCGGACAACTCCCCGTACCTTAACAACGTTAAGATATGAACTGTTCTATATCCAATATAGAACCAGAGGCACTGATTTAATTGAACCAGATTCAAATCATGCAGCTATCTCCAGTGCATGTCAACTAAATGGAAGGTGGCCGATCAGTGTTACTCAACTTAGGAATGCTTCCAATTATGAGTAACCTGAAAAAGAAGCAGTTTCTCTTTATCATTACTATCAACTGAATACCATACACAAGTATCTACATCTTCGATTACTTTGAAGAATCCCGATACTTTCTACACCTGGTTCTCTACTCTATTCAAATACCTATAACTCCTCAAAACTCAGACCCTGTGTTTCTACGAAAACACATGTCTAAGAACTAGAGAAGTCAAAGGTAAACAGAATATAGTATGAGGACCAACCCCTCTGTCCTAATGGACACTGGACAGCATACAATACTCTGTATGAGTCCGCTGAGTCTAACAACTCTTTCACTGTGTGTCGTAGGTTGAAAACTGTACTTATGGTTAAGAAGAATTACACCGCTGTTTAATGCTCCTTACCTAACCATCTACTGATATAGGTAAATGTCATCGACATAATATCAAAAGGTATATCTCACTCTATGAAAATAGACGTACAGATATATCAATTTGAAATTGGTGCACAACAGCGGATATTCAAAACCAAATATTTGCCGACCGGCAAACAAGCCCAGGTGATCTCCATAAATACCACCGATTACAACGAATCCCGATACAATGAGGATGATCACCCAATTCCCAATGACTTACTCCCACTCATCATCTGTAAAACCATACAGATGTGAGAATCATACCTGGTAAATACATACCCTGGAGTAAGTATCTAATCGGGAAATCAGTTTTTCTTTTAACATTACACAGTGAAACTGAAACATTGAAATGTTTCGATGGGGTATCCTGGTATTCCTAGTAATGCCTCTTCCATTATCCAGATTCACAACAATAACCGTATAATTCTTTGCCACCTCTCCAAATCCCTTTATATGTCTTTAGTCATTACCTTCTGTACACCCCTTTAAGCCAAATGGTTTTCTTCCTTCCCTACCGTTCGGCACCAGCCTATGGTTTGGAAGAAGACTATCCAAAAAGCATAAAGGGTGTACTGTCCTAATCCTAGGAGCACTCGCAACACGAGAGAAGGTGAAGATAAAAGGCACCTGAATGTACTTTACTCCTATTTCTCCTGAACCAGGATCCATCCCCGAACTGGAACAAGTTCCTTTCGAGTTCGTATATAACCATACGATGGATTATCCAATAAACTGGGATCTTCGTAGTAATACGGAGTGTCCTGGAGAAATAAAAAAGTGATTTAGGATTGGCGAAGAAATACTTGGTTTGGTCGTGAATATCAGTCGCAATTTACTTTGCCCTCTTACTAATCCCTTGCTTTGTCTTAATCTTAATACCTTCTGTACACCGTTTAGGCTAATTGGTTTTCTTCATTCCCTACCGGTCGGCACCAGCCTAAGGTTTGGAAGAAGACTATCCAATTTGCGTAATAGGTGTACTATCTCCTAAACCAAGGAGTACTCACAACTTGAGAGAAGGTAAAAGGGAAAAGACAACTGAATAATCCTATCCGTTTTCTCCAGAACCGGAAACCATCCTCGAATTCCTTCGAGTTCGTATCTAACCATACGATGGTTTTATCCAATGGAAGTGGACGTTCGTAGTAATACGGGGTGTCCTGGAGAAAAGGGTAAAAGTAGGAGTGGCAATGAGGTCTGCAACTCTGACAATCCAAAAGCCAGTGTTAAGAAGGTTCGGTCAACTTGGTCACTGAGTCATAGTCTTAGGGTCGGGTCAATGGTCACTGCCAGAGAGAGAGAGAAAAGAAACACTCAGCGTGCACTCTATCCTAGATCAGAATGGTTATCACTTTTTCTAATCAGGAAACCTCCCACTGTACCTCAAATTCTCCTCCAAACCTGAAAGAAGAATTAGTCGGGGTCACCCGAGGAGTAAACCAACTCATCAGTGGGAATCGGGATCCAACTCTCATCGCATGATAACGTGACGGAATCCGCTCACGTCATCACACTCCAGAAGGTATGCGCATATCTGGCAAGTTTCAGTTCTTTTGAAACTCCCGATGTGATTTCTGCCCCATGCTCTTATGACCTTGACGAAGGTCAACAAATCATAAGTCACATGTCAAGTTCCACCCGTCATTGTCCAGGTTAATTTGAACCCACCCGTACAAGCCCTTGACGAAGGTCAACAAGGCTATACGACTGTCCCAAACCAACACATCTATCTATGCAGCAGAAAAGCAACAAGCAGCTACCATGCACTATGCCTTGGCGAAGGTCAACAAACAAAGCATGAATACTATGTGCTACCCGTCTGAAACGACGGAGGGCTACGAATGGTTTCTGGCGAAAACCTTTAACGTAATGAACTTGATATCGTTGAAGGAACGGATAGCTTTTTAGAAAATATAGTGACGAAAACCTTTACTAAAGAGGTCACTCCCGGTGAAGGGATCTCGGCTCTTTCCCCGTAGAATGAGGTGCAGGATATTCCAACTGAATACCACGATGCAAAGCAAAAGCAATCGGCTATAGTGAAGTTAATGCCCTGACGCAAACTTCTGTCCAAGGGGTCACTCCCGGTGAAGGGATCTCGGCCCTTGCCTCGTCAACTGAGGAGCAGGATATTCCAAATGAATACCACGATGCAAAACAAAAGTGAACGTCCTTGCAATAACAGCTTTTTGAAAAGTGTTCCAACAACATCAGAATAGGTTTGTTTTAACTTGCATTGATCCGAATCAACGCAGTCCCATCAATTGATCACACCACAAAGAACGAAAATATACTGACGTACGTATATGCCATCCGCATTCGCCACTAGGTCCCGTCATCACCCGTTAGGTTAGCTTACTAACGGCAGAGCGGGGACTGGACTAGCGCGGATGAAAAACATATACAACATCTACTAATATATATACCAATATATTATATTCGCTCAAGGCGTGATAAGAAATGCAACATCACAGAAATGTACAGCATCACAGAACAAAACAGATATCTGGGATCCCCGGGTTTCACAGAGCCACTACTGAAACCCGACGTTCCCCTGATCGTGTGGATAGCCTGTGCAATGAAATACTAGACCTCTACGGGAGCGGCAAGTTACCCGCCAAAACCTGAAGCGAGGCAGCCCCCTTCAGCGCCGTGAATGGACCACCCAGCACTTCACGGAATCCGGTAACTTGGGCACCCCTCCTGGGTCAACCTGTACCCCCTACGAGTGCGGCGAATAGCCTGCCAATTATAGAGTGAAGCCCCTCCGTCCCAATGCCATGAGATGCGGGCTTGTTGCCCTCCAGAACCCGGCTATCCGTGCACCCCTCCGCGGGGTAATCCTAGTACAGAAAGTAAAATATACATACACCGGGTACATCGACCGCAACCAGGTCGTGCCCCAAAAGAATAATACAATCAGGCAGTGACGGCAGTCCACATGTCGGACGCTCGCCCCGCAATATCAAATGTACATAATACACCAACACTGTACTAGCATTGCATCCAGGCTATCCCCCACGACCGATCCGCAACATCACAGCATAAACATAGAACATCAACGCGAAAGTCACGTTCGCAAATCCGTCTAACCGGGCTATAGCAGTTAGACCGGATTTACCGATCAAGTGACATTCACGGTCGCAGATATAATGTAAATACTGTGAAAAATGTGTTTAAAATATCCGATCGAACAAAAATTAACAAGTGGGCCCCCAAGCAATACTGTAGCACTCACAGAAATTCTGGGCCCAAAATTAATATTCCAAAACCCCCAAAATAAGCCCAGAAAGAAACTGAAGAAATATGATAAATTGATCTCGCTACAGTGTGGCGGAACCGCGGCCCAATGGGGGTTTTAGCCGCGGTTCCGCTCTCTGACGGAGGAATCAGTTTATCGTATTTTTGCAGAATTCTTATATCTTTTGGTAGATCACTTTTCTGTCACCTGAAAAAATTTTGGACACCAAAAAATCTTAACAGAAAACTGATGTGAACTAAAACCTAGATTTTGGAATTTTGGTCGATCGGAAATGCAAAACACATCAAACGAAGCTAGACGAAGTTAATGGCGAGGCTCTGAGACCACTGTAAGTGCACGGCGGCGCCCCGGCCGTCAATCCGATGGCCAAACGCGGAAACGGTGATAAACTTAAATTTTTGCGGACTTAGCAAACCGGCACCACCGCGCACTAAACACCCGGATCGTAACCATTAAACTAGATCTAGCAACTAACAAGAAGGGGAAGAGATATACCGAATGATCCGAGTCCTCCGGTCTTCATCTCCACTCCGATCTCCTCGCGGGATCTCCGGTCGTCGCCTCCTCGCCGGAAGGGCACCACTTCGCCTGCATCTTTTACGGGCTCCCACCTCAATACCGAGGCAACTCGGGCGCGAAGCTGGCGAGTCGACGCGTCCAAGATTTGCTGTAGAATGTGTAGTGTAGAACCTATATCTCTTTTGGGGTTTGTTGCCATTTGTAGATGATGGAGGAATCAAGACAAGAAAAATGGTGCTTGCATTTTTCTAGCATGAAATGAGATGAACAAATTTTCCCTCTTGAAAATGATCCTCTCTTTTTCTTCTCTCTCAACCATGGAAAAAACTTATGAACTTAGAAAAATGGTGGAGGAAAGAATATGAAGCATGAAGGGAGGTGATGGTAGGAGCACAAGTGGTGACCACATCCAAAACATAATGATCACATAACTCAAATCCAAATCAAATCCATTCACTTCACAATAAATGCATGAAAAGCAAAGATGCTTTCATAATCAAACCTTATGCAAATAAATCCTCCACAAAGTGTTATTTGCAAACTTGCAAATAACACCCTCCATCGGAAAAGTCCGGCCGGGAAAGAACAAAGGAAAACCGGCCGGAACGGAATGCAAACTGGCAACTCCAGAAAACTGGTCCCGTAATAAATTACAGGAAAACCCCGATACTGTGCATACACACCCGCATCTGTATTCCGTCTGGATACAAATGCAAAGAGACAAAATCTACACTGTACTATACTAGGATCCGGCTTAAACCAAAGCCGGCTAGTAATATCCGTCCGATCCTGATCCGTGCAATACCGCACGTATCTGATCGAACGCTGCCATATAACCATACGGCCACTAGTACAAAACTGTCCGATCCTGATACATGCAATACCGCACGTATCTGATCGGACCCTGCCATATCTCCATACGGTCTCTACAGCGTTTCGCCCGAAAGCTTGAGTAACTGAAAGTGTGGTGGACTCTAAAGACTCGTCAATACTATGGCTGTGGATTTAACCACTAGCACGTCAGAGGTATAAGCCAATACGTGACGGGCCACCAGCTATTGACTAAAAGGGACGTCGATGAGCGAACTCATCCTGACACCCTACTGAGCCTGTCAGTGACAATATCCGTACAGTCCGGTCCGTTCGTCTATAAGCATCGCATGTCGGGCCTAGGGGGTTGGTAAAAGTCAGACCCCCAAAAGCGGTACAAGTCGTGTCGGAGTGTAGCCCAGAACACCCTGAGATACTACTGGAATACCTACCAGTAAATCTCCTGCCTTGGCCAAGGACTTCGTGTAATGGCTCTCCTAGACACAGCGCGACCTCACCCCCAATACCGGGAGAGACGAACCCCTGAAGATCCGCTCACTGCCTCCATGTGGCTCGGGACTGTACCCAACTAAAACCTGTTTGCACGACTCCTTTGAGCCGTGGTAGGGTAGTAATCAAAGCACAGTGGGAACTCACACGAGACAAATGACGATCCCCAGGTCGATGAACTAACCTGTACACATGTCACCTGGGAACTGCTATCTGACGTCAGGTATAAGACCAACTAGCATGTTCCCGGCGAGTCCTGTCCGGTGTACTCATAACCCAATGAGCACCTGTATATATCTTAGGTGAACCAACTGACACCAGTGGCTTGTGAGACCGGCCACCGCCCCTCGTCGGGGTCTCGACTGTATACACTAGTCTACTCTGGAGTATCGATGCCCTGTCTCGAAACTCCTACGACTAGGGACCTTTTAAGGATGTGCTTATAGACTCCATCTCTCACTTATATGATTGCCCTCATACTGCTGGCAGTCAAGCATGAATCCTAGGGCTCTATCAACGTGCAATAGCGACCTGTCAGGTCACCTAAAGCAGTACACGATGATAAAGGTAAACCAGATAGCATACTATCATCTCGAGTAAGACTGTCCTACCGGGATAGGTCCTCCCTCAATCATCGCAATCACGTGCCTGTGATCCAATAATCGACTCTGAGGGCACTATCTCCAACAAGTTGATACTGCTGTTCCAACTGGGAACAGCTTCGAGATTGTAACACCTTAGAATGTGTTTTGTAGCTAATTATATTTTAATGTATAGTTTTCAATAAAAAGTTTACCAAATTAAGTTTTAAATATTTTATCCTATTTAATGAGTATTTTATTAGAATTTTGTTAGGCACACACACACTTGTGCATGATAACTAGGGTTGTTTTTGGGGTTAAACATGATTAGCAATCATGGTTAACTAACCATTTGTCTTAAGTTAGTTTTATGATTAGTTTAAGAGTTATGGTTGTATTTATTCATGGTTGTTTTAAAAATGAAAATGAATTTGAAATGGAATTTTAATATTGTTTGAATGGTTGAAATGTTGACTTTGTGTGAGAGAGGGGGCATGGGAAGCATGGTGTGAGCCATGCCTCATTATGAGGGAAGAGAAAGAGAGTGGAGGGGTTTTTTGCATTTCCTCTCATTTCTCTCTTTGTTCTCTCTTTTCACTCACTCTCTCACTCACACACACACACACACCCATCACCATCTTCAGCAGCAGCCACAGCAGGGACAACAACAACAACAACAATAACAGCAGTAGCAGCGGCCTCATTAGCAACAGCAACAGCTAGCAGCAGCTCGAGCTCGAGACAACACCAACAACACCAGCTCGAGCAGGCAGCAGCAATAGCAGAGGCATCAGCATCATCATCTTCAGCAGCATCATCATCATCATCATCATCTTCAGCAGCAGCAGCATCATCATCATCATCTTCAGCAACAGCAGCAGAGAGCATCAGCAGCAGCAGAGAGAGGCAGCACCAGAAGAAGTAGCAGCAGCAGCAGCCCAGGGCAGCAGCAGCAGCAGTAACAGCTCCAGCAACTCGCAGAAGCTCTTCTCCACTTCTTCACCTGCCTTCTAGGGTTCATTAGGGTATATTTCTTGAACCCCATTTCGTGGTTTTCTTAAGTTGTGCATCGATTAGCTTCGATTAGTGTTAATTAGCTAGTTTTGTGCTAATTATGATGTTTTGTGTGGACTTTTGGATAATTGGTGATTGTGTTAGATAACCTAACCTATTTTAGTGTTAATAGGGTCACTTCAACTGAGAAATACCCCAGATTATACTAAAATACTATAGGGTTTGCTTTTGTGCAAATTAGTGATTTTAAAGCGATATGTTGGCAATTTGGAATCTGCTTTTGACCCGGACCCTTCAGAACAAAATTGAGGAAACTGGAATATGCTACCTAGGTCTGGATTTCACCACAAGGGAACGAGCCACCTTCTCCCTACCCAGGCCGCCAATTTATCCAATCTGGCCGCAAATTGCGGCCAGGAAGGGGACAGGGGTGTTGGGGTCTTGGCTAGGGTTCTCTTCTGTGTTGTCTGGTGTTTTGGCATGTCTAGTTTTGTAAGATTTGACCTGTAGGAAAATCTGGGACAATATATCGTTTTTGTGTCCGTTGTGTTTGCGCGATACGCGCGATACGTGAGTGGGTTCTGTGATCCAGCGAATCATGGCGTGTCGCGATGGTTTTAGACGCGTATACACACGATTCAGCGTATCGTGCACACGCGCGTTTAGTTCGCGACGCGAGTTTCTCGTTTTGGTTCGATATCGCGTTTTGCGGAATATTTGGCTTATATATGATTTCCATGTCTTATTTGCAGGTTTGCAGGCAGGGACTACGGACACTACTACAGGGGGGAGCAGATGGTAGGATTCACCTAGCGTGGAGCGTAGGTGAGTAGATTTAACATCTACAGGGGAATCGCCCGCATGGCGTTATGCGTCTGGGCTAGGATTCAAATACCTGTCGCACATTCTACGTCATTATAGAATTGCGCCTTTACTTTATTTCCTTGCTATAGTTATACTGTGACTAGCAGCCGTAGGACACTGCACATATTATTGACGGTTCATGTTGCACGAGCACGGATTGTATGCTACACACACACCGTCAATAATTGCCATGTCACACACTACCCCTTATAGATACTATTGCTTACCACACATGACATCTAGCTTATCGGTATACATATAGTGTATCATACCTTTAGTGATAGGTACATTTACACCTTGCGATACAGCTACAGGTATACCTTTTACATATTTTACTTATACCGGGGGGATATCTTACTCATATTCTTCTTATACCCAGGGGGGTATACGACATCAGTTCTTGTAGGTAGATACCTATACACTGCTACACCTGTATGTTTCATGCATATTCAGTTGCAGTACATATTTACCTTTACTGGTGTTACTTAGCTGTACCTTATTGGTTTCGCATACATCTGGTTTCAGCTACATATTCTCATTTATATGCTCGCATTTCAGATATATCGCATATATTTATTCCTGGATTTGCGCATTGTTATTGGGATTTTAGATAATGTTTTCTGGATTTGGGAACCGCGGGAGTTCATGAAATTATGCATACATTGAAAAATCCGGTTTCCTTGATATGATATTTGCGCATCCACCATGAGCTTTATCGGTGCTGATATGTATATACCCCTACGAGGAGGCGTCGAGGCCGTAGAGGGTACATGGTGGGGCCCGGTATGGTTCCCCTCGGCAAGAAGATCGATGGATTTTGCCGATTGAGCCTGGAGGCGGGCTAGTACCTACCGGTGACAGTACTGATGACTCGGCGGGGGTCATGGAGACACCGTTGGGAGTCATGCACGTATGCATACGTCGAAAGGCGAGGGTCAGAGCTAGGCACTCGTGCTTTCGGGACAGCGTATGATACGTACCTATCAGGATTTCTGTGTCGATGCTTGGCACATTGTTTTCATGATATTTCTTGTAATACCTTTGTATATATAACAGGGGATTAGTCATTGTTATATATACCCTTATACCAATATTAGTGGAATGGGACGCTAATATATGTGTATTGCCCCCATCATATTTATTTCTGCAAATATATATATATACCTTAGGATGTTAGAAACTTACTTGAGATTCGACTTGGGATATATGTGATTCATTGAGATTGGTTATTGGATATGAAAGAGATTGTTGATTGTACATTCGGGATATAGGAGATTACTCGATATTGTACATTGAGGAGATGTGAGACTTATATGATGTGAGAGCCCAGTTTGGGGGCTGATTTGAGGAATCGTGGATTTGAGTGTCTTGATGGATTATGATCCTGCCACGATGTCAGGTTTCCGTGGAAATGACATATTCCACCCTATACCTCACACTTATCTACTTTATGCACAGATTCATATATTGGTAGTACCTGTTAGTGTACCCTTATGATAGTTGCATACTTACCTTCTCACATCCCTATTGCATGGTTATTGCATATTATTGTCATGTTACTATTGCTTCATATATTGATTGTACCTGCTAGTGTACTTTCCTCTATTCAGCATTTGCATGTTATGTTATTACTGTAATCGCATATCTTAGATTCATGCTGTACGTGCATTCCTGCGATTACCTGCATATCTTATCTACTATTCACGAGTTGGCAACTCACCCCCGTTGTGCCACAGGTGTTTCAGGTTGTTTCCCAGAGTAGTCGAGGCAGGCTATTCAGCTTTTCAGCTATCATCTTTTGCTACAGATACCGCATCAGCTCACAGCACTGTTTTGCTTAGGTGGGTTTTTGGTGGTTATCTGTATTTTTGTATTGTACATTCGTTGTATTTTGTACTCTCCATCTACTATTGTATTGTTGACTTAGAGACTTGGTGAGGACGTTCTTGTATATTAATTGTGGATTTGTTGTCTTTTATATACAGCTTTCTCTCTATTGTCCTTATTTTTTCGCTATAACTTCATATTTTTGTGGTGTATTCATCTTGGCTGGTTTTTACAAAAAGGGGTGTTGCTAAAATTTTAAAGAAATAAAGTAGGACTTTTAATGAATTTGGGTTGCGATTTCAAATGTTTCAAAATCTTATATTATCTTTTCCGTATTTTTTTGGTTTAGATTTCTGGGTTTTGGATTTCTTTTACTGCGCTACGTCTTTAGGCGTTGCGTAATATTAGGGCCGTCACGGGCCAATTTTTGGGTCGTGACAAAGTTGGTATCAGAGCGCTAGGTTTTACCTTTCGGAGTGTAGGATGACCTTAGTATGATGGAGTAGGTAGCTTAAGTAGAGTAACGTAGTGTGTGTATGTCTGCAGCATACCCACAATGCGGTACCTTGCATTAAGTGACCTAAGTACAATTTTCTTTAAATTCCTTCCTTGATGATCCATATCCTTGAGATTCGATTTCCTTATTCTTGTCGAATCTTATCTTATATCTATTTATAGCCTTGCCGCCGATGACTATGGGGACTCAGAGTGATGCAGCGAGGGCCGAGGTCAGAGTTGGCTCGGGTGAGACGAGTACTGACCAGGATGGCACTCTAGTTGCACAGGTACAGACGGATCAGCCTACGACTTATACTATGGATAGACTTTTAGTAGAGATGCAGGACTTCCGCCAGACTATGAGTTCATTGGTTGATGTCGTTCGGGAGCTACGACAGGAGGTTGTTACCCCTGTTACTCAGTTGTCACTTGCGATCAGCATGCAGCAGTCCGTCACCTACATGGCACCAGTGGTTGCAGCTCCAGTTGATGAGGCACATATTACAGAGGCTCAGAGAGTTCCAGGACAGTGGAGGACTCGTACCAGTGTACCAGCCCAGAGACAGAGGTTTGGTCGTCGGGACAGATTTCGTGGCCGTCGCGGGAGTAGCAGAGGCTTAGGACGAGGACAGTCGTTCAGCTCTCAGCCCCAGGATGGTCAGCAGTCAGCGCGTGGATGTTTTCGATGCGGAAGCCTTCAGCACTTCGTCAGGGATTGTTCCTTAGCACCTCGTCATGATCGCTTTCCGAGAGGCCGTGGATGTGGAAGATTTGCTCAGAGGGCTCAGTCTACCAGAGGAGTTCATCCAGCTGTGAGTAGAGGGCAGACACAGGAGTTTGCTTCTACTCATCGGCATGCGCAGACGTCCAATGTGGAGTTTTCAGGTATCTTTTATTTATATGTTCTTTTGATGTATCCGTTTGTTTTCATGCTTGTACCGTGGTTGGGTAGATTAGTCGTAGTGGTGTTAACTTCTGTCAGCGATTCTTTTGTTGCGCGACACGTATTTCAGTTGTGTGCCAATCGGATAGGAGATAGAGATTCGTCCGTCGTTTTGGTCCTTCTAGAGATGTTGGATTTGACGTTCTCCTGGGCACGGACTGGTTAATTACGTGCTAGGCGTCTGTGGACTACCGCGAGGAGACAGTCAAGTTAGGTTTTGTTTTCCCCGGCAAGTCAGTTCTTGTTGTGCAGGTGGATAGTGGTGCCGCCCCTCACAGCTTGAATTCAGCCTTTTTCGCTAGTCGGCTTCTAAGGAGATGTCGTGAATTCTTGGCGTTCATTCGTGATACCGGAGCCACAGTGGGATCGTTGGACCGGGTTCCTTTCGTGCGAGAGTTTTTCCGACGTTGTTCCGGATGAGCCGGCGAAGCTTGGGAGCGAAAGGATCAGCTGCAGAGTTGTGGTTTGGGGAGTTTTGTGCGTCTGAGTGTTTCGCTTTTGGAAGCTCCTAATTCTGTTCGTCGAGGACAAAGACGGCAGTTTAGGGTTGCGTATCGACGGATCGTCAATTGAACCGGCTAACGGTGCGGATAGGTATCCTTCATCTCGCTGTGATGATTTCTTCGATCAGCTCCAGAGTGCGAGACATTTTCCAAGTTTGTTTGGGATCAGGTCATCATTATTGCGGATTCAGGGTGATGGCATTCCGAAGACTGCCTTATGCGTGCTACGGGCTTTGTGTGTATCAGTGAGTCGTTGGATTCCCTGATGCCCTAGTAGAATTCGTAGATGTGATGAACCAGATTTCTTCAGGCCGTTTCTCGACCAGTTTCTGTTGTGTTATTTACGACATTCTGGTCTATCTAATGTGTCTTGAGGGACAGTAGTAGCACTTGAGGATTTGTTATGCAGATACTGGGAGAGTACCAGCAGTTTGCTAAATTCTCAGAGTGTTTCTTCAGGCTTGTTTTGTGTTGACTTCTAGGTCTTGTAGTCGCGGGAGACGGTTTTGTATGTTCCCGAGGGAGATCGTGGCCGTACAGCTTAGGCCCAGACTTGTGTGCTGGACGGAGATCCGCATATTGTTAGGCTTAGCAGGTTTTACCACCGTTTCATGCAGGATTGCTAGAGTAGTGCTGCACCGTCGACTGAATTGACCGGAAAGGAGGTTTCTTTTCTGTGGACTGAGGCATGTGTACGGAGTTTTCGGCAGTTGGAGATTCGGTTAACAACTGCATCAGTTCTTTCTTTGCTTTCTGGTTCGGGCAACTTTATTGTTTAACTGTAATGTTTCTTGAGTGGGCTCGAGTGTGTACTGAGGTGACACTATAGAGTTATCGCTTTTGCTTCCCTACATTTGGAGGAAGTACAAGGAGGATATTCCACTCATGATCTAGAGATGGCCGCGGTGGTTTTGTGTTGGAGATTTGGAGACACTATCTGTTCGAGAGTCATGTCAGATTTTCACGGACTACCAGAGCTTAATGAACATCTTCCTGCAGCGGATTTTGATTGTTGTGTTAGTCTTCTACAGATTTACAGTTTTTGTGTGATCGTTGAGTATAGCTTAAGTTCGTCTCTACGGAGGGGACAGCTTGCTCATGTCCGCGCCCGACCACTTCCCTTAAATCGTTTTCGCGAGACACTACCCGTCGATGCTCGTACGTCAGAGATACTTGAGCATATTCGGCTGGGTAATGATTCGGAGACCTTGAATTGTGACAATGGTGTGCTAAGTTAGGGACGCGTTTGTGTACCTGACATCATCGGGTAGAGACGTGTAATCCTAGAACATGCACATCTGTCAACTCTCTATATGCATTCAAGTTCCACCAGCTTTGGCGTGACTTATGAGATAGTTACGAGTGGACAGGGATGTAAAGAGAAGTTTCAGGTTTCGTTTCAAGGTGTCAGTCTTGTTGTGTGCTTGAGTCGAGCATCTGAGGCCGGTTGGAGAGTTGCAACCTTTTACCATTCCGAAGTAGGAATGGGAGCAGATCTCCACGAATTTCGTTATGGTTCTACCCAAGTTTAGTCAGGGTGTGACTCCATTCGGATTCTTGTCGTCCGGTTTTACTCAATGTGCTCAGTTGTTTTGTTAAGCTGTGTGTTTGTATTGTTTGTTGTCAGCAGTTGGGGATCGTCACTCACCATCGTTAGGGTTCTCCTTCGATCGCTGTTATCAGGAGACACTCCAATTGGCCACCTTTAGGTTTAGGGGTTAGGTCGTGTCGATCACCGGTCTATTGTTTTTCTAACTCTACGTAAATAGGACTTTGGGACCCAGCTATGTCTAAAGACTTCGGAGATGATCCAATTGATTCAGGTCAGGATGGGAATTGTCCATTGCGAACTGAGGTCTTATGCCGACTGTGTTAACCATAGACTCGAGTTCACAGGGACAGATCATGTATTCCTATGGACTTTCCGATGAATGACGTGTTGGATTTTGGGAAGCTTATCCCAGGATTTAGGTCTTTCTGAGATCCTATAAGCGAGTTAGTTTCGTTGCCTTTAATTTGGCTCTTCCGCCCAGATTATTGGATTTTCACCCCGTATTCCTTGTGATGATACTTTACAATTACCTTCATGACCTTTCTCACATGATTTAGCACCAGACATTTTGGCTTGGATGCGATCTTTCGTTCACCCGCAGCCAATTGTGTTAATGGCTCAGCAGGTGGAGGAACATCGGTCAAGGGTCTTGCTATCTGTGGAAGGTTTCCTTGGACGTAGCCGTATAGTGAGGTAGTCACTTGGGAGGCTGCGAGCGAGATTTGAGGATTTTAATCTTCTCTTTGAAGGTACGCGTAGCAGTATAATTTTTTAATTCGGGGACGAATTTCTTTTAAGGGGGGAGATTGTAACACCTTAGAATGTGTTTTGTAGCTAATTATATTTTAATGTATAGTTTTCAATAAAAAGTTTACCAAATTAAGTTTTAAATATTTTATCCTATTTAATGAGTATTTTATTAGAATTTTGTTAGGCACACACACACTTGTGCATGATAACTAGGGTTGTTTTTGGGGTTAAACATGATTAGCAATCATGGTTAACTAACCATTTGTCTTAAGTTAGTTTTATGATTAGTTTAAGAGTTATGGTTGTATTTATTCATGGTTGTTTTAAAAATGAAAATGAATTTGAAATGGAATTTTAATATTGTTTGAATGGTTGAAATGTTGACTTTGTGTGAGAGAGGGGGCATGGGAAGCATGGTGTGAGTCATGCCTCATTATGAGGGAAGAGAAAGAGAGTGGAGGGGTTTTTTGCATTTCCTCTCATTTCTCTCTTTGTTCTCTCTTTTCACTCACTCTCTCACTCACACACACACACACCCATCACCATCTTCAGCAGCAGCCACAGCAGGAACAACAACAATAACAGCAGTAGCAGCAGCCTCATTAGCAACAGCAACAGCTAGCAGCAGCTCGAGCTCAAGACAACACCAACACCAGCTCGAGCAGGCAGCAGCAATAGCAGAGGCATCAGCATCATCATCTTCAGCAGCAGCATCATCATCATCATCTTCAGCAGCAGCAGCATCACCATCATCATCTTCAGCAACAGCAGCAGAGAGCATCAGCAGCAGCAGAGAGAGGCAGCACCAGAAGAAGTAGCAGCAGCAGCAGCCCAGGGCAGCAGCATCAGCAGTAACAGCTCCAGCAACTCGCAGAAGCTCTTCTCCACTTCTTCACCTGCCTTCTAGGGTTCATTAGGGTATATTTCTTGAACCCCATTTCGTGGTTTGCTTAAGTTGTGCATCGATTAGCTTCGATTAGTGTTAATTAGCTAGTTTAGTGCTAATTATGATGTTTTGTGTGGACTTTTGGATAATTGGTGATTGTGTTAGATAACCTAGCCTATTTTAGTGTTAATAGGGTCACTTCAACTGGGAAATACCCCAGATTACACTAAAATACCATAGGGTTTGCTTTTGTGCAAATTGGTGATTTTAAAACGATATGTTGGCAATTTGGAATCTGCTTTTGACCCGGACCCTCCAGAACAAAATTGAGGAAACTGGAATATGCTACCTAAGTCTGGATTTCACCACAAGGGAACGAGCCACCTTCTCCCTACCCAGGCCGCCAATTTATCCAATCTGGCCGCAAATTGCGGCCATGAAGGGGACAGGGGTGTTAGGGTCTTGGCTAGGGTTCTCTTCTGTGTTGTCTAGTGTTTTGGCATCTCTAGTTTTGTAAGATTTGACCTGTAGGAAAATCTGGGACAATATATCGTTTTTGTGTCCGTTGTGTTTGCGCGATACGCGCGATACGTGAGTGGGTTCTGTGATCCAGCGTATCGCGGCGTGTCGCGATGGTTTTAGACGCGTATACACACGATTCAGCGTATCGTGCACACGCGCGTTTAGTTCGCGACGCGAGTTTCTCGTTTTGGTTCGATATCGCGTTTTGCGGAATATTTGGCTTATATATGATTTCCATGTCTTATTTGCAGGTTTGCAGGCAGGGACTACGGACACTACTACAGGGGGAGCAGATGGTAGGATTCACCTAGCGTGGAGCGTAGGTGAGTAGATTTAACATCTACAGGGGAATCGCCCGCATGGAGTTATGCGTCTGGGCTAGGATTCAAATACCTGTCGCACATTCTACGTCATTGTAGAATTGCGCCTTTACTTTATTTCCTTGCTATAGTTATACTGTGACTAGCAGCCGTAGGACACTGCATATATTATTGACGGTTCATGTTGCACGAGTACAGATTGTATGCTACACACACACCGTCAATAATTGCCATGTCACACACTACCCCTTATAGATACTATTGCTTACCACACATGACATCTAGCTTATCGGTATACCTATAGTGTATCATACCTTTAGTGATAGGTACATTTACACCTTGCGATACAGCTACAGGTATACCTTTTACATATTTTACTTATACCGGGGGGATATCTTACTCATATTCTTCTTATACCCAGGGGGTATACGACATCAGTTCTTGTAGGTAGATACCTATACACTGCTACACCTGTATGTTTCATGCATATTCAGTTGCAGTACATATTTACCTTTACTGGTGTTACTTAGCTGTACCTTATTGGTTTCGCATACATCTGGTTTCAGCTACATATTCTCATTTATATGCTCGCATTTCAGATATATCGCATATATTTATTCCTGGATTTGCGCATTGTTATTAGGATTTTAGATGATGTTTTCTAGATTTGGGAACCGCGGGAGTTCATGAAATTATGCATACATTGAAAAACCCGGTTTCCTTGATATGATATTTGCGCATCCACCATGAGCTTTATCAGTGCTGATATGTATATACCCCTACGAGGAGGCGTCGAGGCCGTAGAGGGTACATGGTGGGGCCCGGTATAGTTCCCCTCGGCAAGAAGATCGATGGATTTTGTCGATTGAGCCTGGAGGCGGGCTAGTACCTACCGGTGACAGTACTGATGACTCGGCGGGGGTCATGGAGACACCGTTGGGAGTCATGCACGTATGCATACGTCGAAAGGCGAGGGTCAGAGCTAGGCACTCGTGCTTTCGGGACAGCGTATGATACGTACCTATCAGGATTTCTGTGTCGATGCTTGGCACATTGTTTTCATGATATTTCTTGTAATACCTTTGTATATATAACAGGGGATTAGTCGTTGTTATATATACCCTTATACCAATATTAGTGGAATGGGACGCTAATATATGTGTATTGCCCCCATCATATTTATTTCTGCAAATATATATATACCTTAGGATGTTAGAAACTTACTTGAGATTCGACTTGGGATATATGTGATTCATTGAGATTGGTTATTGGATATGAAAGAGATTGTTGATTGTACATTCGGGATATAGGAGATTACTCGATATTGTACATTGAGGAGATGTGAGAATTATATGATGTGAGAGCCCAGTTTGGGGGCTGATTTGAGGAATCGTGGATTTGAGTGTCTTGATGGATTGTGATCCTGCCACGATGTCAGGTTTTCATGGAAATGACATATTCCACCCTATACCTCACACTTATCTACTTTATGCACAGATTCATATATTGGTAGTACCTGTTAGTGTACCCTTATGATAGTTGCATACTTACCTTCTCACATCCCTATTGCACGGTTATTGCATATTATTGGCATGTTACTATTGCTTCACATATTGATTGTACCTGCTAGTGTACTTTCCTCTATTCAGCATTTGCATGTTATGTTATTACTGTAATCGCATATCTTAGATTCATGCTGTACGTGCATTCCTGCGATTACCTGCATATCTTATCTACTATTCACGAGTTGGCAACTCACCCCCGTTGTGCCACAGGTGTTTCAGGTTGTTTCCCAGAGTAGTCGAGGCAGGCTATTCAGCTTTTCAGCTATCATCTTTTGCTACAGATACCGCATCAGCTCACAGCACTGTTTTGCTTAGGTGGGTTTTTGGTGGTTATCTGTATTTTTGTATTGTACATTCGTTGTATTTTGTACTCTCCATCTACTATTGTATTGTTGACTTAGAGATTTGGTGAGGACGTTCTTGTATATTAATTGTGGATTTGTTGTCTTTTATATACAGCTTTCTCTCTATTGTCCTTATTTCTTCGCTATAGCTTCATATTTTTGTGTTGTATTCATCTTGGCTGGTTTTTACAAAAAGGGGCGTTGCTAAAATTTTAAAGAAATAAAGTAGGACTTTTAAAGAATTTGGGTTGCGATTTCAAATGTTTCAAAATCTTATATTATCTTTTCCGTATTTTTATGGTTTAGATTTCTGGGTTTTGGCTTTCTTTTACTGCGCTACGTCTTTTGGCGTTGCATAGTATTAGGGCCGTCACGGGCCAATTTTTGGGTCGTGACAGAGATGCTAAATAAGGTGCGAAGGAATTCCCCTACTGCGGTGCTAAAGAAGTCTCCTCCCCCACTAAAAAGGGTTGCGGAAATAAAGTCAGAACAGCCCCGATCCCCGCAACGGCTGTCTTCTAAAATCTATAAGGTTTGGCGACAGGCCCGAGACTCGATGATCGATCCAAACTTCTCCCGCCAGCACAAGAAGCTGAAAATCCAACCGGAAGCCAGTCACCAGGTTAAACCACGAAAGGCTGTCTGGGTGCCCACCTCAACGGCCCCCTCAACTTCCACTGCTCATAAAAGGAGGAAGTCAGAGAAGATCCTCCGGCCTGCAACGACAGCTAAAGGCACTAAGCCCAGACGCCCTAAGGCTGGGGGCAGGATGGTCCACACCGTATACATGGTGTCAGGAAAGGAAGACAGCCGTGCGTCTACAGGTCATAGACCACTTACACGGTCGGTGACCAAAGCTCAGGAGCAACAACAAAAGCTCCAGGAAATAATGAATGCTATGGCCGCACTTACCGGGCCAAAAGAAAACCCAGAAACGTCCTCGGACGAACGCCAGGAGGAAGAAACCGACGCCGAATTCCTTCGCCGGATACTGGAGAAGAAGGACAAAGAGGCTGCTGAACAAGCAGCCAACATACAGCATATGGGCCTTCTCTTCCAAGATATGATAGGAATGATGATCCAACAGGACCCACCCGCCGAGGATCCCCCAATCGTTCTTGAAGACGACCGAGGAGAAATGTCAAATCCACCACCGGCCCTCTCAACGGCCAAGGAGGAGACAATCTCTAAGGCTGATTTGGTCGACTATATAGCCCAGCAAATCCGGGTTCATCACGCGACTGAGGCAGCTGGGCAAATCGTAAAAACGGGCCGGCCGTATCCAAGCTGGTACGACCAAATCAAATACCCGCCGGGTTATACAATACCAAAATTCCACGTGTATAAGGGGACCGGCAATCCCCATCAACATGTTGCCCAGTTCAGGGCCCTTTGCGGTAACACCGGCGGTGATGATAAACTGTTGTTTCGCCAGTTCGTGGGCAGCTTATCAGAAACAGCGTTCGAATGGTATTCGGAACTCCCGAACGATTCTATCAAGACGTTCGCTGAAATGGAGTTGCTATTCACTCAGCGATTCGCAAGCGCCAGCGAACGCACTCTAATAACGGCATTGATTAACGCCAGGGTAAAACAAGGCGAAACCTGGGTCCAGTATGCTATATGCTGGCGGAATTTGTGGTCGAAATGCGAGCAACGCATTGAGGAAGCACCCGCAGTGGGCATGTTCGTGGGAACCCTAGACCCTCACGCAACTATCTCCCAGTTTATGATGTTCTTTAAGCCAACCACGTTCCAGGCTTTAATCGACAAGTTGGCTCAGATGGACCAGATGGGTCATAGACCACCTCCCCCAAAGTCGGAACCTCGGAATGACAAGGGTAAAGGAAGGGCAACCTTCGTCGCGAATTCCCAGCAGCAACCCAACGCCCCGAAGCTGGCAGATCAATTGGAAGAAAGACGCCGGTATTATAATAAGAAGATGAAGCGTCCCTACTCGTTCCCACGAGACAAGACGAAACGGTTATTTGAGCTGGCAGTACGCAACAGACTTATAAACCTACCAAATCCAAGGCGACCGCCACAACCTACTGAGGTGAATAACCCTAACTATTGCCCTTACCATCAAACGGTAAGTCATCCGATTGAGGATTGCTTTGTCTTCAAAGGATGGATTGAAGATCAATACCTCCAGGGGAAGTTTGCACTGTCCGAAAAGTAGAAGGTGAACCCACCACAGCCGCATACTCCTAAAAAAGCAGATACACCGGGGGCAACCTGTTCCTTTATTGAAGAAGCTCCATGGGAGGTCGTGCTGTCAACTAAAACCAAAAGAATGCTGAGAGACCTTCATGCGTGCCCTGCGATCGAATGGAAGGACCCTCTTGAACCTCAAATTATCGAAGGGATGTTGAAGCCCCGCCCAACTATGAAGACTCGTGATAATGGCCCAAATACTCACACCCAACCATCAAAATCTTCGAAGAAAAGGAAGAAGAAATCCAAGAAGCCCGTGAAGCCTGGAGACGAGCACACGAACGTGCAGAAGCAAATCGACGCGCTGGAAGAGTACAATCAAAAGGCGCGAACTCCTGTCACACTGCAAGAGTTCCTCAGCCACATCTTTCAAGAGGACGATGATGGAGAGAGCTCGTCGGATGAATCCGAGGGATATGTGGCGAGTTGTAACGTAATCTCCCACTCGTTTACTGACGATGAGAAAACTCCTGGCACTAGGAAACTAGGGACAGAGCCTGAACCAGAGCGCGTGTGGCCAACAGATGAAATGATCAACATCTTTCTAGACGAGATTCGTCTAAAGAGTAAAGCGGATCAAGAGCGTGAGATGGCCGCATCGGAAGGAGCCAAATGCAGGCGACTGAACGAAAGAGATGAAGCACTCCCGCCAGATCGAAAGGCATCCGATGCAGACAAGAAGATATTTAAGACAAGAAAAAGGTTTGCCAAAGCCATGTCAATGGGAATGAAGCTACCACCCTCGGAAGAAAACACGCTCAATGGGGTGGAGAGGCACCCTGATTATTGCGCATATCATCAGAAAATTTCACACCTCACGGAGGAGTGCGACGCCTTTATGATATGGTGGCAAGGATATGTTGCTCATCGGTAACATTTTAAGCGCATGAAACGCAAGATTCGTCGGGAACGAAGGAGTACTGCCGACGGGCACAACAGAACTATTGGCAGTTGTTACATGGTTAACGCCGGGGGGTCACAAGTTCTCACCTTTGGGAGCGACTCTGATGAAGAAATGGCTCTGGGCCCTCTCTTTAAAGAATCCGTTTTAGGGAAAGAGGAGAAATCGGAGGCCTGCGAGAACATTCAGCTGCGCAATCGCACGCTCCCGGAAAAGATTCTCGGGCCCGCAAATAGAAAAGATAAGGGAAAGGAAAAGGTCACTGAGGATATCACTTTAGATGACCAAGTTATGAAAGAGCTGGCTGCCAAAGACCCTCCCAGGAAGGGTAAGGTGGACTACAACATCCTAGCGCACCTAAGGAAGCTACCTTCTCAGCTTAGCATTCTCGATGCCCTCCTATTATCAAAAGAAGCGCGAGATTCACTAATTAAGGCGCTACAAGAACCCGAGCAATTCCAAGCCTTCCTCGCCACTGAAAGGATGAAGGATGAACTGGAGGAAGTGCGTACGGCCGACATCACTTTCGGTGACGAAGACCTCCTTCTCGGGACGTGCGACCACAACCGTCCCCTATATGTCTCTGGATACTACCATGATATCAAGATAGGCAAGATCCTAGTGGATAATGGATCCTCCGTTAATCTCCTTAACGTTCGGGTGTTAAAGGAAATCTGCATGAGTATGCAACACCTCGCTCGTGACAAAATTACCATCTCCGGTTTCAATTCACAATCGTCACGGACTCTCGGATCCGTGATACTAACATTAAGCTTTGGACTACTCGTCACAGACATCAAATTCCATGTCATTGACGCCAAGACCTGCTACAACGCCTTGCTTGGTCGTCCTTGGCTACACGAGTACAACAGCATCCCTTCTACACAACATCAGTGTATGAAGTACTTTAAGGATGGTTTCGAGTATACCGTAACAGGTGAGCTAAACCCATTTTCCGTGAACGAAGTCCGCAAATACGAAGATGCGAAGTACTTTTTGCCAGATTTCGAAGATACAGAAAGGTGTCGCAAGCCGGAGAACAAAGCCGCCGCCGCCATCCCTGTTTTCGGGAGCGATACCGAAGAAGAAGAAGAGATAGTTTATGCCGGGCCATCTCAACGCAACAACCCGGGGACGTCCGCCCCCATGTTGGTCTTCGGAAGTGACTCGGAAGACGAGGTTAATGCCATGTTCTCCAATCGGCTGCCAATACAAGCACCCCCTAGCGATGATCAGAGTTTGCAAATCACCATGGTGCCGCGAGAACACTACAAGGATCTCGACACACTTCAAGCTCACAATGTGCAGGACCTGCAAACGTTTTACGTCCCTCCGAGGCAAAGGGGTGAGAAGGTAATCCTATTCTACCGATCCTCAGAGTCGAAAGTAGAGAAAGAGATCTGGCATGGCGCGGATGCTACACTCGACAGGCTCCAACCCATCCGTCTGCCCAGATACCATACAAATGGATTAAAGAGGCTATTGAAGCGCCAAGGAGTACCCTTAAAACAGACTGTTCGACAAGCTCGGTTCTACAATAGGATTTGGGATGTCCCTAGGACTCAACGCAAATTGCCCAACGGGAAAATGGAAACGCTTGGGCTTGGATACGTGAGAGCCGGAAAACGGGAACGGGCCCACAGTAGCTACGCTATATATACCTTTGATGAAGAAGAGGACGCCATGTCAGGAAATGCCAACCCCTCATCAAAACTAGATCCCGCGATTGAAGTGCCGAGTCCGTCGTTTGAAGAACGAATGGACAAGCTTATCAGGAAAGTGGGTCAAAAGTTCGGGAAGACCACAACCGCGAGATGGCCATCTACGAGAAGGCCAAGACGCAACGTCTATTTCAACAGGCAGCAAAAGATAAAGATGCTTATCCCTGTCAACCCGTTGTACGAACGGCCCGACGCAGAGGCAGAAATAAATCAAGAAGCGGAAAGAGGAGCCGACAACAACGACGCAGGATTAGAGAGTTACGTGATCGGGTATTGCGCGGCTCGGATTTGTCCCTCATAAAGAAGATGAGTCGAGCGTACTCCTTCCCCCGAGACAAGACGGAGAGGTTACTTAAGATCGCTATAAAACATCAAATGATCGCGCTTCCAGAATCTAGACACCCTGAGCAAGCTAACAAGGCTTCTCATCTGAGCTATTGCTCTTATCACCGAGCCATAGGACATCCTACCGAAGACTGCTTCACCTTCAAGAACTGGGTCGAGGACCAGTACCAACAGGGCAGATTCGCTTTATCCGAAGGCTGGAGGGTAACGCTGCCACAAAAGCACGAACCCAAAGCCGCAAAAACAGAACCAGATCCACCTCAGTCCTGGAAGCGGATTCGCACCTGTTATACGATTACGATATTAAAAGAAGAGCCCGAGAACATGGAAGACCTTCCCTGGTGCTTTGAGAACAGCGATGATGAGGTGATCTCAGAATTTCCGCCAGCTCCGAAAGAACTGGAAAACGGCATACATACTACTGCAGATAACCTCAAGAAGATTGAGTTGGGATCGGCAGATGACCCGCGACCGACATTTGTCAGCGAGCTGCTATCTGAAGAATGGATGGCTGCGTTAAAGAACGTGCTTCTACGGCATAAAGACTGCTTCGCGTGGAACTATTCCGAAATGCCAGGACTGGATCCGGAGATTGTTGTGCATAAATTAGCAATATCCCCATATATCAAGCCAGTCAAGCAGACGCCAAGGAGGATGCGACTCGAGCTTGAAATGAGCATCAACGCCGAAGTCAAGAAGCTGATCGATTCTGGATTTATCCAAGAAGTCCAGTATCCCGACTGGATCGCCAATATCATCCCGGTAATGAAGAAAAATGGGACGGTACGCATATGCGTAGATTTCAGGGACCTCAATAAAGCCTGTCCAAAGGATGATTTCCCAGTACCAGTAACCGAGCTAATGATAGATAACACGTCCACTCACGAGGTTTTCTCCTTTATGGACGGTTCATCAGGATATAATCAGATAAAAATGCATCCCGAAGACCAGAAGCACACCGCTTTCCGGACCCCTTTGGGTATATTCTGCTACAGGGTTATGCCCTTTGGTCTAAAGAACGCTGGCGCTACCTATCAAAGGGCCATGACAAAGATCTTCGACGACCTCATACATGACATCGTCGAGTGCTATATCGATGACCTTGTAGTAAAGAGCATGTCATACGAAGAGCATTTAAAGCATCTGGAGACTGTATTTCAACGCCTTCGGCAATATAATTTGAAGATGAATCCCCTCAAATGCGCGATTGGAGTCTCCTCGGGTAAATTCCTGGGATTCATCATCCGACACCGAGGTATCGAAATAGATCCATCTAAGATCAAGGCGATCATGGAAATGCCTCCGCCAAGAACCCTCAAACAGTTGCGGTCTCTCCAAGGGAAGCTCGCATACATCCGGCGATTTATCGCCAATCTTTCAGGCAAATGCCGTCCTTACAGCCACCTGATGAAGAAGGGAACTCCATTCGTTTGGAATCACAAATGCCAAGGTGCACTAGACGAGATCAAGCAGTACCTGCAGAACCCTCCGGTGTTGGCTGCGGCGGTCAAGGGAAAACCCCTCATTCTTTATACAACCGCCCTCGAAGGTTCCTTAGGCGCATTATGGGCACAAGAGAACGATCAAGGGAAAGAGAGAGGACTCTACTACTTAAGTCGAGTTCTGCTGGGGGCAGAAAACAACTACTCTCCCATTGAAAAACACTGCTTGGCGTTAATCTTCGCGATAACAAAACTCAGGCAATATGCGTTGGCGCACGAAGTCCGTCTCATCTCGAAGGTGGACCCTCTTAAATATTTGATGTCAAAGGCTATATTGACGGGTCGACTCGCTAAATGGGCGCTACTCCTGATGGAGTTCTCGATAACGTATCGACCTCTTAAGGCAGTGAAAGGCCAGGCCATTGCCGACTTCCTTGCTGAGCATCCAGAACCTGCCGGTTCTCCTCTGAACTGTGTGTTAGTTATATGTATGCCCTAGAGGCCATTACTGTACATAGGATGTATATTGTAGTGGATGCTGGGACATATATAGGGAGGACTTTCTTGCTCGACATGATAGTATGCTATCTGGTTACCCTTTGCTTTAACGTGTACACTGATTGTCTCTCTGTTACATGTTGGTAAAGCCCTTAGGATGTGTACTTGACTACCTGGACTATAATGCGGATCATACTAGTGGGGACATGGTAGTCCACAAGTACATCCTTCAAAGTCCCTAGTTGTGGGTGTATCGAGACGGGGCATCGATATTCCAGAGTAGACTAGCGTATACCTTCTCGACCCATACAGATGGGCGATGGATGATCCCATATCCATCGGTGTTTGACATCAGACATGATATACGAGTGCTCAGTGGAGACTGGGTACACTGGACGGACTCGCCGAGAACTCCCAGATGGTATTATACCTCACGTCAGATGGCAGTTCTCTGGTGACACTGGTACAGAGTAGTCTGTTGACCCGAGATCGTCATAGAGTCTTGTGTGGTTCCCACTGTGCTTTGATTTCCATCTTACCACGTCCAAGAGGGCGTGCAAAACGGTGGTTTTTGGGTACAGTCCCGAGTCACATGGAGGCAATGAGCGATAGGAGGGGATTCGTCTCTCCCGGTATAGGGAGTTGATGTTGCGCTGTGTTCGATTGGCTATAACAGGAAATCCCTGGCCAGGGTTGCTGAGATTTACTGGTAAGTGTTACCAGTAGTTTCTCGAATTGTTATAGACCTCATATCGACACGACTTATCGAGCTATTGGGGTCTGACGTTTACCACCCCTAGGCAAGATATGCGATATATCAGACGATCAGACCGGACTGTACGGTAGTGTTACTGGTTGGATTCACTGGAGTGTGAGCGGGCTTGCTCGTCGATCTTCAGATCGCTCAATACCCGGGTGGCCGTTACGTTTAGCAGACCGCTTGCGGCTTGTGGATGTTTGATATGATCATCATCCGCTGCCGGCGTATTGACGAGTCTTTAGAGTCCTACACAGAGGTTTCCTGGCTCAAGCGAAACGAAATAGGAGCGCATATGAGATATGTGCGGGACCGAGAATAATGCGTGTATGTGATACTGTATTTCATTCTCGCAATGTGACATTGATCGGTTATATGCGATATAGCCGGGTTATCGGATCAAGTGTTGATTCGATCAGATGTTACTGTAGATACTAGTCGGTTATATGTGATGTGACCGGATCGTTATATCAAGTGTTTGATTTAATGATTTAATGTATAATTATATATTTTATATATTACTTTGCATTAACTAGTATCGGTTCACTTTAGATGGATTTTCTCACTCGGATGTGCGCATTGTATATGCGATATATTTTTTGCGCACTTGTTTGTATCATGTTTGATGATACATGTTTACTTGGTTAAGTGTAAAGAATTAAACCATGGTTAAACTTATGATTAGGGTTTGATTTCCTTTTCTCATTTATTTATCTATTTATTCATTTTGGAAAATAGATGGAAAAAGGAGAAAAAGAATGGTGGCTTTTTTTGTTGTTTAGTGGAAGCTTCATGAAACCTTAACCCTAACCATTCCTTTAACCTTGGTCAATTCTCTACACATAACCATAGTTACAATTATGATAAGGATTGTTTTTCTTTTCTTTTCCAATTAATCTTATCATAATATTCTTCTTCTTCTTCCTTGAACAAAAGAAGAAACCTTGACTTCATCAATGGTGATTGATGAATTAGAGTGAGAAATCCAAAACTAAAGTCTACCCACTTCCTATTTCATCATCCTCTACCTCTTGCCAAGTAGTAGAGTGTGTTTCCTTCATAAGTTTTCAAGACTTGGTGAAGGTGGAGCTTGATTTAGCGATACCTCGACGTAGATCATCTTCGGCATGGACATCGACGACTTAGCTCGCCTATTCTCCGACGAAGCGACACTAGAGCCCGGATTTTGATTTGGACAGCGGAGACGACTTCGTTGCGGAGCCGTGGAGGTGGAGCACCGGATCTACAAAGGTTGTATTTCCGTATCTCTTAGTTAAGTGTTAACTAGTTTTTAGTTTCGCCTAGATTTCTAGCCAACGATCCGTACACTAGGGTTTCTCGGCACCATATTTTTGAAATTGGCATGGTAGATGCCTTTAGAGACCTCACTAGAGTGCCTAGGAACCCTACAGTGGTATCAGAGCCTAGCTAGAGCCTTAGGCGAAGTCTAGACGGATTTTGAACTCCGAACGAACCCGAAATCCTAACACACCCATGCTCTCTGTCCAATTTTCAAAAACTGGGATTTTTCCAAATTAAAAATATGCAGAAAATCAAGCAGGGTTTTCTAAGAATTACTGTAAATTTCGTGGGCCTAAGTCAACTTTTCCACCGTGGAACCGCGGCACGTGCTATGCATGGCGCGGCGGTTCAGCGGCGGTTTTGTCGTTTTGCGTATTTTGTTTTTCACAGTAATTCTCAGATTTCTGTGCTGGTTTTCCTGGGATATTTTAATATTTATTATACAGATGAGTTTTCAGGGGTTGTTTTGGGTTTTCATGAGTTCGATCGGATTATCAAATTTTGTCTGTGTGGCTTTCCGGATAAATTTTAGAATATGTTAAAAAGTTCGACTGGATATAAATACCCAATTTTTCCCCTGTCGGGAAATTTCCAAGTGTTGGATTTTTCCGAAGTTTAACAACGTTCTAAGTAGTGCAAGTAACGCGATGGACCCTCTAGAAGACAACAAACCTTAACTCGATTATGTGACCGTCTTGAACTGCCCTTTGAACCTTCGGGTTTGGGGCAGTACGGCGTGCCACATGTGAGGCGTTGGCTTGACCCTTCTACGGCTGGACCGTTGGTACTGAGGCACGAACAGAATGTTGTTAGACTTATTTCATGTGTTGACCTGTTTCGGGAAAACTTGGGTGTTCGAATGTTCAATCGGAAAGTTTAACATTTTCTGTTTATCCGGAATGGGATACAATAATTGGAATTCACAAGTAGTTATGTGATAACTGAATGAATGTTATAAATCTAGCGGTTTAGTCTCACTTGATCGGTTGCCACGGAATTTTGATGTGATCAAAAGTCCGTCGCAATCACGTAGCGTACGCGGATACTCGCCGGATAAAATTGATAGACAGCTTCACTCCATAGCCTCGACCAAGTGACTGTAGGAGAACCCCGTCGCCGAAAGCATCCGTCCGGGTGCTCGCGGCAGCGGTGTTCCGCCTTGGTGCACTTCGTCGACGGTATCAGGGGTGCGACCGTCTACTGAAGTTTGCGACGAGCATTCGATCAGGATGTCGGGAATCTTGTTGAATTGCCCGACTTGATATTGAAAAGAGTTTTCGATAATGAGACTAAAATGCGGGGTTTATAATTGTTAGGCATGCGATGTCTAAGGTATTCATTTGATTAGGCATGCGATGTCTATGCAGATTGCGGATTCCAACTGTTGTAGTTTTACACTTTCTTTTCTGTGACCGTAAGTGTAATATGTGATATCGCCGGTTTCGTTGCTATATGTCAACGACAATTGGGATGCGCATATTTACTTACGTTGATGACATGTGATGTTATGTGTTGCTGGATATGTTATATTGGATCGTCATGTTTGAATAGCCGGGGGTTTTTATGTGAGATGAGTGTTTTTCATTTTCATTCATGTAAAAACTTGTATGTAATATTCTTTTATTGGGGCACTTCCAGGTTGCGGAAGATGTCACCGTTTGTATATTATTTACTTTTCCGCACTAGGATAGACCCAAGGAGGAGGGCACAAGTAACCGGGTTCTAGAGTCCAGTGGGAGACCAACTCGAGGAGTCGAGTCCGGATCTCCTAACTCTAGAATTGGTAGGGTTGCTTGCCGCTCTCGTAGGGGTCTAGGGGTGTGGGTTTGGCTATTCATCACGACCGTGGAATCCGTGTTTTATACTGGCTCGTATTGAAAACACGGACGTCCTAGTATATCCAATATTTCATATGTTTCTTCTGCTGCGATATCTGTGATGTGATCATGTGATGTTCTGTGATAGATACAGTATATAGTATATATGATATATTATATAGACGTTACTTATGTTTTACACCCGCGCTAGCCCTGCCCCGCTCTGCCGTTAGTTACCTAACCTAACGGTGCACGATGGGACATCGAGTCGAATGCGGATGACATAAGTGTACGTCGTATTTATCTGTGATGTTTAGGTACTTAAATGATGGGACTTCATTAATGTGATTAATGAAATAAAAGAAACCTAAGATGTTGTAGAATCGAATTTCAAAATAAAACAGGTAGCTACAGTTCTTGCTTTGCACAGCGGTATATGCGATATATCCTGCACCTTATTCGATAAGGAAAGGACCGAGATCCCTTCACCGGGAGTGACTCCTTTAGCAATAACTGGCAGATGCTACACACTCGGTTTGTCTTTTGATTGCTTTTAAGAGTTTTTGCTTTGCACAGTGATATATATGATATATCCCGCACCTCATTCGACGAGGAAAGGACCGACGATCCCTTCACCGGGAGTGACTCCTTTAGCAAAACTAGAAAAGCCTCAAAAACACTCCATTTCAAACTTCATTCGATCCTACAACGATATCAAGTTCATTACGCAATAGGTTTTCAGAAAAAACTGTCGTAGCCCTCCGTCATTTCAGATAAGTACTAGTTAGTATTCATGCTGCGGTTGTTTGGCATGCGTCAAGGTATAGTGTACGGTAGCTAACTAGTGCTTATCTGCTAGCATACGATGCGATTGGATTAGGGTATTCGTACGGCGTTGTTTGGCATGCGTCAAGGGTCGTGCGGGTGGGTTTAATTCAATCAGGAAATGACGGGTTGAACTTGACTAGCAGACTATGGGTTGTTTGGCATGCGTCAAGGTCATAGCGAGCTAGGGGCAAAATATTATCGGGAATTTCAAGTGTTGAGATTTGCAATGAGATTGCATACCTTCTATGAGATAGTTGGATCCCGATACCCGCTGCGAGTAAGTGTTACTCCTGGGAGAGTTTTATACATTACAATTAGCCGATCAAGTAGGTGTCTAGAAAGGTGTCAACGGGGTTACGCCTCTGGGAAAACGAGGTTTACATTAATTAGGTTCGTGCGAAAGCACGGGGGACCTCCCTCAAAGTACCGACACTGGCCTGGCTGAAAGATTGGCGAACTTGTAGTGTGTAATTAATCCCGGCTAGTCTTTCCTTTTAGGGTTTGAAGGAAGATTTGATAAAAAGCAGTGGGAGCCATCCTGATTAGATAAAATTATAACCAATCTATTCTTGAAAGAGCGCACGCTGAGTGTTTTCTTCTCTCTCTCTCCTAGTAGCGACCATATCACGCCTTAATCAAGATAATAAAACGGATTATTGACCGAACCCGCTTGTTATACTGAGCTAGGGAACGTTGGTCCCGCTCCAACTTATAATTGTTATAAGACAGAGCAGGATATTGGGGATTACCAGAATTCCCGTGCCGCCCAAATGAAGAGAGTGCATGCTGATGCATCATCTTCGGGTGTGTTCATTATACAGAACTGTTTCTCAGTATCCTCCGCATCCTGGGTATATGATACTGGATCAGGATCCCAGATATGTAATCTGTTACATAGGGCTACAAAAGGGTAGAAAAACTGAGAACGGGTGATAAGTTTCATGAGACAGAAAACGGGGCAAGAGTTGCAGCCAAGTCTGTCGGTCACTGTCACCCTGTATTACCAATACATTGATTCTGAACAAATGCTATTAGATACCGAACCTGATATACAAAATCATATCAGTCTCTCTATTAGTAAAGAAATGATAAAATTTTGTATTGTTGGATAATGTTTTGAACATTTCCTATATCAAAAGTTGATCGATTCAGGCACGTTATCTAAAAGCATTGACGTTCTAAATCAAACTACAGTTCTTAGTATACGGAACACACACAAGAGGAAGAGTTCAGAAATGAACGAATTCTTCTTGAGGTATTGTAGACTAGGTCAGATCAATGTGACCCGACTAGCTGAAGTTACATTTAGATGTATATTTAAATCAGTTTGAATTTACATCTTGTGAAACTCGCCAGTCATGTCACAAAGATAAGATGACCATAGCCCTGTTAATTGGAAACAGAGAAAGAGTTGGTGAACTCTTGGGATGATACATGTTGATGTATGTAAGATCCCCTGTCTACACATGCCAGGATTGGTTCTTTATACTTCATTACGTTCTCTGATGATCTCTTTAGATTCAGACATATGTTCCTGTTGAAACACAAGTCTGAACCTTTTGAGATATTCACAGAATATAAGTTAGAAGTAGAGAACCAATACGGGTATAAGTATTATGTCCTATGATGAGATCAAAGAGGAGAATACTTGTGCATGGAAATCCTGGATTATTCTAAAGGAGAATGAGATTCTCTCTCAGCATTACTCCTCCGAATACACCATAGCACGATGGTATATCGGGGCGGAGCAATCACACCCTATATGATATGGTGTGCTCTATGATGAGTACTACTGAGTCACCTATTTCCTTAAGGGGGTTATGCACTTATGAAGCTGCATACCTATTGAATAGGGTTCGAATCAAATCAGTTGCCTACCACTTCATATATGATATGGAAAGGGAAGAGCCCATATCTTAAGTTAGTTAAGATTTGGGGTTGTCCGGCCTATGTCTATAAGCAAAATCCGGACAAGCTCGAGGCAAGGTCTGTTATGTAGAACTGGAAATGTTCCAGCTATACAAACTACAGCAGATGATTTGGTAGAACCAAAGGATTCAGTAGATTCCAACGAACCTCAGCCTCTCCGCCGATCTAGTAGGGTTCCTCACCCACCTGAGAGATACTTCTGTTTCTCTATGACAGTGGGAGCGAGGATTGCATCATGAGATGATGACCCAACTGTTTTCGAGCTGGCCATCAGGAGTGTGACTCTATAAGAATGGCTGGATGCTTAGAAATCTGAGATGGAATCCATGTACACCAACAAAGTATGGACTTTGGTTGCTATATCTGAAGGGTTAAATCCCCATCAGGAGCAAGTATATCTTGAGAAGATTACTTGGTGTGCATCGAAAAGTTGAGACTTTCAAAGCTAGACTTGTGAAAAGTGTGCATCATTGACCAGGTGTGGATAATGATGAAACCTTTTTCAAGTAGCTATGCTTAAGTCCATCCAGATCCTACTTGTCACGGCTACATACCATGACTACGATATCTGGTGGTTGGGTGTCATGACTGCTTTTCTAAATGATATTTTAGAAGAGTGCGTCTATAAGTACACAGCCAGAGGGCCTCGTAGATAGTGGGAGCAGCAGAAACATGTGCAAGATGCTTTATAGGATAAAGCAGGCATCGCGGAGTTGGAATATCTGTTTTGATGGATTAGTCAAAGAAGTTGACATCATCAAAATGGTAGATGAACCTTGTATAAACAAAAAGGTAGTAGGGAGTATGGTGACGATCCTCGTAGAGTACGTGGATGACATACTCTTGATAGGGAAGGAGTTTCCTATGCTACGCTCGATCAATCTCCGCTTATCACTAGGATTCTCCATATAGGATCAAAATGATACCTCCTAAATCCTGAGTTTTGGATCTATGAGATAGATTTAATTGGATGTTAGGATTCTCACTAGTTGTAGTGAGATGGTATCAGTTGATCCTGGGGAAAATCACTGGAAAGGTTCCAGGGTGATAAAGACGACTGAATGTCAGTCGTAGGCATTGTCTTTACCCTCAGTAAAGGGACGGTATGTTGGAAGAGTTCCAAGCTAGATACCGTGGCATACTAGACGATAAAGGCAGGATACATCGCTACTAAAGATGCTACCAAAGAGGCTGTTTGGGTGTATATTGGTTCATGAGATGAACTATGTTCCTCCCATTGTGTGACAATGGAGTTGTGGCTTATGCCAAGGAACGCAGGTCCCATCAGTGATCCAGACATATTCTAAGGCAGTATCACCTGATCATGGAGATGGTTGATCTCCAGGGGAATCGAGGTTTGGAGAGTAGACTCAGAGGACAACACGGCGGATCCACTCATGAAGGCCTGTTCCCAGAGAGAGACTTTTATGCGATGGTTGAGTATGAGATACTACAACCACTGCTACAGATGGCCCTAGTGCAAGTGGGAGATTGTTAGTTATATGTATGCCCTAGAGGCCATTACTGTACATAGGATGTATATTGTAGTGGATGCTGGGACATATATAGGGAGGACTTTCTTGCTCGACATGATAGTATGCTATCTGGTTACCCTTTGCTTTAACGTGTACACTGATTGTCTCTCTGTTACATGTTGGTAAAGCCCTTAGGATGTGTACTTGACTACCTGGACTATGATGCGGATCATACTAGTGGGGACATGGTAGTCCACAAGTACATCCTTCAAAGTCCCTAGTCGTGGGTGTATCGAGACGGGGCATCGATATACCAGAGTAGACTAGCGTATACCTTCTCGACCCATACAGATGGGCGATGGATGATCCCATATCCATCGGTGTTTGACATCAGAGATGATATACGAGTGCTCAGTGGAGACTGGGTACACTGGACGGACTCGCCGAGAACTCCCAGATGGTATTATACCTCACGTCAGATGGCAGTTCTCTGGTGACACTGGTACAGAGTAGTCTGTTGACCCGAGATCGTCATAGAGTCTTGTGTGGTTCCCACTGTGCTTTGATTTCCATCTTACCACGTCCAAGAGGGCGTACAAAACGGTGGTTTTTGGGTACAGTCCCGAGTCACATGGAGGCAATGAGCGATAGGAGGGGATTCGTCTCTCCCGGTATAGGGAGTTGATGTTGCGCTGTGTTCGATTGGCTATAACAGGAAATCCCTGGCCAGGGTTGCTGAGATTTACTGGTAAGTGTTACCAGTAGTTTCTCGAATTGTTATAGACCTCATATCGACACGACTTATCGAGCTATTGGGGTCTGACGTTTACCACCCCTAGGTAAGATATGCGACATATCAGACGATCAGACCAAACTGTACGGTAGTGTTACTGGTTGGATTCACTGGAGTGTGAGCGGGCTTGCTCGTCGATCTTCAGATCGCTCAATACCCGGGTGGCCGTTACGTTTAGCAGACCGCTTGCGGCTTGTGGATGTTTGATATGATCATCATCCGCTGCCGGCGTATTGACGAGTCTTTAGAGTCCTACACAGAGGTTTCCTGGCTCAAGCGAAACGAAATAGGAGCGCATATGATATATGTGCGGGACCGAGAATAATGCGTGTATGTGATACCGTATTTCATTCTCGCGATGTGACATTGATCGGTTATATGCGATATAGCCGGGTTATCGGATCAAGTGTTGATTCGATCAGATGTTACTGTAGATACTAGTCGGTTATATGTGATGTGACCGGATCGTTAAATCAAGTGTTTGATTTAATGATTTAATGTATAATTATATATTTTATATATTACTTTGCATTAACTAGTATCGGTTCACTTTAGATGGATTTTCTCACTCGGATGTGCGCATTGTATATGCGATATATTTTTTGCGCACTTGTTTGTATCATGTTTGATGATACATGTTTACTTGGTTAAGTGTAAAGAATTAAACCATGGTTAAACTTATGATTAGGGTTTTATTTCCTTTTCTCATTTATTTATCTATTTATTCATTTTGGAAAATAGATGGAAAAAGGAGAAAAAGAATGGTGGCTTTTTTTGTTGTTTAGTGGAAGCTTCATGAAACCTTAACCCTAACCATTCCTTTAACCTTGGTCAATTCTCTACACATAACCATAGTTACAATTATGATAAGGATTGTTTTTCTTTTCTTTTCCAATTAATCTTATCATAATATTCTTCTTCTTCTTCCTTGAACAAAAGAAGAAACCTTGACTTCATCAATGGTGATTGATGAATCAGAGTGAGAAATCCAAAACTAAAGTCTACCCACTTCCTATTTCTTCATCCTCTACCTCTTGCTAAGTAGTAGAGTGTGTTTCCTTCATAAGTTTTCAAGACTTGGTGAAGGTGGAGCTTGATCTAGCGATGCCTCGACGTAGATCATCTTCGGCATGGACATCGACGACCTAGCTCGCCTATTCTCCGACGAAGCGACACTAGAGCCCGGATTTTGATTTGGACAGCGGAGACGACTTCGTTGCGGAGCCGTGGAGGTGGAGCACCGGATATACAAAGGTTGTATTTCCGTATCTCTTAGTTAAGTGTTAACTAGTTTTTAGTTTCGCCTAGATTTCTAGCCAACGATCCGTACACTAGGGTTTCTCGGCACCATATTTTTGAAATTGGCATGGTAGATGCCTTTAGAGACCTCACTAGAGTGCGTAGGAACCCTACACTGTGATTTGCCGGATGAACATGCATTCGATGCGATCGGCGGCGGTGATACCCGATGGGAACTCTATTTTGACGGGGCATCTTCCATGAAGAAGCGCACACAATGTACCCCTATAATCAAATCGGGAGTAGGCCTCATCTTCGTAACCCCACAAGGAGGGATAATGCGCTTTGCTTTCTCCTTAACGGAATCGAGGACGAACAATGAAGCCGAATATGAAGCTTTGATAGCAGGCCTCGAGATCGCCCTTGACATGGGAATTGAAGACCTCTCTATATACGGGGATTCTCAACTGGTCGTTAGTCAAGTAAATGGTGACTACCAAACGTGCAAACCGGAGCTGGTGAAGTACGGCGAAAAGGTGCAACAATTATTGACCCAAATCCCCTCCTACACTTTGGAAAGTATACCATGTGCGGAAAATAGCAAAGCAGACGCGTTAGCTAAGCTCTCTAAAGAACTGGCTGACGAGAACCTCGATGATGTCAGAATCGTGGTACAAAGCCGTCGAGTGCTCGCCCCGGAAGAAATATCTCCGGAATTATACGAAGAAAAGGGGGCGACTGAGCAGACAACCCTACAAATAAAAGACCATGAGAAGGCCAAGGACTGGAGGGAAGTCTTCATAGACTACTTTAAGTCCCATCGAATGCCCGAAGAAGCGTCCTCAAGACATCAGCTCATGAAACGAGCTCTATTTTTCGCTTTTGTCAACAACACTCTATACAAGAGATCGTTTGATTCTCTGTGGCTGAGATGCTTAGGACCTGACGAAGCAGAAAGAGTCGTTCAGGAAGTTCACGACGGACTCTGCGGTTCTCACCAAGCAGGCCCGAAGATGAAATTGAAGATCAAACGAATGGGTTATTATTGGCCCACGATGGTCCAAGACTGCCTCAAGTATGCGAAGCAATGCCACTCGTGCCAGATTCATGGAGACTTTATCCACCAACATCCGAATCCACTATACCCAACGGTAGCTAGCTGGCCATTCGAAATATGGGGAACTGACATAGTCGGCCCCATCGAGCCAGCATCGTCACGGGGACATCGTTTCATCCTGGCGACAACTGATTACTTCTCCAAATGGGCAGAAGCAGTACCGTTGAGGGAAGTGAAGACGGAGAATATCCTCCACTTCTTCAAGACGCGCGTCATCTATCGGTTTGGAACCCCACGGCGGATTATCTCCGATAACGGGCCAGCCTACAGAAGCCATAAGATTAGCCGCTTCGCACAGCAGCACAATATAGACTGGAGATATTCTTCAGTTTACAATCCACGAGCTAACGGTCTGGACGAGGCCTTCAATAAGACCTTGACAAAGATCATAAAAAAGACGGTGTCCCGAAATAAGAAAGACTGGCATGAGAGGCTGCAAGAGGCCCTTTGGGCCTATCGAACTACGTTCAAGACGGCCACGAACACAACGCCGTACGCGTTGGTATTTGGGACGGAAGCAGTGCTCCCCCTCGAGATAGAGTTACCCTCTCTACGAGTGGCGGTCCACTACGAGCTAACGGACGAAGAAAATGCTCACCTTCGGCTCGAGGAGCTTGATGCCCTCGATGAAACCCGGCTCATAGCGCAACAAAATCTAGAGGCCTACAAAGCAAAGATGACGCGCTCATACGAAAGATTGACCAGGCCGAGGACATTCCGCCAAGGCGAACTCGTGCTAGTATTCAAAAGACCTATGATCCCCAATCGTGCCAAGCGGGGAAAAATTGAGCCGAACTATGAAGGCCCGTACATTATAGACAAGGTCTACCAGGGTGGAGCCTATGTACTCATTGACATGCATGGTGAGAGGCCTTTCAGGCCAATAAACGGCCGCTTCTTAAAGAAATACTATGCTTAATGAGTCAAGGCCTGGGTCAATGATAGATGACGACGACTATGTCTGCTCGCTATCTTCCTAAGCTCAGACCCTATAAGCAGTAGCCGACCTTCCCCTTAACGACGGACCGAAATGTCCTTAAACTAATAATGGACCGAAATGTCCTTAAACTAACGATGGACCGAAACGTCCTTAAACTAACGACGGACCGAAACGTCCTTAAACTATCGACGGACCGAAACGTCCTTAAACTATCGACGGACCGAAACGTCCCTAAACTACTACCGCAGCATCCTCAGGCTGACGAGATGAATAAAAAAAAGGAGAAAAAGAAAAATATATATAAAAAAATGATAAAAAAAACGGTATGTCCATAAGCGAAATGGGCACGGATGAAAATCCGAAAGGGCTCCGTGAGTAAAAACAGCAGGGCTACCGGCGAGTGTTCGTGAAAACCCGAAAGGGCCCGACCTTGTAAAAAAAAGAGAAAAAGAATAAAAAAAATCGGTATGTCCATAAGCAAAATGGGCACGGATGAAAACCCGAAAGGGCTCCGTGAGTAAAAAAAGCAGGACTACCGGCGAGTGTTTGTGAAAACCCGAAAGGGCGCAACCTCGTTAAAAGACACTTATAGGGTCCTCTCGACCTTGTGAGGAGAAACCACCCGCGTGAGATCCTTACGACTCACAAAGGAGCAACACACTTAGGGATCCCCACGATTCCTAAGGAGAAAATACACTTGCGAGATCCTCACGACTCGTAAGGAGAATTCTCTTATGGGACCCTCACGGCTCATAAGACTTGAAAGTCTTAAGTTACATAAACCTAAACCTGTTCTTAAGCAAATCCCCCACAATCTTCGATATTGCCCTACAAGGGGCTCAATACTGACCCTTGTATACAATCCACGGGCGCGAATAAACATTTCCCCAGCAAAGTCCCACCCGTGACTAGGGATATGTCCATATGATGAGCAACCATTGTAGGTCCTCTCGACCCATAAGGAGAAAGCCCTCTTGTAGGATCCTTACGACTTACAAAGGAACATACACTTAGGAATCCTCACGATCCCTAGGGAGAAAATACACCTACAAGATCCTCACGACTTGTAGGGAGAAATACCTTTGTGAGACCCTTACGGCTCATGAAGTCAAAAGCCTTGGTCGACAGGACCCTTGACCCTGTTTGCTAAGCCACCTTTGTTCAACATCGACAGAGGCAAATGATGATTCGCTCCTGGCAGCATCCCAGTTGTAGCGGTGCTGATGCTGAAATCGGTGTCTAAAATCCAAGCTTGCGGCGAAAAAAAGCTAGCGAGCCACGCATGCATACAAAATAGCCGAAATGATGGGGCAACTTGCAATAAAAAGCAGCAAGCAAAAATGTATGCATAAAAAATAGCCGAAATGATGGGGCAACTCGCAATAAAAAACAGCGAGCGAAAATGAAATAAATAGCCGAAATGATTGGGCACCGCGAAAAATAGCCGAAATGATAGGGCAATCGCGACCTCCGCGATATAAAAGCTGAAATGATAGAGCATCGCGGAAAAAGAAATAAATAAAAATAAAATTTATGCCCTACAGGTGATGTTCCATCACACCCTGTACACAATCCAAGGGCGTAAACAAAAAGGGAACATACCTCCCCCCCAGGTTTCACCAAAGAAAGAAGCTAAATCTCGACGGGTCACAAGCGACCTAGAAATCATCCCAACACTCGTCTCGTAACGACGGACACAACTTCAAGCTAAGCGGAATAGTGGCAACTCCCAGTTCCATGGCTCGGTGGTATACATATCGCCAACAGTCAAACCTCCATCCCATAAAATGCGAATACAATCAGCAAAATTCATGGTTACGTGGAACGCGGATAACGTCACTCTTTGATCCCGTGGAAAATGTCCAGAGCGGATCCTGGTCCTCGCAGAGCACAGCAGTGAACCCGTATGAAGCATCCAGAGCGGAGCCTAGTCCTCGCCGAGCACGGCAGTGAACCGGTGTGAAGCATCTAGTGCAAAATTCCTGGTTACGTGGAACGCGGATAACGTCACTCTTTGACCCCGTAGAAAACGTCCAGAGCGGATCCTGGTCCTCGCAGAGCACGGCAGTGAACCCGTGTGAAGCATCCAGAGCGGAGCCTAGTCCTCGCCGAGCACGGCAGTGAACCCGTGTGAAGCATCTAGTGCAAAATTCCTGGTTGCGTGGAACGCGGATAACGTCACTCATTGACCCCGTGGAAAACGTCCAGAGCGGATCCTGGTCCTCGCAGAGCATGGCAGTGAACCCGTGTGAAGCATCCAAAGTGGAGCCTAGTCCTCGCCGAGCACGGCAGTGAACCCGTGTGAAGCATCTAGTGCAAAATTCCTGGTTACGTAGAACGCGGATAACGTCACTCTTTGACCCCGTGGAAAACGTCCAGAGCGGATCCTGGTCCTCGCAGAGCACGGCAGTGAACCCGTGTGAAGCATCCAGAGCGGAGCCTAGTCCTCACCGAGCACGGCAGTGAACCCGTGTGAAGCATCTAGTGCAAAATTCCTGGTTACGTGGAACGCGGATAACGTCACTCTTTGACCCCGTGGAAAACGTCCAGAGCGGATCATGGTCCTCGCAGAGCACGGCAGTGAACCCGTGTGAAGCATCCAGAGCGGAGCCTAGTCCTCACCGAGCACAGCAGTAAACCCGTGTGAAGCATCTAGTGAAAAATTCCTGGTTATGTGGAACGCGGATAACGTCACTCTTTGACCCCGTGGAAAACGTCCAGAGCGGATCCTGGTCCTCGCAGAGCACGGCAGTGAACCCGTGTGAAGCATCCAGAGCGGAGCCTAATCCTCGCCGAGCACGGCAGTGAACCCGTGTGAAGCATCTAGTGCAAAATTCCTGGTTACGTAGAACGCGGATAACGTCACTCTTTGACCCCACGGAAAACGCCCAGAGCGGAGCCTGGTCCTCGCCAAGCACGGTAGTGAACCCGTGTGAAGCATCCAGAGCAAATACCGGACTGTGGAGTCCTTAAAATCCACGGACTATGATGTCCTTAACCTCGACCGTGATATCTTAAAACTAACGATCAACCACCCCGATCCCCTACGGATTCTTCCTTGGTTTAAAGGTACATCTCTTCACTCCTTTGATACCTGGCGTTGTAATTCCTCAACGTCTTCAAAGAGGTGACGGGTCCCTACAACCAAACATCGGACTGTGGAGTCCCTAAATCCACAGACTATGAGGTCCTTAACCTTGACCGTGATGTCTTAAAACTAACATCGGGCTATGGAGTCCCTAAATCCACGGACTATGAGGTCCTTAACCTTGACCGTGATGTCTTAAAACTAACACCGGACTGTGGAGTCCCTAAATCCACGGACTATGAGGTCCTTAACCTTGACCGTGATGTCTTAAAACTAACATCGGACTGTGGAGTCCTTAAATCCACGGACTATGAGGTCCTTAACCTTGACCGCGACGTCTTTAAACTACGATACCTAGAGCAGCCCCCTGGCCCCGTGAAACACGGACAAGGGCGACCACATCCAGCACTTGCAGGCCCTCACGACCTGTAAGGAAGAAAACTCTCTTGTGAGATCCCTACGACTCTCAAGGGAAAACCCGCTTAAGAATCTTCACGATTCTTAAGAAGGCTTACACCTATGGGATCCTCTCGACCTGTAGGGAGAAAAACTCTTTATGAGACCCTCGTGGCTCATAAAATGCAAAAGTCTTAGGAAGCAGATCTTAACCCTGAATCCTAAGCCATCACTGTCCTGCAAGGAGATCAAGATAGAATATCCGCAGAATACATTCAATAAAAAGGGGACACACCATTGAGAAGAAAAATGTATCTTTTATTCATAAACCAAAATGGATACAAAGTACAATTCATGAAAGAAACAAAAAAGAAAGATACTCTCATCCATGAGTATGTACAAAAAAAGGGAAAAGATACAAGTCCTCAAGTCGGCGAGCGGTGCATTAATTTTACCAGCTCATCGTTCTGTTGCTGAGTCACGGCTTCATGACGCAAGATCTCCAGAAGACGAGCCTCCGCCTGAGCTTGCTGAGCCTGATACGAAGCAAGCCGAGCTTCGAGCCCTTTCTCGGTGGCTTTATGAGCCTCGACCCTCTCACGAGTGAACGTGGCAGCTTTATCGAGAGCCACCACCTCTTTTATGGACTCCTGGAGCACTCTCCAGAGTTCGTATGCTTTGTTGGCTTTGGCTGTGAAGCTAGCCTAAAGCTCACCCAGCGCCTTAGAAACCAGCTCCCTCTCCGAGAATTTACGGCCGAACCCCTTTTCTCGCACGACAATATGTTCGCCACGCGTTGCCCTATCAGGCCATGTAGGCTTACTCTCACGACCGCAACCTTAGAAACAAGACATTTACAAGACCGTATAAATGAGCTTCCGGTCGACAGGAATAATCGATCTAAAACACGCTCACATCACCTGACGTGAAAGGCAACAAGAAAGATTTCCGACATATTTCAAGCATGCATTCGCAATCATATGAGTATTCAAAAAATAATAATAGCATTTGCAATCGTATGAACATTCATAATGCCCAAAAAGGTCTGATACGCAGGAAAGTGATGATAGCATTTGCAATTAAAGAAAGTTCTCATGAGAAGAATACAAAGTTTATTTATGCAAGCGGAAACATACATACTAGTACCAAGCCTACATGGAAGTTCGGCATAAAATATAAGGAAAAGGAGGGACTAATTTTAAAAAATGCTACGCTAATGGAAAAAGGTCACCAAACACGGGATCAATGGCACAAGGGTTAACAAAACAAAGAACAAGGTTCTCCATCTCTCTCTCCGCTCTCTCCAGCACGTCAAAGCGACGGTTCTCGCGAGGAGTGCTCCCCATCGATTGGTGCCATGTTCGTCCGTGAAAGCAAACATAATAGCTCGCCGGGCCTGTATCTGGCTCAGCAGATGAATTGAGCAATCCTTCAAAGCCTGAGTAATCAGGCACGCCTCGTGAAAGCACTCAAGCTTGTCCTCCGCCGCGTCAAGGATCGCTGAAGTCATCTCCGCCGAATGAGGGGGGATATCGGCAAGCACAGACAGGAGGATCATCCGGAGCCAAACGGAGCCCATGGGAAGAGGAGAGCCCCGGCGAGTCAATAGCTCGTACATCACCGTGTCACATTGAGCGTCGGTGAGAAGGGGATCCGCCAGCCGTGCAGCGAAGCGAGGGATTATCTCCTCAAGGGGCACCTCCCATGGTTACCAACGAGCATGGGGACGATTGCAAGCCATGGCGATTGATCGGGTTCTCAAAGATGACCACCTTAAGGTATGAATGGGTTTCTCTGTTAAGAAAAGAAGTAAGGCATGGGGTTCAGGTTATAAAGGGGAGCATTTAATACTATGCACAAAAAATGATATGCATGGTGGGACTATTCTCAAAGCCCGGAAAGAAGGGGAGAGCGTTGGAAATGAAATCCAACGACGCATCGGAATTAGGTTAGGGAAATGAAACGTCCCCATCAAGCAGATCCCTGCATGCGCAACACGTGAACACTAGCCTTTGATTGGAAAATAAGGTGGCACTGCACAGACACAACAGAAAACTAAGCTCTGAGAACGAGAATCAAATTCTTAAAAGAAAGGTTTGAAAAGAAGAGGATGAAAAAGTGAAGGCGCTTCTGAAAGGACAATTCATTTACCCTACTCCCTAGAGGAATCCAACGGTCACAAAAGTGACAGCGTTGCACTCACGTGCAAACACGTGAGAACAACGCTGTGGGGGCATTTGTTTCCTGATTTAAAATCAGGAAAGCCTACGGAAGAGGCTTCAGAAAAGGGTCACGTGCTTACACGTGACCAGCAATCACGTGTTGGCACGTGACATCTAAAAGTATCGGCAAGGCAGATCCAGCTAAAGAAAAGGGCTTCATAAAGGGTCACGTGCTCCCACGTGACCAGGGTCACGTGTTGGCACGTGACGCTCAAAACATCAGACTCATTCTCCGGTTAAATCAAGAAAAAGGCTCCAGACGAGGGTCACGTGCTCACACGTGACCAGGGGTCACGTGGTGGCACGTGACGGCTAAGCAGCAGAAGAAGGCAGAGTGCAAAAGAAGAAGAGGGCTCGTTACAAGGGGGTCACGCGCCCACACGTGACCAAGGGTCACGTGGCCACACATGACCAGCTTTCAAAGCCTATCAGTTAACAGAATTAAATTCTGAGAAAAGACCTCTTAAATCTTTCCAAAGCAACCGATTGAATTAAAGATTTAAAGGTGATTAAATATCATCTATCTATGGGAAAATCTCGAATTTGGAAAGATTTCCCTGTAAAATCTAACCAAAATAACAAAGGAGAATCTCTGGATTTAAAATCCAATGGTGAATAAAATTCACCTAATAATCCAAAGGTCCAAAACGAATGATGAATACAAATCAAATCTCCCAATGAAAGATTCACCAAAACTAATTGACTCGGCTGCTTCTCCTATAAATAGGAGCGAAGAGACACACAAAAAGATATATGCAGAGGGAAGAGAAGAGAGAGAGAGCCTTGATACTTTGGAGGAATTTGGATCTTCTGCAAAAGAAAACCCTAGGTAAGAAAGGGAAGGCTTTATGAAAGAAAAGAGAATTTAATTCTCAACAAAGTTTAACTCTGATATAAAAGAGAAGAACATAGTTCTCTCCTTGATGGAAGATCTGTAAAGTGCACATCTCCCCTTGAGTTGAGAATTTAATTCTCAATGGATTGAGATCCTGCCATGCAGATCCAAAGTATAGAGAGGGAATGGAAGCACGAGAATTTAATTCTCACAGAACTATAGGAATTTAATTCCTTCAAAATAAAATTAGGGTTTGACCCTGTGTTATGGGAATTTAATTCCTTCAGAATGAAAAGAATCAGGGTTTAACCCTAGTTAAGAACTTAGTTCTGTTAAAACAACAGGAATTTAATTCCCTTAATCTCATTCCCCAGAATAATTCTTTAACAGAGAGTGGGAGTTTAACTCCCTAAAGCTTTTATTAGGGTTTAACCCTATTCAGTTCTTCACATATATGAGGAATTTAATTCCTATAGAAAATTCAGAGTTCAACTCTATTCCAGAATATAAATCTTCGAAAGGAAGTAGGAATTTAATTCCTCTGAAATTATTGTCAGGGTTTAACCCTACGAGGAATTTAATTCCTGAAAGGGATTAACAGATCTTCTAAAAAACATACATAGAGGCAGGGTCACGTGTCACCACGTGACCCCCAAAAAGATCTACAGAAAAGCCCCTTTGAGGCAGTGCCTCACGTGACCCACGTGACCCTTGGCAGAGGCTTTAACATACTCCATTTAAACACTCATCACGTGATGGCACGTGATGCCCCAAAAGATGCGATATTCTAAGCAGAACAAACGAAGGGAGGGTGCCCTCACGTGCTACCACGTGACCCCTCTTGCCTTAGCGTCTAAAGCTAAATTGGAACCCCTGAATCCAGTATTAAAACACCGTTTGGCCTTAGTGTTCAACACTAACCGAAGAACTTTATTTGCAGTGTTCAACACCGATTACCTTAGTGTTCAACACTAATTTGAGATTTCTGTTGCCAGTGTTTAACACTGATCTGTTTTAGTGTTTAACACTAATTTGAAAGCCTTGTTGCTAGTGTTTAACACCAACTATCTTTTAGTGTTAAACACTGACTTATCAATCTCATTCCCAGTGTTCAACACTGATTAGTCTTTAGTGTTTAACACTAGGCATTGGCCCAATTGGCTAAATGGCCAGAGGCAAAGCCTCTCCTTCAGTGGACCAACAGGAAGCCAATATTCCAGACATGATTGGACTTAGCCCAAGGTGGCCATAAGTCCTCAATTCAGACTTAACTGGGCTAATGGGCTCATAACATAATTGATTGGTCTTGATCCCAAATTGGGCCAAAGACTATTTAATCCACCCCGGCTCAAGGGTACATCTCTTCACTCCTTTGATATTTGGCATTGTAATTCCTCAACGTCTTCAAAGAGGTGACGGGTCCCGATGACCACACATTGACACGGACTGTGGGGTCCTTAAACTCATAGACTATGAGGTCCTTAACCTTGATCGAGATGTCTTAAAACTAACTATGGACTGTGGGGTCCTTAAACTCATGGACTATGAGGTCCTTAACCTTGACCGAGATGTCTTAAAACTAACTATGGACTGTGGGGTCCTTAAACTCATGGACTATGACGTCCTTAACCTTGACCGAGATGTCTTAAAACTAACTTTGGACTGTGGAGTCCTTAAATCCACGGACTATGAGGTCCTTAACCTTGACCGAGATGTCTTAAAACTAACATTGGACCGCAATGTCCTTAAACTACCCATGGACCGCAATGTCCTTAAACTACCTACCGACCGCAACGTCACTAAACTAAACAACAGAGCCCCCTTTTATTGCTCTCTTGTTGGATCTAAACGATCCCGTTAAGTTGATCTTAGTCTAAAAAAAACTAGACTAACGTATCCTTAATAAACGTTTAAGTCAATCTTAGGCTCAAATGAGGCTAACGTATCCTTAAACCCAAACCCCCAAATCCAAATCTAAGATAATACGGATTTGGACTAGTCCGCGCCCTACGGGCGACGACATAACTCAATCTCCGTATACAATCCACGGGCAACTAAACACAAAACAAACACACACGACACGAATTGACCATCTGGAGAAGGAGAAAGTGGTTACCGCAATGCGGTAGCGTAATTAACTGCAGGGGCTTGCGCCTGCAGGGAAGAGCGTCCCCACAATCAAAAAACCCTCAAGCGAGGGGGAATCTGACGAAGTCTGCTATATCGGACGCATCCGTCTAAACCTTCGATGCATGGTGCCATAAATCAACTTGGCATCTTCGGAAAGGTGGACGGATAGCACCAATTAGCATCTGCCCCGAATCTCAGGCGAGACGCCCAGTCTCGGCCGCCATTCGGAAAGGAACAGACATCGATCATTTATCTAAACTGACTTTGTGGTGTCTAGGCTAGGCAAGTGAGCTTGAGTAATTTTAAAAGGCCCGCCTCACGATTCGTGAGCGGATCCCTCCCTCCTCACTTGTACTTACCTGGCCGCAATTGGCGGTGAAGAGGCGATTTGAGGCTTCTATGATCTATCGTTTAGACCCTTTAGAAATAGGCTAGTTGGCTTAGAAAACCCTAGAAACTAAAATACGGAAATTTACACCTTTTACAAATAAATACCTCATCTTTATAAAACCATTTTCTAAATGATTGGTATTTATTAAATCTTTGCAAAGCGCCACTACAACCTACCTTTGGGGAACTCGTTAGGGATAGTACGGTTATCGTGCACCCTCGAGCTTAGTAGTGCGAGATTCAGACCTCCGCAAGGAGCATTCGGTCTCGAAAGGTTTAGAATACGACATTTAAGAAAAATGAGATTTTGGAAAATAAAATATTTATTTAAAATTATTTTTATATTAACATATATATATTTATCATTTAAACTTCTATTTTGTTATAAGATAAAGTTTCCATATTTTCCTAAAAATCACAAAAGATGAAAAGTTACATTAAAATACCATGAATTTTCAAATAAATCAATATTATAAAGTAATACTTTTATTCGGATATATTCACTAGAATAACACAAATAAAATTTACACTCATTATAACTATAAAGACGAATAATAAATACTTGGGGTGTATCTTGAAAACTATACAAAAGTATTTTTATATAAAACCCCCTCAAGTTATATAATTTACAATAAGGACCCTAACAAATATAGAACTTCGACTTGCATTTCTTTTAGTCTGGCTCGGGTTTGAGTCTGACTATTTCTGACTTGAATATGATTCAAGTCATTCTATATTCTTTAATTTTCCAACTCTATATGAATACATGAATCCCAGAATCCTGTTAACAATCATTACAACTTGACTGAATCAAACCATGGATATACATCCATTATTCCGTTATTCCATTTACCTGATTATGCAGTTACAATCTGTTTACTGATACCATGGTTTTGGTCAGTCATCCAACTTACACAATACAATACAACGATACCATCATAACACTACGGGGTTTAAGGGGTAGACTGGTACGGAATATGTTAAAGGTGGCACGAGGTGGTCACTTAAGACGTAATTACATCCATGTTCGCTGACGAGGTGGTCACAATACCGATATTTTAGGAGTCCCTTTTTGCAACAAGTTTGTGTACACATTTTTCTATCTAAATGGTCCAACACAACAAATGTGTACACAAGACTTTTAGGCACATGTGGATATGCATTCAAGGCAAAATATTATATGCATTCAAGGCTAAACATCATGTGTTGATTTTTTCCTTCCAAAACTGAAATCAAATCAAAGTCAATCAAACAAATCAGCATGAGCCATAATGGGGCAGCCATGAATCAAGCCACATGTGGGAATGGAGTAATAAGCATTTAATGGTGAAGATTATGTGTGTGATTTAAAGATTCAAATTTCCTTCCAAAACCGAGTGCAAATCAAATTCAAATAGACAAATCAGCATGGACCATGATGGGGAAGACAAGAATCAAGGCACAAATGGACATGAAGTAATGAGCATTCAATGCTAAAGATTTTGTGTTGATTTAAAAATTCGAATTTCCCTCCATTTTTTGGAGCCTATAAATACAGACCATGGGGCAAAGGTTCAAAGGTCATTCTTTAGTCATTCTTTAGTCTTGGATTGTCATTCTTTGTCCAAGTTTTCTATTCTCCTTTCTTGTAAATAGCTTAGTCCCCTTGAGTTCTTAACCTTCTCTTGATCCTTCAACCTCTTCATTGAGCTTGAACGTTTAAGGGTTGGTTATTGATCTCAAGGGGTTGTATCATTCTTGATGATTAATAAAGGTCTCTTTTGTGCCTTCATTCACCATGAGTTCTTTGCCTCTTCTTGATCTTGCAACCTCTTCATTGAGCTTGCAAGTTTAAGATTTGGTTATTGAACCCATGTCTTGTTTTGGGTTCTATGGTTCTTAGTCTTTCTTACTCGCTCTTTTACTTACATGCATTTTCATTCTTGTCTTTTATTACTTGCAATTTATTACCATGTCATTTAATTACTTGTTTGTAGTCTTTTCTTTTCTTTGTAGCTTTTCTTTTTTCCTCTTTGTTGTTTTGTGAATGTTGGTGTGAATATTGTTGTTAGGAAAAGAGAAAGATTTTGTAAGTTAACATTTCGCTCCTCATTTCCTTTTCCCGTCTTTTCCCATTTGAAACTCCGCCCAAATCTTATGCAAACGCTCCGTTAGGCACCCTACCCTACCAAGGTAAAGGTGATTCCTAACCGTGACCGGTTGCATTCGGTTTGGCCGGAGGCGAAAGCAAGAGACAAGAACGGAAGGACAAGGGTCAATAAGCTGGATTCTATGAATACCGTGCTTAAGTCCCCTAATCCACGTTGTTGCCGATTATTCTAGCTTCATTGGTTGAGTTCGGCTCAAAGTACTTGAATACGGAATCCATTAACTTACACTATCCTATCGTTTCCTAACAAGCCTTATACTTGAATATACACATAGGTTAGATAACGAACAAATCCGCCATGTTGTTAACTCGTTAGAACAAGAATGTAAAACTTACCATCTCCCTGTGGATCGACCCGTGCTCATCGCGGCTAGCTGCAAAGTGACACCGTCCTGATCGCGGTTAAACTTTAGAACTTTAAATATCCGACACGCTTTTGGCGTGCGATCAAATGGCGCCGTTGCCGGGGAGACGGTAACGTTTTTATTTTTGTTATTTCGGGTTAATCTTGTTAATATCCATCTAACCCTATTTTTCAAAACAAACTAAAAATTCAAAAAAAAATTTCAAAACCAAAACAAAAATTAACACAAGCTAACCATTTAGTTCTCTGGATTTTATACCTGCTTGCACTCTGTAACTAAAATAAAAAGATAAACAATACCAGTGTGGCATTAGTGGAACACTGAGACTACTGTTGAAATTTGGAGCCCTACCTCATCAAGTTGGCCGGCGACATCATAACCAAATCCGGCGACGCCGGCCCTTTCACCACCTCTTGCCTCCAATTTCTCCTCTGAGCTCCACCGTTTCTATTTTTGTCCTATTTGTATTGTTTGTTTTTTTTTATAATTTTTAGTGTGCAGGTATTTGGGCATTCGTATCGTTTTTCCGCACTAATATCTATTTTTTCCCGACATTTCAGATTTTGCGGATTTGCGAACGGTGATTATGGGGAGCAAAGTGTACGTTCAAAGCTAGGGTGATTACGAAATACAGTGCCAAAGATCCGGGTAGTTTGACCCGCGCAAGTGAACTTTTCAAGCTACTTGGATTCGATTCAACGGGGGTTTCTTAACCCACAACTTAACGGTATGTACTTTACTAACACCTTCTTCTTAAATCCGACGCTTCCAATATAAAATATTTGCAGGATTCTTTGCAAGTTCGCTAGCAAACGCCAAAAATTGACTAACCCGTATTTGTTGCAGTGCAGAGCTTAAACTAAAAAAAAAGATTGTTTGATTCTTTGAATAAATTTTTTTTATTGAATTGCGCATTGCATATATTAATACGGACTTAAGGGCAAGCGAACCCCACAACATACGGTAAAGGATTTCATCACCTTTTCCGTGGCCCACAAATCACGAACTTGAGCATAACGTTTACCCGCAAAAATTTTAAAAGAAATTAGACTTTAAGCCTTAAGGACTTCGCGCTCACTAGGAGAGGTTAATTGTGTTTAGAACACCGCTTAACGGTATATTGTTTACGGGGTGTCTAGGAAAGTGTTAACGGCGAAACCGCTAAAAGAGAAAGGGTTATTTAATTAAGGACCTTCGCGAAAGCGTCGGAAAACCTCCCCTTATCTCTGCACTTACCTGGCCTCGTGATCAGTATATCTTGAGCTCTTTTCTTGACACAGTTTTACTTCGACAATCAAGTTCTTAAGCAGGTCTAGTTGACCTAGGTGAACCCTAGAACGATTAGGTGTGTGGTATTTTTGTGTCGTGATTGTTTTTGGTCCAGATTCTTTTTGTGTGTATATTTCATTCTTTTGTTAATAACTGACAAAAAAATAAAAAAAAAATAAAAAATCACATTCTTTTTCCCCTCCTTTTCTCTTCCTTTCTTTCTTTCTCTCTTCGTAACATGGGTACCCCACCTCGAAAAACTCTTGCCGAACTTTGGTACCCACAACCAGACATAACTTCCTACGGTTCTTGCTTTGGCCGAACGTCGAACGACCCCTCCATGCCTAAAATTTCATTGAAAGATCCCATAGACGCGTCTAGGACAAACACTTGCACTCCACAATCCACTTTGTATCAACCGTGTCAACCTTCACCACCCTCTTATGTTGATACCCCTTTTGCGAGTCGTCCGTTGTCCATCGCTGAACGTATTGAACAATCTCGTAGCCGATCTTTCACTCATTTCACCACTTCCAATTCTTTTGATCAACAATTCCATTCACCTTCGTATCCAAATGTTGATCATCACCCTGTCCAACCATTCAATTCCTACGAGTCCTACCCAACTTTTGCACCTGCTCTAGACATTGCTTCTGAACAGCCTTTTGGGAGTTTCCAGTATCAAAACAACTTCGAATCTTTTACTGAAACCCCTTCACAACCTATATCTAGTCTAGAACAGTCGTTGGAAGACTTTAGGGTAGCGTCATGCCAACAGATGATGGCTTTGAATGCTTCCATGGCTTCCTTCATACAACCTAGTGACCCGGTAGCTAGTTTCCAACTAGCTCCAAATTTTCAAATGTATGAAGAGGCGGTTGGACAGGTTGAGAATTTGAGTGGAGAGAGTGAGTTGTATACCCTTCCAAATCGAACCTACCCGTTTCAACTTGAATCACACGACTCCGGTTTTGAATGTCTATCTAATATTCTAAACGATTCACCAATTGAAGAGAGAAGGGTGAATGAGTTGTGCGACTTGGTAGTATTTGATTTACCTGATTGTGAAGGGTCCATTCCAAGTGAAACCAATCCTAAACCTTTTGACCTCTACACTTCCATCTTAGAACCAGAATCGATTGAAATCCATGTTTTTGATGAGGAGTCTGAGAATATTAATTTTCACTTGATTGAGGATATTGACGCAGGAAGTATTTTGGATGATGAACCCGTAGATTTGACTGAAATTTTCTCTCCAATTCATCATCCCGAGTCATTAAATGTTTCTCCCGAACTTCATATGCGTCTCGATTTTGATGAGATTTGCATGGATGAGATAATTTTTGAGGAGAATTATGAGGATAGTATTGAGGAGAGTATTGAGGATAGTATTGAGGATGAACCATTTTTGTTTGATGTGTCGGATTTTCCAATTCATCCTCCTGAACCTTTAACTGTTATACTTCCTAAATCACCCTCCATCCTTTCCATCGTTCCGACCACGCAAAAGATCATGCAGGAGGACTGTGAGTTTGAAAAATTTCTGTTCAATCACAGGACATTTGACGTCGCTAGTGCGTTCCTCCTTGAATCTGACACTCTTCTTACAGCCGATAACGATTACGAATGTTTCACTTTTTTGGACGATGTTGAAAACTCACCGCCCGAGTTTGAGTCCTTCGAATTTTCAGATGAGTTAGTTGAACCATCAAACTAGGTTGCTCACAGTCAATTCAAACCATTGATGGAATCTTTCGAGTTCGAGACAGTTTACTTAGGTGAGAATAAGACTATCCCTAAATCACTCCCATTCGTCCCTTCCATCGTTCCGACCTTGCAAGAAACTGTATCACTTTCATTTACTATGTCTGGTTTACCGAGTTCGGCGTTCCCATGTTTTCTGACGAATCTTGAGGGATTTGACCCAACCTCTCGACGGGTTGATAAATTAGCACAATCGCTTTTCAAACATCGGTCATTACAAATTGCGCTAATTTATTCACTCCATTTTCACCCTCAAATTCGTACACCATTTCTTTTTCCCTTTCACCATTCTTCCTCTCATATACCGAGACCGTATCCCGCTTCTATCTCCATACGGTCTCGCGCATTCTCCATTTCTTTTCTCTTCATCTTCTTTCACCAACCCGCATATTATCATGATAGAATTTTTGAATGGTTGGTGATCACTTTTGGCCTTTGTAAGGCCTTGTATAGCTTGATACTGTTTTCTTTCCCTCCTAAATCCTGAATTTCAACGCTTAACAGTGGAAACACTGTTTTACTTAAGTTTGAGGGGGGGACCTTTTGGTGTACATATTTTTTGGTTTTTATTTTTGTATAAAGTTTGTTTTTGGAGAGGCACCGACAATTTTGACCCTCTTGGTGTAGCCTGACAGTGAGGGCACTGTCAAGTTTAAGTTTGGGGGTATGCTCGGTAAACTTTCTACCTTCGCATTCATTTGTATATTCTGCATTTGCATACTTATTTAAAAACCCATAAAAATAAGAAAATTTTCTAAAAACATAAAAACTTTATCGTCAAGTTAGCTAGTGGGAGAACTTAGATTCAATATTTCGACGGTTTGTTTGATAAGATAAGAATAACTAAATCTTATTTTTAGATTTTGAAAACCTGAAAGATAACTCTCCTTTGAAGTTAACTATAGCTGATATACGTCTTTACATCACACTACACGTGTCGTGAGTTTTGAAAATTAGATGACAAGTCTATTATGTCTGAAAACTTTTAAATGAATAAATTATTTTCTGAGGATCAAATAGGTTTGTTCTGAAATAAGTAATATCAAGAATAGTTTATGAAGTGAAGCGGATATGAAGGGATGTTATTGATGCCTTAATTGAAACTAATTCTGAAAAATAACCCATCTGGAACTTGATTGGAATGATTACACACCTAATCCACTAAACACGTCTTTTATCCAAAAAAATAATTGAACTACCGGTTATATCTCCGTTCGCATTAAATCGTCATGATTTTCACGCTAAAATTGTCTTTTGTTTTTGGGCCTAGGTAACTTGAGTAATTAAGTCCGCTGGGGTGTCTCTACACCTAATACCCTAAAACCAACTGGTTTGGGAGCATTGGCCCAAAGCTCGCTAAGAAGCCTAGAAAGTCCAAATTAAAACAAAGTCAAGCAAGTGTTCTCTCCGAGTTAAAATTTCTAACGGTTCTTTGTGTGAGAATAATCTTGATAAAAGACAGATTTTTATAAAAAAGTATTTCTAGCGGAGATATGAAGGTTTCATTCTATAATAAAGACTATTGCACGTTCACAAATGTGTGTATGAAATGAAAACAAGAAAAAGGTAGAGTGAAAAATAAGACCTAGTTTCCTGTTATGGAAAATAGAAATTCTGAATTTGAAACCTTACTGGAAAACGAAACTTGAGAAATACTTAACTCTTTATAAAACTTATGTGATCCTTTTTAAATTTTTATCTGGGCTTTATTTTATGACATGACGACTTTAATCGATCCTTTTGAAACTCAACGACACTATTTGCACTGCACGTAAAGATATATAAAATCTTAAGTTAAAAGAGAAGAGAGGTGTGAAAAATAAAGGTTCGATAGTTCTAAATTAAGGAAAATAGAATTGTTATCTTTTAAACAAAACCTTAGGGTTTGAATCATAGTTATTTCGCAAAACTAGCTTGACGGGATTTTGTCGGTAGTATCCGCTGAAAACCCTCAGGAGACAACACTCCTGCTACTAGGGACACCTAGAGGTTTAACGGCTTGTTGCACACACTCAGTGCAATCGCGTTCCCTGCGAAAGTGCGGTTAGGATTTTCTTTTGTGAATAAATGGTTTTGCTCGGGACGAGCAAAAGATAAGTTTGAGGGTATTTGTTCATATCAGAAAACTGCATTCTAATACCGCCCATTCATTATCTATTTGTTGTATTTATCGGTACTATTAACCGATGTCTGCTCAGTAATACAGATTACAGGTATCCGTGATAAAATACTGGAAATACATTTAAAAGCATGGATATATCAATTGAGAGCCGACACTGAAACCAGAACCGCAATCCGACCGATATTTTAGGAGTCCCTTTTTGCAACAAGTTTGTGTACACATTTTTCTATCTAAATGGTCCAACACAACAAATGTGTACACAAGACTTTTAGGCACATGTGGATATGCATTCAAGGCAAAATATTATATGCATTCAAGGCTAAACATCATGTGTTGATTTTTTCCTTCCAAAACTGAAATCAAATCAAAGTCAATCAAACAAATCAGCATGAGCCATAATGGGGCAGCCATGAATCAAGCCACATGTGGGAATGGAGTAATAAGCATTTAATGGTGAAGATTATGTGTGTGATTTAAAGATTCAAATTTCCTTCCAAAACCGAGTGCAAATCAAATTCAAATAGACAAATCAGCATGGACCATGATGGGGAAGACAAGAATCAAGGCACAAATGGACATGAAGTAATGAGCATTCAATGCTAAAGATTTTGTGTTGATTTAAAAATTCGAATTTCCCTCCATTTTTTGGAGCCTATAAATACAGACCATGGGGCAAAGGTTCAAAGGTCATTCTTTAGTCATTCTTTAGTCTTGGATTGTCATTCTTTGTCCAAGTTTTCTATTCTCCTTTCTTGTAAATAGCTTAGTCCCCTTGAGTTCTTAACCTTCTCTTGATCCTTCAACCTCTTCATTGAGCTTGAACGTTTAAGGGTTGGTTATTGATCTCAAGGGGTTGTATCATTCTTGATGATTAATAAAGGTCTCTTTTGTGCCTTCATTCACCATGAGTTCTTTGCCTCTTCTTGATCTTGCAACCTCTTCATTGAGCTTGCAAGTTTAAGATTTGGTTATGAACCCATGTCTTGTTTTGGGTTCTATGGTTCTTAGTCTTTCTTACTCGCTCTTTTACTTACATGCATTTTCATTCTTGTCTTTTATTACTTGCAATTTATTACCATGTCATTTAATTACTTGTTTGTAGTCTTTTCTTTTCTTTGTAGCTTTTCTTTTTTCCTCTTTGTTGTTTTGTGAATGTTGGTGTGAATATTGTTGTTAGGAAAAGAGAAAGATTTTGTAAGTTAACATTTCGCTCCTCATTTCCTTTTCCCGTCTTTTCCCATTTGAAACTCCGCCCAAATCTTATGCAAACGCTCCGTTAGGCACCCTACCCTACCAAGGTAAAGGTGATTCCTAACCGTGACCGGTTGCATTCGGTTTGGCCGGAGGCGAAAGCAAGAGACAAGAACGGAAGGACAAGGGTCAATAAGCTGGATTCTATGAATACCGTGCTTAAGTCCCCTAATCCACGTTGTTGCCGATTGTTCTAGCTTCATTGGTTGAGTTCGGCTCAAAGTACTTGAATACGGAATCCATTAACTTACACTATCCTATCGTTTCCTAACAAGCCTTATACTTGAATATACACATAGGTTAGATAACGAACAAATCCGCCATGTTGTTAACTCGTTAGAACAAGAACGTAAAACTTACCATCTCCCTGTGGATCTACCCGTGCTCATCGCGGCTAGCTGCAAAGTGACACCGTCCTGATCGCGGTTAAACTTTAGAACTTTAAATATCCGACACGCTTTTGGCGTGCGATCATCGCTACCTGGAGGCGCACCCTTACGGTCGACCAGCAATCGCCTTTCCTCCTTTATAACGGCTCCCGTCGAATGACTGTACCATTCTGTATATACCCTGAGGAGTCGTGGGACGCAAGCCGGCTCACTGATAAAGAAGTGGGAGCCCGTGTTTAGACGCATGAAATGATGCAGCGCGCTCGCCATCCCTTCTTCGGTCGCAGCAGGTTCTGATAAGAAAGCCTCCAGCGGTACCCCTTGATTATAGCTCAGCTGTTGGGCGAAACGATGCGGGTTATATCTCATGAAAATCGCCGCCCCGTTCTGCCTAAACACCAAGAAGCCCGGTCTGATAGAATATAAGTGGAGGGTCTCCCGGGCCGTCAAAACTGAAGCTCCATCCTTGAAAGTGTCTTGCAATGGCCGCACTGCAGTGGTAGACGCCTTTCCAATAGTCAACACCTTGTCGACGAAAGACACACCGTCTCCAACCGTGTGGGTGCGAAGGAGTAAACCCCTAGCATTTCGTGGCGATGGACTCACAATTGATGCGCCAATCAACTGTATAATGTGAGGGAAGATGCACCTGTCATAAAACGACGGCCTTTTGTGCATGCCGAAGACACCCGATGTATGTAGCTCGAGCCACGATATGAAATAGTGCATCGGGAAGATCACGTGCAGCACCCCATGCTCATTAGCATCCGCCACTCGACTGAGGCCGTGGTACAAATGTGCCAAGACGGCTATCCCAACGGCTACCTTTACCCCGATGGTCATCCGGTGAGCCGGGTAAAAGACAGAGCACCGCATATGGCGAGAATGCATTGGGAGCGCAAACCAACTCAGCTATAGCCCAAGAAATCCTAAGAAAAAGGCCTCCTCGTCCATCCCGGGGGCCGCAATTTCCGCAAAAGACACAGTCGGGGAGTTAGGAAGGAAAAAACCCTTTTGGTCTATTTCCTTCGCCGGTAGGTTATCCAAACCTAGACCGAAAGGGTCTTCAAGGGTGGCGAACTTGGCAGCTTCTACCGAAAGGGCGCTTGGGTGAAGGAACCGGGAAATGAAATCCTTAAAACTAACTCTGCGGCTCCCACGCTCAATGAAACGGGCCTCGTAGATGTTCAACACCTTGATCAGACTTGGGAATTGGTGTTGAACAGCATTCTCCGGCGTGAGGCCCCTTACCGCTGGCTTGGCCCCGAAGACATACTCGTCTGTCAGAAGCAACTCCTCATATTGCTCCCCTATAACCGGTAAACCGGAGACTTTTGTGAACTCCTCCAGAGAAATCGACACTTCCCGATCCATCGCGAGGAAAGTGTGAGTGGGAATGTTCCACTGCTCCAAGAAAGCCTTGAACCACCAGGTGGGAAGCGTAGGATACTGGAAGAGGGAGACATAAACCGCGATATACAATCCTAATCTTATCAACTGCGACTTCTTCGCCGACAGGATATACCGAGCCCACGGCAGGTAGCCGATCGGGTGGCGGGGGATCAGACTTATGTAGTATGATTGCCCCCATGGTCTCGCCTCGCCTTGAAAGATACGGCATCCCAGGATATCCAAAACCATAGGACGCTGGACCGGGTTTGCATCTATGGCAGGATGAAGAAAGCCCTTCGATGTCCAATCAACCATCTCTACGGCATACTGCACCGGGGGTGGGCTGGCGTAGTGGATCGCCGTGATGGGTTCTGACGGTACTGCGCATGTGAAGCTCTGTCGACCTATGATAATCTGATTGTACCACGACCCCCAAAGGTGGAGACTCTTATATTCCGGGTCGTGGTCCTTAATCATGGCTAAGACTTCGCGGTCCAAGGGTGCTTCAGGGAACCCTTCCTCCGAGCGAGCAAACGGGAATGAGGTGTCGAGAGACATGATCACTGCAAGTGAACAGAAATTAGCCGTTAGTGTTGTAATTCCAACGCTTGGCGTTTAAAAAAAATGCATTAATTAATTAATTAAATTAAAAATTAATTGAATTAAAATTAATTAATTACACCACATAGCAGTGCAGTAGGTAGGAGACCGAAGGGGGACCCACAAAATCTGGATGACAATACGTCAGTTAATAAGACAACCTCATCATTGGATGAGATTGTCAGTTGGTCCCCAAGAAAACATTCCCATTAATGATAAAGAAAAAAAATCCCTAAAGACAAGGAGAAAATCTCCTCTTTCAGAGCAAAGCTCTGTCACAGAGTGACACTTGTCAAACTCTGGTCTCAGGGTAGTAAGATTCCTTAAAAGAGCCTAGCTCTGTGATGATGATGAGAAAATCTATTTAAACTCCTAAAGAAATTAAAAATTTTGAAGACTCTTAGGAGTTCTTCACTTTTAGATCAAAAAGATCTATTTTTGATCCATGAGTAAAGCTCTGCTCATGGGTTAAAACCCATGAACAAGATCTCTGTAGATCTATGGATTCGTGAGAGCAAAGCTCTGTTGGTGAAACCCCAAAAGGGATTTCTTTAGATCAGAAGATCTATGAGAGCAAAGCTCTGTTGGTTAATTAAAATTAATTTAATCTAAGATTAATTTTTACCTAAAATTTTTCTAACTTTGGGAAATGAGAGCAAAGCTCTAGAGTTCTGGAAACAAGAGCAAAGCTCTGAAGTTCTTAAGTGAGAGCAAAGCTCTGGAAATCGAAATCTAGAAAATGGTGAAGATTTTCTAAGGGCCAGAGGTCCTATTTATAAGGCGCTTGCGCCCCTTCAGCTCACCCGTTGATCCAACGGCCAAGATCTTGCCACCGCTGCACTCACGTGCGCGCCACGTGAGCGCAATGGTGGGGGGGCATTTGTTTCCCCCAATCAGAGCAAAGCTCTGTTTGAATTTCAAAATTCAAAATTCGAAGCAACGCTTCAAATTCTTTGCACTGCGCGCAACGCGCCACGTGTCAAAAGCTGATACATCAGCGCAGCGCCCAAGACAGCGCGCCCAATCAGAGCAAAGCTCTATTTAAAACAAAATTAAAGGAAGCAACGCTTCAGCTGCGCAAGCGCTGCGCTGCGCGACACGTGTCAGCGCAGATGCGCAAGCGCAGTTGCGCTGCGCCGTGCGCTGCGCGACACGTGTCAGCGCAGATGTGCTAGCGCAGTTGCGCTGCGCCGTGCGCTGCGCGACACGTGTCAGCACAGTTGCGCTGCGCCGTGCGCTGCGCAACACGTGTCAGCGCAGTTGCGCTGCGCTCTGCGCTGCTTGACACGTGTCATGCACTGGGGCGTTTGCGCCAAACAGAATTAAAATTTTAAAGAAATCTTTCTGTTCTTGTTAAAACAAGAAGATTGTCTTCTGTAAAACAGAAGCCCTTGGATCAAAGATCCAACGATGGGGAAAATTCCCCAAATCACTCAGAGAAAGATCTCTTTAACAAATTTAACAAATTTATGGGCACTATATAAAGGCCCCTAGACCCCAAATCAAAGGGATATCAACATTGTGAGAAATCAAGAGCTTCAAATAGAGAGAACTCTGAAGAAATTTCAAGAAGAAGAAGGTAAAAGACCTTTAAGATAGAAGAATTTCTTCTAATAGATCATTGATCTAAGAACAAGATCAATGATCTTCAATAAAAAACAAAAAAAAATAGTACTTTGCACTTATGAACCATTGGTTCTCTAAGATCAAGAAAAATAAGAAACACTTGTTTTCTTTGATCTAAATTGGATCAAGAAATCAAACAGTGCTTTACACATTTTTATGAACCATTGGTTCTGGAATCTAAAAGATTCTCAAGTTAATAGTGCCTTGCACTTGCAAAACTGCGCTGTTGCGCTCTTGGGTTGGCGCAAACCACCAGAGAGCGCCACGTGTCAGCATCTGAACCATTTGTGCTATGCGCTCTTGAAATAGAGCCTTGCTCTCTGAAACTGGCGCAACTCACCACAGCGCGCCACGTGTCAGCAGCGCAAGCGCAGCGCACTGGCATAGCACATTGCGCTTGCATGATACGTGTCATCACCACAAGCGCTTGCGCTCTTTGATTGGCGCAAAGCGCCTGACAAATACAATGCATTTCTTTTGCTAACGGGCCAGGCCCAAATAGAAAGACCCAGTAGGCCAAAATAAATTGCAAAGCAATAAATGGGCAGAGCCCAAGTAAAATTGATGCTCTGCATCCTTTATGGGCAGAGCCCAAACAAAATAAAAAGTAGTGCAATGCATTATTTAAACCAGGGCAAAGCCCTAGCACAGGCCTATTAGGCCAAAAACAAATAAAAGCGTTGAACATTTTCAAATGGACTTAGCCCAGTCATGGCCATAAGTCCTCAAATTAAATTGACTGAGCACAGCTGCTCTCTTAAATCAATTTGCGACCGGTTCGAGGGTACATCTCCGAACTCCTTTGACTCCTATCGTTGTAATCCTTCAACGATGTCAGAGAGGTGACGGGTCCCGACAACCACACATCAACACGGACTGTGGGGTCCTTAAACTCATGGACTTAAGCGTCCTTAAACCAAAAGACGGATTGTGGGATCCTTAAACCCGCGGACTTATGCGTCCTTAAACTAAAAGACGAATTGTAGGATCCTTAAACCCGCGGACTTATGCATCCTTAAACTAAAACACGGACTGTGGGGTCCTTAAACCCACGGACTTAAGCATCCTTAAACTACCTATGGACCACCACGTCTCTAAACTGGAATATGGACCACCATGTCCCTAAACTGGAATATGGACCGCAACGTCCTTAAACTACCTATGGACCACCACGTCCCTAAACTGGAATATGGACCGCAATGTCCTTAAACTACCTATGGACCACTATGTCCCTAAGCTGGAACAATAGAGCCTTCTAAATGCTCTTTTGTCGGATCCAAACGATCCCGTTAAGTTGATTTTAGTCTCGAATCAGACTAACGTATCCTTAACGAACGTTTAAGTTGATCTTAGCCTAAATATGGCTAACGTATCCTTAAACTAAAACACCAAAACCAAATCTAAGTAAATACGGATTTGGACTAATCCACGTCCTACGGGCGACGGTATCACTTAGTCTCCGTATACAATCCACGGGCATCCACAAAAAAAAACACACGACACGAAGTGAAATTCTGGAGAAGGAGAAAGTTGTTACCGCGATGCGGTAGCGTAATTAACTGCAGGGGCTTGCGCCTGCAGGGAAGAGCGTCCCCACAATCAAAAACCCCTCAAACGAGGGGGAATCTGATGAAGTCTGCTACATCGGCAGCATCCGTCTAAACCTTCGATACACGGTGCCATAAATCAACTTGGCATCTTCGGAGAGGTGGACGGATAAAACCAAATAGCATCTGCCCCGAATCTCAGCGTCAGGACCTCGCAGTCTTGCGGCCGCCATTCGGAGGGGAATACACAACATTAACCTCATCTTCCGAGTCACTTCCGAAGATCAATATGGGGGCGGACGGTCCCAGGTCATTGCGTCGAGACGGCCCAGAGTAAACTATCTCTTCTTCTTCTTCGGTATCACTCCCGAAAACAGGAATAGTGGCAGCGACTTTGTTCTCCGGTTTGCGACATCTCTCTGTATCCTCGAAATCTGGCAAAAAGTTCTTTGCATCTTCGTATTTGCGGACTTCGTTCACGGAGAATGGGTTTAGCTCACCTGTTACGGTATACTCGATACCATCCTTGAAATACTTCATACACTGATGTTGCGTAAAAGGGATGATGTTGTACTCGTGTAACCAAGGTCGGCCGAGCAGAGCATTGTAACATGTCTTGGCATCTATGATGTGAAACTTAATGTCCGTGACGAGTAGCCCAAAGCGTAGCGTCAATATCACAGACCCAAGAGTTCTCGACGATTGGGAATCGAACCCGGAGATAGTGATCTTGTTCCGAGCAAGGTGCTGGACGCTTATGCAAATTTCCTTTAACACCCGCACGTTGAGAAGATTAACGGAAGACCCATTGTCAACCAAGATTTTGCCTATCTTTATATCGTGGCAATATCTAGAGACGTATAGGGGACGGTTGTGGTCTCACGTCCCAAGGAGCAGGTCTTCGTCACCGAAAGTGATATCGGCCGTGTGCACTTCTTCCAGTTCATCCTTCATCCTTTCTTCGGCGAGGAAGACTTGGAATTGTTCGGGCTCCTGTAGAGCCTTAATTAGTGAATCCCTTGCCTCTTTTGATAATAAGAGGGCGTCTAGAATGCTGAGCTGCGAAGGTAGCTTCCTCAGGTGCGCTAGGATGTTGTAGTCCACCCTACTCTTCTTAGGCGGGTCCTTGGCAGTCAGCTCTTTCATAACTTGGTCATCTAAGGTGATATCCTCAGCGACCTTTTCCTTTCCCTTATCTTGTCTAGTTGCGGGTCCGAGATCCTTTTCCAGAAGAGTGCGATTGCGCAGCTGAATGTTTTCGCAGTCCTCTGGTTCTTCCTTTTTCCCCAAAACGGATTCTTTAAAGAGAGGGCCCGGAGCTATTTCTTCATCAGAATCGCTCATGAATGTGAGCACTTGCGGTCCCCCGGCGTTGACCGTGTAACAGTTACCGGCAGTTCTTTTGTGTCCTTCGGTCGTGCTTTTCTACTCCCGACGAGCTCTGCGTTTCATTCGCTTAAAATGTTGCCGATGAGCAACATATCCCCGCCACCATGTCTTAAAAGCGTCGCACTCCTCAGTGGGGTGTGAAATCTTCCGATGATATGAGCAGTAATTAGGGTGCTTCTCCGCCCCCTTGAGCGTGTTTTCTTCCGAGGTTGGTAGCTTCATTCCCATTGACATGGCTTTGGAAAACCTTTTCCTCGTCTTGAATATGTTTTTATCCGCATCGGATGTCTTTTGATCTGGCGGGAGTACTTCGACTCTTTCGTTTAATCGCCTGCGTTTGGCTCCTTCTGATGCGGCCGTCTCACGCTCCTGGTCGGCTTTCTTTTCAAACGAATCTCGTCTAGAAAGGCGTCGATCATTTCGTCTGTTGGCCACACAAGCTCCGGTTCAGGCTCTGCCCCCAGCTTCTTAGTGCCGGGAGTTTTTTCATCGTCCGTAAATGAGTGGGAGATGACATGACAACTCGCAACATATCCCTCGGATTCATCCGACGAGCTTTCTCCATTATCTTCCTCCTGAAAGTCGTGGTTGAGGAACTCTTGGAGTGTGATGGGAGTTCGCGCCTTTTGATTGTACTCCTCCAGCGCGTCAATCTGTTTCTGCAAGTCCGTACGCTTGTTGCCAGGCTTCACGGGCTTCTTAGATTTCTTCTTCTTTTTCTTTGAAGATTTCGACGGCTGGTTGTGAGTGCTCGGGGCATCACCACTGATCTTCGGAGTTGGGCGCGGCTTCAGCATCCCTTCAACGATCTGGGGTTCCAGCGGGTTCTTCCACCTGATCGCCGGGCATGTTTCAAGATCGTTCAGCATCCTCTTGGTTTTTGCTGAAAGCACGATTTCCCATGGAGCTTCTTCAATGAAAGAACAAGTTGCCCCCGGTGTGTCCATCTTCTTAGCAGTGTGAGGTTGTGGCGGGTTCACTTTCCACTTTTCGGACAGCGCAAACTTGCCCTGTAGGTATTGATCTTCAATCCATCCTTTGAAGACGAAGCAGTCCTCAATCAGATGGCTTACCGTTTGATGGTAAGGGCAGTAATTGGGGTTATTCACCTTACTGGGTTGCGGCGGTCGCCTTGGGTTCGGCAAGTTGATAAGCCTGTTGCGTACCGCCAGCTCGAATAGCATCTTCGTCTTATCCTACGGGAATGAGTAGGGGCGCTTCATTTTCTAATTGTAATACCGTCGTCTTTCTTCCAGCTGATCCGCCAGCTTTAGGGCACTGGGTTGCTGCTGAGCGTTCGCAACGAAGGTTGCCTTCCCTTTACCCTTGTCATTCCGAGGTTCTGGCTTCGGGGGAGACGGTCTGTGACCCATCTGGTCCATCTGGGCCAACTTGTCGATCAAAGCCTGGAACGTGGTGGGCTTAAAAAACATCATGAACTGTGAGATAGTTGCATGAGGATCTAGGGTACCCACGAACATGCCTACCGCGAGTGCCTCTTCGATGCGTTGTTCGCATTTCGACCACAAGTTTCGCCAGCGTATAACGTACTGGACCCACGTCTCACCTGGTTTCACCCTAGCATTAATCAATGCCGTTATCGGAGTATGTTCGCTGGCACTTGCAAAACGTTGGGTAAACAGCAGCTCCATCTCCGTAAATGTTTTAATAGAGTCGTTTGGGAGCTCAGAGTACCACTCGAAAGCCATTTCTGACAAGCTACCGACGAACTGGCGAAGCAAGAGCTTATCGTCGCCGCCGGTGTTGCCGCAAAGCGCCCTGAACTGGGCAACATGCTGATGGGGATTGCCCGTCCCCTTATAGACATGAAATTTCGGTATTGTATAGCCCGGCGGGTACTTGATCTGATCATACCAGCTCGGATATGGTCGCCCGGTTCTGACAACTTGACCAGCTGCCTCAGTCGCCTGGTGAACCCGTATCTGCTGAGCTATGTATTCGTCCAGGTCAGCTTTGGAGATTGTTTCCTCCTTGGCTGTTGACAGAGAGGGTGGAGGATTTGACGTTTCTCCCCTGTCGTCTTCAAGAACGATTGGAGGATCTTCAGCAGGAGAATCTTGTTGGATCATCATTCCCACCATGTCCTGGAACAGGAGGGCCATTCATTATATATTGGCTGCTTGTTCGGCAGCCTCTTTATCCTTCTTCTCCAATATCCTGCGAAGGAATTCAGCGTCAGTTTCTTGCTCCTGGCGTTGGTCAGATGACGCTTCGGGGCTTTCTTTCGGCCCAGTGAGTGCGGCCATCGCGTTCATCATTTCCTGGAGCTTCTGCTGTTACTCCTGAGCTTTGGTCACTGACCGTGTAAGCGGTCTATGACCCATAGATGCACGGCTGTCTTCTCTTCCCAGCGCCATGTATACCGTATGCACCATCATGCCCCCAGACTTAGGGCGTTTAGGCTTATTGTCCTTGATATTTGCTGCAGGAGTGGGGACTCTATCCGGCCTTCTTCTCTTTTGAGTAGTCAACGTGGAGGGAGCCATTGTAGCGAGCATCCAAGCAGTTGTCATCCTTTGTTGTTTGACGTGACGGTTCTTTTCTCCCTGCACTTTCGCCTTTTTAGGTTGACGAGAGTGATCTTGGTCAATTACCGATTCTTGAACCTTCCGCCAGAGTTTATAAATTTTGGAGGACAGCCGTTGAGGAGGCTGTTCCGGCTTTGCTTCTATAACGTTCTCCGCAGGTGGAGGGGATCTTTTGAGAACTGCAATTGGCAAATTTCTGCGTACCCTGTTTAGCAGCTCAAAGCTGTTCTCGGTTGAAACAGCAGCCTCAATTTCCACCGTTGGAGCTGGTGGAGTTAGCCCGGAGGGGGAGTTGCCCCCAGTCTTCCTTATCCGGCGCCAGTGGCGACGTCGGGCATGACGGGTTGTTGGGATTGGTTCAGCGACGGCTTCGTCTTGCCCCCTGTTCTGGGGAGGGGCTGCTGCCAGTGTCAGCCTCTTGAAGACTGATGTTCGTTGAGAAGCTACAGATTTCTGAGTGGGAGTGGGAACGGGAGCAGTCAGTCTCGCAAAGACCGACCTTCTGGGAGGAGAAGCCGCCTTGACGACTTCAGGAGCAGCTGTCTTCTTTGGGATGGCCTTCTCAGGTATCATGGGCTTTTTGGCGGGCCCTTTGGAGTTCAGGCTCAGTCTGGCGAAGACCGAGGAGCTGGAATTGGACGACCCGTTGAGAGGGGCCGTGGTGGTAGCAAGTCGATCAAAGACCGACTTCTTTAATGCTTCCGGTATGGGCATTGGGATGTTAATGTTCACCGGCGGGAGCATGGTCCCAAAGAATAGACCGGTAGTAGCTTGAGTCACTTGCTCCACAGGCATGGTGAATAGGGAGGCAGCCTGCGGTCCATATGCTACACCTCCAGGTGAGGCGGAGCGTCGGTTGCATTTGCAGTTAGAGCAGTTCGAACAGTTGTCAGCCATTGATCCTTTTGCTTTCTGCAGCAAACGAAACACCAAGTCTTAGTACTTTGAAACCCAAGGGCAACCATTAGCAAACCGCGATTGGTTCGCGAATCATGACGCACGAAGTGTGGAGTGGAAAGAGGAAAAGGTCCCACCGGGCGTGCCAGAATCTGTTCCCCTCCGAAAGACGGCGCGACGCAGGGACGTCTTGCCTGAGATTCGGGGCAGATGCTAATTGGTGCTATCCGTCTACCTCTCCGAAGATGCCAAGTTGATTTATGGAACCATGTATCGAAGGTTTAAACGGATGCGTCCGATGTAGCAGACTCCGTCAGATTCCCCCTCGCTTGAGGGGTTTTTGATTGTGGGGACGCTCTTCCCTGCAGGCCCAAGCCCCTGCAGTTAATTACGCTACCACGTTGCGGTAACAACTTTCTCCTTCTCCAGATGGTCACTTCGTGTCGTGTGTGTTTGATTTGTGTTTGGTTGCCCGTGGATTGTATACGGAGACTGAGTTATGTCGTCGCCCGTAGGGCGTGGACTAGTCCAAATCCGTATCTTTCTTAGATTTGGGTTTGGGGGTTGTGTTTAAGGATACGTTAGCCTCGTTTGAGACTAAGATCGACTTAAACGTTTGTTAAGGATACGTTAGTCTAGTTTTAGACTAAGATCAACTTAACGGGATCGTTTAGATCCGACAAGAGAGCGATTAGGGGAGCCCTGTTGTTTAGTTTAGTGACATTGCGGTCAATAGGTAGTTTAAGGACATTGCGGTCCAATGTTAGTTTTAAGACGTTGCGGTCAAGGTTAAGGACGTCATAGTCCGTGGACTTAAGGACTCCACAGTCCGGCGTTAGTTTTAAGACATCACAGTCAAGGTTAAGGACGTTATAGTCCGTTGTTAGTTTTAAGACATTCCGGTCAAGGTTAAAGATGTCGTAGTCCGTGGATTTAAGGACCCCACAGTCCGGCATTAGTTTTAAGACATTACGGTCAAGGTTAAGGACCTCATAGTCCATGAGTTTAAGGACCCCACAGTCCGTATCAATGTGTGGTCATCGAGACCCGTCACCTCTTTGAAGACGTTGAGGAATTACAACGCCAAGTATCAAAGGAGTGAAGAGATGTACCCTTAAACCAAGGTAGATTATGTGATCTGTAGTCCAATTTGGAAACTAAGATCAATTATTATATTATGAGCCCATTGGCCCAGTTAAGTTTGAATTGAGGACTTATGGCCAGCTTGGGCTAAGTCCAATCATGTTTGGGATATTGGTCCTCTGTTGGTTCATTGAAGGAGAGGCTTTGCCTCTGGAAACTTAGCCAATTGGGCTAAAGCTAGTGTTAAACACTAGAGACCAACAGTGTTGAACACTGGGAATAAGATTGACAAGTTAGTGTTAAACACTAAAAAGATCATCAGTGTTGAACACTGGGAACAGAGTTTTCAAATTAGTGTTAAACACTAAGCAAATCAGTGTTAAACACTGGGGACAAAATATCCAAACTAGTGTTAAACACTAAGGTAAGCAGGGTCACGTGTGAACACGTGAGAGCGCCCTGATTCCCTTTATTTTGTTCTGTCAAAAGTATTGAATACTTTGAAGTATCACGTGCTGTCACGTGATGAGAAATTTGGTGCTTGTCTGTTAAAGCTTCAGCCAAGGGGTCACGTGGTAGCACGTGAAAGCGCCCTGGTTCCCTTTATTTTGTTTTACAGATAAGTGTTTAACACTTTTAATTCTGAGAGCCATCACGTGTGGGCACGTGATGGGGGCTTGCGCTTTGATCTGTTAGAATGTTCATCAGGGGTCACGTGTCGACACGTGAGGGCACCCTAGAGCTCTTTTCTGTTTCTTTTTCTCTTGTGTGCTTTAGAGATCACGTGGGGGCACGTGAGGCATTGCCTCAAAGTTCTCTTTTATAGATCTTCGCAGGAGTCACGTGGTAACACGTGAGGTGTTTACTTCAGAGTTCTTTTCTGTGGATCTTTGCAGGGGTCACGTGGTAGCACGTGACTCTGCATGTTTTAAAGATCTATTCATCTTTTAAGAATTAATTTCAGAGGAATTAGATTTCTGTTTTCTTCTGAAGAATTATATTCTTAATAGGGTTAAACCCTAATTTTTTTTCTTAAGGGAATTAAATTCCTGTGAGTTTGAGAGAACTATGTTCTCAAATAGGGTTAAACCCTAGTTCTGTTCATTTTGAAGGAATTAAATTCCTATAACATAGGGTTAAACCCTAATTTTATCTCAAAGGAATTGAATTCATATCATTTTGTGAGAATTAAATTCTCAAAACTCAGTTCCTTCTCTGTGTTTTAGATCTGCATGGCAGGATCTCAACCCAATGAGAATTAAATTCTCGATTCATGAGGAGATGTGCACTTTGCAGATCCTCTACCAGAGAAAGAACTAAGTTCTTTTCTTTATATAAGAGTTAAACTCTTTCGAGAATTAAATTCTCTTTTTTAAGCCTCCCTTTTCTTTTCTTACCTAAGGTTTTCCTTTTGCAGAGAATTAAAAACTCTATATCTCTCTCTGTGTGTATCAAAAGAAAAGGTCCAAAGGTCTCTGTCTTCTTTTCTTGGCTCCTGTTTATAGGAGAAGGAAAAGAATCAATCTGTTTAGTAAATCTCTTATTGAGAGATTTGATTTGTATATTGAAAGATTTGATTTATTTTCATCATTAATCTGGGCTTTTAGATTATTAGGTGAATTTTATTCACCATTGGATTTTAAATCCAAAGATATCTCTTTGTTATTTCGGTTAGATTTATGGGGAAATATTTCCAAGTCCAAGATTTTTCCATAAATTGGTGATATTTAATCACCTTTAGATTTTCAATCCAACGGTTTTAGATAATTCTTCTCCATTTTGGAAAGATTTGAAGGATCTTCCCTCAGAATTTAATTCTGTTAAAGAATAAGGCTTTTAAAGCCGGTCACGTGTGGCCAAGTGACCCCTGGTCATGTGTAGCCACATGACCCCTGGTCATGTGTAGGCACGTAACCCCTGGAATGGTCTTCTCTTCTTCTGCGCTCTGTTCTCTGGCCGCTGTTTAATCATCACGTGCCAACACGTGACCACTGGTCACGTGTGCGCACGTGATGCCTTTTCTGGAGCTTTTTCTTGAATGTGCTTTTTGCCGCTGCTTTAAGCGTCACGTGCCAACACGTGACAACTGGTCACGTGTGAGCACGTGATGCCTCTTCTGAAGCTTCTCCTGATTTTTAATCAGGGAACAGCCACCTTTTTAGAAAATGAATTTCTTGCAAAAGAAATTAATGGCGAAGAGGTAGAGCTGGAAGAAGTTCCAGCAGCACAAACTACAACTGATGATTTGTTGGAACCAGAGGATTCGGTAGTACCCAACGAACCCCAGCCTCTCCGTCGATTGATCAGTCGAAAATACTGCATTTTTAACATGGCAATTTCCCTATCTTTTGCACTCATCTAGAAGTGTTCGGTAGTCATATTGCACATATTAACAAAACAGTCCTGAAATACCAGATTGCATGTGTATACTCTAAAACCGACATTTATGAAGGAAATTGACTGTTTATCATGGCATCGCATCATCCTTATATTGTGCAACACTTATTTCGAAGTCTGTGCAGGAAATTCTAGGAGACAGGCCAAAATTGTCAAAGTGCTGATAAAAGATACGTCAACTCAAAGATCTGAGATCTGGCAGTGATACAGGAAGCCAAATAAGATTTAACATATTTTATAAAGGCCCATAAGTCAGCCCAATAATTACCAGTGAAAGATCAAGCACTAAAGCTTCAAAAGCGCCGCGGTTCCGCGGTGGGAGCCAGCTTGCGCTGCGGAACCGCGGCGGCTCTATGGCTTCAGCTCCTCAATTTTCTTACACGTGTCTCTAATAACAGTTCAAGCTTCCAGAAGACTCCCGATTATCCACGTGGCTCATCTAGAAGGCTCGGATTAACAAACTTCATCTAGAAGGCTCTCTTTAACAAACTTTTGGAGGGAAAATTCAAATTTGAAATCCTAGATCTAGGGTTTTGATGGTCTATAAAAAGGAGCCTAGATCTAGGGTTAATGGCTAATCTTCATCTTCCCCAATTCTTCCATCTACAAGTTGAGTGACAGATCTTGTAGCTCTAATTCTAAATCCAAGCCAAATTCAAGATCCCGAGTATCAAATCAAGCAAGAAGCCTTCAACTTTTTAGGAGCGGAGCCGATCTTCAATCGAGCAAGTGATCCAAGCCGATCCGCGACTCAAGGAGACGAGCGAAGCCAAATCGACGATCGAGTTCTTCCACTTGTAGTTCTTCAGCGATTGTAACGGAATTGTTGATATAAATAAAATGTGAAATTCTTTAATCTTGCTTTCTTTAAATTCTTGCATCATGATTCGATCTCAATGTGTGATTGTAGTTCTTGTCGTGATGTTTGAGTAAAACTCCGCTCGAAAAGGAGTCGAGACGATCAATAGAATGATGATGTGACTAATCTTAAAACGATTCTTAAGTCCTACGAGTTTTGTAAACCCTAGCAAATTGAAGAATCGACGAACTAGTTTCGTTGCGATGCTTTCTTGATTGTGATCGCTCGAAATTAGGGATCCACGATCAATTCTTGAATTTACTAGAGGCTAGAATGTTAATGATATCGACGACGAAATTAGGGATCCACGATCAATTCTTGAATTTACTAGAGGCTAGAATGTGAATGATATCGACGAAGGAACAAGGGATAAATGATGAAACCCTAGTTTCAATAGAAATCCCTAATTCTCGTTGATCATCATCGATCTAGTATCAATTCATCGATGGATAAGAATACGTCATCGCGAGATTACATCACATCTATAGATCCAATCGATTCCTACGAGCCTCATTTAGATTCTTGATATTTGGTTTGGAAAATCAACAAATTCTTGATTCTTGATTCTATCGTTTTCTTGTTATTAGATCTAGATTTTCTAATTCTTGAACTTCAATTACAAATCATGAATTGCTTGTTTTCTTTTCTTTAAAGTTTCAATTCAAACAAAACAAAATACGAACGAATCGCACAATCCCTGTGGACGATCTGCACTTACTAACGTGCTACATCCGACACCGTTATTGATTGCGGTCAAATATTTTTGGTTGTGATTTCATACAAGTTTCTAAATACCGACAACGGAAAATAGAGAATCAATCACCGATCTAGTAGGGTTTCTCATCCACCTGAGAGATACTACGGTTTTCTCGTTGATGGTGGGAGCGAGGATTGCATCATGGAAGATGATGACCCGACTAGCTTCGAGCAGGCCATCACGAGTGGTGACTCTGTGAAATGCTGGATGCAATGCGATCTGAGATGGAATCCATGTACACCAACAAAGTATGGACTATGGAAGTTGCTCCTGAATGGTTAAAACCCATTGGGAGCAAATGGATCTTTAAGAAGAAACTTGGTGTAAATGGAAAAGTTGAGACTTTCAAAGCTAGACTTGTTGCAAAGGGTATTCGTCAACAACCAGGTATGGATTATGACGAAACCTTTTCTCCAGTGGCTATGCTTAAGTCCATCCGGATCCTACTTGCCATTGTTGCATACCATGACTACGAAATCTGGCAGATGGATGTTAAGACCGCCTTTCTAAATGGTGATTTAGAGGAGTGCGTGTACATGACTCAGCCAGAGAGCTTCGTAAACAGTGGGAGCAGCGGAAAGGTATGCAAGCTGCTTAAATCTATCTACGGGTTAAAGCAAGCATCGCGGAGTTGGAACATCTGTTTTGATGTTGTAGTTAAAGAGTTTGATTTCATCAAAAACGTAGATGAACCTTGTATTTACAAGAAGGTTGCAGAGAGTAAGGTTGTCTTCCTCGTATTATACGTGTATACTCTTGATAGGAAATGATGTTCCTATGCTGCACTCGGTCAAGCTCTTCTTATCATATAGATTCTCAATGGAAGATCTAGGTGATGCCTCCTGCATTTTGAGGATTAAGATCTATAGAGATAGATCTAAACGGATATTGGGATTGTCCCAATCCAGGTACATTGACACCATACTAAAGAGGTTTAGCATGGAAGAATCCAATCGTGGTAACCAACCCACGATCTCTGGACTCACTCTCTCCAAAGAGATGTCTCCCAAGACTGATTTGGAAAGAGCTTGCATGCAAGGGATACCATATGCTTCGGCAGTAGGTTCTATCATGTATGAGATGCTATGTACCAGACCCGATGTAGCATACTCACTAAGTGTAGTGAGTCGGTATCAAGCAGATCCTGGAGAGAGTCACTGGACAGCTGTGAAGAACATTCTCAAGTACTTGAGAAGGACTAAGGAGATGTTCTTGGTGTATGGTAACGGTGAACTCCAGGTAGAGTCCTTTACCGATTCGAGCTTCCAGAGTGATAAGGATGACTCTAAGTCGCACTCGGGATTTGTCTTTACCCTCAATGGAGGGACGGTGTGTTGGAAGAGCTCCAAACAGGAAACCGTTGCAGACTCGACGATGGAGGCTGAATACATCGCTGCCAACGATGCTGCCAAAGAGGCTGTCTGGATGAAAAAGTTCATCACTGAACTTGGAGTGGTTCCGTCCATTGAGCATCCAATACCTTTGTATTGTGATAACAATGGAGCTGTGGCTTTGGCCAAGGAACCCAGGTCCCATCAGAAGTCCAGACATATTCTGAGGCGGTATCACCTGATCCGGATCATAGTTGATCACCGGGAGATCGAGGTTAGGAGAGTTGATACAAAGGACAACACTGCGGATCCACTCACGAAGGTCATACCCCAGATACAATTTGAGAGACTCTTCGGGATGTTGGGTATGAGATACTACAACAGCTGGCCTTAGTGCAAGTGGGAGATTGTTAGTTATGTATATGCCCTAGAGGTCATTATTGTACATATGATATATATTATAGTGGATGCTTGGATATATATAGAGAGGACTTTCTTGCTCGATATGATAGTATGCTATCTGGTTGCACTTTGTATTAACATGTTGACTTGTATTGGTTTATTGTCTTACTCTCACATGTTGATAAAGCCCTTGGGATATATACTTGACTACTAGGACTATGATGAGATCATACTAGTGGGTCCAGGGTAGTCAACGAGTACATCCTATAACTGTTCCTAGTCGAGGGTGTATCGAGATAGGGCATCGATACACCAGAGTAGACTAGCGTATACGCATCTTGACCCATATGGTGGGCGATGGATGATCCCATATCCATTGGTGTTTGACATCAAAGATGGTGTACGGGTGCTCAGTGGAGACTGGGTACACTGAACAGACTCGCCGAGAACTCCTAGATGGATTTATACCTATTGTCAGATAGCAGTTCTCTGGTGACACTGGTACAGGTTAGTTTGTAGACCCGAGATCGTCATAGAGTCTTGTGTGATTCCCATTGTGCTTTGATTTCTACCTTACCACGTCCAAGAGGGCGTGCAAAACGGTGGCTTTTGGGTACAGTCCCGAATCGCATGGAGGCAATGAGCGATAGGAGGGGTTTCGTCTCTTCCGGTATGGGGAGTTGATGTTGTGTTGTGTTCGATTGGCTATAACTGGAAGTCCCTGGCCAGGGCTGATATGGAGTACTACTAGTAAGAGTTATCAGTAGTTTCTCGACCTGTTATGAGCCTCACATCGACAGGACTTATCGGTTACTGGGGTCTGACGTTTACCACCCCTAGACTTGATATGCGACACATCAGACGAAAAGACCGGACTGTACGGGAGTGTTACTGATTGGATTCACAGGAGTGTGTACAGACTTGCTTGTTGATCTTCTGCTCGCTCAATACCCGGGTAGCTGTTACGTTTAGCTGACCGCTTGCAGCTTGTGGGTGTTTGATATGATCATCACCTACTGCCGGCGTATTGACGATTCTTTAGAGTCCTACACAGAGGTTTCCTGGCTCAGGCAAAACGGAGTAGGAGAACATATGTGATATGTGCGAGATCGAGATTGATGCGCGTATGTGATACCGTATTCTATTCTCGCGATATGTGATATCAGCCGGTTATATGTGATATAGCCGGCTTATCGGATCAAGTGTTGATTCGATGGAATGATATATATATATATATAGATATATATATATATATAATATGCTCACTTAAGTATTTATTATTCTCACTCATGATACATTTAACATATATGTGATATATGTTTATTGTAGTGTTTTCTATTGTTACATAAATATATTATATATGTGATATATAATATTGTGACATGTTTGGTTACACATGCAACATGTATGTATGAGACTCATACTATATTAGGGTTTATGTTAGGGTCACATTTATCATTAAGTAATCACAAATTAGTGAACTTAATTAAAGCTAGAAGCTTGGAGAAGCTTTTGGATAAGCTTTGACTTAGTCCACTCTTTTGTTTCTACTTAATATATTATGTGACCTAACCATTAACCCTTGACCATGGTTAACTCTCTACATGAGTTAGGGTTTGTGATATTCTCACCCCCCATGGTTGCATATATATCCAAATGAGAAGAGATATTTTGATCACTTAATCATTATTTTCTTCATCTTCTTCTTGCTCATGAGTTGAGCTCACAGCCATTGATCAAGTGATGATATATTGTGAGAAATGAAATTTTAAAGAGAGCAAAATTCCTACTTCATCATCCTTTTCTATACTAGCCATATAGATTAGTGTGTTACCTTCACTTATACCTAATTAGTGAAGTGAAAGCTTAGGTTTGTGATTCCTCAAGGTAGATCATCTTGGATTAGTGAAGACTTCTAGCTAGCATGTTTCATTCACCTAATGGAGCCTCTATAGAGTCCGGGAGCCTAATGATCGCAGCGAAGGGACTTCAACTCGGAGCTTATGAAGCGAAGGAACGGACTACAAAGGTTGTAATCCCAAACTCTTAGATGTTAAGTTGTCAACATATAGTTTTGTTTGATTCTCTAGTTAAAGATCTTGGGTTAAGGTTATCTAGAATGGCAAAAATTTAAACTTGGCATGGATGATGCCTCCCGCAACCTTACTGCCGTTGTAGGTAACCCAACACGTACATGATAGAGCCTACTGCCGAAGCATAGGGTATCCCTTGCATGCGAGCTCTCTCCAAATCAGTCTTGGGAGACATCTTTTTGTAAAGAGTGGGTCCTGAGATCGTGGGTAAAAACCCATGCTTGGATTCTTCTATACTAAATCGCTTTAGTATGGTGTCAATGTACCTGGATTGGGATAATCCCAGTATCCGTTTAGATCTATCTCTATAAATCTTAATCCCCAAGATGTAGGAGGCATCACCTAGATCTTTCATTGAGAATCTATATGATAAGAAGAGCTTAACCGATTGCAGCATAGGAATGTCATTTCCTATCAAGAGTATGGCATCCACATACAATACGAGGAAGACAACCTTACTCTCTACCACCTTCTTGTATATACAAGGTTCATCTACGTTTTTGACGAAATCAAACTCTTTGATAACGACATCAAAACAGATGTTCCAACTCCGCGATGGTTGCTTTAACCCGTAGATGGATTTAAGCAGCTTGCACACCTTTCCGCTGCTCCCACTGTCTACGAAGCCCTCTGGCTGAGTCATGTACACGCACTCTTCCAAATCACCATTCAGAAAGGCGGTCTTAACATCCATTTGCCAGATTTCATAGTCATGGTATGCAGCAATGGCAATCATGATCCGGATAGATTTAAGCATAGCCACTGGAGAAAAGGTTTCGTCATAATCCACACCTGGTCGTTGACGAAAACTTTTTGCAACTGTAGGGTTACTAAGCACTCTAACAAGGTTCTACAAAGCATCAACCATGTCCGATTAAAATTTTAGCCGTGCCTAACAACCCTAAACAAGATCTTTGCTAGATAATTAGGGTTTCACATGCAAGTAAATAGCATCTACGACTAGGTGAATACGAAATACAACCTTTGTATATCGGTCCTTCACTTCTAAAGCTCCTTGTTGTAGTCCCTTCGCTGCGATCATGGTTCTCCCGGGCTCTTGCATGGCTTCACGAGGCGAAAGAAGCGTCCTTGCTTGAAGTCTTTGAGGCCGAAGATGATCTACGTCGAGGGAATATCAACTCAAGCTACTACTTCACTAACTAGAGAATTAGTGAAGCAAACACCCTATACTAAAGTGCTAGTCTAGTAGAGGATGGAGAAATAGGAAGTGGATTCTCTTTAGAATTTTATTTTTCACAATCTTTCACTCTCTTTTTAAAACCCTAGCAAGCTTTTTCTTTTGCTTAAAGAAGAAGAAGATGAACAAAAGAAAAGGATGAGGATAATGATCAAGTGAGTGAGCTAACCATGGTGAGTGAGTATCATATACTAACTCATGTAGAGACATTACCATGGCTAATCCTAAATGGTTAGGTTAATAAAAATCTAAAGTAAAACAAAGTTAGTGGACTTTGTCAAAGCATCCATAAGCTTCTATAAGCTTCATGCTTGTGACAAAAGCTCCACTAATTTGTAATTACCTTATATAATTATTAACCACCATTTAAAAATAGAATGGTGTATGTCTTGCACACCCATGTATGATGTATCATCAACCATGATACAAAATGAAAAACACATTTAATATATATCACATATATACTAAAGTTGTGCACATGTGAGAAAAATCCTTAAGTGAACAAATATTAGTTAATGTAAATTAGTATATCATATATACAATTATACACTAAATTATTAAATCAACACTTAACTTAATAATCTGGTTATATCTCATATAACCGACTAACATCCAATGTATCGACTTATCGAATCAACACTTGATTCGATAACCCGGCTATATCACATATAACCGACCGATACAAAAAGTCGCGAGAATAGAATACGGTATCACATACACGCATTATTCTCGGTCCCGCACATATCACATACGTGCTCCTATTTCGTTTTGCCTGAGCCAGTAAAACCTCTATGTAGGACTCTAAAGACTCGTCAATACGCCGGCAGTAGGTGATGATCACATCAAGCACCCACAAGCCGTCAGCGGTACTAGCTGGACGTAATGGCCACCCGGGTATTGAGCGATCAGAAGATCAGCAAGCAAGCCCACTCCAACTCCTGTAAAAGCCTGCCGGTAACACTTCCCGTACAGTCCGGTCTCCTCGTCTAATATGTCGCATATCAAGTCTAGGGGTGGTAGTCGTCAGACCCCAATAACCGATAAGTCGTGCCGATGTGAGGCTCATAACGGGTCGAGAAACTACTGGTAACACTTACCAGCAAATCTCTAAATCAGCCCTGGCCAGGGACTTCCCTGTTATGGCCAATCGAGCACAGCGCAACATCAACCCCCAATACTGGGAGAGACGAAACCCCTCCTATCGCTCATCGCCTCAATGTGACTCGGGACTGTACCCAAAAACCACCGTTTTGCACACCCTCTTGGATGTGGTAAGGTGGAAATCAAAGCACAGTGGGAATCACACAAGACTCTATAACGATCTCGGGTCTACAGACTAACCTGTACAAGTGTCACCAGAGAACTGCCATCTGACGTGAGGTATAATACCATCTGGGAGTTCTCGGCGAATCCGTCCAGTGTACCCAGTCTCCACTGAGCACCCGTATACCATCTCTGATGTCAAACACCAATGGATATGGGATCATCCATCGCCCATCTCATGGGTCGAGAAGCGTATACGCTAGTCTACTCTGGTATATCGATGCCCTGTCTCGATACACCTACGACTAGGAACATTAAAGGATGTACTTATGGACTACTCTGTCCCCACTAGTATGATCTGCATCATAGTCCAGGTAGTCAAGTACACATCCTAAGGGCTTTACTAACATGTAACTATAAGACAGTATCAAGAGACATGTATACATGTTAAAGTAAAGAGCAACCAGATAGCATACTATCATATCGAGCAAGAAATTCCTCTCTATATATATCCAAGCATCCAATATAATAGTACAATACTGGCCTCTAAGGCATACATACAACTAACAGCAACAAGTCTAGCTTTGAAAGTCTCCACTTTCCCATCTACACCAAGTTTTTTCTTGAAGATCCACTTGCTCCCAATGGGTTTTACCCCTTCAGGAGCATCTTCCAAAGTCCATACTTTGTTGGTGTACATGGATTCCATCTCGGATCGCATTGCATCCATCCACTTCACAGAGTCTCCACTCGTGATAGCCTGCTTGAAGCTAGTTGGGTCATCATCCTCCATGATGCAATCATCGCTTCCACCATCAATGAGAAAACTGTAGTATCTCTCAGGTAGACGAGGAACCCTACTAGATCGGCGGAAAGGCTGGGGTTCGTTGGCAACTATCAAATCCTCTGGTTCCACTAAATCATCAGTTGCAGTTTGTGCTGCTGGAACTTCTCCCAGCTCTACCTCTTTGCCACTAATTTCTTTTATAAGAAATTCCTTTTCTAAAAAGGTGGATTATTGAGAAACAAACACTTTTTGTTCCTCAACGTGGTAGAAAATATACCCTTGTGAATTCTTTGGATATCCCACAAACTTACAAAGAACTAATCGTGCCTCGAGTTTGTCCGGATTTTGCCTTTTGACATAGGCCGGATAACCCCATATCTTAACTCGTTTAAAATATGGTCTCTTCCCACTCTATATCCCATATGGTGTGGTAGGCACTGATTTAGATGGAACTTGATTCAATAGGTATGCAGCTGTCATAAGCGCATAGCCCTAGAAAGAAATAGGTAACTCGGCAGTGCTCATCATAGAGTGCACCATATCTAATAGGGGGCATACCAAATGAATTCCTGGAACACCATATCTAATAGGGTGTCATAAGCGCATAGCCTCTGATGGAAATAGGTAACTCAGCATTGCTCATCATAGAGCGCACCATATGCAGCTGTCATAAGCGCATAGACCCAGAAGGAAATAGGTAACTCAGCATTGTTCCCGTACAACAGTGTTATCAATATGGTAATCGTCTTTGAAAAAGACACAAATCCCGTCGCCCATGTGCAGCGGTTACCGATAACATCAAAACAATCAAGACTTCAATTTACTTCTCTAATTGTCTGACTCAGACTGAGTCTCATTAATAAACTGACTTGAATATGATTCAAGTACAATCTACAATCTGCAATCTACAATTCAACATGAATCCATTCAATCTATATTGACTGAACCGAACCATGGATATACTTCCATTTACATGATTCTCCAGTTACATCCATGATTCTATAGTTGCATCCATTTACTGATATCATGGTTTCGGTAAGTCATCCAATGATACAATCTGTTAGTTATATGTATGCCCTAGAGTCCATTACTGTACATACAATGTATATTGTAGTGGATGCTTGGACATATATAGGGAGGACTTTCTTGCTCGACATGATAGTATGCTATCTGGTTGCTCTTTATCTTAACATGTACTCTGATTGTCTCTATGTTACATGTTGATAAAGCTCTTAGGATGAGTACTTGACTACCAGGACTATGATGCGGATCATACTAGTAGGGACAGTGTAGTCGCCAAGTACGTCCTTCAAATATTCCTAGTCGTGGGAGTACCGAGACAGGGCATCGATACTCCAGAGTAGACTAGCGTATGCGCTTCTTGACCCATATGATGGGCGATGGATGATCCCATATCCATTGGTGTTTGACATCAGATAAGGTATACGGGTGCTCAGTGGAGACTGGGTACACTGGACGGACTCGCCGAGAACTCCCAGATGGTAGTATACCTCACGTCAGATGGCAGTTCTCTGGTGACACTGGTACAGGTTAGTCTGTAGACCCGAGATCGTCATAGAGTCTTGTGTGATTCCCACTGTGCTTTGATTTCCATCATACCACGTACAAGAGGGCATGCAAAAAGGTGGCTTTTGGGTACAGTCCCGAATCACATAGAGGCAAAGAGCGATAGGAGGGGTTTCGTCTCTCCCGGTATAGGGAGTTGATGTTGCGCTGTGTTCGATTGGCTATAACTATAAATCCCTGGCCAGAGTTGCTGAGATTTACTGGTAAGTGTTATCAGTAGTTTCTCAAACTGTTATAGACCTCATATCGACACGACTTATCAAGCTACTGGGGTCTGACGTTTACCACCCCTAGGCGAAATATGCGACATATCAGACGAAGAGACCGGACTGTACGGGAGTGTTACTGATTGGATTCGCAGGAGAATATACAGGCTTGCTTGTTGATCTTCTGATCGCTCAATACCTGGGTGGCTATTACGTTTAGCTGACCGCTTGCAGCTTGTGGGTGTTTGATATGATCATCACCTACTGCCGGCGTATTGACGATTCTTTAGAGTCCTACACAGACGTTTCCTGGCTCAGGCAAAACGGAGTAGGAGCACATATATGATATGTGCAGGACCGAGAACAATACGTATATGTGATACCGTATTAGATTCTCGTGATATGAGATATCGGCCGGGTATATGTGATATAGCCGGGTCATCGGATCAAGTGTTGATTCGATGAACTGATACAGATTATAATAGTCGATTATTTGTGAAATAGCCGGATTATCGGATCAAGTGTTGATTTGATAATTTAATGTATAATTATATATTTGATATATTAAATTACGTTAACTAATATAAGCTCACTAAAAGATTCTTTTTCTCACTCGGGTAATACATTGATATATATGCGATATATGTTAATTGTATTATTTTATTTTGTTACAATAAATATTGTATATGTGATATATAATATTGTAACATGTTATGGTTATAAATGCAACATGATTAGCGGAGATTAAACATGGTTAGGGTTTGATTTGGATTATTTTCTCTAGTAGCTTCTAGAAGCTTTGCTTTTGTTATAAGCAAAGATATTTGTTAAAGATATTTTTCTATAGATATTTGTTTAACCCAACCCAACCCTTTAACCTTAGTTAAATCTCTACAAGGGTTACTTCTTCTCACTTATACCATGGTTGCATTTATAACCTCACACTTGAGTTATTCATTATTCATCACAAAAGGTTTTGATTATTCTTCTTCTTCTTCCTTGGTGAAAAGCTTTCTTGCTTTTTTCTTTGTGATGAAAATGAGTGAGATTAAGAAAACAAATGAGAGCTAAATTCCTACTTCATCATTCTCATCTATTCTAGCCACTTAGATTAGGGTGTTTGCTTTGCTAATACTTGATTAGCAAAGCAAGAGCTTGGGTTTGAGTTTCTTCAAGGTAGATCATCTTTGTTATTGAAGATCGGAAGCAAGTTTGCATATTTCTCTTCATGGAGCCTCTCTAGAGTCCGGATATTCGATGATCGCAGCGAAGGGACCACAACACGGAGCTTATGAAGTGAAGGACCGGACTACAAAGGTTGTAATCCCAAACTCTTAGAAGTGAAGTTGTTTACTTGCTTTGTTTCGCCTGATCTCTAGTCTAAGATCTTGGTTAGGGTTGTTCGGCATGTCTAAATTTTAAATCGGGCATGGTTGATGCCTTGTAGACCCTTGTGACAGTGCCTAGTAACCCTACAGTGGTATCAGAGCCAAGCTAGAGCTTTAGGCGATGTGTAGACGAAGTTAAAAGTCCGATCGAACCCCGAAACCCCGAGCATTACCCCCTCTCTAGAAAATTTTTTAAATGTTGATTTTTCTGTATTAAAAATGCTCAGAAAATTAAGCAGGGAATTATAAGAATAACTGTGAAGTACGGACCCATGATCCCTCCAAGAGACCGCGGAACCGCGGCCAAACCATGCGTTTGGCGGCGGTTCCGCGGCCATCTTAAGGAGTCAGGGGCTCATACTTAAGGGTGTTATTCTTGGCTAATTCTACATGCTTCTGGGAATTTTTAATATTACTCAAGTGTTGAGTTTTCTGGAGATCTTTTTGTATTCGTTGATTCGATCGGAAAGTTTAACTTCGTTTAGTTTTTCCGGGTAATTTAGAACGTGTTAAAAAGTTCGGACGGATATCAATAACTCACTTTTTCCCCTGCCGGAAAATTTCAAGTGTTGGATTTTTTCCTTAGTTAAAGAACATTCACAGTCGTGCAAGTAACGCGGTGGACCCTCTAGAAGAACACAAACCTTAACTCGATTATGTGACCGTCTGAACCGCCTCTAAACCTTAGGGTTTGTGGTAGTACGGCGTTGCCACATGTGAGGCGTTGGTTAAACCCTTCTACGGCTGGACCATTGGTACTGTGGCATGTGATGGATGCTTTTAAACTCCGCTCAAGTGTTTAGCCATTTGGGAAAACTTGGGTGTTTGATTATTCGATCAGAAAGTTTAACATTGTCTATTTATCTGGAATGTGATACAATATTTGGAATTCACAAGTAGTTATGAGATAACTAATTTGAATGTTATAAATCTAGCAGTTTAGTCTCATTTGATCGGTTGCCACGGGATTTTGATGTGATCAAAACTCTGTCGCAATCACGTAGCGTACGTGGATACTCGCCGGGTAAACTTAATAGACAGCCACGCCCCATAGCCCCGACCAAGTGACTGTAGGAGAACCCCGTCGCCAAAAGCATCCGTTCGGGTGCTCGCGGCAGCGGTGTTCCGCCTTAGTGCACTTCGTCGACGGCATCGAGGGTGCGGCCGTCTACTAAATTTTTCGACGAGCATTCGATCAGGATATCGGGAATCTTGTTGAATTGCCCGACTAGATATTGAAAAGTGTTTTCGATAATGAGACTAAAATGTGGGGTTTATAATTGTTAGGCATGCGATGTCTAAGGAATTCATTTGGTTAGGCATGCGATGTCTAAGGAATTCATTTGGTTAAGCATGCGATGTCTAAGGAGGTTGCGGATTCCAACTGTTGTAATTTTACACTTTTTTTTCTGCGACCGTAAGTGTAATATGTGGTGTATCGCCGGTTTCGTTGCTATATATCAACGACAATTGGGATACGCATATTTACTTACGTTGATGACATATGATGTTATGTGTTGCTGTGATATGTTATATTGGATCGTCGTGTTTTGAATAGCCGGGGGTTTTATGTGAGATGAGAGTTTTTCTTTTTCATTCATGTAAAATTCAGTTGTATATAATATTCTTTTATTGGGGCACTTCCGGGCTGAGGATGATGTCACCATTGTATATTATTTACTTTTCCGCATTAGGTAGACCCAAGGCGGGGAGCACAAGTAACCGGGTTCTAGGGTCCAGTGGAAGACCATCTCGAGGAGTCAAGACCGGGTCTTCTAACCCTAGAATTGGCAGTGTTGCTTGCCGCTCTCGTAGGGGTCTAGGGATGTGGATTTGGCTATTCATTGCGACTGTGGAATCTGCGTTTTATACAGGCTTGCATAAAACACGGAAATCCTAGTATATCCAATATTTCATATATGTTCTTCTGCTGCAATGTTCTGTGATGAGATCATATTACTGCCTAAGACGAATGTTTATATTATATATATGAGATATATATTATATATTGTTGATTTCGTTTCAAATGTGATGCTTGTGAAGCATAATAAAATGGGACTTCATTAATGAGATTAATGAAATAAAAGAAACCTAAAGATGTTGTAGAAACTTGTTTAAAAACTGGTAGCTCTAGTTCTTGCTTTGCATAGTGGTGTTCCTTGTAGAACATCCAGCACCTTATTCGATAAGGAAAGAGCCGAGATCCCTTCACCGGGAGTGACCTCTTTAGCGAAACTAGCAGATACTACAAACACGGTTTGTCTTTTGATTGCTTATATAGTTTTTGCTTTGCATAGTGATATTTGTGAAATATCCTGCACCTTATTCGATGTGGAAAGAGCCGACGATCCCTTCACCGGGAGTGACCTCTTTAGCAAAACTAGAAAAGGCCTCAAAAACATTCCATTTAAAATCACTCGATTCTACAACGATATCAAGTTCATTACGCAAAGGGTTTTCTTAAAAACCTGTCGTAGCCCTCCGTCATTTCAGATAAGTGATAGTTAGTATTCGTGCTGCGTTTGTTGGCCTTTGTCAAGGCGTAGTGTGCGGTAGCTGATTAGTGCTTATCTGTATAAACATATGATGTGATTGATTTAGGGTAGTCGTGCGACCTTGTTGACCTCTGTCAAGGGTCGTGCGGGTGGGTTTACTTCAATCAGGAAATGACGGGTTGAACTTAACTAGCAGCCTATGGTTTGTTGACCTCTGTCAAGGTCATAGGATGCTTGGGGAAAAATATTATTGGGAATTTCAAGTGTTGAAATTTGCAATGAGATTGCATACCTTCTCTGAGATAGTTGGATCCCGATACCCGCTGCGAGTAAGAGTTACTCCTGGGAGAGTTTTACACATTACAATTAGCCGATCAAGTAGGTGTCTAGAAAGGTGTCAACGGGGTTACGCCCGTGGGAAAATGAGGTTTACTTTAATTAGGTCCGTGCGAAAGCACGGGGAACCTCCCTCAAAGTACCGGCACTGGCCTGGCTGAAAGATTGGCGAACTTGTAGGGGGTGTAATTAATCCCGGCTAGTCTTTCCTTTTAGGGTTTGAAGGAAGATTTGACTAAAACAGTGGGAGACATCCTGATTAGGTATATTAATAACCAATCTAATCTTGCAAGAGCATACGCTGAGTGTTTTCTTCTCTCTCTCTCCAGGTAGCGACCATATTACGCCTTAATCAAGATAATAATATGGATGTATTGACCGAACTCGCTTGTTATACTGAGCTGGGGAACGTTGGTCCCGCTCCAACTTATAATTGTTATAAGACAGAGCAGGAAATAGGGAATTACCAGAATTCCCGTGCCGCCCAAACGAAGAAAGTGCATGCTGATGCATCTTCTTCGGGTGTGTTCATTACAAAGAACTGTTTCTCAGTATCCTTTACGTCCTGGGTATGAGATACCGGATCAAGATCCCACAATATGTAATCTGTTACATGGGCTACAGATAGGTAGAGAACTGAGAACGGGTAATAAGTTTCATGAGATAGAAACGGTGCAAGTGTTGCAAGCCAAGTCTGTTGGCAGATATCACCCTGTATTACCAGAATACATTGATTCTGAACGAATGCTATTAGATACCGAACCTGATATACAACATCATATCAGTCTCTTTATTAGTAAAGATGGATATAATTTTGTATTGATGGAAAATGTTTTAAACATTTCCTATATAAAGAGTTGATCGGTTCAGGCACGTTATCTAAAAGCATATACGTTCTAAATCAAACCACGGTTCTTAGTATACAGAACACACACAAGAGGAAGAGTTCAGAAATGAACGAATCCTTCTTGAGGTATTGTAGACTAGGTCATGTCAATGTGACCCGACTAGCTGAAGTTACATTTAGATGCATATTTAAATTAGTTTGAATTTACATCTTGTGAAACTTGCCGGTCATGTCACAAAGATAAGATGACCACAGCTCTGTTTATTGGAAACAGAGAAAGAGTTAGTAAACTCTTGGGATTGATACATGATGATGTATGAGGTCCCCTGTCTACACATGCCAGGACCGGTTCTTTGTACTTTATTATATTCACTGATGATCTCTCAAGATTCGCACATGTGTTCCTGTTGAAACACAAGCCCGAAGCTTTTAAGATATTCACAGAATATAAGTTAGAAGTAGAGAACCAAAAACGGGTATAAGTATTATGTCCTTTGATGAGATCAGGGAGAAGAATACTTGAGCACGGAGATCCTGGACTATTCTAAAGGAGAATGAGATTCTGTCTCAGCATTACTCCTCCGTATACACCACAGCACGTCGGTGTATCGGGACGGAGCAAACACACCCTATTAGATATGGTGCGTTCTATGATGAGTACTACTGAGTTTATTATTTCCTTTTGGGAGTTATGCACTTGAGAAGCTGCATACCTATTGAATAGGGTTCTAATCAAATCAGTTGCCTGCCACTTCATATGTGATATGGAATGGGAAGAGCCCATATCTTAAGTATGTTAAGATTTGGGGTTGTCCAGCCTATGTCTAAAAGCATAATCCAGACAAGCTCGAGGCAAAGTCAGTTCTGTGGAACTTTGTTGGATATCCCAAGCATTCGCAAGGGAATATCTTCTACCTAACCGAGGAACAAAAGATGTTTTGTTTCTCAGCATGCCACCTTTGAGAAAGGGAATTTCTTGTGAAGAAATTAGTGGTCATGAGATAGAACTGGAAAGAGTTCCAGCTATACAAACTGCAGCTGATGATTTGGTAGAACCAAAGGTTTCAATAGTAACCAACGAACCTCAGCCTCTCCGCCGATCTAGTAGGGTTCCTCATCCAACTGAGAGATATTTCGGTTTCTCTATGACAGTGGGAGCGAGGATTGCATCATGAGATGATGACCCAACTAGTTTCGAGCAGGCCATCAGAAGTGGGACTCTGTAAGAATGGCTGGATGCTTTGCGATCTGAGATGGAATCCTTATACACCAACAAAGTATGGACTTTGGTTGCTTTATCTGAAGGGTTAAATCCCCATCAGGAGCAAGTATATCTTGAGAAGATTACTTGGTGTACATGGAAAAGTTGAGACTTTCAAAGCTGTGCTTAAGTCCATCCAGATCCTACTTGCCATTGCTACATACCATGACTACGATTTCTGGCGGTTGGGTGTCATGACTGCAGTTCTAAATGATGATTTAGAAGGAGGCATCTATAAGTACACAGCTAGAGGGCTTCGTAGATAGTGGGAGCAGCGGAAACGTGTGCAAGATGTTTTATGTGATAAATCAGGCATCGCGGAGTTGGAACATCTGTTTTGATGTGGTAGTCAAAGAGTTTGACTTCATCAAAATGGTAGATGAACCTTGTATATACAAAAAGGTAGTAGGGAGTATGGTGGTGATCCTCGTAGAGTACGTGGATGACATACTATTGATAGGGAAGGAGTTTCCTATGCTACGCTCGGTCAATCTCCGCTTATCACAAGAATTCTCCATATAGGATCAAGGTGATACCTCTTAAATCCTGGGTTTTATATCTATGAGATAGATCTAATTGGATGTTAGGATTCTCACTAGTTGTAGTGAGATGGTATCAATGGATCCTAGGGAGAATCACTGGAAAAGGTTCCAGGGTGATAAGGACGACTGAATGTCAGTTGCAGGCATTGTCTTTACCCTCAGTAGAGGAACGGTATGTTGGAAGAGTTCCAAGCTAGATACCGTGACATACTAGACGATTAAAGGCTAGATACATCGTTACCAAGGATGCTACCAAAGAAGCAGTCTGGATATAGATATAAGTTCATGAGATGAACTTCGTTCCAACCATTGTGTGATAATGGAGTTATGGCTTTGGCCTAGGAACCTCCATCCCATCAGAAATCCAGATATAATTCTTAGTCAGTATCGCCTAATCATGGAGATGGTTGATCTCCAGGGAGATCGAGGTTAGGAGAGTAGACTCAAAGGAAAATAGCGCAGATCCACTCACAAAGGCCTATTTTCCAGTAGAGACTTTTATGAGATGGTTGAGTATGAGATACTTCAACCACAGCTGATTGTTGGGTATGTGATACCACAACAGATGGCCCTAGTGCAAGTAGAAGATTGTTAGTTATATGTATGCCCTAGAAGCCATTACTGTACATACGATGTATATTGTAGTGGATGCTTGGACATATATAAGGAGGACTTTTTTGCTCGACATGATAGTATGCTATGTGGTTGCTCTTTATCTTAACATGTACTCTGATTGTCTCTATGTTACATATTGATAAAGCCCTTAGGATGAGTACTTGACTACCAGGACTATGATGCGGATCATACTAGTAGGGACAGTGTAGTCGCCAAGTACATCCTTCAACTGTTCCTAGACGTGAGAGTACCGAGACAGGTCATCGATACTCCAGAGTAGACTAGCGTATGCGCTTCTTGACCCATATGATGGGAGATGGATGATCCCATATCCATTGGTGTTTGAAATCAGAGAAGGTATACGGGTGCTCAGTGGAGACTGGGTACACTGGACGGACTCGCCGAGAACTTCCAGATGGTATTATACCTCATGTCAGATGGCAGTTCTCTGGTGACACTGGCACAGGTTAGTCTGTAGACCCGAGATCGTCATAGAGTCTTGTGTGATTCCCACTGTGCTTTGATTTCCATCATACCACGTCCAAGAGGGCATGCAAAAAGGTGGCTTTTGGGTACAGTCCCGAATCACATGGAGGCAATGAGCGATAGGAGGGGTTTCGTCTCTCCCGGTATAGGGAGTTGATGTCGCGCTGTGTTCGATTGGCTATAACTAGAAATCCCTGGCCAGGGTTGCTGAGATTTACTGGTAAGTGTTATCAGTAGTTTCTCGAACTGTTATAGATCTCATATCGACACGACTTATCAAGCTACTGGGGTCTGACGTTTACCACCCCTAGGCGAGATATGCGACATATCAGACGAAGAGACCGGACTGTACGGGAGTGTTACTGATTGGATTCGCAGGAGAATATACAGGCTTGCTTGTTGATCTTCTGATCGCTCAATACCTGGGTGGCTGTTACGTTTAGCTGACCACTTGCAGCTTGTGGGTGTTTGATATGATCATCACCTACTGCCGGCGTATTGACGATTCTTTAGAGTCCTACACAGAGATTTCCTGGCTCAGGCAAAATGGAGTAGGACCACATATATGATATGTGCGGGACCGAGAACAATACGTATATGTGATACCGTATTAGATTCTCGCGATATGAGATATCGGCCGGGTATATGTGATATAGCCGGGTCATCGGATCAAGTGTTGATTCGATGAACTGATACAGATTATATTAGTCGGTTATTTATGAAATAGCCGGATTATCGGATCAAGTGTTGATTTGATAATTTAATTTATAATTATATATTTGATATATTAAATTACATTAACTAATATAAGCTCACTAAAAGATTCTTTTTCTCACTCGGGTAATACATTGATATATATGCGATATATGTTAATTGTATTATTTTATTTTGTTACAATAAATATTGTATATGTGATATATAATATTGTAACATATGGTTATAAATGCAACATGATTAGTGGAGATTAAACATGTTTAGGGTTTGATTTGGGTTAATTTTTCTAGTAGCTTCTAGAAGCTTTGCTTTTGTTTTAAGCAAAGTTATTTGTTAAAGATATTTTTCTATAGATATTTGTTTAACCTAACCCAACCCTTTAACCTTAGTTAAATCTCTACAAGGGTTACTTCTTCTCACTTATACCATGGTTGCATTTCTAACCTCACACTTGAGTTACTCATTATTCATCACAAAAGGTTTTGATTATTCTTCTTTTTCTTCCTTGGTGAAAAGCTTTCTAGCTTTTTTCTTTGTGATGAAAATGAGTGAGATTAAGAAAACAAATGAGAGATAAATTCCTACTTCATTATCTTCATTTATTCTAGCCGCTTAGATTAGGGTGTTTGCTTTGCTAATACTTGATTAGCAAAGCAAGAGCTTGGGTTTGAGTTTCTTCAAGGTAGATCATCTTTGTTATTGAAGATCGGAAGCAAGCTTGCATCTTTCTCTTCATGGAGACTCTCTAAAGTCCAGATATTCGATGATCGCAGTGAAGGGACCACAATACGGAGCTTATGAAGTGAAGGACCGGACTACAAAGGTTGTAATCCTAAACTCTTAGAAGTAAAGTTGTTTACTTGCTTTGTTTCGCCTAATCTCTAGTCTAAGATCTTGGTTAGGGTTGTTCGGCACGTCTAAATTTTAAATCGGGCATAGTTGATGCCTTGTAGAACCTTGTGACAGTGCCTAGTAACCTTACACAATCTACATTACAATACAATTCAAGTTACAATATAATTACAATACAAACAATACAATCAAGTATTCACCTTCTCGATCAGATCGAAGGATTTTAATACTTTTACCCGTTTGGTTCTCGACTTCAGACTTATATTCTCTAAATTTCTCAAAAGCTTCAGACTTGTGTTTCATCAGGAACACATGTCCGAATCTAGAGAGATCATCAGTAATTGTAATGAAGTACGAGGAACCATCCCTGGTATGTGTAGACATGAGACCGCATACATCACTATGTATCAGTCCCAAGAGTTCACTAACTCTTTCTCTGTGTCCTGTAAACGGAGTTTTGGTCATCTTACCTTTGAGACATGACTGGCAAGTGTCATAAGATGAAAATTCGAACGAATTCAAATAACCATCTTTATGTAACTTAGCGAGTCGCGTCGCATTTATATGACCTAGTCTACAATGCCATAAGAAGGATTCGTTCATCTCTGAACTCTTCCTCTTGTGTGTGTTTGTTATGCTTAGAACTGTTGATTGATTTAGAACATAAATGCCATTGCACAACGTGCCTGATCCAACCAACTTTTTGTTCAGGAAAATGTTCATAACATTATACAGTAATACAAAATTATATCCCTCTTTACTTAATAAAGAAACTGATATAATGTTGCATATCAGGTTCGGCATGTAATAGCATTCGTTCAGAATCAACGTATTACCACTTGGTAATACAAGGTGATATTCCCCGACGGATTTAACTGCAACAATTGCACTATTTCCAACCCTTATGTCTTTATCACCTTCTCCCAGTTCTCTACCTTTCCTTAGCCTATGTAACAGATTACATATATGGGATCCTGACCCGGTATCCAATACCCAGGACGTAGAGCAAAGGGAGAAACAATTCTTTGTAACGAACACACCCGAAGAAAATGCATCAACATGTACTTTCTTCAATCGGGTGGCATGGGAATCCTGGCATTCCCCTATATCCTGTTCATTCTTATAACAATTATAAGAAAGAACGGAACCAACGTTCACTTGCACAGTATAACATGCGGGTTCGGTCAATACATCCATATTATTATCTTGATTAAGACGTGACATGATTGCTACCTGGAGAGAAAGAGAAGAAAACATTTTAGCGTATACTCTTGCAAAATCAGATTGGTTATTATTTTATCTAATTAGGATGGCTCCCACTGTTTTTATCAAATATTCCTTCAAACCCTAAAAGGAAAGACTAGCCGGAATTAATTACACCCTACAATTTCGCCGATCTTTCAGCCAGGCCAGTGTTGTGTAGGGTTCCTAGACACACCAAGGAGGTCTCACAAGGCATCAACCATGCCAATTTCAATAAAAAAAAAACGGTGCCGAGAAACCCTAGACTGGATCGTTGGCTAGAAGTTTAGGCGATAAATGAAACTAGTTAACACTTAACTACAAGAATACGGAAATACAACCTTTGTAGATCCAGTGCTCCACCTCCACGGCTCCGCAATGAAGTCCTCTCCGCTGTCCAAATCGAACCATGACTCTCACGGTGGTTTCATCGGAGAAAAGACCGGGCTAGGTCGTCGACAACGATGCCGAAGATGATCTACGTCGAGGCATCGCTAGATCAAGCTCCAACTTCACCAAGTCAAGAAAACTTGTGAAGGAAACACACTCTACTACTTGGCAAGAGGTAGAGGATGAAGAAATAGGAAGTGGGTTCTCTTTAGATTTGGATTTCTCACTCATTTGCTCAATTCACCATTGATGAAGTGAAGCTTCTTCATCTTGAAGAAGAAGAAGAAGATGATGATGAAGTTATGATAAGTTATTTAAAATAGAAAAGAAAATGAATTCTTATCATAATTCCAACCATAGTTAGGTGTAGAGAATAGACTAAGGTTAGTGAATGGTTAGGTTAAGGAGATGAAGACAAAATGGTCAAAGTTGCATGAAGCTTCAAGAAACTTCATGAATTAAAGCAACCATTTTGTTTTCTTCTCTCTTTATTAATCCAAAATGAAATAGATAAATGAATGGATAAACAAATAAAAACCTAACCATATACTTAACCAAGGTTTAATTCTTTACACTTAACCAATTAAGCATGTATCATCAAACATGATACAATCAAGTGCACAAAAGTATATCGCATATACAATGCGCACGTCTGAGTGAGAAAATCCATCTTAAGTGAACCGATACTAGTTAATGCAAAGTAATATATCAAATATATAATTATGCATTAAATCATTAAATCAACACTTGATTTAATGATCCGGTCATATCGCATATAACCGACTAATATCAACAGTAACAACTGATCGAATCAACACTTGATCCGATAACCCGGCTATATCGCATATAACCGATCAATGTCACAAATCGCGAGAATCGAATACAGTATCACATACTGGTATCATTCTCGGTCCCGCACATATCTCATATGCGCTCCTATTTCGTTTCGCTTGAGCCAGTAAACCTCTGTGTAGGACTCTAAAGACTCGTCAATACGCCGGCAGCAGATGATGATCATATCAATCACCCACAAGCCGCAAGCGGTCTGCTAAACGTAACGGCCACCCGGGTATTGAACGATCAGAAGATCGACGAGCAAGCCCGCTCACACTCCAGTGAATCCAACCAGTAACACTACCGTACAGTCCGGTCTGATCGTCTGATATGTCGCATATCTCGCCTAGGGGTGGTAAACGTCAGACCCCAATAGCTCGATAAGTCGTGTCGATATGAGGTCTATAACAATTCGAGAAACTACTGGTAACACTTACCAGTAAATCTAAGCAACCATGGCCAGGGATTTCCTGTTATAGCCAATCGAACACAGTGCAACATCAACCCCCTATACCGGGAGAGACGAATCCCCTCCTATCGCTCATTGCCTCCATGTGACTCGGGACTGTACCCAAAAACCACCGTTTTGCATGCCCTCTTGGACGTGGTAAGATGGAAATCAAAGCACAGTGGGAACCACACAAGACTCTATGACGATCTCGGATCAACAGACTACTCTGTACCAGTGTCACCAGAGAACTGCCATCTGACGTGAGGTATAATACCATCTGGGAGTTCTCGGCGAGTCCGTCCAGTGTACCCAGTCTCTACTGAGCACCCGTATATCTCCTCTGATGTCAAACACCAATGGATATGGGATCATCCATCGCCCGTCTGTATGGGTCGAGAAGGTACACGCTAGTCTACTCTGGTATATCGATGCCCCGTCTCGATACACCCACGACTAGGGACTTTGAAGGATATACTTATGGACTACCCTATCCCCACTAGTATGATCCGCATCATAGTCCAGGTAGTCAAGTACACATCCTAAGGGCTTTACCAACATGTAATAGAGAGACAATCTTTGTACACGTTAAGGTAAAGAGCAACCAGATAGCATACTATCATGTCGAGCAAGAAAGTCCTCCCTATATATGTCCCAGCATCCACTACAATATACATCCAATGTACAGTAATGGCCTCTAGGGCATACATATAACTAACAATCTCCCACTTGCACTAGGGCCATCTGTAGCAGTGGTTGTAGTATCTCATACTCAACCATCCCATAAAAGTCTCTCTCTGGGAACAGGCCTTCGTGAGTGGATCCGCCGTGTTGTCCTCTGAGTCTACTCTCCTAACCTCGATCACCCTGGAGATCAACCATCTCCATGATCAGGTGATACTGCCTTAGATTATGTCTGGATCACTGATGGGACCTGCGTTCCTTGGCATAAGCCACAACTCCATTGTCACACAATGGGAGGAACATAATTCATCTCATGAACTAATATACACCCAAACAGCCTCTTTGGTAGCATCTTAAGTAGCGATGTATCCTGCCTTTATCGTCTAGTATGCCACGGTATCTAGCTTGGAACTCTTCCAACATACCGTCCCTTTACTGAGGGTAAAGACAATGCCTGCGACTGATATTCAGTCGTCTTTATCACCCTGGAACACTTCCAGTGATTCTTCCCTGGATCAACTGATACCATCTCACTACACCTAGTGAGATTCCTAACATCCAATTAGATCTATCTCATAGATCCAAAATCCAGGATTTAGTAGGTATCACTTTGATCCTATGTGGAGAATCATTGTGATAAGCGGAGATTGATCGAGCGTAGCATAGAAAACTCCTTCCCTATCAAGAGTATGTCATCCACGTACTCTACGAGGATCGTCACCATACTCCCTACTACCTTTTTGTTTATACAAGGTTCATCTACCATTTTGATGATGTCAAACTTTTTGACTAAGACATCAAAACAGACGTTCCAACTCCGCGATGCCTGCTTTATCCTATAAAGCATCTTGTTCACGTTTCCGCTGCTCCCACTGTTTACGAAGCCCTCTGGCTGTGTACCTATAGACGCCCTCTTCCAAAACATCATTTTAGAAGAGCTGTCATGACACCCAACCACCAGATATCGTAGTCATGGTATGTAGCCGTGGCAAGTAGGATCTGGATGGACTTAAGCATAGCTACTTGAAAAAGGTTTCATCATAATCCACACCTGGTAAATGATGCAAACTTTTAACAAGTCTATCTTTGAAAGTCTCAACTTTTCCATGTACACCAAGTAATCTTCTCAAGATATACTTGCTCCTGATGGGGATTTAACCCTTCAGATATAGCAACTAAAGTCCATACTTTGTTGGTATATAAGGATTCCATCTCAGATCGCTAAACATCCAGCCATTCTTACAGAGTCCCTACTCTTGATGGCCAGCTCGAAACTAGTTGGGTCATCATCTCATGATGCAATCCTCGCTCCCACTGTCATAGAGCAACCGAAGTATCTCTCAGGTGGGTGAGGAACCTACTAGATCGGCGGAGAGGCTGAGGTTCGTTGGAATCTACCGAATCCTTTGGTTCTGTCAAATCATCAGTTGCAGTTTGTATAGCTGGAACATTTCCAGTTGTACATAACTTACATTGCCTCGAGCTTGTCCGGATTTTGCTTTTCAGACATAGGCCGGACAACCCCAAATCTTAACTAGCTTAAGACATGGGCTCTTCCCTTTCCATATCACATATGAAATGGTAGGCTTTGATTTGATTCGAACCCTAATTCAATAGGTATGCAGCTTCATAAGTGCATAACTCCCAAAAGGAAATAGGTAACTCAGTAGTACTCATCATAGAGCACACCATATCGAATAGGGTGCAATTGCTCCGCCCCGATATACCATCGTGCTATGGTGTATACGGAGGAGTAATGCTGAGAGAGAATCTCATTCTCCTTATGAATAGTCCAGAATTTCCGTGCTCAAGTATTCTCCTCCTCGATCACATCAAAGGACATAATACTTATACCCGTATATCGGTTCTCTACTTCTAAATCATATTCTGTGAATATCTCAAAAGGTTCGGACTTAAGTTTCAACAGGAACATATGACTGAATCTTGAGAGATTATCAGAGAATATAATGAAGTATAAAGAATCAGTCCTGGCATGTGTAGACAGGAGACCTTACATACATCATCATGTATCAGTCCCAAGAGTTCACTAACTCTTTCTCTGTTTCCAGTAAACGGAGCTATGGTCATCTTATCTTTGTGACATGACTGGCGAGTTTCACAAGATGTAAATTCAAACTAATTTAAATATGCATCTTTATGTAACTCTAGCTAATCGGGTCACATTGATCTGACCTAGTCTACAATACCTCAAGAAGAATTCGTTCATTTTTGAACTCTTCCTCTTGTGTGTGTTCTATATACTAAGAACTGTAGTTTGATTTAGAACATCAATGCTTTTAGATAACGTGCCTGAACCGATCAACTTTTGATATAGGAAATGTTCAAAACATTATCCAACAATACAAAATTTTATCGTTTCTTTACTAATAAAGAGACCGATATAATTTTGTATATCAGGTTCGGTATCTAATAACATTCGTTCAGAATCAATGTATTGGTAATACAGGGTGACAGTGACCGACAGACTTGGCTGCAACACTTGCCCCGTTTTCTGCCTCATGAAACTTATCACCCGTTCTCAGTTTTTCTACCCTTTTGTAGCCCTATGTAACAGATTACATATCTGGGATCCTGATCCGGTATCATATACCCAGGATGCGGAGGATACTGAGAAACAGTTCTTTGTAATGAACACACCCGAAGATGATGCATCATATGCACTTTCTTCGTTTGGGCGGCACGGGAAATCTGGTATTCCACAATTACCTGCTCTGTCTTATAACAATTATAAGTTGGAGCGGGACCAACGTTCCCCAGCTCAGTATAACAAGCGGGTTCGGTCAATAATCCATTTTATTATCTTGATTAAGGCGTGATATGGTCGCTACCTGGAGAGAGAGAGAAGAAAACACTCAGCGTGCGCTCTTGCAAGAATAGATTGGTTATTATTTTATCTAATCAGGATGGCTCCCACTGCTTTTTATCAAATCTTCCTTCAAACCCTAAAAGGAAAGACTAGCCGGGATTAATTACACACTACAAGTTCGCCAATATTTCAGCCAGGCCAGTGTCGGTACTTTGAGGGAGGTCCCCCGTGCTTTCGCACAAACCTAATTAATGTAAACCTCGTTTTCCCAGAGGCGTAACCCCGTTGACACCTTTCTAGACACCTACTTGATCGGCTAATTGTAATGTATAAAACTCTCCCAGGAGTAACTCTTACTCGCAGCGGGTATCGGGATCCAACTATCTAATAGAAGGTATGCAATCTCATTGCAAATTTCAACACTTGAAATTCCCGATGATATTTTGCCCCTAGCGTCCTATGACCTTGACCCAGGCCAACAAACCATAGTCCGCTAGTCAAGTTCAACCCGTCATTTCCTGATTGAATTAAACCCGCCCGCACGACCCTTGACGCAGGCCAACAAAGTCGCACGACTACCCTAATCCAATCTGCATCATATGCATAAGCAGATAAATACTAGTTAGCTACCGTACACTACGCCTTGACGCAGGCCAACAAACGTAGCACGAATACTAACTACCACTTATCTGAAATGACGGAGGGCTACGACAGGTTTTTCTGAAAACCTATTGCGTAATGAACTTGATATCGTTGTAGGATCGAATGAATTTTGAAATGGAGTGTTTTTTAGGCTTTTCTAGTTTTGCTAAAGGAGTCACTCCCGGTGAAGGGATCGTCGGTCCTTTCCTCGTCGAATGAGGTGCGGGATATATCATATATATCACTGTGCAAAGCAAAAACACTTAAAAGCAATCAAAAGACAAACCGAGTATGTAGCATCTGCCAGTTATTGCTAAAGGAGTCACTCCCGGTGAAGGGATCTCGGTCCTTTTCTCATCGAATAAGGTGCAGGATATATCATATATACCACTGTGCAAAGCAAGAACTGTAGCTACCTGTTTTAATTTTGAAATTCGATTCTACAACATCTTAGGTTTCTTTTATTTCATTAATCTCATTAATGAAGTCCCATCATTTAAGTACCTAAGCATCACAGATAAATACGACGTACACTTATGCCATCCGCATTCGCCTCGATGTCCCCTCGTGCACCGTTAGGTTAGGTAACTAACGAAAGAGCGGGGCAGGGCTAGCGCGGGTGTAAAACATAAGTAACGGCTATATAATATATCATATATACTATATACTGTATCTATCACAGAACATCACATGATCACATCACAGATATCGCAGCAGAAGAAACATATGAAATATTGGATATACTAGGACGTCCGTGTTTTTAATACGAGCCAGTATAAAACACGGATTCCACGGTCGTGATGAATAGCCAAACCCACACCCCTAGACCCCTACGAGAGCGGCAAGCAACCCTACCAATTCTAGAGTTAGGAGACCCAGACTCGACTCCTCGAGTTGGTCTCCCACTGGACTCCAGAACCCGGTTACTTGTGCCCTCCTCCTTGGGTCTATCCTAGTGCAGAAAAGTAAATAATATACAAAAGGTGACAACTTCCGCAACCTGGAAGTGCCCCAATAAAAGAATATTACATACAAGTTTTTACATGAATGAAAAAGAAAAACACTCATCTCACATAAAAACCCCCGGCTATTCAAACACGACGATCCAATATAACATATCCAGCAACACATAACATCACATGTCATCAACGTAAGTAAATACGCGCATCCCAATTGTCGTTGACATATAGCAACGAAACCGGCGATATCACATATTACACTTACGGTCACAAAAAAGAAAGTGTAAAACTACAACAGTTGGAATCCGCAACCACCTCAGACATCGCATGCCTGACCAGATGAATTACTTAGACATCGCATGCCTAACAATTATAAACCCCGCATTTTAGTCTCAAAATCGAAAACACTTTTCAATATCAAGTCGGGCAATTCAACAAGATTCCCGACATCCTGATCGGATACTCGTCGCAAACTTTAGTAGACGGCCGCACCCCCGACGCCGTCGACGAAGTGCACCAAGGCGGAACACCGTTGCCGCGAGCACCCGAACGGATGCTTTCGGCGATGGGGTTCTCCTACAGTCACTTGGTCGGGGCTATGGGGTGTAGCTGTCTATTAAGTTTACCCGGCGAGTATCCGCGTACGCTACGTGATTGCGACGGACTTTTGATCACATCAAAATTCCGTGGCAACTGATCAAGTGAGACTAAACTGCTATGTTTATAACATTCATTCAGTTATCTCATAACTACTTGTGAATTCCAATTATTGTATCACATTCCAGATAAATAGAAAATGTTAAACTTTCCAATCGAACAGTCAAACACCCAAGTTTTCCCGATACAGATCAACACATGAAACAAGTCTAAAGACATTCAGTTCGTGCCTCAGTACCAACGGTCCAGCCGTAGAAGGATCAAGCCAACGCCTCACATGTGGCACGCCGTACTGCCCCAAACCCGAAGGTTCAAAGGGCAGTTCAAGACGGTCACATAATCGAGTTAAGGTTTGTTGTCTTCTAGAGGGTCCATCTGTAAGTCCATATTGCGACCCCCGGTTCTTACGGGGAGGCGGAAACGGTATAAAAAACAAATTTTTATCGCAAGAGGCAACATGGACTAAACGAGGTCGGGATCGTGTCTAAACTAAACTAGCATACTTTGCTAAAGGGAGTTAGCTACTCGGATGGAGATGGTTATACCTAAACTTGAACTCCTTCTTCTTCAAACTTTGTAGAGGTTGATGGTTCTCTTTTCTTGTCGCCTTCTTCCGTCGAAGATGGATCCACCTCGAGAGTTCAACCTTTGGGCTCTTCCTCGTGCTTTGAGTGAACTAGGGTTTCCGGCTTGCTAAACCATAAACCTAGAAAGAGTAGAGAGTATCTAAGGGTTGTTTTCTTTTCAAGGTGAGGGATTCTCAACACATGAGAAGGAGTCACCTTGAGCTTGAGGAAGAAGAAGATGAAAATGAAGAGAGAGAAGAGTTATGATAGAATGAGCTCTCTTTTCCTTTTGCAACCATAATACAAAAGAAAAAGAATTATCAAATAATAATAATAATGATAATGAAAAGGTTGATGGAAAGTTTTAGAATGACCATTATCATTACCAACATTAAATGGTTTTGCAAGAATCAAAAAGCATCTTGCTTTTGTAATGATGATGGTCAAATCTTCAACTATGGTCAACAAGTCAACCATGGTCAACAAGTCAACAAAAAAAACAACCATGACACTTTTCATTTAATTAATATTATTAATTGATAAAACATAAATCCATTAGGGTTTGGAAAAAGACGACTGTCAACTGTGCATACGCACCCGTTCCGAAACCCTAATGAAAGTCCTCCTCCTCTTCCTCAAATAACCGTGCATACACACCTGTATCCTTGTTCCGAGGAACATGAATACCGAGAGATAAAAGCAACCCCAAAACATATACCGGTATCTGACTCAAACCAGAGCCAGCCAGTAATATCCGTCCGGACTCCAAACGTGCACAAGTGCGCGGATGAGAACGAACCCTGTCGCAAAACCATGCGACCTCTACTCTGTTTTGCCCAGAGGCGAATACCCTCTGTGTGGGACTCTAAAGACTCGACACTACGCTGGCAGTGGGTTTAACCACAGACCGCAAGCGGCACTAGCTGTGCGTAACGGTCCCCAGGTAGATGTCGACAAGAAGGCTGACGAGGTGAAACCCCATCGGTACTCCTACTGAGTCTTAATGTGACAGTCTCCGTACAGTCCGGTCTGTTCATCTGATACATCGCATGTCGGGCCTAGGGGGCGGTAAAACGTCAGTCCCCCAATAGCGGTACAAGTCGTGTCGGAGTGAAGCCCAAAACACCCTGAGATAACACTGGAACCTACCAGTATATCTCGCTTGCCCTGGCCAGGGACTACTCGTGTAATGGCTCTCCTAGACACAGCGCGATGTCAACCCCCAATACCGGGAGAGACGAATCCTGTCTAACCGTCACTGCCTCCAAGTGCTTCGGGACTGCACCCAACCACCACCTGTTTGCACGACTCCTTTGAGCCGTGGTAGGGTAGTGATCAAAGTGCAGTGGGAACACACTTGAGGCGAAGTGCCAGTGTCAAGTCAGCGGACTAAGCTGTACTCATGTCACCTGTGAACTGATAACTGACGATAGGTATAATACCAACCTGTCAGTTCCCGACGAGTCTTGTCCAGTGTACTCGTAACCCAACGAGCACCCGTATACTCTCTCCAGTACGACGTACTGATGGCTGTGGGACAGACCATCTCCCACTCTGGGATGAGAAGCGCATACGCTAGTCTACTCCGGAGTATCGATGCCCTGTCTCGATAGTCCTGCGACTAGGGACCTGTATAAGGATGTGCTTATAGATTACCCAGCCCCCACTAGTGTGACTGCCATCACAACGCTGGTAATCAAGCAAAGATCCTAAGGGCTCCACTAATGCGTATAAGTGATATACTGAAATAAACACAAGTACACATTGAAGTAGAAACAAACCAAGTAGCATACTACTATATTGAGCAAGATTGTTTATACAAGGTGAATATCTCAAGCTTCCATTAAGTAATATACAAACTAGTATGATACAGTAATGGCCTCTAGGGCATATACACTAACAATCTCCCACTTGCACTAAGGCCATGTACTGGCGTATCGAAGACCTATCATCTCGATCAGCCGCTCGAACTGAGTCTGGGGTAAGGCCTTGGTGAATGGATCTGCAGTGTTTTCTTCGGAAGCAACCCTCCGAACCTCGATCTCCTTGCGATCCACGATCTCCCTGATCAGGTGATACCGCCTCAAGATGTGCCTGGATCTCTGATGGGACCTGGGTTCCTTCGCTAAAGCTATAGCCCCGTTGTTGTCGCAATACAGAGGTATTGGGTCAACAATGGACGGAACCACCTGAAGTTCTTTCAAGAACTTCCTCATCCAGACAGCTTCTTTTGCGGCATCAGATGCAGCAATGTATTCCGCTTCCATAGTCGAGTCTGCAACGGTTTCCTGTTTGGAGCTCTTCCAACACACCGCCCCTCCATTGAGGGTGAAGACAAAACCCGACATGGACTTGGAATCATCCTTGTCACTCTGGAAGCTGGAGTCAGCAAAGGCCTCGATCTGGAGGTCTTTTCCGCCATACACCAAGAACATCTCCTTAGTCCTTCTCAGGTACTTGAGAATGTTCTTTACCGCTATCCAGTGTTTCTCCCCAGGGTTTGACTGATACCGGCTTACCACACTCAGTGCATAAGCTACATCCGGTCTGGTACACAACATCGCATACATTATAGAGCCTACCGCAGAAGCGTAGGGTATAATAGACATGCGATCCCTCTCCAAATCAGTCTTGGGAGACATCTCTTTAGAGAGGGTGATCCCGTGACAAGCCGGTAGGTTACCGCGCTTGGAATCTTCCATACTGAATCTTTTCACTATGGTGTCGATGTACCTGGACTGAGAAAGTCCTAATATCCTCTTGGATCTATCACGATGGATCCGGATCCCCAGGATGTATGAGGCATCACCCAGGTCTTTCATGGAGAACCTGTGTGACAAGAACCCCTTGACAGATTGCAGCATAGGAATGTCATTTCCTATTAAGAGAATGTCATCCACGTATAAAACGAGGAATACTACAGTTCTCGCTACAAATCTACTATAGATGCATGGTTCATCTGGATTTTTGATAAAGCCAAATTCCTTGACCGTCTCATCAAAACAGATGTTCCAACTCCGCGATGCCTGCTTTAGTCCATAGATGGACTTAAGCAACTTGCACACCTTTCCGCTGCTCCCACTCTGAATGAAACCCTCTGGCTGATCCATATAGACACACTCCTCTAAATTTCCATTTAGAAAAGCGATCTTTACGTCCATCTGCCAAATCTCATAATCGTGAAAGGCAGCAATGGCAAGAAGGATCCGAATGGATTTCAGCATAGCCACTGGAGAAAAGGTTTCGTCATAGTCCAAGCCAGGTCTTTGACGGAAACCCTTTGCTACAAGTCTAGCTTTATAGGTCTCAACCTGTCCATCTACACCAATCTTCCTTTTGAATATCCACTTGCATCCTACGGGTTTTACCCCGTCTGGAGCAATGTCCAACGTCCATACTTTGTTGGTGTACATGGACTCCATTTCGGTCCGCATTGCATCCAGCCATTTTACCGAGTCAACGCTCTGAACGGCCTGCTGGAAGCTAGTAGGCTCATCATAATCTATGATGCAATCCTCTCTATCCCCGTCTATGAGAAAACCGTAGTATCTCTCTGGCGGATGAGACTGCCTACTACTCCTGCGGAGCGGCGTAGGAATGTCCTGTTCTTTCGAACCCTCTGGTTCCTCTAAGTTTTCAGTAATGGTTTGTGGTTCTGGAATTTCTTCCAGTTCTACTGTGCTCCCACTTATCTGGTTTTCCAAAAACTCAGTTTCCAAGAAGTAGGCATGACGAGAAACAAGAACTTTTTGTTCCTCTTCGCAGTAGAAGAAATATCCCTTGGAGTTCTTTGGATATCCCACAAACTTGCACTGTACTGAGCGTGCCTCGAGCTTGTCCGCATGCTGCTTTTTAACAAAAGCTGGACATCCCCATGTCTTAATGTGCTTAAGATAGGGTCTCTTCCCACTCCACATCTCATATGGTGTAGTAGGCACAGTCTTAGTAGGAACTCGGTTCAAAAGGTACGCAGCTGATTCTAGCGCATACCCCCAGAATGATCGGGGTAACTCAGCCTTACTCATCATGGACCGTACCATATCCAATAGGGTTCGGTTCCGTCTCTCCGATACACCGTTGTGTTGCGGAGTGTATGGAGGAGTGAGCTGAGAGAGAATTCCGTTCTCTTTTAAATAATTCAGGAACTCGGCACTTAAGTATTCTCCACCTCGATCCGATCTTAGAATCTTGATACTTTTGCTGGTCTGTTTCTCTACTTCATTCTTATATTCCTGGAATTTTTCAAAGGCCTCGGACTTATGTTTCATTAAGAAGACATAACCGTACCTTGAAAAATCATCCGTAAAAGTGATGAAGTAAGAGTAACCGCTTCGCGCATGTGTAGACATTGGACCGCACACGTCGCTGTGTACAAGTCCCAAGAGCTCGCTCGCTCTTTCTCCGTGTCCAGTGAACGGAGTCTTTGTCATCTTTCCCATGAGACAAGATTCACAAGTGGCATAAGACTGATACTCGAACGGATCCAAGTATCCTTCTTTATGTAACTTAGTCAACCGTGTCTCATTGATGTGACCCAGTCTACAATGCCATAAGAAAGCCTGATTAATATCTGGAGACTTTCTTTTGTGTGTATTCTGGACATTGAAAATCTGTGGTTGGTTTAATACGTATATACCATTGCTCAGTGTACCTGACCCAATCAGAACTTGATTAAGGTGAATGTTTACAACATTACTTACAAACGCAAATTCATAACCTTCTTTAGAAACCAAAGATACAGAAATGATATTACAAGTTGCGTTGGGTACAAAAAAGCAATTACGCAAAACCAAAACATGCCCATCTGTCATTCCCAGGTGATAGTCCCCCACGGCTTTAGCATCCATGCTAGCTCCGTTCGCAACTCTGAGGGTCATGTCACCTGCCTTCAAAAACCAACGGTTTCTCAACGCCTGCAAAGAATTACAGATATGAGATCCTGATCCGGTATCCAATACCCAGGAAGTAGAGTTTATAGAAAGACAGTTTTCAATAACATACACACCTGAAGCTGAAGCCGCAACCTGCTTCAGTTCCTGTGTCCTGGCCTTCCAAGCCCTGCAATCTTTCTTCCAGTGTCCACTCTTATGACAATAGAAGCATTCCTCTTTCCCTATAAGCTTCCCCGCAATCTTTGTTGCCTTTTCCTTTCCCTTCGTACCCACTTTACTAACACCGCCTCTTGGTTTGGCGGGGGCTTTCTTCCTCTTTCCCTTGGCTTTCGCCTTGGACCTAGAGGAAGAAGATCCTCCTACAAACAAAGCGGGTGTTTCCCTACCTTTCTGTAGGGTGCCCTCTGCGCTTTTCAGCAAGTTTAGGAGTTCTGAAAGTTCAACTTCCTTTTCTTGTAAGTTGAAGTTCAGTATAAACTGGGCGTAAGTGGATGGAAGGGACTGGAGGATTAAATCCGTATAGAGTTCACTTTCCAACTTGGTCCCAAGTTCCGCGAGCTCCTCAATGTAGCCAATCATCTTAAGCACGTGGTCCGCTACCGATGATCCGACGGCCAACCTTGCCGAAAATAACTTCTTCGACAATTCGTATCTTGCAATACGAGACTGCTCTCCATACAGTTCTTTTGTATGAAGAAATATGGATTCCAAATCCATATTCTCGTGCCTCCTCTGGTGTTCGTTGTCCATAGAGGCAAGCACGAGGCATTTGGCCTTCGCGCAATCAATCTCCCAAGTCTTACGGATTTCCTTATCCGCGACGCTGGAGGTGGGACCTGGGACGGGGGGAGCTTTGGTGGTAAGAAGATACCCCAGCTTGTCGTAAGTGATTGCCATTTTGACATTCCTGAGCCAATCTTTGTAGTTTGGCCCTGTCAGTATATTTTTATCTAGAAGTAACTTAAGTCCAGTCATTTCGATTTGGTCGCTGCAGGGGGAGAGAAGAAACACTTTAGCACGATGCTCTTGCAAGTTTAGAATGGTTTTTAATTTGTCTAAACAGGATGGCTCCCACTGTCTCTCGAATCCCTCCTCAAACCATAAAGGAAGAATTAGTCGGGATCAATCCCACCGCACAATACTTGCTTAACCGTTCAGCCAGGCCAGTGTCGGTACTTCGAGGGAGGTTTTCCAACGCTTTCGCGAAGTTCCTTAATTAGAGAACCTCTTTTCCCTGGGGGCGTAGCCCCGCTAACACCTTTCTAGGCACCTACTAGGTTTATAGCATTGATCGTTTAGTGAAAAATTTCCCGAGGAGTAGCATATACTCACAGTAGGATCGGGATCCAAATATCATCGCGTGACGAAACTGAAGGAATTCTACCAGAATCACCACACTCCAAATGGTATGCAAATCTAGCAAGTTTCAGTACTTATGAAACTCCCGATGTGGATTTTTGCCCCATGCTCTTATGACCTTGACTTTGGCCAACAAATCATAAGTCACATGTCAAGTTCTACCCGTCGTTCTCCAGGTTAATTTGAATCCACCCGTACCTACCCTTGACTTTGGCCAACAAGGCAGTACGACTGTTCCAAACCAACGCATCTATCTATGCTGCACATGAATACCCAACAGCTACCAATCACTATGCCTTGACTTTGGCCAACAAACACAGCTTGAATACTATTGACTATTCATGTGAAACGACGGAGGGCTACGAATGGTTTTGGCGAAACCGTGAACGTAGTGAACTTGATATAGTCGATGGAACGAGATAGCTTTTAAAAGGAGTGGCTCAATCTCCGTATTTAAAAGTTAGTTTTGAAAAGAACCGAGTGGTTTTTCGAAAGTGTTCCAACGACTTTTAGCTTGGTTTATTATCTTGCATTAGTTCTTTTAATGTGTGATATTCTTGCATTAGTACTTTTAATGCGTCCCATCATTTAAATCCTACCATTGCAGAAAACAACCAAAATATGACGTACGCTTATGCCATTCGCATTCGCCACGGGGTCCCGTCATCACTCGTTAGGTTACTTAACTAACGACAGAGCGGGGGCTGGGCTAGCGCGGCTGTAAAACATAAGCAACGCCTAAATAGAAAGCAATGATAGACATTACAGATCACAGATGAATACATTGGATATACTAGCAATCCGCAATCCTTTCGAGCCTAGAACGAAAAGCGAATAACACGGTCGCGGTGAATAGCCAAATACCCCACCCAAGACCCCTACGGGTGCGGCAAACTACCCGCCAAGTACCCGGCAGTTTGTGCACCCCTCCATGGGTCTATCCTAGGAGAAAAAACAGTAAAAAGAATTATACAATGACGGCTACAATCCGGACCCGGTTGTGCGGCCAAACAAATAATAATATTACATCAATTTACATTTACAATGAATGAAAGAAAAACAAAAGCTCATCTCACATCCACCCCGGCTATTCACCCGCGACAGTCCAACATATTCATATACACATTCCAATATCAAACACAGATCATGTATAACCCCGACTAATCGTCTTATAGCGATTAGCCGACGTTCAATACATGCAAACATCACAGATATAACCATCATAGTCAAAGTGCAGTGAAGTTCGGAAAAATACGGAATTATAGGACCCCAAAAGTGAATTTCAGTTCTGGAAAATCTGGGCACATATAATATATTTTAAAAATCCCAAAACCAACACACAAACACACTGCACGAAAAACGATGCAGAGAAGACGACAAAGCGCGGCGGTTCCGCGGCACATGCCTACCTCGTGCCGCGGAAGGGCGGCGCTTTGAGCGTAACAGTGGATCGTTTTTCATGGGTGCACTCACAAAACCCTGAGACGATTTTACAAGTATAAAGTTTTTCATTTTGAGCCAAAAAAATTTCAACAGAAACTCAGGTTTTGTAATTTTTCCGGTTTTGTGATTTTTCGTTTCCGAACTTCGTTACACTTCACTACCAAGCTAGTTTAAGTTTAGTTAGGCTCTGATACCACTGTAAGTCCATATTGCGACCCCCGGTTATTACGGGGAGGCGGAAACGGTATAAAAAACAAATTTTTATCGCAAGAGGCAACATGGACTAAACGAGGTCGGGATCGTGTCTAAACTAAACTAGCATACTTTGCTAAAGGGAGTTAGCTACTCGGATGGAGATGGTTATACCTAAACTTGAACTCCTTCTTCTTCAAACTTTGTAGAGGTTGATGGTTCTCTTTTCTTGTCGCCTTCTTCCGTCGAAGATGGATCCACCTCGAGAGTTCAACCTTTGGGCTCTTCCTCGTGCTTTGAGTGAACTAGGGTTTCCGGCTTGCTAAACCATAAACCTAGAAAGAGTAGAGAGTATCTAGGGGTTGTTTTCTTTTCAAGGTGAGGGATTCTCAACACATGAGAAGGAGTCACCTTGAGCTTGAGGAAGAAGAAGATGAAAATGAAGAGAGAGAAGAGTTATGATAGAATGAGCTCTCTTTTCCTTTTGCAACCATAATACAAAAGAAAAAGAATTATCAAATAATAATAATAATGATAATGAAAAGGTTGATGGAAAGTTTTAGAATGACCATTATCATTACCAACATTAAATGGTTTTGCAAGAATCAAAAAGCATCTTGCTTTTGTAATGATGATGGTCAAATCTTCAACCATGGTCAACAAGTCAACCATGGTCAACAAGTCAACAAAAAAACCAACCATGACACTTTTCATTTAATTAATATTATTAATTGATAAAACATAAATCCATTAGGGTTTGGAAAAAGACGACTGTCAACTGTGCATACGCACCCGTTCCGAAACCCTAATGAAAGTCCTCCTCCTCTTCCTCAAATAACCGTGCATACACACCTGTATCCTTGTTCCGAGGAACATGAATACCGAGAGATAAAAGCAACCCCAAAACATATACCGGTATCTGACTCAAACCAGAGCCAGCCAGTAATATCCGTCCGGACTCCAAACGTGCACAAGTGCGCGGATGAGAACGAACCCTGTCGCAAAACCATGCGACCTCTACTCTGTTTTGCCCAGAGGCGAATACCCTCTGTGTGGGACTCTAAAGACTCGACACTACGCTGGCAGTGGGTTTAACCACAGACCGCAAGCGGCACTAGCTGTGCGTAACGATCCCCAGGTAGATGTCGACAAGAAGGCTGACGAGGTGAAACCCCATCGGTACTCCTACAGAGTCTGAATGTGACAGTCTCCGTACAGTCCGGTCTGTTCGTCTGATACATCGCATGTCGGGCCTAGGGGGCGGTAAAACGTCAGTCTCCCAATAGCGGTACAAGTCGTGTCGGAGTGAAGCCCAAAACACCCTGAGATAACACTGGAACCTACCAGTATATCTCGCTTGCCCTGGCCAGGGACTACTCGTGTAATGGCTCTCCTAGACACAGCGCGATGTCAACCCCCAATACCGGGAGAGACGAATCCTGTCTAACCGTCACTGCCTCCAAGTGCTTCGGGACTGCACCCAACCACCACCTGTTTGCACGACTCCTTTGAGCCGTGGTAGGGTAGTGATCAAAGTGCAGTGGGAACACACTTGAGGCGAAGTGCCAGTGTCAAGTCAGCGGACTAAGCTGTACTCATGTCACCTGGGAACTGATAACTGACGATAGGTATAATACCAACCTGTCAGTTCCCGACGAGTCCTGTCCAGTGTACTCGTAACCCAACGAGCACCCGTATACTATCTCCAGTACGACGTACTGATGGTTGTGGGACAGACCATCTCCCACTCTGGGATGAGAAGCGCATACGCTAGTCTACTCCGGAGTATCGATGCCCTGTCTCGATAGTCCTGCGACTAGGGACCTGTATAAGGATGTGCTTATAGATTACCCAGCCCCCACTAGTGTGACTGCCATCACAACGCTGGTAATCAAGCAAAGATCCTAAGGGCTCCACTAATGCGTATAAGTGATATACTGAAATAAACACAAGTACACATTGAAGTAGAAACAAACCAAGTAGCATACTACTATATTGAGCAAGATTGTTTATACAAGGTGAATATCCCAAGCTTCCATTAAATAATATACAAACTAGTATGATACAGTAATGGCCTCTAGGGCATATACACTAACACCATCGAGTTACTTGCACTACTTAGAACGTCTTTAAACTACGGAAAGATCCAACACTTGGAAATTTCCCGACAGGGGAAAAATTGGGTATTTATATCCGGTCGAACTTTTTAACATATTCTAAAATTTATCCGGAAAGCCACACAGACAAAAATTTGATAATCCGGTCGAACATTCGAATCCCCAAAACAACCCAGAAAATTCTACTCTTGAAAAAATATTAAAAATTCCCAGAAAAAGAAACACTGGAAATTAAGAATTACTGTGCAAAAAACATTAAATAATTCGGCCGTACGGCCGCGGAACCGCCGCATGAGCCTTGCTCATGCCGCGGAACCGCGGTTAAATAGTGGAATTGGGCTGCCGAATTTCACAGTAAGTCTTAGATATTCCTGATGTGTTTTCTGCATATTTTTAATTTCGAAAAAGACCAGAATTGGGAAATTGTCCAGAGAGCATTTTCGGGTTAGGGTTTCGGGTCGATCGGACTTCAAAATCCGTCTAGACTTCGCCTAAAGCTCTAGCTAGGCTCTGATACCACTGTAGGGTTCCTAGACACACCAAGGAGGTCTCACAAGGCATCAACCATGCCAATTTCAATAAAAAAAACGGTGCCGAGAAACCCTAGACTGGATCGTTGGCTAGAAGTTTAGGCGATAAATGAAACTAGTTAACACTTAACTACAAGAATACGGAAATACAACCTTTGTAGATCCAGTGCTCCACCTCCACGGCTCCGCAATGAAGTCCTCTCCGCTGTCCAAATCGAACCATGACTCTCACGGTGGTTTCATCGGAGAAAAGACCGGGCTAGGTCGTCGACAACGATGCCGAAGATGATCTACGTCGAAGCATCGCTAGATCAAGCTCCAACTTCACCAAGTCAAGAAAACTTGTGAAGGAAACACACTCTACTACTTGGCAAGAGGTAGAGGATGAAGAAATAGGAAGTGGGTTCTCTTTAGATTTGGATTTCTCACTCATTTGCTCAATTCACCATTGATGAAGTGAAGCTTCTTCATCTTGAAGAAGAAGAAGAAGATGATGAAGTTATGATAAGTTATTTAAAATAGAAAAGAAAATGAATTCTTATCATAATTCCAACCATAGTTAGGTGTAGAGAATAGACTAAGGTTAGTGAATGGTTAGGTTAAGGAGATGAAGACAAAATGGTCAAAGTTGCATGAAGCTTCAAGAAACTTCATGAATTAAAGCAACCATTTTGTTTTCTTCTCTCTTTATTAATCCAAAATGAAATAGATAAATGAATGGATAAATAAATAAAAACCTAACCATATACTTAACCAAGGTTTAATTCTTTACACTTAACCAATTAAGCATGTATCATCAAACATGATACAATCAAGTGCGCAAAAGTATATCGCATATACAATGCGCACGTCCGAGTGAGAAAATCCATCTTAAGTGAACCGATACTAGTTAATGCAAAGTAATATATCAAATATATAATTATGCATTAAATCATTAAATCAACACTTGATTTAATGATCCGGTCATATTGCATATAACCGACTAATATCAACAGTAACAACTGATCGAATCAACACTTGATCCGATAACCCGGCTATATCGCATATAACCGATCAATGTCACAAATCGCGAGAATCGAATACAGTATCACATACTGGTATCATTCTCGGTCCCGCACATATCTCATATGCGCTCCTATTTCGTTTCGCTTGAGCCAGGAAACCTCTGTGTAGGACTCTAAAGACTCGTCAATACGCCGGCAGCAGATGATGATCATATCAATCACCCACAAGCCGCAAGCGGTCTGCTAAACGTAACGGCCACCCGGGTATTGAGCGATCAGAAGATCGACGAGCAAGCCCGCTCACACTCCAGTGAATCCAACCAGTAACACTACCGTAAAGTCCGGTCTGATCGTCTGATATGTCGCATATCTCGCCTAGGGGTGGTAAACGTCAGACCCCAATAGCTCGATAAGTCGTGTCGATATGAGGTCTATAACAATTCGAGAAACTACTGGTAACACTTACCAGTAAATCTCAGCAACCCTGGCCAGGGATTTCCTGTTATAGCCAATCGAACACAGCGCAACATCAACCCCCTATACCGGGAGAGACGAATCCCCTCCTATCGCTCATTGCCTCCATGTGACTCGGGACTGTACCCAAAAACCACCGTTTTGCACGCCCTTTTAGACGTGGTAAGATGGAAATCAAAGCACAGTGGGAACCACACAAGACTCTATGACGATCTCGGGTCAACAGACTACTCTGTACCAGTGTCACCAGAGAACTGCCATCTGACGTGAGGTATAATACCATCTGGGAGTTCTCGGCGAGTCCTTCCAGTGTACCCAGTCTCTACTGAGCACCCGTATATCTCCTCTGATGTCAAACACCAATGGATATGGGATCATCCATCGCCCATCTGTATGGGTCGAGAAGGTACACGCTAGTCTACTCTGGTATATCGATGCCCCGTCTCGATACACCCATGACTAGGGACTTTGAAGGATGTACTTATGGACTACCCTGTCCCCACTAGTATGATCCGCATCATAGTCCAGGTAGTCAAGTACACATCCTAAGGGATTTACCAACATGTAATAGAGAGACAATCTTTGTACACGTTAAGGTAAAGAGCAACCAGATAGCATACTATCATGTCGAGCAAGAAAGTCCTCCCTATATATGTCCCAGCATCCACTACAATATACATCCAATGTACAGTAATGGCCTCTAGGGCATACATATAACTAACATGTTGGTACTTTGAGAGAGGTTCCCCGTGCTTTCCCACGGACCTAATTAAAATAAGCCTCGTTTTCCAGAGGCATAACCCCGTAAACACCTTTCTAGACACCTACTTGATCGGCTAATTGTCTTGTGTAAAACTCTCCCAGGAGTAACTCTTACTCGCAGTGGGTATCGGGATCCAACTATCTCATAGAAGATATGCAATCTCATTGCAAATTTCAACACTTGAAATTCCCGATAATATTTTGCCCCTAGCAACTTATGACCTTAACATAGTCAACAAATCATAAGCGCTAGCCAAGTTCAACCCGTCATTTCCTGATTGAATTAAACCCACCCGGACGACCCTTAACATAGTCAACAAAGTCGTACGACTACCCTAATCCAATCGCATCTCATGCTTTAGCAGATAAGCACTAATTAGCTACCGCACACTACGCCTTAACATAGTCAACAAACGTAGCACGAATACTAAGTAGTACTTATCTGAAATGACGGAGGGCTACGACAGGTTTTTTCTGAAAACCTTTTGCGTAATGAACTTGATATCGTTGCGGAATTGAGTGATTTTTAAAAGGAGTGTTTTTTAGGCTTTTCCTAGTTTCTTTAAAGAGGTCACTTCCGGTGAAAAGATCTCGGCTCTTTCCTTATCGAATAAGGTGCAGGATATATCACCTATATCACTATGCAAAGCAAATACTCCAAAAGCAATCAAAAGACAAACCGTGTGTTGTAGAATCTGCCAGTTATTGCTAAAGAGGTCACTCCCGGTGAAGGGATCTCAGCTCTTTCCTTATCGAATAAGGTGCAGGATATATCACATATATCACTATGCAAAGCAAATACTGTAGATACCCTTTTTGAAAATTTGATTCCACAACATCTTTTAGGTTTCTTTCTTTTCGTTAATCTCATTAATGAAGTCCCATCATTTAAGCTTCCTAAGCATCATAGAAGAAACGGAAATACAACGTACGCTTATGCCATCCACATTCACCACAGTGTCCCGTTATGTACCGTTAGGTTACTTAACTAACGGCATACCGGGACAGGACTAGCGCGGGTGCAAAATATAAGCAACGTCTACTATATATCTCATATATAATGTATATCCATTCGTCTCATAATCCACAGTGATCACATCACAAAAAAGCAGAAGAAACATATGACATATTAGATATACTAAGAGGTCCGTGTTTTATTTTGAGCCTGTATAAAACACGGATTCCACGGTCGCGATGAATAGCCAAACCCACATCCCTAGACCCCTACGAAAGCGGCAAGCAACCCTGCCAATTCTTAGAGTTAGGAGACCCGGACTCGACTCCTCGAGTTGGTCTCCCACTGGACTCTAGACCCCGGTTACTTGTGCTCCCCTCCTTGGGTCTATCCTAATGCGGAAAAATAAATAATATACAACAATGGTGACATCATCCTCAATCCGGAAGTGCCCTAATAAAAGAATATTATACACGTTGAACTTTACATGAATGAAAATAAAAACTCTCATCTCACATAAAACCCTCGGCTATTCAAAACGCGGCAATCCAATATAACATATCACAGCAACACATAACATCACATGTCATCAACGTAAGTAAATATGCGTATCCCAGTTATCATTGACATATAGCAACGAAACCGACGATACACCATATATTACACTTACGGCCTCAGAAAAGAAAATGTCAAACTACAACATTTGGAATCCATAATAAGCTTAGACATCATAAACCCGAAAATCACATATTACGGATTTCATGCCTAACTATATGAATTCCACATATTGTATCACGTTCCACAAATAGCTAGATGATGTTAAACCTTTCGATCGAATCAACAAATTCCCAAAATTTCCCAGAAAGCTCAACACTTGAGCAGTTTTAAAAATTCCCAGAAGCATGCCCCAGTACCAATGGACCAACCGTTGAAGTGTCGTCCCTTGCCTCCTTAGTGGCGTCGCGGAACCGCCGCTAAAACCATGTTTTGGCCGCATTTCCGCGGTCACTAAAGCGAGTTAGGGACTCGTTCTTCAAGAGGGTCCATACAATTACCCGCATGGTTTTCTGAGGATTTTTAATGTGAAAAATTCCAGCATTTTGAAAAATTTCCAGAATGTGGGCAATTTCGGGTTTTCGGAGTTCGTTCGAACTTCTAACTTCGCCTAGACAACTCTTAATGCTCTAGTAAGGCTCTGATAGCACTGTAGGGTTCTTTGGCACAACCACAAGGTTTCACAAGGTATCAAACATGCCAATTTCAAAAATTTCTAGTGTGCCAAACAACCTAACGTAGGATCTAACTAGAGTTTTAGGAGCAAAACAAGAAAGTAATCTACTTTATTTCTATGTGATAACGGAATACAACCTTTATAGACCGGTCCTTCACTTCAATGGCTCCTTGTAGTGGTCCCTTCGCCGCTATCATGGAACTCCCGGACTCTTTCATAGCTTCTCAAGGTAAAAGGAACGATCTTGCTTGAAGTTTTCGAAGCCGAAGATGATCTACGTCGAGGAGACACTAACTCAAGCTACTACTTCACTAATGAGAGATTAGTAAAGCTAACACCCTATACTAAAGTGCTAATCTAGTAGAGAATAATGAAGTAGGAAGTGGGTTCACTTTAGTTTTATTTTTCTCACAATATTTTCTCACTTTTGAAAAAGCTAGAAAGCTTTTTTTTCAAAGGATGAAGAAGATGAAGCAAAGAGATGAGAATGAACTAATGAGGTGAGAGAATCAACCATGGGTGAGTTTGTATCATATAGCTAACTCATGTAGAGACATAACCATGGCTAAATTATAATGGTTAGGTTAATAAATATCTTAAGTAAAACAAAATGAGTGGACTAAGTCAATACATCCACAAGTTTCTACAAGCTTCATGCATGTGAGCAATTATCCACTAATTTGGATTTACTTTAAATAATTAAACCCCACATTATAATTAGTATGGTGTAAGTCTCATATATCCATGTAGTGTGTATCAACAACCATGACACAAAAGAAAACACAATTAATATATATCACATATATATTAAGTGTGCACATGTGAGAAAATAAATGCTTAAGTGAGCTAATATTAGTTAATGTAAACTAGTACATCAAATATACAATTATACACTAAATTATCAAATCAACACTTGATTTAATAATCCAGTTATATCACATATAACCGGCTATTATTATATGTATCATCTTATCGAATCAACACTTGATTTGATAACCCGGCTATATCACATATAACCGACCGATACAAATATGGCGAGAATAGAATACGGTATCATATGCTCGTATTATTCTCGGTCCCGCACATATCACATATGTGCTCCTACTTCGTTTTGCCTGAGCCAGTAAAACCTCTATGTAGGACTCTAAAGACTTGTCAATACGCTGAGATTAGGTGATGATCACATCAAGCACCCACAAGCCGTCAGCGATACTAGCTGGACGTAACGGCTACCCGGGTATTGAGCGATCAGAAGATCAACAAGCAAGCCCGCTCTAGCTCCTGTAAAGCCTGTCAGTAACACTACCGTACAGTCCGATCTCTTCGTTTAAGATGTCGCATGTTAAGTCTAGAGGTGGTAAACGTCAGACCCCAATAACTCGATAAGACTTGCCGATACGAGGCTTATAACGGGTCGAGAAACTGCTGGTAACACTTACTAGTAAATCTCTAAATCAGCCCTGGCCAGGGACTTCCGGTTATAGCCAATCGAGCACTGCACGACATCTACCCCCAATACCGGGAGAGACGAAATCCCCTCCCATCTCTCATTGCCTCCATGTGACTCGGGACTGTACCCAAAAACCACCATTTTGCACGTCCTCTTGAACGTGGTAAGGTGGAAATCAAAGTATAGTAGGAATCACACAAGACTCAATGACGATCTCCGGTTTACAGACTAACCTGTACCAGTGTCACCAGAGAACTGCTATCCGACGTCAGGTATAATACCATCTAGGAGTTCTTGGCGAATCCGTCCAGTGTACCCAGTCTCCACTGAGCACCCGTATACCATCTCTGATGTCAAACACCAATGAATATGGGATCATCCATCGCCCATCACATGGGTCGAGAAGCGTATACGATAGTATACTCTGGTATATCGATGCCCCGTCTCGACACACCCACGACTAGGAATATTAAAGGATGAACTTATAGACTACCATGGCCCCACTAGTATGATCTGCATCATAATCCCGGTAGTCAAGTGCGCATCCTAAGGTCTTTACCAACATGTAACCATAAGACAGTATCAAGAGACAAGTATACATGTTAAGATAAAGAGCAACCAGATAGCATACTATCATGTCGAGCAAGAAAGTCCTCTCTATATATGTCCAAGCATCCACTATAATATACATCATATGTACAATAATGGCCTCTATGGCACACATACAAATAACAATACATAGATTATATCCCTTGAACTTCTTGCCTCCTCTTGATCTTGCAACCTCTTCAATGAGCTTGCAAGTTTAAGATTTGGATACTGATCTCAAGGTTGTATCTTAGACATAATAAAGATCTCATTTTGTTATATGGTTCTTAGTATTTCTTTCTTGCATTTTCCTTACTTGCTTTTACATTCATGCAATTCATTATCACGCTTTACTTACTTGCTCTTGAATTCCATGTCATTTAATTACTTGATTGTTGTCTTTTCTTTTCTTTGTATCTTTTCTTTGTATCTTTTCTTTTGCTCTTTTTTGGTTTGTTCTTGAGATGGTTGTGAATATGTGTTGTTAGGAAAAGAATACGATATTGTAAATTAGGGTTTTTCGTTTACCATTTCCTTTTCCCGTATTTTCCATTTGAAACTCCGCCCAAACCTTACGCAAGCGCTCCGTTAGGCACCCTACCCTACCAAAATATCAGTGATTCCTAACCGCGACCGGTTGCGTTCGGTTTGGCCGGAGGCGAAAACAAGAGACAAGAACGGACGGACAAGGGTCAATAAGCCGGATTTCACTAATATCGTGCTTAAAATACCCTAATCCACGTTGTTGCCGATTGCTCTAGCATCATTGGTTAAGTTCGGCTCAAAGGATTGAGTACGGAATCCACTAGCTTACACTATCTTTTCTATTCCTAACAATTTACAATTGTGCATATATACGCATAGGGTAGATACGAACTTTCCGCCCATGCGCATTAACTCGTCGTAAGAAGAACGTAAAACGCTCCGTCTCCCTATGGATCGACCCGTGCTCATCGCGGCTAGCTGCAAAATGACACCGTCCTAATCGCGGTTAAACTTTATAACTTTTAAAACTCGACAAGCCAAAAGCGTGCGACCAGGGACGCTCTTCCTTGCAGGCGCAAGTCTCTGCAGTTAATTACGTTATCGCATTGCAATAACCACTTTTTCCTTCTCCGGCAGTTCACTTCGTGTCATGTGTGTTTTTGTTTGTTTAGGGGGCCCGTGGATTGTATACGGAGACTAGTTTATGTCGTCGCCCGTAGGGCTCGGATCAATCTAAATCCGTATATTTTATATTTTGGTTTGGGTCAAGAATTTGCTTGATAGGGTTTTGAACTTAGGTTGTGTATTTCTACAGTTCAGAAATATTTTGTTTGATTAAGGACCGTTAATCTAATTTGAGATTAAGATCAACTTAAATCTATAAGTGAGCATTTGGGCTCTGTTTGTCTAAGGATGCGTTAGTTTTATTTGAGACTAAGATCAACTTAACAACATTTTGGGATCATTTTTACTCGAGATCCAGCAAAAATGCATTTGGGCTCAGTTGCAAGAAAACTTCATAGACTTAGCCAATTTGGGCTTGGTCTACTTAGTCTTTTTTTATTCAAAAGTGCTAAGCACTTATTTGGGCTCTGTTTTGTGCAGCCCTTTTCTTTTTATGTAAAAGTGCTAAGCACTTATTTGAATTCTGATGCCCACATATATATCATGTGAAGCATTCAGTCATGGACGCTGCCCAATAAATATTGAACACTTTAGTCATTTTGACTAAATGTGAAGTGCTAAGCACTTTTTATGGCGTCCACGTGAGGTGCATGTGCAGCTCTAGGCGCTGCCCAATCAGTGCTAAGCACTCAGCCATTTTGGCTGCATATGAAGTGCTAAGCACTTTTTATATGACGCCCACATGGGGAGCACGTGCAACGCTGGGCGCTGCCCAATCAGTGCTAAGCACTTAGCTGTCTTCGGCTATATATGGAGTGCTGAGCACTTTATTTAGTGCCCACGTGCATTTCACGTGAGGCATTGGCCTTCTGTTTTGGGCGCCCGCGTGTTTTTCACGTGAGGCGCTAGGCGCTGTTAAAAGGGGCGCCCACGTGGGAAGCACGTGAGGCGCTAGTCTTTTTTTATACGGAGATTTAATCTCTGTTGATATTTTCAGAGAGGTTAAACCTCTGTCAATAGTATTTTGACCATTAACGCTCACCAAAATCACTATTTTTGAGGATTTCGGGTTGAGTTTTTAAAGAACTAAGTTCTTGATTTGAATGAACTGAGTTTCTGGAGTATTATGGACTCCATTTTCTTTCTTCTTAATTTGTTCTTCCCTGAATGTTTGATTCTTAAGAACAGGATCTTCCCGATAAGAATTAAATTCTTAACTTATGGTAGACTTGTCTTGTGGATCTCAAATCCAAAGAAAAAACTAAGTTCTTTTAAAATGGTTAAACCCTTAGATGTGATATGATAGGCAAAGGAGATATTTTAATCTCTTTTCTTTACCTAGGGTTTTGAGAAGGAAGATCTTCTCCTTTGAGAATTGAATTCTCTGTTCTTTTTGAGAACTCACTGTATTTTTGCAGAAGCTTATAGGGTTTTTTCTATATGAGACTTGAAATCTCGGGTCCTTTATATAGTGGAGGCAAGTTTGTTAATTAATTTTGAGAAAATCTCTCATTGAGAGATTCCAATTGATTTAATTGGTCTCAAAATTATGTTGGGGAATTTTACCCACCGTTGGATTTTTTATCTAAGGACTTCTGTTTTACAGAATATGTTGTTCTTGTTCTTAACAAGATTGGAGAATTATTTTCCCATATACAGAATTTATTCTGTCAAGTGGTGATTTTTAATCACCATTGGATTTTTAATCCAAGAGTTCTCTATTTTTTCAGAGAGCAATCTTTGTTTTTTGTTTAGAATGATCGAGGGAATATATTCCAAAAATAGAATTTTGTTCTATTATTGGATCATTGATCCAACCGAGAGTATCTTTCTTATTTAGAAAGATTTGGGAGATATTTTCTCCTAATAGAATTTGATTCTATATTTTGATGATTTATCATCTCCGTTGGATTTTTGATCCAACGACTCTGTTTAACAGAGAGTAGAATTTAATTATATCTGGTCGCTGACGCTCACGCGTTGTGCACGTGGGCGCCACTTAAGAATTTAATTCTTATGATGGGTACTCCTGTACTTTGCATACTGGCGCCCGCGTGATGAGCACGTGCGGCGCCATATAAGAATTTAATTCTTACTCAGAAAGCGTTTCTGTGCTTTGCACATTGGCACCCGCGTGATGAGCACGTGCGGTGCCATATAAGAATTTAATTCTTACTCAGAAAGCGTTTTTTTGCTTTGCACATTAGCGCCCGTGTGATGAGCACGTGCGGCGCCGTATAAGAATTTAATTCTTACCCAGAAGCGTTTCTGTGCTTTGCACATTGGCGCTAGCGCCCTCATGAGAAGCACGTGAGGCGCTGCCCCATTAAATTTCAACAGAGCTTTACTCTTTTAATATGTTTAAATATTGGGGGAACACTCCGTTCACTGGAAACGGAGAAAGAGCCACTGAGCTCCTGGGACTCATACACAGTGATGTATGTGGTCCAATGTCTATATATGCAAGAAGTGGTTATTCCTACTTCATCACTTTTACAGATGATTTCTCAAGGTATGAACATGTATTCTTGATGAAATATAAATCCGAGACCTTTGAGAAATTCCAGGAGTATAAGAATGAAGTGGAAAAACAAACCGGCAAAAGTATCAAGATGCTCTGATCTGATCAGGGTGGTGAATACTTAAGTGTCGAGTTCCTGGAATATCTAAAAGAGAATGGAATTCTCTCTCAGTTTACTCCTCCATACACACTACAACACAACGGTGTATCAGAAAGACGGAATCACACCTTACTAGATATGGCGCGTTCTATGATGAGTAATGCTGAGTTGCCGCCATCCTTCTGGGGTTATGCACTAGAATCTGCTGCACACCTATTGAACAAAGTTCCAACTAAGTCTGTGCCTACCACTCCATATGAAATGTAGAATGGAAAAAAACCTTGTCTTAAGTATCTTAAGATATGGGGGTGTCCTGCTTTTGTTAAAAAGATTCATCCGGACAAGCTCGAGACACACTCGGTATTGTGTAAGTTTGTAGGATACCCCAAGAATTCTAAGGGGTATTTTTTCTATTACGCTGAGGAACAAAAGGTTTTGTTTCTCATCATGCCCGCTTTATGGAAATTCAATTTCTTGAAAAAGAAATTAGTGGGAGCATGATAGAACTGGAAGAAATTCCAAAACCACAAACTATTACTGAAAACTTAGTAGAACCTGAAGTTTCGATGGAACCGGACGTACCTATGCCACTCCGCAGATCTAATAGGCAATCTCATCCACCCGAGAGATACTATGGTTTTCTCGTAGACGGGGATCGAGAAGATTTCATCATCAATGATAATGAGCCTATTAGTTTTCAACAAGCCATCACAAGTAGAGACTCGATGAAGTGGCTGGATGCTATGCTATCCGAGATGGAATCCATGTACACCAATAAAGTATGGACTTTGGATGTTACTCCTTCTGGGGTAAAACCTGTTGGATGCAAATGAATTTTCAAAAAGAAGATTGGTGTAGATAGACAGGTAGAAACCTACAAAGCTAGACTTGTTGCTAAAGGTTTTCGTCAAAAACCAAGATTGGACTATGATGGAAATTTTTCACCGGTGGCTATGCTTATGTAACATTTCAGAAAATATAAAATATTATTTTTGGAATTTAATATTAAAATAATATTTTTCCCGAAAACTGCCCGATTTGCGAAATTGGGGTTTTCGAAAAAGGGTATAAATATATACCAATAATTGTGAAATAATTGGAAATCAAAATGATTTATTCATTTAATAATATATTTAAAGGATTTGGCAATTTTAAAAATTATTATACGCAGTTTTGATAAAAACCCGATTAGTGCACTGCTAATTGCGATTAAGCCAAATCCGTGTTTCTACAGTTTTCATGGTTAGTGCACCATGACATATTTCATTTGGTTACATGTTATTTCATTTATGGTTTTATATGGGTGTATGTGTTGTTTTTGGTGAGAAAAAGAAAAGGGAAAAGGAAAAGTCAAAGGGGACATAATGAGTAGGTTAGGCATACTTGGAGAGAGAGTGTGTGTGATAGTGAGAGAGAGGGAGGGGGCTGCTGCCTCATTTCATATCCCCACCATTTTTCATCTCCCTCCTCATCTTCTCAACCCAACAACCATCCACTTAAACCCTAGATCTACCTCCAATAAATCCCCAAAACCCTACACTCCCTTCACAAAAATTAGTCACCATCTCTTCCTCTACGCGTAGAACCGAGCAAAGTGGGATGTTGACGACGTTGGGAAGTTAGTGCTGCCTAGAGTGGGCTAGATGAGGTATAATTTCTTTCCTTTAGATTAGTTTTATGAGATATCGTGTTTTGATGTCGTTTTGTGATGTTGCTAACCTGCTGTGACCCCGAGCATTCACTGGGAAAACAAACAGTATGGAATTGTTGTGCTCATAACCCTAAGTGACCACCTGAAGAACGAGACCTTCCCCACCGGTTCTGGCCGGCGACCATTGGGCAAAATCCGGCGACACCGGGTATGTAGGGGAGTTAGGGATTGGATTTCTTAGGGTAGTTTCCTGAAGCTGTTTAGAGGTGTTTGGTCCTACTAGATTTTTATGTAATGACTGTAGGTAGAATCTGGGAACATTGGTGAGTGTTTACATGACCTTGGTGACACGATGCCTGACCTGATCCATAGACCTGAACCAGATGCACAGACTTTAGAATTGATCCATGTCGGTTTAGTGAGTATTTTGGGTGTGCAAGGAGATCTGGAGCAACCCAGGAAAATTCTGAGAGTAGCAAACAACACCAGGGACCCATTTTTGACCCTAGGAGACCATCATAACAAAATGAAGCCCATAGGAACCAAGGGGGCCGGCGATGCCGGATTTTTATGGTATGTGGCCGGCCACTTGGTGAGGGTAGGGGTCTAGGTTGGTCTAGTAGGTCATATATACTATATACATCACCATAGACTTGTTTGCTTGGATTTATTTGACCTGAGTCAAAATCTGGGAACACTTGTATATGACTTAAGATATGTTTTCCATATTTGAAATGATGAGTTTTGATATTTGGATTCATTTTTGGTTGCCGCATGTTTGTACATCGACAATAAGGGTTGTTTGATTGATTTTGTACGCATAAGCTATAGGTTCTAACCTATGAGCAATGCGCGTGCCGTTTTGGGTTTTCTGCCTTGAATTTAATACGCATTGCGATTGTTCATTATTGTAGGTACCTTCGCGTGGATTCCGAGGAGACGGAGCGTGGCGTCATCGACTTCGACGAGCGAAGGCTACGGTGAGTAGATCTATATCTACCGGGGAAGTCAGGTGGATGGCGTATAGCACCCCCGCAAAGTTTTGATGGAAAACCGATTTATAGAATACAGTTAGGAAACCTAGATTAGGAAACTAGGGTTAGAATGAGATAGCTATGAAACCATATTAGAAACTAGAGGATGGTTAGAAGTGATATCTTACTACTATCATAGGATGACGTTTAGCGATGTTGCCGTTTAGGGTAATGTAGGACTAGATAGTCGATGTATATGCATCATCCGAACCATACCTTTTTCTAAACCGAAGAATCGTATGTATCTTTTAAATATATATCTTGAGGGATGTTACGGATTTTCAAATGATATCTTTTTCTTAAAAACACCGTAACCCCTATTTTCAAAACTACGATTCACTTCTTTAAAGATCTGATTGTATGGTTCGGGTGTATTGTTAGATTAGATACTTATACTTAGTAGTGATAGAATGTTTATGTAATTCAATTTGATATACGATATAAATGCGATGAAAGAATACAAGACTGATATGATGATATGATGGTATACGGATGCGAGTCGATCGAGATGATTTATACCCTGCCAGTCCCCTGATATGAGATTATTGCGGATGGGACCTGGGACATTAGTACATAGAGATATATATATATGTATATATATAGAATGTTGTGAATCATAGATGATAGGTCGTGTGTGATATTAGGCCGTACCCTCATTTGTCGTATAGGATGATAGGATCCCTTTTAGCTTAATGCCGCCGTACTATGATTTTCCGTGCGTGATGAGCTTGATTTTATGATTGATCCTTACCCTTGACTAGAGGATGCCATACGATGGATCATACCGTACGTGATGCTGTGAGGCTAGATGCCGATTGATAGATTCACCGACTCGGACATATGATAGTTACGTATACCTTATAGCTTTTAGCTTTTAGCTGATGATTTACCTTATGCTGCATTCATATTATTTCCATCGCATTGCTTATACCTGTGCTAGTACACTTGCACCATTATCGATGATGCGTATGTTACACGTACACAGATTTTAGGCTCACACACTTCATCGTCGATAATTTCCATGTCACTACACAGTAGGATTGCTGCATCATGATGTGACTCTTCGCATAACCTGCTTGAACATATACATTGATACATTCATATTTGCGGATATACACATTTGTATATCCATATTCGTGCACATATATACATTGATGCATTCATACTTGCGGATATACACACTTGTTATTTGTGCACACATACATTAGTACATCTATACTTGCGCATATACATATTGTACCTACATAGATAACTGATTTTATTGGGAGATTGGGAACCGCGTGTTATATTTTAAAAACTGGAATCATTTTAAAAGAGCGGTTTCCCCTTAATATGTCATATCGCTGTTCCAGGTTGCATGATATATTGATATGCTTACATTTCTGTTATATGTCACATACATCATGCTTTACGCTTTTACGCATTGAGATATGCTGTTTTCATGAGATTTCTGTATTTGAGATCCGTGGCTATTTCAAAAGAAAGCATGTACTGTTTTAAAAACCCGGTTTCTCTTGATATGATATTTCAGTGCGTCCACCATGTGTTTTCTCGGTTCTGAGAGTGGCATGTGAAACCCGATTCGAGGAGTGGTAGGCACCGTCTGCGGGTACATGGTGGACCCGGTGAGGTACCCCGGGGCAAGAAGACTCGTATATGTTAGACGGTGAGCCCGGCAGGGGAGCACTACTTACCGGTGATAGTTTTTAGGCTCGGCGGATATCCGGAGTCGAGAGATGATATGGGTCGATCCGGACTGACGGAGCCCGTGGGCCGATCCGGACTGACGGAGCCCGGTATATGAGGATTTACGTGCCGATGCTAGGCACGGATTTCATGATGTTTTCGAGTGTCGATGCTAGGCACACAGGTTCCATGATTTTGATGTGTCAGGAGGGACACCGTTGATATATACATCCCCATACTTTCATGCACACTCTTTTATGACGTTTACATGCATGATGTTGTTATGTCAGTGGTTGACGCATGGACTGGATCCACATACATACATACATTGATTTTACTATTGGAGGTTATACACATGCTTATAGACATTGATTTTGGTGGACGAGATCCACATGCATACATGCATTGATTATTACTGTTGGATGTTATCCGCATGCATATAGGTAGTGTAAGTCCATGTCACGCACCCCACTAGCTCGTGGGGAGACGGAATATTTGAAAAACAATTATCAAAGCTTCGTAACACGGACTTGAGCATACGGATCGTGTCTAAACCATTACTAGCAAACTACGAGAGGTTTAACTACTCGGATTCGAAGTTATACCTCACGTTACTTGTCCTTCGGGTCTTCATCGTTGTCCTCCACACCTTGTAGGCTCTATGGAACAAGGGCACCTCAAACGCCTCCTCGAGTCAAAAACGATCCACCCGAGAGTCTATAGTCCGAGCTCCTATCTTGAATCTGAGGTAACTACGGCTTCTAGATCGCTAATCTAGAAGTCCTAGAGGGTGCAGAGTAATAAGATGGATTAGTTAGTCACTTAAACCCTAGGTTTCTCAACTCATGAGAGCTATTAGGGTTTTGAGGAAGAAGATGAAGACTTGAGGAGAGAGAAAGCTTTTGTGATAATCATATGAATAATAATTCATGAAAGAATATAATGAAGCATACAAATATCTCTTGATCAAATATCTAAAAATATCTTGTGAGCTTCATTTAATCCTAAATGCTGAATCACCTCATGAGTCATTAAGCATTTAATGAAAACTTACAACTCATCTCTCCACCTCATTTGTGTTTAATCCAAAAAGAAATAAAAACAAATGAGTCATCTTCTTCTAGAAGCTTCCCGATAAAAATTACGAGACTACCCCTCCCATCCGTATTTCCAAAAAACACAGATAATCTTTGACTGAATAAATCCATCTGTATAATACTAGAATCTGGCTTAAACCAAAGCCCGCTAGTATTATCTGCCCGATCATAATACGTGCACAAGTGTATGTAAGTGATCGCGGCCCTGCCGTAAAACCATACGTCCTCTACACCTTTTGCCCGGTGCAGGGAAACTCTCTGTGTGGGACTCTAAAGACTCGACACTACGCTGGCAGTGGGTTTAACCACAGGCCGCAAGCGGTACTAGCTGTACGTAACGGTCCCCAGGTAGATGTCGATAAGAAGGACGATGAGGAAACCCATCCGAACTCCTACTAAGCCTGATGTGACAATCTCCGTACAGTCCGGTCTGTTCGTCTAGGACTATCGCATATCGGGCCTAGGGGGTGGTAAACGTCATACCCCTAATAGCGGTATAAGTCATGTCGGAGTGAAGCCCATTACACCTTGAGAAACTACTGGAAGCTACCAGTAAATCTCGCTTGCCCTGGCCAGGGACTTTGCGTAATGGCTCTCCATACACAGCGTGATATCAACCCCCAATACCGGGAGAGACGAATCCTGTCTAACCGCCACTGCCTCCAAGTGCTTCGAGACTGCACCCAACTACTACCTGTTTACACGACTCCTTTGAGCCGTGGTAGGGTAGTAATCTAAGTACAGTGGGAACACACCCGAGGCGAAGTAGCAGTATCAAGTCGACGGACTAAGCTGTACTCATGTCACCTGGGAACTGCTATCTGACGATGGGTATAATACCAACCTGCAGTTCCCGGTGAGTCCTGTCCGGTGTACCCGTAACCTAACGAGCACCTGTATACTATCTCCAGTACGACGTATTGATGGCTGTGGGACAGACCATCTCCCTATGCTGGGATGAGAAGCGTATACACCAGTCTACTCCGGAGTATCGATGCTGTGTCTCGATAATCCTACGACCAGGGACCTGTATAGGATGTTGCTTATAGACTACCCAGCCCACACTAGTGTGACTGCCATCACAACGCTGGTAATCAAGTAAAGATCCTAAGGGCTCTACTAATATGTATAAGCGATACGTTAAAAGAAACATATGCACATATTAAAGTAGACACAAACCAAGTAGCATACTACCATTTTTAAGCAAGACTGTCAATACAACTGTGAATATCCCAAGCTTCCATTAAGTAATATACAAACTAGTATGATACAGTAATGGCCTCTAGGGCATAAACACTAACAATCTCCCACTTGCACTAGGGCCATGTACTAGCATATCGCAGACCTATCATCTCGAATAGCCTCTCGAACTGCGTCTGAGGAATAGCCTTTGTGAATGGATCAGCAGTGTTATTCTCCGTATCTACTCTCTTTACCTCGATCTCTCTGATCAGGTGATACCGCCTTAAGATGTGTCTGGACTTCTAATGGGACCTGGGTTCCTTCGCTAAAGCTATAGCGCCGTTGTTGTCGCAATACAGAGGTATTGGACCAACACTGGTAGGAACCACCTGAAGTTCTGTAAGAAACTTCTTCATCCAGACAGCTTCTTTTGCGGCATCGCAAGCATCTATGTACTCCGCTTCCATCGTTGAGTCAGCAACGGTGTCCTGCTTGGAACTCTTCCAATAGACCGCCCCTCCATTGAGGGTAAAGACATAACCCGACATGGACTTGGAGTCATCCTTGTCACTCTGGAAGCTGGAGTCGGCAAAGGCCTCGATCTCGAGGTCTTTTCCGCCATACACCAAGAACATCTCCTTAGTCCTCCTCAGGTACTTGAGAATGTTCTTTACTGCTATCCAGTGCTTCCCCCCTGGGTTTGCCTGATACCGGCTTACAACGCTCAATGCGTATGCTACATCTGGTCTGGTACATAACATCGCATACATTATAGAGCCTACCGCTGAAGTGTAGGGTATAATCGACATGTGATCCCTTTCCAAATCAGTCTTGGGAGACATCTCTTTGGAGAGGTTGATTCCGTGACAAACCGGTAGGTTACCGCGCTTAGGATCTTCCATACTGAATCTTTTCAATATGGTGTCTATGTACCTGGACTGCGAAAGTCCCAACATCCTCTTTGATCTATCACGATAGATCTGGATCCCCAGAATGTAGGTGGCATCACCCAGGTCCTTCATGGAGAACTTCTGTGACAAGAATCTTTTGACTGACTGTAGCATAGGAATATCATTTCCTATTAGGAGAATGTCATCCACGTACAAGACGAGGAATACAACAACTCTCCCTACAATCTTACTGTATATGCATGGTTCATCTGGATTCTTGATAAAGTCGAATTCTTTAACAGTATCATCAAAACAGATGTTCCAACTCCGCGATGCCTGCTTTAGTCCATAAATGGACTTAAGCAACTTGCACACTTTACCGCTGCTCCCACTCTGAATGAATCCCTCTGGCTGATCCATATAGACGCACTCTTCCAAATTACTATTTAGAAAGGTCGTCTTTACGTCCATCTGCCAGATCTCATAATCGTGGAAGGCAGCAATGGCAAGAAAGACCCGAATGGATTTGTGCATAGCCACTGGAGAAAAGGTTTCGTCATAGTCCAAACCAGGTCTTTGACGAAAACCCTTTGCAATAAGTCTAGCACGAAAACCCTTTGCAATAAGTCTAGCCTTATAGGTTTCAACCTGTCCATCTATACCAATCTTCTTTCTGAAGATCCACTTGCATCCTACGGGTTTTACCCCATCTGGAGCAATGTCCAAAGTCCATACTTTGTTAGTGTACATGGACTCCATTTCGGTCCGCATTGCATCCAGCCATTTTACCGAGTCGCCGCTCTGAATGGCTTGCTAGAAGCTAGTAGGGTCATCATTATCAATGATGCAATCTTCTCGATCCCCGTCTATGAGAAAACTGTAGTATCTCTCGGACGGATGAGACTGCCTACTACTTCTGCGGATAGGCGCTGGTATGTCCCTTTCTTCTGAAACCTCTGGTTCTACCATACTTTCAGTAACAGCTTGTGGTTCTGAAATTTCTTCCAGTTCTATTGCGCTCCCACTCTTCTGATTTTCTAAAAATTCAGCTTCCAAGAAGTAGGCATGACGAGAAACAAAAACCTTTTGTTCCTCTGCGTAATAGAAATAATACCCCTTGGAGTTCTTTGGATATCCCACAAACTTACACTGTACTGAGCGTGCCTCGAGCTTGTCCGGATGCTGCTTTTTTACAAAAGCTGGACATCCCCATGTCTTCAGGTACTGAAGATAGGGTTTCTTCCCACTCCATATCTGATATGGTGTGGTAGGCACAGTCTTGATTGGAACCTTGTTCAAAAGATATGCAGCTGATTCTAGTGCATAACCCCAGAAAGATCGCGGTAACTCAGCCTTACTCATCATGGAACGAACCATATCCAATAGGGTTCGATTCCTCCTTTCCGATACACCGTTGTGTTGTGGTGTGTATGGAGGAGTAAGCTGAGAGAGAATTCCATTCTCTTTTAAGTAACCCAGGAACTCGGCACTTAAGTATTCACCACCTCGATCAGATCTCGGTGTCTTGATACTTTTGCCTGTTTGGTTTTCCACTTCATTCTTGTATTCGCGGAATTTTTCAAAGGCCTCGGATTTATGCTTCATCAAGAAGATATGTCCATACCTAGAGAAATCATCCGTAAAAGTAATGAAGTAGGAATAACCACCTCGCGCATGTGTAGACATTGGACCACACATATCGCTGTGTATGAGTCCCAAGAGCTCGCTCGCTCTTACTCCGTGTCCAGTAAACGGAGTCTTTGTCATCTTTCCCATGAGACAAGATTCACAAGTAGCATAAGATTGATATTCGAACGGATTCAAATATCCTTCTCTATGTAACTTAGTTAATCGTGTTTCATTGATGTGACCTAGTCTACAATGCCATAAGAAAGCCTGATTTATTTCCGGAGACTTTCTTTTAAATGTGTTCTGGATATTGAAAACCTGAGCTTGATTCAATACGTATATACCGTCATCTAATGTACCGGACCCAATCAGAACTTGATTTAGGTGGATGTGAACTATATCGCTTACGAATGTAAAATCATATCCCTCTCTCGAAAGTGAGGACACTGATATGATATTACAAGTCAAACTAGATACATATATACAGTTACGTAGAATCAATATCTGCCCACTTGTCAAACCTAGGCGATATTTGTTAGTGTATATGCCCTAGGGGCCATTATTGTATCATACTAGCTTAAATATTACTTAATGGAAGCTTGGGATATTCACAGTTATATTAACAGTCTTGCTAAACATGGTAGTATGCTACTTGGTTTATATCTATCTTAATATGTATGTACGTATTGATAGAGCACTTAGGATTTTGCTTGACTACCAGCGTTGTGATGGCAGTCACACTAGTGGGGGCTGGGTAGTCTACAAGCACATCCTTTTTCAGGTCCCTAGTCGTAGGATTATCGAGACAGGGCATCGATACTCCGGAGTAGACTAGTGTGTACGCTTCTCATCCCAGTTGGGGAGATGGTCTGTCCCACAGCCATCAGTACGTCGTACTGGAGATAGTATACAGGTGCTCGTTGGGTTACGGGTACACCGAACAGGACTCGCAGGGAACTGTTGGTTGGTATTATACCCGTCGTCAGTTAACAGTTCCCAGGTGACATGAGTACAGCATAGTCCGCAGAATTGACACTGCTGCTTCGCCTCGAGTGTGTTCCCACTGTTCTTAGATTGCTACCCTACCATGGCTCAAAGGAGTCATGCAAACAGGTAGCAGTTGGGTGCAGTCCTGAAGCACTTGGAGGCAGTGGCGGTTAGACAGGATTCGTCTCTCCCGGTATTGGGAGTTGATATCGCGCTGTGTCTGGAGAGCCATTACGCAAAGTCCTTGGCCAGGGCAAGCGAGATTTACTGGTAGGTTTTCCAGTAGTTTCTCAAGGTGTAATGGGCTTCGCTCCGACACGACTTATACCGCTTTTAGGGGACTGACGCTTGCTGCCCCCCTAGGCCTGATATGCGATGGTCCTAGACGAACAGACCGGACTGTACGGAGATTGTCACATCAGGCTCAGTAGGAGTTCAGATGGGTTTCCTCATCGGCCTTCTTATCGACATCTACCTGGGGACCGTTACGTACAGCTAGTGCCGCTTGCGGTCTGTGGTTAAACCCACTGCCAGCGTAGTAGTCGAGTCTTTAGAATCCCATACAGAGAGTTTCCCTGCTTCGGGCGAAACGATATAGAGGTCGTATGGTTTTACTACAGGGTTCAGACTGTTAGTTATATGTATGCCCTAGAGGCCATTACTGTACATAGGATGTATATTGTAGTGGATGCTGGGACATATATAGGGAGGACTTTCTTGCTCGACATGATAGTATGCTATCTGGTTACACTTTACCTTAACGTGTACTCAGATTGTCTCTCTATTACATGTTGGTAAAGCCCTTAGGATGTGTACTTGACTACCTGGACTATGATGCGGATCATACTAGTGGTGACATGGTAGTCCATAAGTACATCCTTGAAAGTCCCTAGTCGTGGGTGTATCGAGATGGGGCATCGATATACCAGAGTAGACTAGCGTGTACCTTCTCGACCCATACAGATGGGCGATGGATGATCCCATATCCATCGGTGTTTGACATCAGAGATGATATACGGGTGCTCAGTAGAGACTGGGTACACTGGACGGACTCGCCGAGAACTCCCAGATGGTATTATACCTCACGTCAGATGGCAGTTCTCTGGTGACACTGGTACAGAGTAGTCTGTTGACCCGAGATCGTCATAGAGTCTTGTGTGGTTCCCACTGTGCTTTGATTTCCATCTTACCACGTCCAAGAGGGCGTGCAAAACGGTGGTTTTTGGGTACAGTCCCGAGTCACATGGAGGCAATGAGCGATAGGAGGGGATTCGTCTCTCCCGGTATAGGGGGTTGATGTTGCGCTGTGTTCGATTGGCTATAACAGGAAATCCTTGGCCAGGGTTGCTGAGATTTACTGGTAAGTGTTACCAGTAGTTTCTCGAATTGTTATAGACCTCATATCGACACGACTTATCGAGCTATTGGGGTCTGACGTTTACCACCCCTAGGCGAGATATGCGACATATCAGACGATCAGACCGGACTGTACGGTAGTGTTACTGGTTGGATTCACTGGAGTGTGAGCGGGCTTGCTCGTCGATCTTCAGATCGCTCAATACCCGGGTGGCCGTTACGTTTAGCAGACCGCTTGCGGCTTGTGGGTGTTTGATATGATCATCATCTGCTGCCGGCGTATTGACGAGTCTTTAGAGTCCTACACAGAGGTTTCCTGGCTCAAGCGAAACGAAATAGGAGCGCATATGAGATATGTGCGGGACCGAGAATGATACCAGTATGTGATACTGTATTCGATTCTCGCGATATGTGACATTGATCGGTTATATGTGATATAGCCGGGTTATCGGATCAAGTGTTGATTCGATAAGTTGTTACTGTTGATATTAGTCGGTTATATGCGATATGACCGGATCGTTAAATCAAGTGTTGATTTAATGATTTAATGCATAATTATATATTTGATATATTACTTTGCATTAACTAGTATCGGTTCACATTAAATGGATTTTCTCACTCGGTTGTGCGCATTGCATATGCGATATGATTTTGTGCACTTGCTTGTTTCATGTTTGATGATACATGCCTTATTTGTTAAGTGTATAGAATTAAACCTTGGTTATTGTTATGGTTAGGGTTTACTATTTGATTATTCATTTTCATTCATTTGTTTATTCTTTTTGGAAAAGAAAAAGAGCATGATAAAATGGTGGCATTTTTTTTTGTTTTGTTCATGAAGTTTCTTGAACACTTTGACTTTGTAACCCTTTTGTCTCATGCTTTGACCTAACCACTTCATTTAACCCTAATTAGTTCTCTACACTTAACCATGGTCATGTTATGATAAGTTTGGATATTCTTTTCTTTTTTGAATTAACTTATCATAATTTTCTTCTTCTTCTTCATGTCCATCATGAAGAAAGCTTAGGTCATCAATGGTGATTGATGATAAAGAGTGAGAAATCCAATTCTAAATTGAACCCACTTCCTATTTCTTCATCCTCTACCTCTTGCCAATTAGCAGAGTGTGTTTCCTTCACAAGTTTTCATCACTTGGTGAAGTTTGGAGCTTGATCTTGCGATGCCTCGACGTAGATCATCTTCCGCATGGACATCGACGACCTAGCTTGCCCATTCTCCGACGAAGCCGACACTAGAGCCTGGGAACTCATTTGGACAGCGAGGAGACTTCGTTGCAGAGCTATGGAGGTGGAGAACCGGATCTACAAAGGTTGTATTTCCGTATTCTTTTAGTTAAGTGTTAACTAGTTAGCTTTTCGCCTAGATTTCTAGCAAACGATCCGTAGTCGGGTCTCTCGGCACCTAAATTTTTTGAAATTGGCATGTTTGATGGCTTGTGAGACCTCACTAGAGTGCCTAGGAACCCTACAGTGGTATCAGAGCCTAGCTAGAGCCTTAGGCGAAGTCTAGACGGATTTTGAACTCCGAACGAACCCGAATCCTAACACACCCATGCTCTCTGTCCAATTTTCAAAAACAGGATTTTTCAGTATAAAAAATATGCAGAAAATTAAACAGGGTTTTCTAGAATTACAGTAAATTCTTGGACCTAATTCAACTTTCCCACCGCGTTTCCGCGGCATGAGCAAGGCTCATGCGGCGGATCCGCGGCCGTACGGCCACATTATTTAAATTATTTTCCATAGTAATTCTTGGTTTCCAGTGCTGGTTTTCCTGGGTATTTTTATATTTTTTCAAGAGTTGAATTTTCTGGAGTTGTTTTGGGGATTCGGTGTTTCGATCGGAGTATCAAATTTTGTCTGTGTGGCTTTCCGGATAAATTTTAGAATATGTTAAAAAGTTCGACCGGATATAAATACCCAATTTTTCCCCTGTCGGGAAATTTCCAAGTGTTGGATCTTTCCGTAGTTTAACGACGTTCTAAGTAGTGCAAGTAACGCAATGGACCCTCTAGAAGACAACAAACCTTAACTCGTTATGTGACCGTCTTGAACTGCCCTTTGAACCTTCGGGTTTGGGGCAGTACGGCGTGCCACATGTGAGGCGTTGGCTTGCCCTTCTACGGCTGGACCGTTGGTACTGAGGCACGAACTGAATGTTGTTAGACTTATTTCATGTGTGATCTGTATCGGGAAAACTGGGTGTTCGATTGTTCGATCGGAAAGTTTGACATTTTCTATTTATCCGGAATGGGAAATAATAATTGGAATTCATAAAAAGTTATGTGATAACTGAATGAATGTTATAAACATAGCAGTTTAGTCTCACTTGATCGGTTGCCACGAATTTTGATGTGATCAAAAGTCCGTCGCAATCCACGTAGCGTACGCGGATACTCGCCGGTAAACTTAATAGACAGCCTCACTCCATAGCCCCGACCAAGTGACTGTAGAGAACCCCGTCGCCGAAAGCATCCGTTCGGGTGCTCGCGGTGGCGGTGTTCCGCCTTGGTGCACTTCGTCGACGGCGTCAGGGGTGCGGCCGTCTACTAAAGTTTGCGACGAGCATTCGATCAGGATGTCGGGAATCTTGTTGAATTGCCCGACTGATATTGAAAAGTGTTTTCGATTTTGAGACTAAAATGCGGGGTTTATAATTGTTAGGCATGCGATGTCTAAGTAATTCATTTGGTCAGGCATGCGATTTCTGAGGTGATTGCGGATTCCAACTGTTGTAGTTTTACACTTCTTTTCTGTGACCGTAAGTGTAATATGTGATATCGCCGGTTTCGTTGCTATATGTCAACGACAATTGGATGCGCATATTTACTTACGTTGATGACATGTTATGTTATGTGTTGCTGGATATGTTATATTGGATCGTCGTGTTTGAATCGCGGGGGTTTTTATGTGAGATGAGTGTTTTCATTTTCATTCATGTAAAAACTTGTATGTATTATTCTTTTATTGGGGCGCTTCCCAGGTTGCGGAAGTTGTCACCGTTTGTATATTATTTACTTTTCTGCACTAGGATAGACCCAAGGAGGAGGGCACAAGTAACCGGGTTCTGGAGTCCAGTGGGAGACCAACTCGAGGAGTCGAGGCCGGTCTCCTAACTCTAGAATTGGTAGGGTTGCTTGCCGCTCTCGTAGGGGTCTAGGGGTGTGGGTTTTGGCTATTCATCGCGACGTTGGTATCCGTGTTTTATACTAGCTCGTATTGAAAACACGATGTCCTAGTATATCCAATATTTCATATGTATCTTCTGCTGCGATATCTGTGATGTGATCATGTGATGTTCTGTGATAGATACAGTATATAGTATATATGATATATTATATAGACGTTACTTATGTTTTACACCCGTGCTAGCCCTGCCCTACTCTGCCGTTAGTTACCTAACCTAACGGTGCACGAGGGACATCGAGGCGAATGCGGATGGCATAAGTGTACGTCGTATTTATCTGTGATGTTTAGGTATTTAAATGATGGGACCTCATTAATGTGATTAATGAAAGTAAAAGAAACCTAAAGATGTTGTAGAATCGAATTTCAAAAGAAACAGGTAGCTACAGTTTTTGCTTTGCACAGTGGTATATGTGATATATCCTGCACCTTATTCGATGAGGAAAGGACCGAGATCCCTTCACCGGGAGTGACTCCTTTAGCAATAACTGGCAGATGCTACACACTCGGTTTGTTTTTTTTTATTGCTATTAAGTATTTTTGCTTTGCACAGAGATATATGTGATATATCCCGCACCTCATTCGACGAGGAAAGGACCGACGATCCTTCACCGGAGTGACTCCTTTAGCAAAACTAGAAAAGCGTCAAAAACATTCCATTTCAAAATTCATTCGATCCTACAACGATATCGAGTTCATTACGCAATAGGTTTTCAGAAAAACCTGTCGTAGCCCTCCGTCATTTCAGATAAGTGGTAGTTAGTATTCGTGCTACGTTTGTTGGCCTGCGTCAAGGCGTAGTGTGCGGTAGCTAACTAGTGTTTATCTGCTTATGCATATGATGCAGATTGGATTAGGGTAGTCGTGCGACTTTGTTGGCCTGCGTCAAGGGTCGTGCGGGTGGGTTTAATTCAATCAGGAATGACGGGTTGAACTTTGACTAGCGGACTATGGTATGTTGGCCTGCGTCAAGGTCATAGGACGCTAGGGGCAAAATATTATCGGGAATTTCAAGTGTTGAAATTTGCAATGAGATTGCATACCTTCTATGAGATAGTTGGATCCGATACCCACTGCGAGTAATTGGTTACTCCTGGAGAGTTTTATACATTACAATTAGCCGATCAAGTAGGTGTCTAGAAAGGTGTCAACGAGGTTACGCCTCTGGGAAAACGAGGTTTACATTAATTAGGTTCGTGAGAAAGCACGGGGGACCTCCCTCTTAGTACCGACACTGGCATGGCTGAAAGATTGGCGAACTTGTAGTGTGTAATTAATCCCGGCTAGTCTTTCCTTTTAGAGTTTGAAGGAAGATTTGATAAAAAGCAGTGGGAGCCATCCTGATTAGATAAAATAATAACCAATCTATTCTTGCAAGAGCGCACGCCGAGTGTTTTCTTCTCTCTCTCTCCTGGTAGCGACCATATCACGCCTTAATCAAGATAATAAAACGGATTATTGACCGAACCCGCTTGTTATACTGACCTGGGGAACGTTGGTCCCGCTCCAACTTATAATTGTTATAAGACAGAGCAGGAAATTGGGGAATACCAGATTTCCCGTGCCGCCCAAACGAAGAGAGTGCATGTTGATGCATCATCTTCGGGTGTGTTCATTACAAAGAACTGTTTCTCAGTATCCTCCGCATCCTGCGTATATGATACCGGATCAGGATCCAGAAATGGAAGATGTTACATAGGCTACAAAAGGGTAGAAAAACTGAGAACGGGTGATAAGTTTCATGAGCAGAAACGGGGCAAGTGTTGCAGCCAAGTCTGTTGTCACTGTCACCCTGTATTACCAATACATTGATTTTGACGAATGTTACTAGATACCGAACTGATATACAAAATCATATCAGTCTCTTATTAGTAAAGAATGATAAAATTTTGTATAGTTGGATAATGTTTTGAACATTTCCTACATCAAAAGTTGATCGGTTCAGGCACGTTATCTAAAAGCATTAATGTTCTAAACCAAACTACAGTTCTTAGTATATGAAACACACAAGAGGAAGAGTTCAGAAATGAACGAATTCTTCTTGAGGTATTGTAGACTAGGTCAGATCAATGCGACCTGACTGGCTGAAGTTGCATTTAGATGTATATTTAAATCAGTTTGAATTTACATTTTGTGAAACTCGCCAGTCATGTCACGAAGATAAGATGACCATAGCTCTGTTTACTGGAAACAGAGAATGAGTTAGTGAACTCTTGGGTTGATACATGTTAATGTATGTAAGGTCCCCTGTCTACACATGCCAAGACCGGTTCTTTGTACTTCATTACGTTCTCTGATGATCTCTTTAGATTCAGACATATGTTCCTGTTGAAACATAAGTCCGAACCTTTTGAGATATTCATAGAATATAAGTTAGAAGTAGAGAACCAAAATACGGGTAAAAGTATTATGTCCTTTGATGAGATCAAGGAGGAGAATACTTGAGCACGGAAATTCCTGGACTATTCTAAAGGAGAATGAGATTCTCTCTCAGCATTACTCCTCCGAATACACCATAGCACGATGATATATCGGGGCGGAGCAGATACACCCTATTTGATATGGTGTGCTCTATGATGAGTACTACTAAGTTATCTTTTTCCTTAGGGGGTTATGCACTTGAGAAGTTGCATACCTATTGAATAGGGTTCGAATCAAATCAAAGCCTACCATTTCATATGTGATATGGAAAGGGAAGAGCCCATGTCTTAAGCTAGTTAAGATTTGGGGTTGTCCGGCCTATGTCTAAAAGCAAAATCCGGACACGCTCGAGGCAAGGTCTGTTAAGTAGAACTGGAAAGGTTCCAGCTATACAAATGACAGCAGATGATTTGGTACAACCAAAGAATTCAGTAGATGCCAATGAACCTCAGCCTCTCCGCCGATCTAGTAGGGTTCCTCACCCACCTGAGAGATACTTCGGTTTCTCTATGACAGTGGGAGCGAGGATTGCATCATGAGATGATGACCCGACTAGTTTCGAGCTGGCCATCAGGAGTAGGACTCTATTAGGATGGCTGGATGCTTATCGATCTGAGATGGAATCCTTATACACCAACAAAGTATGGACTTTAGTTGCAATATCTGAAGGGTTAAATCCCCATCGGGAGCAAGTATATCTTGAGAAGATTACTTGGTGTAGATGGAAAAGTTGAGACTTTCAAAGCTAGACTTGATAAAGGCTTTCATCATCAACCAGGCGTGGATAGTGGTGAAACCTCTTCAAGTAGCTATGCTTAAGTCCATCCAGATCCTACTTGCCACGGCTACATACCATGACTACGATATCTGGTGGTTGGGTGTCATGACAGCTCTTCTAAAATGATGTTTTGGAAGAGGGCAACTATAAGTACACAGCCATAGGGCTTCGTAAACAGTGGGAGCAGCGGAAACGTGAACAAGATGCTTTATAGGATAAAGCAGGCATCGCGGAGTTGGAACGTCTGTTTTGATGTCTTAGTCAAAGAAGTTGACATCATCAAAATGGTAGATGAACCTTGTATAAACAAAAAGGTAGTAGGGAGTATGGTGACGATCCTCGTAGAGTACGTGGATGACATACTCTTGATAGGGAAGGAGTTTCCTATGCTACGCTCGATCGATCTCCGCTTATCACAATGATTCTCCATATAGGATCAAAGTGATACCTACTAAATCCTGGATTTTGGATCTATGAGATAGATCTAATTGGATGTTAGAATACTCACTAGTTGTAGTGAGATGGTATCAATCGATCCTGGGGAGAATCACTGGAAGGGTTCTAGGGTGATAAAGACGACTGAATGTCAGTCGCAGGCATTGTCTTTACCCTCAGTAAAGGGACGGTATGTTGGAAGAGTTCCAAGCTAGATACCGTGACATACTAGACGATAAAGGCAGGATACATCGCTACTTATGATGCTACCAAAGAGGCTGTTTGGATGTATAATGGTTCATGAGATGAACTACGTTCCTACCATTGTGAGACAATGGAGTTGTGGCTTATGCCAAGGAACGCCGGTCCCATCAGTGATCCAGACTTATTCTAAGGCAGTATCACCTGATCATGGAGATGGTTGATCTCCAGGTTGATCGAGGCAAGGAGAGCAGACTTAGAGGATAACGCAGCGGATCCACTCACGAAGGCCTATTCCCAGAGAGAGGCTTTTATGGGATGGTTGAGTATGAGATACTACAACCACTGCTACAGATGGCCCTAGTGCAAGTGGGAGATTGTTAGTTATATGTATGCCCTAGAGGCCATTACTGTACATAGGATGTATATTGTAGTGGATGCTGGGACATATATAGGGAGGACTTTCTTGCTCGACATGATAGTATGCTATCTGGTTACTCTTTACCTTAACGTGTACTCAGATTGTCTCTCTATTACATGTTGGTAAAGCCCTTAAGATGTGTACTTGACTACCTGGACTATGATGCGGATCATACTAGTGGGGACATGGTAGTCCATAAGTACATCCTTGAAAGTCCCTAGTCGTGGGTGTATCGAGATGGGGCATCGATATACCAGAGTAGACTAGCGTATACCTTCTCGACCCATACAGATGGGCGATGGATGATCCCATATCCATCGGTGTTTGACATCAGAGATGATATACGGGTGCTCAGTAGAGACTGGGTACACTGGACGGACTCGCCGAGAACTCCCAGATGGTATTATACCTCACGTCAGATGGCAGTTCTCTGGTGACACTGGTACAGAGTAGTCTGTTGACCCGAGATCGTCATAGAGTCTTGTGTGGTTCCCACTGTGCTTTGATTTCCATCTTACCACGTCCAAGAGGGCGTGCAAAATGGTGGTTTTTGGGTACAGTCCCGAGTCACATGGAGGCAATGAGCAATAGGAGGGGATTCGTCTCTCCCGGTATAGGGGGTTGATGTTGCGCTGTGTTCGATTGGCTATAACAGGAAATCCGTGGCCAGGGTTGCTGAGATTTACTGGTAAGTGTTACCAGTAGTTTCTCGAATTGTTATAGACCTCATATCGACACGACTTATCGAGCTATTGGGGTCTGACGTTTACCACCCCTAGGCGAGGTATGCGACATATCAGACGATCAGACCGGACTGTACGGTAGTGTTACTGGTTGGATTCACTGGAGTGTGAGCGGGCTTGCTTGTCGATCTTCAGATCGCTCAATACCCGGGTGGCCGTTACGTTTAGCAGACCGCTTGCGGCTTGTGGGTGTTTGATATGATCATCATCTGCTGCCGGCGTATTGACGAGTCTTTAGAGTCCTACACAGAGGTTTCCTGGCTCAAGCGAAACGAAATAGGAGCGCATATGAGATATGTGCGGGACCGAGAATGATACCAGTATGTGATACTGTATTCGATTCTCGCGATATGTGACATTGATCGGTTATATGTGATATAGCCGGGTTATCGGATCAAGTGTTGATTCGATAAGTTGTTACTGTTGATATTAGTCGGTTATATGCGATATGACCGGATCGTTAAATCAAGTATTGATTTAATGATTTAATGCATAATTATATATTTGATATATTACTTTGCATTAACTAGTATCGGTTCACTTTAAATGGATTTTCTCACTCGGTTGTGCGCATTGCATATGCGATATGATTTTGTGCACTTGCTTGTATCATGTTTGATGATACATGCCTTATTTGTTAAGTGTATAGAATTAAACCTTGGTTAATGGAATGGTTAGGGTTTACTATTTGATTATTCATTTTCATTCATTTGTTTATTCTTTTTGGAAAAGAAAAAGAGCATGATAAAATGGTGGCATTTTTTTTGTTTTGTTCATGAAGTTTCTTGAACACTTTGACTTTGTAACCCTTTTGTCTCATGCTTTGACCTAACACTTCATTTAACCCTAATTAGTTCTCTACACTTAACCATGGTCATGTTATGATAAGTTTGGATATTCTTTTCTTTTTTGAATTAACTTATTATAATTTTCTTCTTCTTCTTCTTCATGTCCATCATGAAGAAAGCTTAGGTCATCAATGGTGATTGATGATAAAGAGTGAGAAATCCAATTCTAAATTGAACCCACTTCCTATTTCTTCATCCTCTACCTCTTGCCAAGTAGTAGAGTGTGTTTCCTTCACAAGTTTTCATCACTTGGTGAAGTTTGGAGCTTGATCTTGCGATGCCTCGACGTAGATCATCTTCCGCATGGACATCGACGACCTAGCTTGCCCATTCTCCGACGAAGCCGACACTAGAGCCCGGGAACTCATTTGGACAGCGAGGAGACTTCGTTGCGGAGCTATGGAGGTGGAGAACCGGATCTACAAAGGTTGTATTTCCGTATTCTTTTAGTTAAGTGTTAACTAGTTAGCTTTTCGCCTAGATTTCTAGCAAACGATCCGTAGTCGGGTCTCTCGGCACCTAAATTTTTTGAAATTGGCATGTTCGATGCCTTGTGAGACCTCACTAGAGTGCCTAGGAACCCTACACGGATGCATACGTGTTTTTACGCACGTACGATGTTCGGACAGTTTTTACTAGCGGGCTTTGGTTTAAGCCAGATTCTAGTATCGGATTATTGGATTTATACAGTCTAAAGTATTTCCGTGTTTTCACGATAGGAGGGGCGTTCTCGTAATTTGTCGAGAAGCTTCTACAAGTTTGATGAGTTGGAGGCTAAGGTGGCATTTGCATTAATTGGTTTAATGAGTCATGGTGTGATTCATCCATGGAGTTAATGATGCATTTATGATTTAAATGACTCATGAGATGAATCACTATGTGAGTTAATGAAGCATGATGACATATTATTATTTGTTATTCATTTAATAATATGATATGCTTCATATATTCACAATGATTTCATTATTCCAAAAAGGATTCTCACTCTCACCTTCTCTCTCCTCAAGCTCTCTCTCTTCAAACCCTAACCCTAACCTCTCATGTGTTGAGATCAAGGGTTAGCAAGACTTATTAATCCCTAATCCTACTCTATATTCTTTAAGTTGCTTTGATTAGCACTTTGAGTAACCTAGTTACCTCAAGTTAGAGGTCAAGCATGGAGTAGTAGCTCTCGGGTGGATCTTCTATCACAAAAAGGAGGCCGACGAGGAGGTGGTCAACGAAAAGAAGAAGGACTTGGTTCATTAGGTATAATCTTCTTTCATAGTAGCTAATCCCTCCTATGATATTGTTAGTTAGGGTTTGGCAAACATCCTTAAGTTAGTCGATGTTTGTTTTAAACAAAATGATTGTTTTACCTATTCCGCCTCCCCGCAACTCGTGGGGTGCATAACGTCGACTTACAGTGGTATCAGCGCCTCGCTAAACCATAACTAACTTGTTAGCAAACTCGTTAGAAATTCGATCGCAAAACGAACCGGAAAAATCATCATTTTCACATAGTTTCTGTCGATTTTAAAACGGGGTCTAAAAATTTTTCAGGGACCCTTAAAAATACAAGCAGGGAAACTTAAGATTACTAGAGAAATTTGGGTGTCACGACCCGAAAGTACGGAACATGACCGGCACCTAGACTACGAAACGTCTCGAGGCGTACGTAATTTAAGTAAGCCGAAAACCGAGAAATCAAAACCAAAGAAGCAGTAGAGTGAAGGAAAACCAACTAAAGCAAGTAGCTTTAATAGCATAAGCCGAATTATGCGATTTAAAAAAAACATCAAGTATTTTCTGAAAATTTCGGCAGAGACTCCTTTGTAAATACTGGCCCCCAAACAGGATACAACATGAATAGTATATACGAAATGAATAAAAAGGCATCCCAAGCGGGAGCTAGCTCTTCATCAATCGACGGTCACAACCACGCAAGAAATATAATATACAATGCCAAGGCGAGGATCAAAACTCAAAAGGAAACTCAAAACAGCAAGAAAACCATAGAATTACAACACGCGACTCTAAGGTCGAAAGAATAAACATCACTGGTCTCTATCTCTGAAATAAATACATGTTTGGTTGATGGAACTTATAGATACAACAGAATAATAATATACAAGGATAATGATGGGTACGATACAAATAAACCCACCTACTAGCAAGTCACCCGAAAAGAAGCAGTGCCAGCAAAGCCGTAATGAAACCTGTACGGCAAAACCTGCAAGAACTGTGGCACAACGGGGGTGAGTTGCCAACTCGTGAATAGAATACATCTACGAATAGGAATTGCATGTATGACGCAATCCTTGGTCATACGATCATAATATATAATCCTCAAATATAAAACCTGCAGCCTATAACAATGGCTAGGGTAAATATCTAACCCAAGTGTAATCTCATGTGCCCGTGTCAGTGCCTCAGGTAGCAATATATCATATGGATGTGGTATGAATGCATGAAAACAGAATACATGAAACTGAAGAAACTGCTTTCATAACTTAGTGAGATTCTTGTATATTAAAATGAGGTATCATAACGAAATCAGCATAAACAGTGTCTAGCATCGACACAAAACAAGTATCCAAATATATCGATATCTCTGTGTCGCAATCTCTGTACCTAAATATCTCATATATCTCTGCATGTCTCAATCTCACTATCTAGGACGCCGTCAGTCCAGCCGGCCCCTAATATCCATCTCAAGACCACGGCGGTATCCTCCGGATATCCGACATGTCGGGCAAAATCACCGGTAGATAGTGCTCACCTGCCAGGCTCACATCGTCATCACCACGCGCTTCTTGCCCCGGGATACCTTACCGGGTCCACCATGTACCCGAAACGGTTCATCCGTCTCCTCGAATCGGGTCTCGAAATCCATCAGCAAACTCATGGTGGACGACTCATACATCATAGGAAAACCACGCTTTTCATATAAAAAGAGAAAGAAGAAGTTTGTATAAGTTTTGCGGTTTTCCCCCCAAACCCAGAAAATCTCATGAAAATCCGAATCCAAAACCTCAATAGCACGAAAAATAGTGAATATATGCATGAGAATCCATGAATGCGGCATAACAATGAATAACAGTATGCATGAAGTGACAAGTAATAACTACAATGTCTAAACTGGCATATAAGGCAAGTACACTAATATCATGTCAAAACTACTATCTAACAAGCTAAGTCAAGCAATAATATTCTCTAAGTGTACGTGAAACGGCAATTACCGATGAAGATATGTGTGTGAGCCGGCAAGTAGGTGTACGTGGTACATACGCATCATCGGTAATGGTGCTGGTGTCCTAACAGCATGATATCAATAATGGAATATGAATCACAATAAGTATGCGATGCGGAGCAACAGCAATGATGAGCGGGAGCTAAATACTAGACACAAAGATAACAAATCTATATTTAATATAAATCTAGTCTAACAACTACACTAAACTAAAGGGCTAAGCTAACTGGCTACTGAAGGTAAGGAAACCGCCTAACCTCTGAGTCGATACATATACCTACATGTATATGTTATTCGGTAATCCTGCCTCAATAATATCACATCCGATACCATATCTATAATCAGCCATTCCCAAGTCAAGAGTGCGGATCAAACATCAATATATAGCTCGTACGTAAATCCATCGTACGGCATCCCCAAATCTGGGTACAGGTCAGTATCACATTCATCAAATTAATCATTTGGTATCCTCTTTATCAAAGATCATAATCTGGGGTACTGATCTACGTCTAGTACAATACCAATATCATCAATCTAATCATGATCTGACTGCTGATCTACAGCCTCATACAAACTGATATCATCATCATATATCGTCATAAAGAGGTATACATCGCCTAATGCGACCTATTATGAATATCTTAATATAACTTATCTCATATCACGATCACATGTCAACCATTCAATGTATAACACTATTCACATGTATCGTCGTCCCAAGATCCGCTATAACATCAGGACGTATCTCAAGTACGAATCATGCCATATCACCGTTCTCGCGGTCTCAATCAAATCTTATCGACTCATCTCAAATCCCAAAAACTATCCTCAAATCCAGTATGTGAACACATAGTCCCATACTCATGTGAACACATAACAATATAACCCCATATAAGCACATATGAAAGAAGAATGTATGCAAGTATGGGTGTATGTGTAAATGTGGTGCAACCTCTACTCTAGGGTCTCGCAACACTAAACCTATCCAATCACACCTAAAATCCATCTTTATCATCAATAAACTCAACAATATATAATCAATATATATGTGTGTATACATATTCGTATACATCACCACGAACTGCGGGGGTGCAATACGCCATCCACCCGACTTCTCCCCGTAGATATAAATCTACTCACCTGGTCCTCGCTCACCGGTGCCGACGTCGCCACACGCTTGCTTGTCGTCTCGAAGTCCACATGGGGTGCCTACATATCATAACACACCGTATCGCATTAAAATCCGACTCATGTCCAAAACGACACACGAATCCCACATAGGTCAAAACCTATGGTTGCTTTCACAAATCAACCCAAAAACCCTCGACGTCGGCGTACAAATGCCAAACCATCGAGAAAAACCCAAACACACCCATTTGCGCACTCACAAACACTAATTATAAAATGAAATAGGTTAGAATTCACAAAAACCCCAAATTCACTTTAAAAGCTGTTTTTCCGAAAACCTAGCAAGAAAAATTTACCGTTTTAATACAACGTTTGATGTTTTAACAATTCTAATGGCCATAATACTTATTAAACAACTTAAATAAGCCATGCAAACCATTTCCACAATTTAATTTCACCAAACTATATACGTTCAAAAAAAAACTAGTTTGCAATTTTAACTAATTTCAACCATTTTATAGCAAAAATGCACATACAACAATCTAGCTTGGATTTGCATGATCTAAAGCATTAAACTACATTTTAAAATGCTAATGAAGTCATGAAAAACCTAATTACATTTTTCTCTTAAACAAATTCATGGTTTACAAAAAACTAGTTAGCAATATAGCTTAATTATTACAAATTTAATTTAACAAAAATGTAAACTAGCAACTAGATTAGTTTTAGCAAGCAATTACATGTTAATCTACCCATCACAACCACAATCCAATAATCAAACCCTAACCTTCATTCAAAACCATCCACTTGAAATTTCAAACTTGAATTCAAAACCCCTTTTTGTTTTTTTTAAAACACCTAATTAAGCTTGATTTAAACATTCAATTAACAACTAACAAATATGGATGAATCTTTATACCTCATGATCAAGAGATCAACATGAAGATCATAGCCTCCAAAATGCTAAATTTCCTCCAAGATCCATGCTAGCTTGGACAAAGAAATAATGGGTAGAGATTGGATTTGGAGTTTATGGGGTTTTTGATTTGGATTTTGGATGAAAACACTTTGGGGTTTTGCAAGAAATGAAGGAGAACAAAAGAAATGGGGCTGCTGCAAATTTTCGGCTGAGGGATGGGAGTGTGGGTGTGGGTGTGGGGAGAGAAAATGTCAAAGTCAAAGAAACCCAAGGTCAAAGCCCATACTTATATATTCTTTTATTCTTTCATTTCCTTTTCTTCTCTTGTTTTCTTTTCAAACTAAACTAGAAGTGTGAGATGTGTGGGTGTGGAGCTGCCATGGGCTCGGCCAATGATGGAAAGTGGGGGTGTGTGAGTGTGGGGTGAAGGAAAATAATGTTATACCCCAAATTTCCATTTACACTAAATTCACTATTTAAGCTTTTTTTCTTCGATATTTTCTAACACCGTTTAACAACTTCATTTCATTTCAAAAACTACATGTTAAAATTTTGTTTAATGTGTTATGATGCACAAAATTTGTTTCAACCCATTCCAATTTGTAATTTTCCCTAATTAAATGTATTAGTGACGGCTTAAAATAATATTAAAATAATTAATTTCGAAAAAAAATTCAGAAAATTAGAAATTTTACCAGTGGCTCAATAAACACCAAATACTAGCAATTACATAGCGAGAATATGTATATTTAATTTTATAATAAAAATATTTGTATTTTAACTTTTTACAGAAAACCCCCCTATTTTACCGATTTTTCTGAAATTTCACCGAAACGATTTTCAAAACGTTACAATCTTCCCCCTTAAAGAAATTCGGTCCCCGAATTTAAATTAAAACTCCCCCCAAATACTAAAACATCTAAGCAAAACCATCAAGTCGTCGGGGCTCCGAAATCATAAATACATAAAACAAATCGTAGCGCAGCGCATGCGCATGAAATATGAGCATATAACTCAAAATCAAAACTCCATCCAGCATCCCGCAATCATCGGAGTCATGGTGAAGACACAATGTCTAAATCTAAAATGAAAATCAATATGATATAATTCATTAAAACATCTGGAAGCAATGCATGCCAAATCTTCTTCAAATCGCTGAGCGATGCTCGCAGCACTGCACAGTGGCGGACGTCTATTGTAAGAAAATAACTACATATATATATATATCCTTTGTTTAATATGTATGTTCCGCCGTTTTGGAAACAATTTAGAAGGGTTTCCTTGTTTTGAACGTTTCGTGTCATATCGGACACGTAGGTAAATACTGAGACTATAGATCACTTTTTGGAAATCTCTTCGATAACTATCAATGCATGCAAAATATATTCAGGTACTGTCCTCTGACTAGTCCTGCTCAGTACGAGAACACATAGCGAATATCATAAAAACGTACTGCTCCATAAGAAATCAATCCCAAAATATGCATATGAATACTACGTGCGTCTGGTGCGCACGGAAATCAAAATCCATGAATGTGCCATACATGCGCACAGAAATAATATCTAAGTGCATCGGGTGTGCACGAAACATCTGTCGAAGGCAACGTGTGTGCCTAACAGCACAAACAGGTGCATCTGACATGCACGAAGAATCTCGATTTATTGCATCTGGTGTGCACCAAAATCGCATCTCAAAACATGCACCCAACATGCGCGAAAACCCAAATCAGGTGCATCCATCATGCACAAAATCATGAAATCCAATATCAAGCGCCGAACATGCGCAAAATCCAATCAGGTGCACAAGGTGCACAAAACAAATATCGAACATCACAATCGAAGTCGAAGTCCAGTGCATCTAAGTGCACAAAATGCGAATCACTGCACTGCAAGCATATGTGAACTATACCGAGTGCAAGAACCAAATCGTGTGCGTACATATGCACAAAATCAACTCAACTGTATGAAACCCATAAAATCATAAACATGAAAAACCAAGGCACGAAAACGATATCAAGTGCAACAACTGTGCAAAAATCGTAAATACTTAGTAGGTGCAACCATGGTGCATGAAAACAAATATCATGAAACTCAATCATCAAAATCAATCATGCGAATAGATCACCCAAAAAACTGAAATCAAGTATGCGGAATAGTCCCGCTCAAGCACATCCTCAAGAATCTCTGGCCAACTGTCGTGGTCACTCATAGCATGTCTCGTCAATGATCATGAACTCTGGTCTGCTGGTGTTCGTAACATGACCACTCCTGGGTCCAAGTCTTCTCGTAATTTATTCCAGAAAGGTCCTGTCGAGGTCTCTCCCAAATCTCGTCTCTGCCGAACTGTCCGGAAGTCATCGTCCTTTATTATATCTGTTTCTTGTTCTGGAACGGTTGCATACTCATCGCGACTCCTTTTGGAAGGTATATCCAAGCAAAATGCCTCGGCATGCGTATCGCATCTCTGATGTCGGCGGAGTGGAACGTCATCTTATCCAGATCTTGTACGGACCTCTTACTCCACTTTTCTCTAATGTCGACTGCTTCGGACTCGTCTCGTCGTGGCTGAATGGACTGAGCTCCCACGGCTATCCTCGTATCTGGAGTCTCCCAAGAAATGCATCTCACCACCTAGCATCCGAATGAAGTCGAACCATCTGATCGATTTGTCAAAACCTCATAATCCCACAAGAGCTCAACATCTTGGGTACAGTTTAACAGTATCGAGTACATACCACAGCATCGATGGTCCAGCCGTAGAAGGGCAAACCCAAGCCTCACTAATGGCGCCGCGGAACTGCCGCAAACCCTAAGGTTCAAAGGCTTTCACACAGTCATTAAGTCGACTGAGGGTTTCATTCTTCTAGAGGATCCATAGAATTGCCTGTATGCTCTTCCGAATACTTTAAACTTGGAATAATAGGTTTCAGACATTCGATCGTCTCTGTCGACTCTCAACGTCTCCGCGTGAAGTCGTCTCTAGCTGGAATCAATCTATCTGATGACCTCGCATCGGGGTAGCGAACGAATCACATATCCTAGTCATTCATCCTCGGCGACTAGCGACCTTCTCTCATCTCTTAGTACAACTCGTACTGCAGTAGCTCCAACATCTGGGGTGATATCTCGTCGTTCGCAGCAACAACTGGCTCACTCGTCTGTACGCTGAACAGTGCCTCAATCATCATGAATAAGCAATACGCCAACGGTCATCAAAATCTGGCTGGCCTCTATCATTGGCTCAATCCTCTGGTGCTGATCTGCACGTCCGAGTAATCTCATACAGCGATCCATCAAACGCTCATGGCGCGAAAACACAATAAAAAGACACATCTCTGCAATCGTGTGTTACCGGAATCACGCCCTGGTCAGTCCTCGTTCGTAACGAGCTCGTGCTGACCGCAACTCTAGCCTTAGCTCTCCCTGCCCGTAATCATGGCAGCAAAACCATAACTGATACCGATGAGGCTAAATCAGGAATGAATATAATACTGAACAAGGAAATGCACATCCTAAGGCTTCTTAAGTGGAGTAGCGTATCGTAAGTATACCGCGGAACATACCCACGGTACGTCACTCTACTTTAGTCACCTATTCCATCAACCAAGGGTCATCCTACGCTCCGAAGGTAACTAACGCTCTGATACCAACTTTGTCACGACCCGAAAGTACGGAACATGACCGGCACCTAGACTACGAAACGTCTCGAGGCGTACGTAATCTAAGTAATCCGAAAACCCAGAAATCAAAACCAAAGAAGCAGTAGAGTGAAGGAAAACCAACTAAAGCAAGTAGTTTTAATAGCATAAGCCGAATTATGCGATTTTAAAAAAAACATCAAGTATTTTCTGAAAATTTCGGCAGAGTCTCCTTTATAAATACTGGCCCCCAAACCGGATACAACATGAATAGTATACGAAATTAATAAAAAGGCATCCCAAAGCGGGAGCTAGTTCTTCGTCAATCGACGATCACAACCATGCAAGAAATATAATATAAAACGCCAAGGCGAGGATCAAAACTCAAAAGGAAACTCAAAACAGCAAGAAAACCATAGAATTACAACACGCGACTCTAAGGTCGAAAGAATAAACATCACTGGTCTCTATCTCTAAAATAAATAAATGTTTGGTTGATGGAACTTATAGATACAACAGAATAATAATATACAAGGTAAAATGATGGGTACGATACAAATAAACCCACCTACTAGCAAGTCACCCGAAAAGAAGCAGTGCCAGCAAAGCCGTAATGAAACTTGTACGGCAAAACCTGCAAGAACTGTGGCACAACGGGGATGAGTTTCCAACTCATGAATAGAATACATCTACGAACAGAAATCGCATGTATGACGCAATCCTAGGTCATACGATCATAATATATAATCCTCAAATATAAAACCTGCAGCCTATAACAATGGCTAGGGTAAATATCTAACCCAAGTGTAATCCCATGTGCCCGTGTCAGTGCCTCAGGTAGCAATATATCATATGGATGCGGTATGAATGCATGAAAACAGAATACATGAAACTGAAGAAACTGCTTTCATAACTTAGTGAGATTTTTGTATATTAAAATGAGGTATCATAATGAAATCAGCATAAACAGTGTCTAGCATCGACACAAAACAAGTATCCAAATATCTCGATATCTCTGTGTCGCAATCTTTGTACCTCAATATCTCAAATATCTCTGTATGTCTCAATCTCACTATCTAGGGCGCCGTCAGTCCAGACCGGCCCCTAATATCCATCTCAAGACCACGACGGTATCCTCCGGATTTCCGACGCGTCGGGTAAAATCACCGGTAGGTGGTGCTCCCCTGCCAGGCTCACATCGTCATCACCACGCACTTCTTGCCCCGGGGTACCTTACCGGGTCCACCATGTATCCGAAACGGTTCATCCGTCTCCTCGAATCGGGTCTCAAAATCCATCAGCAAACTCATGGTGGACGACTCATACATCATGGGAAAACCGCGCTTTTCATTTAAAAAGAGAGAGAAGAAGTTTGTATAAGTTTTGCGGTTTTCCCCCCAAATCCAGAAAATCTCATGGAAATCCGAATCCAAAACCTCAATAGCACGTAAAATAGTGAATATATGCATGAGAATCCATGAATGCGGCATAACAATGAATAACAGTATGCATGAAGTGACAAGTAATAACTACAATGTCTAAACTGGCATATAAGGCAAGTACACTAATATCATGTCAAAACTACTATCTCACAAGCTAAGTCAAGCAATAATATTCTCTAAGTATACGTGACATGGCAATTACCGATGAAGATGTGTGTGAGCCGGCAAGTAAGTGTACGTGGTACATACGCATCATCGGTAATGGTGCTGGTGTCCTAACAGTATGATATCAATAATGGAATATGAATCACAATAAGTATGCGATGTGGAGCAACAGCAATAATGAGCGGGAGCTAAATACTAGACACAAAGATAACAAATCTATATTTAATATAAATCTAGTCTAACAATTACACTAAACTAAAGGGCTAAGCTAACTGGCTACTGAAGGTAAGGAAACCGCCTAACCTCTGAGTCGATACATATACCTACATGTATATGTTAGTCGGTGATCCTGCCTCAATAATATCACATCCGATACCATATCTATAATCAGACATTCCCAAGTCAAGAGTGCGGATCAAACATCAATATATAGCTCGTACGTAAATCCGTCATACGGCATCCCCAAATCTGGGTACAGGTCAGTATCACATTCATCAAATTAATCATTTGGTATCCTCTTTATCAAAGATCATAATCCGGGGTACTGATCTACGTCTAGTACAATACTAATATCATCAATCTAATCATGATCTGACTGCTAATCTACAGCCTCATACAAACCGATATCATCATCATATATCGTCATAAAGAGGTATACATCGCCTAATGCGACCTATTATGAATATCTTAACATATCTTATCTCATATCACGATCACATGTCAACTATTCAATGTATAACACTATTCACATGTATCATCGTCCCAAGATCCGCTATAACATCAGGACGTATCTCAAGTACGAATCCTGCCATATCACCGTTCTCGCGGTCTCAATCAAATCTTATCGACTCATCTCAAATCCTAAATACTATCCTCAAATCCAGTATGTGAACACATAGTCCCATACCCATGTGAACACATAACAATATAACCCCATATAAGCACATATGAAAGAAGAATGTATGCAAGTATGGGTGTGTGTGTGTAAATGTGGTGCAACCTCTACTCTAGGGTCTCGCAACACTAAACCTATCCAATCACACCTAAAATCCATCTTTATCATCAATAAACTCAACAATATATAATCAATATATATGTGTGTATACGTATTCGTATACATCACCACGAACTGCGGGAGTGCTATACGCCATCCACCCGACTTCTCCCCGTAGATATAAATCTACTCACCTGGTCCTCGCTCGCCGGTGCCGACGTCGCCACGCGTTTTCTTGTCGTCTCGAAGTCCACATGGGGTACCTACATATCATAACGCACCGTATCGCATTAAAATCCGACTCATGTCCAAAACGACACACGAATCCCACATAGGTCAAAACCTGTGGTTGCTTTCACAAATCAACCCAAAAACCCTCGACGTCGGCGTACAAACGCCAAACCATCGAGAAAAACCCAAACGCACCCATTTGCGCACTCACAAACACTAATTATAAAATGAAATAGGTTAGAATTCACAAAAACCCCAAATTCACTTTAAAAGCTATTTTTCCGAAAACCTAGCAAGAAAAATTTACCATTTTAATACAATGTTTGATGTTTTAACAATTCAAATGGCCATAATACTTATTAAACAACTTAAATAATCCATACAAACCATTTCCACAATTTAATTTCACCAAACTATATACGTTCAAAAAAAAACTAGTTTGCAATTTTAACTAATTTCGACCATTTTATAGCAAAAATGCACATACAACAATCTAACTTGGATTTGCATGATCTAAAGTATTAAACTACATTTTAAAATGTTAATGAAGTCATGAAAAACGTAATTACATTTTTCTCTTAAACAAATTCATGGTTTACAAAAAAACTAGTTAGCAATATAGCTTAATTATTACAAATTTAATTTAACAAAAATGCAAACTAGCAACTAGATTAATTTTAGCAAGCAATTACATGTTAATCTACCCATCACAACCACAATCCAATAATCAAACCCTAACCTTCATTCAAAACCATCCGCTTGAAATTTCAAACTTGAATTCAAAACCCCTTTTTGTTTTTTTTAAAACACCTAATTAAGCTTGATTTAAACATTCAATTAACAACTAACAAATATGGATGAATCTTTATACCTCATGATCAAGAGATCAACATGAAGATCATAGCCTCCAAAATGCTAAATTTCCTCCAAGATCCATGCTAGCTTGGGCAAAGAAATAATGGGTAGAGATTGGATTTGGAGTTTATGGGGTTTTTGATTTGGATTTTGGATGAAAACACTTTGGGGTTTTGCAAGAAATGAAGGAGAACAAAAGAAATGGGGCTGCTGCAAATTTTCGGCTGAGGGATGGGAGTATGGGTGTGGGTGTGGGGAGAGAAAATGTCAAAGTCAAAGAAACCCAAGGTCAAAGCCCATACTTATATATTCTTTTATTCTTTCATTTCCTTTTCTTCTCTTGTTTTCTTTTCAAACTAAACTAGAAGTGTGAGATGTGTGGGTGTGGGGCTGCCATGGGCTCGGCCAATGATGGCAAGTGGGGGGGTGTGAGTGTGGGGTGAAGGAAAATGATAAATGTTATACCCCAAATTTCCATTTACACTAAATTCACTATTTAAGCCTTTTTCTTCGATATTTTCTAACACCGTTTAACAACTTCATTTCATTTCAAAAACCACATGTTAAAATTTTGTTTAATGTGTTATGATGCACAAAATTTGTTTCAACCCATTCCAATTTATAATTTTCCCTAATTAAATGTATTAGTGACGGCTTAAAATAATATTAAAATAATTAATTTCGGGAAAAAATTCAGAAAATTAAAAATTTTACCAGTGGCTCAATAAACACCAAATACTAGCAATTACATAGCTAGAATATGTATATTTAATTTTATAATAAAAATATTTGTATTTCGACTTTTTACAGAAAACCCCCTTATTTTACCGATTTTTCCGAAATTTCACCGAAACGATTTTCAAAACGTTACATTGGGGGTTCTAACTCGTCCAAACCGCCGCGGAACCGCGGCCGATCCAACGCGATCCGCCGCGGATCTGCGGCCGAGTTGGGGCCGAGTCAACCCAAAATTCCCCAGTAACTCTTCTGTGTTGATTTTGTTCTTTCTGGAATGTTCTGTTTCTACTCAGGTTTCAAGTGCACAGTGAAGTTTTTGGAGTAGAATCATTTGCGTTTGCTTGATCGAAATTCTAAAATGTTTGGCTAATTTGATTATATCTGTGATTTGTTTAATGTGTTCGTAAACCTCCCCTAACTGCTAGTATGTCGGTTGGCAGGGGGTTGCACATTTCTGTAATGGTTTTTACTGTTTATGTTTATGGACTTATTGGATTGTCGTGAATGGATAGCCGGGGATGTGAGACGAGCGTTTCTTTCATTCAAATGTAATTTGTAAGTTGTTGTAATATTCTTTTGCGGGGCACATCCAAGTTGCGGTTGTAGCCACCGTTGTATTATTTTATTTACTGATTTTTGCTCCTAGGATAGACCCAAGGTGGGGTGCACAAACTACCGGATACTTTGAAGTGTTTAGTGGCATACTCACGTTGTTGAGGGAGACCGCTTCACTTCGGGTACTTGGCGGGTAGTTTGTCGTACCCGTAGGGGTCTAGGGTGGGGTTTTGGCTATTCATCACGACTGTGTAATCCGTCTTTCTTTGCAGGCTTAAAAGGAATGCGGATTCGTAGAAAATCCAATATGTTCATCTGTGATCTGGAATGCCTATTATTGCGTTAGATGAATGTACAATATCTATATATGATAGCTATTTAGACGTCACTTATGTTTTACACCCGCGCTAGCCTAGCCCCCGCTCTGTCATTAGTTAAGTAACCTAACGGGTGAATGACGGGACCCAGTGGCGAATGCGGATGGCATAAGAGGACGTTGTATTTTTGTTGTTTTCTGCAATGATAGGTTAATTGATGGGACGCATTATATTAATGTAATGAAAATAAACCAAAGTTGAATCGTTGGAACGGTTTAAAAGAAACCACTCGGTTATTTTTAAAACAGAGGATATTTTTTTAAATTGCGGAGCTTTAACCACTCCTTTTAAAATCTATCAGGTTCCTTCGATCATATCAAGTTCACTACATTCACGGTTTCTCCAAAACCATTCGTAGCCCTCCGTCATTTCATTTGGGTATTCAGTAGTATTCAGGCTATGTATTTTGACCAAAACTAAGGCATAGTGTTTGGTAGCTGCTGGGTATTTATTTGTTGCATAGATAGATGAGTTAGTTTGGGACAGTCGTATTATTATTTGACCAAAGTCAGGGGTATGTACGGATGGGTTCAAATTAACAAGATAATGATGGGTAGAACTTGACATGTGACTTATGACATTTTGACCAAAGCCAAGGTCATAAGAGCATGGGGCAAAAATTTATATCGGGAATTTCTAAAGAAACTGAAATTTGCAAAGAGATGCATACCATTTGGAGTTTGATGAATGTTGGTAGGATTCCTTCAGCATTATCACACGATGATATTTGGATCCCGATCCTACTGTGAGTATCCGCTACTCATCAGGAGATTCGTCACTTAACGATCAATGCTATAAACCAAGTAGGTGCCGAGAAAGGTGTCAGCGGGGCTACGCCCCCAGAGAAAAGAGGTTATTTAATTTAGGAACTTCGCGAAAGCGTTGGAAAACCTCCCTCGAAGTACCGACACTGGCCTGGCTGAACGGTTAAGCAAGTATTGTACGGTGAGAATAGTCCTGGCTAGTTCTTCCTTTTTGGTTTGAGGAGGGATTCGAGAAACAGTGGGAGCCATCCTGTTTAGATAAACTAAAAACCACTCTAAACTTGCAAGAGCATCATGCTAAAGTGTTCCCTCTCTCTCTCATTGCAGCGACCCAAAACATGACAGGCCTTAAGTTATTATTAGAAAAAAATATATTGACAGGGCCAAACTATAAAGATTGGCTGCGGAATGTCAAGATGGCTTTGACTTATGACAAATTGGGGTATGTCCTTACCACTAAGGCACCTGCCGTCCCTGGTCCTAAATCCAGTAATGCGGATAAGGAAATCCACAAGACCTGGGAGTTAGATTGCGCGAAGGCCAAATGCATCGTGCTTGCCTCTATGAATAATGAACATCAGAGGAGGCACGAGGATATGGATCTTGAATCCATATTTCTCCATACAAAAGATCTGTATGGAGAGCAATCTCGTATAGCAAGATACGAGATCTCGAAGAACTTGTTTCAGTCGAGGTTGGCCGTCGGATCGTCTGTAGGAGAACATGTCCTAAAGATGATTGGCTATATAGAAGAGCTCGCAGACCTCGGGACGACTTTGGAGAACGACCTCTATACAGACTTGATTCTCCAGTCCCTTCCTTCCACCAATGCCCAGTTTATTCTGAATTTCAACATTCAAAGAAAAGAAGTTGAACTTCCAGAACTCCTTAACATGTTGAGGAGTGCAGAGGGCACCTTGCAGAAGGCAAGGGAAACACCCGCTATGTTTATTCACGGTGCTTCTTCTTCCAGGTCCAAGGCTAGGGCCAAAGGAAGGAAGATGAAGGCCGCTACCAAACCAAGAGGTGGTGTTAGTAAGGTAGGAGCTAAGGGAAAGACAAAGATTGCAGTGCCAGTAGTGGTAAAGGACGAGTGCTTCCACTGTCATAGGAAAGGGCACTGGAAGAAAGATTGCAAAGCTTGGAATGCCAAGAACCAGGAACCGAAGCAAGCTGTGTCTTCGACTTCAGGTGTGTTTGTAATTGAAAAATGTCTGTCAATCAACTCTACTTCCTGGGTATTGGATACCAGATCAGGATCTCATATATGCAATTCATTGCAGGCACTGAGAAACCGTAGAGTGCTGAAGGTTGGTGATATGACCCTCCAGGTTGCTAACGGAGCTAGCGTGGGTGCTGTGTCCGTAAGGGATTATCACCTTGGATTGACGAGTAGACATATTTTGGTTTTACATAACTGTTTTTGTGTACCCAGTTTAACGTGTAATATCATATCGGTTTCGTTGTTATCAAAAGAAGGTTCTGATTTCACGTTTGTAAGCGATGTTGTTAACATCCACCTTAATCATGGTTTGATTGGGTCCGGTACACTAGATAACGGTATATATATCTTAAACCAATTACAGATTTTCAATGCCCAGAACACACTAAAAAGAAAGTCTCCAGAAACAAATAAGGCTTTCTTATGGCATTGTAGACTAGGTCACATAAATGAGACAAGGTTAACTAAGTTACATAGAGAAGGATATTTGAATCCGTTCGAATATCAATCTTATGCCACTTGTCAATCATGTCTCAAAGGAAAGATGATAAAGACTCCATTCACTGAACATGGAATAAGAGCGAGCGAGCTCTCAAGACTAATACACAGCGATGTATGTGGTCCAATGTCTACACATGCAAGAGGTGGTTTTTTTTTATTTCATTACTTTTACGGATGATTACTCTAGGTACGGATTCATTTTCTTGATGAAACATAAATCCGAAGCTTTTAAGAAATTCCAAGAATATAAGAATGAAGTAGAAAACCAAACCGGCAAAAGTATCAAGACACTGAGATCTGATCGAGGTGGTGAATACTTAAGTGCCGAGTTCCTAGGTTACCTAAAAGAGAAAGGAATTCTCTCTCGGCTTACTCCTCCATACACTCCACAGTATAACGGTGTATCGGAGAGACGGAATCGAACCCTATTGGATATGGTACGTTCCATGATGAGTAATACTGAGTTACCGCGATCTTTCTGGGGTTATGCGCTAGAATCAGCGGCATATCTTTTGAACAGGGCTCCTACCAAGACTGTGCATACCACGCCATATCAGATGTGGAGTGGGAAGAAACCCTATCTTCAGCATCTGAAGATATGGGGATGTCCATCTTTTGTTAAAAAGCAGCATGCGGACAAACTCGAGGCACGATCAGTACAGTGTAAGTATGTGGGATATCCAAAGAACTCCAAGGGGTATTTCTTCTATTACGCAGAGGAATAAAAGGTTTTTGTTTCTCGTCATGCCCATTTTCTAGAACAGCAGTTTATAGAAAAGGAAACAAGTGGGAGCGAAATAGAACTGGAAAAAATTTCAGAACCACAAACTATTACTGAAAGTTTGGTAGAACCAGTAGTTCAAGAAGAACAGAACATTCCTGCACCCCTACGTAAGAGTAGTAGGCCATCTCATCCGCCTGAGAGATACTACGATTTTCTCATAGATGGGGATAGAGAGGATTGCATTATTGATGATGATGAACCTACTAGCTTCCAGCAAGCCATCCAGAGCGGTGACTCGGTACGATGGCTTGATGCAATGCGGACCAAGATGGAGTCCATGTACACCAACAAGGTATGGACTTTGGACTTTGCTCCAGATGGGGTAAAACCCATAGGATGCAAATGGATCTTCAAGAAAAAGATTGGTGTAGATGGACAGGTAGAAACCTATAAGGCTAGACTTGTTGCAAAGGGTTTTCGTCAAAGACCTGGTTTGGACTATGACGAAACTTTTTCTCCAGTGGCTATGCTCAAATCCATTCGGGTCCTTCTTGCTATTGCCGCCTTCTATGATTATGAGATCTGGCAGATGGACGTAAAGACGGCTTTTCTAAATGGTAATTTGGAAGGGTGCGTCTATATGGATCAGCCAGAAGGCTTTAATCAGAGTGGGAGCAACGGGAAAGTGTGCAAGTTGCTTAAGTCCATTTATGGACTGAAGCAGGATCACGGAGTTGGAACATCTGTTTTGATGAAACGGTCAAAGAATATGACTTTATCAAAAATCCAGATGAACCATGTATATATAGTAAAATTGTAGCATGAACTGTCGTATTCCTCGTCTTGTACGTGGATGACATTCTATTGATAGGAAATGACATTCCTATGCTACAATCTATCAAAGGATTCTTGTCACACAGGTTCTCTATGAAAGACCTGGGTGATGCCTCTTACATTCTGGGGATCCGGATCTATCGTGATAGATCCAAGAGGATGTTGGGACTTTCGCAGTCCAGGTATATCAACACTATACTGAAAAGATTCAGTATGGAAGATTCTAAGCGCAGTAGTTTACCGGCTTGTCACGGAATCACCCTCTCCAAAGAGATGTCTCCCAAGACTGATTTGGAAAGGGAACGCATGTCTATTATACCCTACGCTTCTGCGGTAGGCTCTATAATGTATGCGATGTTGTGCACCAGACCAGATGTAGCTTACGCACTGAGCGTGGTAAGCAGGTATCAGTCAGACCCAGGGAAGAAGCACTGGATAGCAGTAAAGAACATTCTCAAGTACCTGAGAAGAACTAAGGAGATGTTCTTGGTTTACGGCGGAAAGGACCTCAAGATAGAGGCCTTTGCTGATTCCAGCTTCCAGAGTGATAAGGATGACTCCAAGTCCATGTCAGGTTATGTCTTTACCCTCAATGGAGGGGCGGTGTGCTGGAAGAGTTCCAAGCAGGACACCGTTGCTGACTTGACGATGGAAGCGAAGTATATTGCTGCTTGCGATGCCACAAAAGAAGCGGTCTGGATGAAGAAGTTCCTCACAGAACTTCAGGTGGTTCCTACCATTGTTGATCCAATACCGTTGTATTGCGACAACAACGGAGCTATAGCTTTAGCGAAGGAACCCAGGTCCCATCAGAAGTCCAGACACATCTTAAGGCGGTATCACCTGATCAGGGAGATCATACATCGCCGGGAGATTGAGGTCCGGAGAGTTGCTACAGAGGAGAACACTGCTGATCCATTCACAAAGGCATTACCTCAAATTCAGTTCGAGAGGCTACTCGAGATGATCGGTCTTCGATATGCCAGTACATGGCCCTGGTGCAAGTGGGAGATTGTTAGTGTATATTCCCTAGGGGCCATTATTGTATCATACTAGCTTGTATATTACTTAATGGAAGCTTGGGATATTCACAGTTATATTAACAGTCTTGCTAAACATGGTAGTATGCTACTTGGTTTATATCTATCTTAATATGTATGTACGTATTGATAGAGCCCTTAGGATCTTGCTTGACTACAAGCGTTGTGATGGCAGTCACACTAGTGGAGGCTGGGTAGTCTACAAGCACATCCTTTTTCAGGTCCCTAGTCGTAGGATTATCGAGACAGGGCATCGATACTCCGGAGTAGACTAGTGTGTACGCTTCTCATCCCAGTTGGGGAGATGGTCTGTCCCACAGCCATCAGTACGTCGTACTGGAGACAGGACTCGCAGGGAACTGCAGGTTGGTATTATAACCATTGTCAGTTAACAGTTCCCAGGTGACATGAGTACAGCATAGTCCGCAGACTTGACACTGCTGCTTCGCCTCGAGTGTGTTCCCACTGTTCTTAGATTGCTACCCTACCACGGCTTAAAGGAGTCGTGCAAACAGGTAGCAGTTGGGTGCAGTCCCGAAGCACTTGGAGGCAGTGGCGGTTAGACAGGATTCGTCTCTCCCGGTATTGGGAGTTGATATCGCGCTGTGTCTGGAGAGCCATTACGCAAAGTCCCTGGCCAGGGCAAGCGAGATTTACTAGTAGGTTTTCCAGTAGTTCCTCAAGGTGTAATGGGCTTCGCTCCGACATGACTTATACCGCTTTTAGGGGACTGACGCTTGCTGTCCCCCTAGGCCCGATATGCGATAGTCCTAGACGAACAGACCGGACTGTACGGAGATTGTCACATCAGGCTCAGTAGGAGTTCAGATGGGTTTCCTCATCGGCCTTCTTATCGACATCTACCTGGGGACCGTTACGTACAGCTAGTACCGCTTGCGGTCTGTGGTTAAACCCACTGCCGGCGTAGTAGTCGAGTTTTTAAAGTCCCACACAGAGAGTTTCCCTGCTTCGGGAGAAACGATATAGAGGTCGTATGGTTTTACGATAGGGTTCGGACGCATACATGTTTTTACGCGCGTACGATGTTCAGACAGTTTTTACTAGCGGGCTTTGGTTTAAGCCAGATTCTAGTATCGGATTATTGGATTTATACAGTCTAAAGTATTTCCGTGTTTTCACGATAGGAGGGGCGTTCTCGTAATTTGTCGAGAAGCTTCTAGATGTTTGATGAGTTGGAGGCTAAGGAGGCATTTGCATTAATTGGTTTAATGAGTCATGGTGTGATTCATCCATGGAGTTAATGATGCATTTATGATTTAAATGACTCATGAGATGAATCGGTATGTGAGTTAATGAAGCATGACGACATATTATTATTTGTTATTCATTTAATAATATGATATGCTTCATATATTCACAATGATTTCATTATTCCAAAAAAGGATTCTCACTCTCACCTTCTCTCTCCTCAAGCTCTCTCTCTTCAAACCCTAACCCTAACCTCTCATGTGTTGAGATCAAGGGTTAGCAAGACTTATTAATCCCTAATCCTACTCTATATTCCCTAGGTTGCTTTGATTAGCACTTTGAGTAACCTAGTTACCTCAAGTTAGAGGTCAAGCTTGGAGTAGTAGCTCTACCGTGGATCTTCTATCACAAAGAGGAGGCCGACAAGGAGATGGTCAACGAAAAGAAGAAGGACTTGGTTCATTAGGTATAATCTTCTTTCATAGTAGCTAATCCCTCCTATGATGTTGTTAGCTAGGGTTTGGCAAAGATCCGTAAGTTAGTCGATGTTTGTTTTAAACAAAATGATTGTTTTACCTATTCCGCCTCCCCGCAACTCGTGGGGTGTATAACGTCGACTTACAATATTCTCCTACGGATTCAGCGTCCACGCTGATTCCGTTTGCAACTCTGAGAGATAAATCACCTACCCTGATAACTCTACGGTTTCTCAAAGCATGTAATGAATTACAGATATGAGATACTGTTCCGGTATCTAGTACCCAGGAAGTAGAGTTAATTGACAAACAGTTCTCAATTACATACACACTCGAGGCCGAAGCCACCAAATGCTTCGTATCCTGGCTACTGGCTTCCAAAGCCCTGCAATCCTTCTGCCAATGTCCGTTCCCATAACAATAGGAACATCCCTCCTTCCCTACACCAAGTCCCGAAACTTTTACTCTTCCCTTTCCTTCTACTTCACTGACACCGTATATCGGCTTTGTGGAGGTCTTCTTCTTTTCACCCTTTGCTTTCGCCCTGGATGCAGAAGAAGAAGGTCTCCCATTAAGCAGAGCGGGTGTCTCCCTGGTTTCTTTCAGGGTGTAAGTAGAGGGTAGGGACTGCGGAAATAAGTCAGCATATGACCTGTTTCCCAACGTGGTCTCTAGGTCCGTGAGCTCATCAATATAGCTAGTCATCATAAGGACGTCGTCCCTTACAGATGACCCGACAGCCAACCTTGCTTGAATTAATTCGTTCGAGGTCTCATATCTTGCGATACGAGATTGCTCTCCATATAAATCTTTGTTATGGAGAAAGATGGAAACTAAGTCCATCTTCTCGTGCTGCTTCTGGTATACACCATCAACTGAAGCCAACACGAGGCACTTGGCTTTCACACTGTCCTTTTCCTTAGTCTTACGGATATCCATATCCGCGACGGTGGAAACTGGACCTGGGACGGCGGGATCTTGAGTAGTAATAGGGTGGTCCAGCTTGTCATAGGCAATGGACATCTGGACTGACCTTTACCAGTCATAAAAGTCAGATTCAGTCAACTTGTTATCTAGATGTAACCTAGTCATGGTCACAAGGTTGCTGCAGTTGAGAGAGAGAAGAAAACACTTTAGCATGATGCTCTTGCAAGTTTAGATTGGTTTTTAGTTTATCTAAAATGGATGGCTCCCGCTGTTTCTCGAATCCTTCCTCAAACCATAAAAGAAGAATTAGCCTGGACTGATCTCACCGTACAATACTTGCTTAACCGTTCAGCCAGGCCGGTGTCGGTACTTTGAGGGAGATTTTCCAATGCTTTCACGAAGTTCCTTAATTAAATAACCTCTTTTCTCTGGGGGCGTAGCCCCGCTGACACCTTTCTCGACACCTACTTAGTTTATAGCATTGATCGTTAAGTGACGAATCTCCTGATAAGTAGCATATACTCACAGTAGGATCGGGATCCAAATATCATCGTGTGATAATGCTGAAGGAATCCTACCAACATTCATCAAACTCCAAATGGTATGCAACACTAGCAAGTTTCAGTTTCTTTAGAAACTCCCGATGTGGATTTTTGCCCCATGTTCTTATGACCTTGACGAAGGCCAACAAATCATAAGTCACATGTCAAGTTCTGCCCATCATTATCTTGTTAATTTGAACCCACCCGTACATACCCTTGACGAAGGCCAACAAGGTAATACGACTGTCCCAAACCAACTCATCTATCTATGCAACAAATGAATACCTCAGCAGCTACCAAACACTAAGCCTTGACGAAGGCTACTGACCATCCATAAGAAATGACGGAGGGCTACAACTGGTTTTGGCGAAACCGTGAACGTAGTGAACTTGATATAATCGAAGGAACCTGATAGCATTTTTAAAAGGAGTGGTTAAATCTCCGCAATTAAAAAATCTGCTCTTTTAAAATAACCGAATGGTTTCTTTTAAATTTGTTCCAACGATTCAACTTTGGTTTATTTTCTTTGCATTATAATAATGCGTCCCATCAATTATCCTATCATTGCAGAAAACAACGAAAATACAATGTCCTCTTATGCCATCCGTATTCGCCACTGGGTCACGTCATTCACCCGTTAGGTTACTTAACTAACGACAGAGCGGAGGCTGGGCTAGCGTGGGTGTAAAACATAAGTGACGTCTAATAGCTATCATATATAGATATTGTACATTCGTCAGATGCAATAATAGGCATTCCAGATCACTGATGAACATTATTGGATATACAAGCAATCCGTGTTTTCTTTGAGCCTGCAACGAAAGACGGATTATACAGTTGTGATGAATAGCCATTACCCCACTCTAGACCCCTACGGGTACGGAAAACTACCCGCCAAGTACCCGAAGTGAAGCGGTCTCCCTCAACAACGTGAGTAGGCCACTAAACACTTCAAAGTACCCGGTAGTTTGTGCACCCCACCTTGGGTCTATCCTAGGAGCAGAAAACGGTAAATGAAATAATACAGCGGTGGCTACAACCTCAGCCCGGATGTGCCCCGCAAAAGAATATTACATCATATTACAATTTACATCGAATGAATGAATATAAAAACCCATCTCAAACCCCGGCTAATCATCGCAACGATCCAATGAAGTTCATATATACAAACCAGTAAAAACCATTACAGAAATATGCAACCTCCTGCTAACCGACATACTAGCAATTAAGGGAGGTTTACGAACACATTAAACATTCCAGATAAAACCCGATTAGCAAATAACTTAGAATATCGATCGACAACGTTTTTCCGTGTCTACCCAAATGCAAGCCAGCACTGAAGTAACTTGGGCAGAAACAAAATATACAGAAAAACAGAACACCCAAAACTAAGAGTTACTGTGCAAATACGAGTCAACTCTGAGTTGACTCGGCCGCGGATCCGCGGCGGATCGCACCAATCCGCCGCGCTTCCGCGGCAGTCCAAACGAGTTAGCAGTTCGTATTTCTACAGTATTATTAGAATTCCCTGCTGTGAATTTTCATACCTATCAAATAATTTTTTCGACACGTTTAAAATTGACAGAAACTTGAGGGGTCCGGGGTTAAGTTTTCGTGTTTTTCCGACGATTGAAGTTCTAATTAGTTGCTAACAAGCTAGTAAAGGTTTAGTAGGCTCTGATACCACTGTAAGTCCATGTCACGCACCCCACTAGCTCGCGGGGAGACGGAATATATGAAAAACAATTATCAAAGCTTCGTAACACGGACTTGAGCATACGGATCGTGTCTAAACCATTACTAGCAAACTACGAGAGGTTTAACTACTCGGATTCGAAGTTATACCTCATGTTACTTGTCCTTCGGGTCTTCATCGCTGTCCTCCACACCTCGTAGGCTCTATGGAACAAGGGCACCTCAAACGCCTCCTCGAGTCAAAGACGATCCACCCGAGAGTCTATAGTCCGAGCTCCTATCTCGAATCTGAGATAACTACGGCTTCTAGATCGCTAATCTAGAAGTCCTAGAGGGTGTAGAGTAATAAGATAGATTAGTTAGTCACTTAAACCCTAGGTTTCTCAATTCATGAGAGCTATTAGGGTTTTGAGGAAGAAGATGAAGACTTGAGGAGAGAGAAAGCTTTTGTGATAATCATATGAATAATAATTCATGAAAGAATATAATGAAGCATACAAATATCTCTTGATCAAATATCTAAAAATATCCTGTGAGCTTCATTTAATCCTAAATGGTGAATCACCTAATGAGTCATTAAGCATTTAATGAAAACTTACAATTCATCTCTCCACCTCATTTGTGTTTAATCCAAAAAGAAATAAAAACAAATGAGTCATCTTCTTCTAGAAGCTTCCCGATAAAATTACGAGACTGCCCCTCTCATCCGTATTTCCGAAAAACACGGATAATCTTTGACTGAATAAATCCATCTGTATAATACTAGAATCTGGCTTAAACCAAAGTCCGCTAGTATTATCTGCCCGATCATAATATGTGCACAAGTGTACGTAAATGATCGCGACCCTGCCGTAAAACCATACGGCCTCTACACCTTTTGCCCGGTGCAGGGAAACTCTCTGTGTGGGACTCTAAAGACTCGACACTACGCTGGCGGTGGGTTTAACCACAGGCCGCAAGCGGTACTAGCTGTACGTAACGGTCTCCAGGTAGATGTCGATAAGAAGGACGATGGGGAAACCCATCCAAACTCCTACTGAGCCTGATGTGACAATCTCCGTACAGTCTGGTCTGTTCATCTAGGACTATCGCATATCGGGCCTAGGAGGCGGTAAACGTCAGACCCCTAATAGCGGTTTAAGTCGTGTCGGAGTAAAGCCCATTACACCTTGAGAAACTACTGGAAGCTACCAGTAAATCTCGCTTGCCCTGGCCAGGGACTTTGCGTAATGGCTCTCCATACACAGCGCGATATCAACCCCCAATACCGGGAGAGACGAATCCTGTCTAACCGCCACTGCCTTCAAGTGCTTCGGGACTGCACCCAACTACTACCTGTTTACACGACTCCTTTGAGCCGTGGTAGGGTAGTAATCTAAGTACAGTGGGAACACACCCGAGGCGAAGTAGCAGTATCAAGTCGACGGACTAAGCTGTACTCATGTCACCTGGGAACTGCTATCTGACGATGGGTATAATACCAACCTGCAGTTCCCGGCGAGTCCTGTCCGGTGTACCCATAACCTAACGAGCACCTGTATACTATCTCCAGTATGACGTACTGATGGCTGTGGGACAGACCATCTCCCTATGCTAGGATGAGAAGCGTATACACCAGTCTACTCCGGAGTATCGATGCCCTGTCTCGATAATCCTACGACCAGGGACCTATATAGGATGTTGCTTATAAACTACCCAGCCCCCACTAGTGTGACTGCCATCACAACGCTGGTAATCAAGCAAAGATCCTAAGGGCTCTACTAATATGTATAAGCGATACGTTAAAAGAAACATATGCACATATTAAAGTAGACACAAACCAAGTAGCATACTACCATTTTTAGTAAGACTATCAATACAACTGTGAATATCCCAAGCTTCCATTAAGTAATATACAAACTAGTATGATACAGTAATGGCCTCTAGGGCATAAACACTAACAGGTAGTGACTACCTTGTTGGCACATATACGACCCGGTCACCCTAGATATCATAGTATTACCTTTATGATATAGTTGACCTAGGAGTCGTTGTTTATTCGATTTCTACTTGTAGATATTTTTCTATTCATGAGTTGGCAACTCACCCCCGTTGTGCCACAGTTCTTGCAGGTTGACCGCTTGGATCAGTAGCAGCTTCGCGGCACACAGTTCCATTCGGGTGTTTTGCATTGGTAGGTGGGACATTTGTATTGTACCCACTCTTGTATTATATTTCATATTGTATCTAGTTAACTTTATCAATCAATCAAAAGTTGTAAATTGTATAAGTGATGAGACTTAGTGAGACTCGTAGTTGCGAGATTTGAGCGATGGGTTTTATATTCACTTTGGGGGTTATATCTTGCTCATTTCTTTATTTTTTGTGGTGAACTTCGCCATTGGGCGTCGTATATCTATTTATGCTGTATTGCATGGTTGTGATCCGCCGTTTAGCGAAGAGCTAGCTCCCGCTTGGGGATGCCTTTATCATTATTATGTATTTATGGTTTTGGATCAAAATATACAAAGGAGGTGCTGTTAAAATTTTCAAAGAGACGAAACATGTTTTCAAACTAATAAATTTCACTTGCATCATTCATGTTCCTTTTCTATGCATTAAGAAAACTTGATTTCATTATACCTTATTTCAAAACCTCACCTCCTTTATTTTACTTAAAAGGTTTAGATTTCTGGGTTTCAGCTTACTTGAATTCCGTTACGCCTTTAGATGTGGCGTGATTCAAGTGCTGGTCACGAGCTAATATTTCGGGTCATGACAGCTTAAATCCATTCGGATCCTACTTGCCATTGCTGCCTTCCATGACTATGACATCTGGCAGATGAATGTTAAAACCGCTTTTCTAAATGGAAGTTTAAAAGAGTGTGTTTACATGGATCAACCAGAGGATTTCATAGACAGTGGGAGCAGCGGAAAAGTGTGCAAGTTGCTAAATCCATTTATGAATTAAGCAGGCATCGCGGAGTTGGAATATCTGCTTTGATGAGACAGTCAAGGAATTTGATTTTATCAAAAATATAGATGAACTTTGTATTTATAAGAAGATTGTAGGGAGAACTGTGATATTCCTCATTTTATACGTAGATGACATTCTCATGATAGGAAATGATATTCCTATGCTACAATTGGCCAAGCTCTTCTTGTCACAGAAGTTCTCTATGAAAAACTTGGGTGATGTCTCGTACATTCTGGGGATTAAGATCTATCGCGAAAACAAATCTAAAAGAGTGTTGAGACTTTCACAGTCGAGGTATATAGACATCGTACTGAAGAGCTTTAGTATGGAAGATTCCAAGACGGTAATTTACCCGCTTGTCACAGAATCACCCCCTCCAAAAAGATGTCTCCCAAGACTGATGAGGAGAGGGCTCGCATGAGTATTGTACCCTATGCTTCGGCGGTGGGATCGATAATGTATGCGATGTTATATACCAGACCAGATGTTGCTTACGCACTTAGTGTCGTAAGCAGGTATCAGTCCAACCGAGATGAGAAGTATTGGATAGCAGTAAAGAACATTTTTAAGTACCTAAGAAAGACTAAGGAGATTTTCTTGGTGTACGATAATGGGGACCTCCAGATTGAGGCTTTTACCGACTCTGGTTTCCAAAATGACAAGGATGACTTTAAATCCGTCTCGGATTATGTGTTTACCCTCAACAGAGGGCGGTCTGTTAGAAGAGTTCCAAATAGAACACCGTAGCAGACTCAACGATGGATACTGAGTACATCGCTACTGCAAAAGAGGCAGTCTAGATGAGGAAATTCATTTCTGAATTTTAGGTGGTTCCATCCATTGCTGATCTAATACCTTTGTATTTTGATAACAATGGAGCCATGGGTTTAGTAAAGGAATAACTGTCCCATTAGAAATCCAGACATATCTCGAGGCGGTATCGCCTGATCAGGGAGATCGTGGATCGCGGGAGATCGAGGTGCAGAGAGTAGATACAAAGGACAACACGGCAGATCCATTCATCAAAGCCATCTCTCAAGTCTAGTTCGAGAGACTATTCGAGATGTTGGGTATGCGGTACGCCAGCAACCGACCCTAAAGCAGACGTTGGGTACTCGATACGCCAATAATAGGCCTTAGTGCAAGTGGGAGATTGTTGGATATATATATCCTAGAGTTCTTTATTGTATAGAATGCTAGGGGTATGTATGTACAGGACAATCTTGCTCGATATGATAGTATGATATTTGGTTTGACTTTATCTTAACATGTGTATATTTTACTTGTTATTTCATATCGTTTATACATGTTGATAAAACCCGTAGGATCCTTACTTGACTACCGGCATTATGATGGCAATCATACTTATGGGAGCTGGGTAGTCGATAAGCATATCCTTAAATGTCCCTAGTCATGGGAGTATCGAGACTGAGCATCGATACACCAGAGTAAACTAGTATATACATTTCTAGACCCTGAATAGGGGCGATGGTTGGTCCCGTAGCCATTGGTGTATTTCATCTGAGATTGTATATAGATGCTCACTGGGGGTGAGTACACCGGACAGACTCGCCGAGACTTGGCTAGATGGTATTATACCTATTGTCAGATAGCAGTTCTCTAGTGACATGAGTATAGATAGTCTGTCGATCTGAGATCGTCATTTGTCTCGTGTGAGTTCCCACTGTGTTTTTATTACTACCTTACCACGGCTCTACTGAGTCGTGCAAACAGGTTTTAATTGGGTACAGTCCCGAGCCACATGGAAGCAATGAGCGATTGTTGAGGATTTGTTTCTCATAATATAGGGAGTCAATGTCACGCTGTGTTCGGTTGGCCAACACCATAAATCCCTGGCCAAGGCGGATTGAGAATTACTGATAGGTAGATCGGTAGATTCTTGGACGGTATTGAGCCACATCGGCACAACTTGTCAGGTTATTATGGGTCTGACGTTTTCCACCCCTAGACCCGGCATGAGATACTCTCAGACGAACAGATCGGACTGTACAAAAATTGTCACAGACAGGCACAGTAGGGGTTCAGATGAGTTTTCTCGTCGTCCTTCTTTTCGATAGGTACCTGGGTAGCCGTTACGTACAGTTAGTACCACTGACGTGCTTGTGGTTAAACCCACCGCCAGCGTACTGTTGGGCCTTTAGAGTCCCACATAGAGGGTTTTTCTGATTCAGGTGAAACGATATAGAGGCTGTATGGTTATACGTACAGGTTTCCGATCATATACGTGTACTAGTTACACAGCTTTTTCTTCGGACGAATAATACTAGCGGGCTTAAGATTACGCCACATTATTAAATCATGTATTGATTTAATAATGATCTAGTATCATATTATTAGATTATTTTATCTTTTGGTATTCGTATTTTTTGTAGTACAATTACGGGTATGTATATACGGTGTAGGTATTCTTGTATTTATACTTGAACGCTTCTAGAAGTGGACACCTCATTTTTTGTTATTCTATTTATTGAAAATAGATAATGAGGTGGAGGGATGAGGTGTATTTGAGTATGGTTTGAAGCATGGCTATTTGTTTTATTTATTCATCTGTGAATACTATTCAAGCATGTTTTGTATTTTTCATTTAAAAAATGAAATGCTTGATATTTTTCCTTAGCCATTTCTTCACAACATTCTACCTTTGCCATTCTCTCTCCTTCTTGAGCTCTTCTTCTTCCTCAAACCCTAACCCTCTCATGAGTTGGGAAATCTAGGGTTTATGAAATAAACTAATCTAATTAACACACTCTATATCCACCAAACAATCTAGATTAGTAAACTAGGTCTTTTAGTTATCTCACTTTTGAGGTTGGAGCAATCAAAAGACTCTCGGGTGGATCGTCTTCGACGTAAGGAGGCCGATGACCAAACTCGATCCCGACGGACGAGGAGCTTAAGAAGAGGATTAAGAAGACCTGAAGGACTTGATCATATAGGTATAATCAATTTCATAGTAGATTAGAACCTATGTAGTTTTTGCTAGTTAGGGATTATGGTTGTTCTTGGGATAATAGTCGGTGTTGCATGCTTCAAAATTGTTTTTTGAAAATCCCGTCTCTCTACAAACCCAGTAGAGCATGCGACCTCGACTTACACATAGATCGTGTAATCATCTAGCATCACCGCTCTCGATAAGGACTAGAGAGGAAGGTGTGTCTACTTAAAATCAATTAAAACAATCAAGATATAGTTTCATCACAATTACATAATCAAAAGAGAGTGTGCGAATTGGATCACTTAATCACCATTCACTCTCCTCATTTCCTCAACAAATTACAACTACCCACAATTCATCATAATCATTATCACAAAGAAACAATAAGAGAACAATAAAGGGATCATCACAAAAGCACAAGATATTTAAATGCAAAAGAGTGAAAAAAGGAAAGAACACAATGATCCTCAAATTTACCTTCAATTCAAGTTTTGATCCATAATCTAATTACAATTTTTATAGACTTTTGAAGTAGAAAAGAGAAAATCAACTAACATAAGATCCAACCTCCATTTATAATTATGAGGAAGCTAACAAGAGATGAGGAAGAAGAAAGCTATCATAAGAATGAAAATTACAATTAAAATTCGAATTAAAAGAAGGAAAAATTCAAGGCCCTTGATTCCCTCAGATCTGCTCCTTATATAGATTTGCCACTGAGAGTCTAGAAGTTTTGAGAGTGTAACCATTTGATGACGAGGTATGGGCCTAAAATCGAACCCAATCGGCTGCAACACGATCGTAGAACCGCGGATGACTTGTATCAATTGGTCACGTTCTTGGCATGGGTTCTTCTGTTGTTATGTGGAAGCTCTTTTTCAACCCTGAAAAATCTTGCCATGTTATCTGTGACTTTGCACCAGAAGCTGTATCCTGTATTTGATGATCAAACTAAGATGCAATAATTTTAGCCTAGATTCCGTCTTTTTGGCTTCTAGATCCATTTCCTATACTTATATAGCAGTCAAGGGTTAATAGCACTTGTTTATATACAAAGGGGATAGGAGTGTATGATATATATAATGCAATAATTCATGATGAACAAGCATCAACAGTCATAGGCGGCGGCGGCGCACCACAGCCATAGTCACATAATTCGCGAATTATTCGGCTAATTCGCGAATTATAATTCGCGAATTATGTGACTGCCGATTAAATCTGCGAATTATTCGCCATCATCGAACGCGCCGAATTATTGCCGAATTATTCGCGAATAATTGCCGAATTATTCGCGAATAATTCCCGAATTATTCGCGAATTATTCAAGAAAAAACGAATTATTAAAAAAGCAGCAAATAATTCACGAAATCAAAATCTAGCGTCTTATATATTAATTTTATATTAATTTTTGGCTCGAAATTCTTCCCGGACATTTCCCGAACACTTACCGAATCTTTCCCGAATACCTGCCGATTTTTTCCGAATAGTTCTTCGAATTTTCGACCTCGCCGAATTATTGCCGAATCACGAATTTGTGACTATGATCACAGCAGCAGCAGTATGGCGGTGGATCACAACAGTAATAACACTAGTAGCACGTAGCAAGAATTTAAGCGTGAGTGAAATATAAACGCAACACATCAAAACAAATACTACTGATCATAATCCCTACACATCACATTGATAAGTTCTATATAATTATATCCGTCATCAATTTTTTTCTTGATCAGGTCCTGAAATAACACAACATAAATACTCTTACAAGATAAACATTCAACTTTTTAATATAAAAAAGAAATACAAATTGTTTATTACACAAGTACCCAAACAAATCAAAAATGTAACTTACATAAATCTTTTCTTAATACAAAAACTATGAATTCTTTACACAAACCCTCGACAAGCTAAACATTCAACTTTGCTATTATATAGAGGATAAATGAAAAAAAAATTAATGCCGAGAAGTTTAGGCAAAATTTAAGCGACTTCCAAGACTGCAGAAAATACTTCATTATGTAAGGCGTAAGCACATAGTAGGAATTGCTTCAATGTTGCTAGTCAAGAGTAATTCCGGACGAATCATGGTTGCAGCTAAATGCGACGTGAGATTGTTCATTGTTGCAAATTCCCTTTCTGCAACTAGGCACTAATCATCATCTTAGTGAATTTCCCTGATTTTGAACAATAAACACAAGACAAAATTTCAGTAGTTGATCCCCAAATTTCTCTGAATATGTAAATTCCAAATTCCAGCAGTAAATATTTTTAAATCAGTTTTCTTTATACCATTAGGTTCGAGAGGTAACCAAATTTCCGGGAAAAAATGCAACCGAATTATTTTTTTTGTTTAAAATACTGGCACATCGTTCATGAAATCAATTGAAGAAGGGCAAGCCCAAATCAAAATGAAAGGGTAGCGTATCTGAGATCGAAAAGAGAGGATAATCATTTCTCACAGCACGGAAAGGCCGAAAGGGTAAGAGAGACTTTTAATCATGGGAAATTGAGAAAGAAAAAGGGTTTTTAACTCATCTCCATGGGCTTATTGATCTGGTCTATTTTAGGGTTTTGATTATTGAGTATGAAGAGAAAGTGGTAGGGAGAGAATAAGACAGAAAATGTGTTCAAGAAAAGAAATGGATACGCTGGCACAAGGTCCGCAGTCGAATTTCTCGCGAGATCTCAGGAGTTTTGGCTTCTTCACAAGTGGGGCCAGCTGCTTAAGGGATGTGCGGCCAGGATGAAAAGCTCAAGAAATCGACGGATCAGATAAAAAAAGAGCATGAATTCTATTCTCATCCAAATAGCATCCATGATGGTCAAACATGTGGCCTATGGTGCTGTGATCTTGATGTGAGCCCAATATGAGCCCATGGAGGTATCAATCACTGTGTCGACCGTAATACACCCGAACAAGAAAGAACCCTAATACATCCAAACAAGAAAGAACCCTAATACATCCGAATAAGAAAGATCGGGAGATTTTCATTTAGCTTTAGACATACCCACGCTTAAATTAATAATTTTTCAAGGCTATCGTTCATAAATAGCACAGTAATAGCATAAACCAATAGGCCCCTTCCCAAATCCTCTCTTTTTTCCCTTTTGTCGCTGTTGAATCTTCTTCCTAGAGATTCAGCGGCGGCGGCGATGGCGAGGTTGGATTCAGCCGCGTCCTTAATAGATCCGCAGCTCGTTCTCTCTCACAATTTCCCCGAGGTTCCTCATCCCGCCTCCTCCCCTCTCTCTCTCTGATTCTTTTTCTTTAGTTTCATCTGATTCTCGATTCTCAATTCTTTACATTGTAGGCGTCGTTCTCTTACGATGAAAGGTTAGTGCTTGCCTCAAGTTACTCTATTTAAAGACTCAGAGATGGATTCTTGCAGTTGAAGTTTCTAATTTTGGGGGGAATTGGGTAGAGATGTGGCCATTTATGCGCTTGGGATTGGGGCGTGCGGGGCCGATGCTGTCGATGACAAGGAGCTCAAGTACGTTTATCATATTGATGGCCAGCCATTCATCAAGGTCTACTCCATTGAGTCCCTCTCTTATTAGATTTGCTTTTTGTTCCTGTTAAATTACAAAAAAGAACATGTCTCGACCCTCACCACAATTTCGAAATCTCGGTACACTAGCAAAATTTTTTAGATGCTATCTGAGAAACCGATGCAAAAGAACATATTTTAAAGATTTCGACCAACGAAAGGCACGCTGCAATGGGTGTATTACAATCAACGCTTATCATAACTATAAAGTTTGGTCTACTATTATGGTAGCAATGAAATTCAAGAATTGTGTTTCATTATTTTTCTTAAGAATAACTTTGTGTTACCATAAATCGCTAAACACATTAGTGATCTGCTATTTGGAACGGCCGACTACCGTTCCGGATAGGAAGAACTACCATTTTTTATCTAACCTATTAAGAACGCAAGTTAAATGGGCATAAAATCTTGGGTTTGTGTTAAACTATACTGAAATAAAATATGTTATTTAAAGAGTTTAAATAGATAGCAAAAGTGATTATATACGTACATACATGTATACATGCACATTAGTCTATTATACATACATACATTACACACATTCTTGAGTAAAGGTTTTCATGTTGTATAAGCGTACTAAAGAAGACTACCCCAACCATACCATGTTCCATAACAAATGGTGTTCCGCGTTTCATTTTTTTCGTTCTGCATTGCGGGTGACATTGAAAAAACTATACAACATTTTCTGCAGTTCTTTTTTGGGCAAACAGACGGGAGGTTCAATTTTCATTCTTGCCTACTTTTTTACTCGCCAAACATAAGAAATAGGTACTTTCCAATGAAAACTGAATTTCACATAACTATTGATTGCATTAGGTATGGATCTGATAGATTTAGACCAAGCGAAATGAACCATGATGGATACAATTGTCCTGATAAACAATGTTGAGAAGTGCATCTCCAATGTGCTAGAAGCCTAGAACTTTAGGAGTGTTGGGATTAAGAAAATGAGTCGACATTAATTAAATTTTGTTAGGGGCGTGAATTGGTAGGTAGATAAATTTATTAATAGTTAAATATGATACTCTTAGCATCATATTTTGTAATAGTCTATATAAGGGCTGAATTTGATGGTCAAACCGGTCTGCTGCTTATTATTATCATGCAAACTGGTCTGCTGCTTATTGTTTTCATGGTATATTCTCATGATATAGTCCGCGGAAGTTAAGGACAAGATCTTGTTTATATTCTGTTGTTTCTCTCATCTGCTATTTACTCCGTATTCTCTCAATTTCTCTTCTTTTCAGTATGGGCTGCCACCATATTTCTTAAACCCCTCCTATACTGAATTGTTTTGGTTATAAGCAATATGTCGAAAGCTGGATACTGCTTGTCGCCATTTTTTCAGGAATTTGCCATACCCACTGAAACCATTGCCTTAGAAATACAAGTTTCTTATATCGAAAGCTGTGGATAGGCTTGGTTAAGTAATTATACTGGGCATCAAAGTCTTTAGGACAGACTTGAAATGTCCAACGCGCGCAATCATCTTATTGGTTTTGGGAAAGGGACCATTTCATATCATATGTATTCATGCTAAGTCTTTTTGCATCACTTGAAGGACAATGTGTGTGTATCAATACACAGAGTTGTTGTTTTTTGTATTTTTCTTTCACTTGCATACTTTGAAGGTTGTGTCGTGGAGTACTATATCATCTGCCTAAGCATGAGGCAAATGTGTGCAATCATCTTATTGGTTTTGGGATAGGAACCATTTCATATCCAGAAAAGTGGGGACCATATGTATTCATACCAAGTCTTTTTTGCATCACTTGAAGGACAAGGTGTGTGTATCAATACACAAAGTTATTGTTTTTTTTTGTATTTTTCTTCCATTTGCACACTTTTTAGGTTGGAGTACTATATCGTCTGCCTAAGTATTAGGCAAATGTGTGCAATCTTCTTATTGGTTCTGTGAAAGGAATACCATTTCATATCCAGAAAATTGGGGACTGTATATATTCAAGTTCTTTTTTGTATCACTTGAAGGACAATGTGTGTGTATCAATAGACTCAATACACAAAGTTATTATTATTATTTTTTGTATTTTTCTTTCGCTTGCATACTTTGAAGGTTGTGTCGTGATGTACTATATCATCTCCCTAAGTATTAGGCAGAGCAGAAATTAGTACATAAAGTGGCTTAAGATATAATTGTCGGATTTGGTAAACAAAGTTCCCAATTAGCAATGCACATAATAGTGGATAGGTATTATGGATTACATCATTACATGAATTATACAGACCAAATTGGAGATATGAGAAAAAAAAAATTTGAGAAAGTGACTTCAAGCTAGTGGCGCCTTTATCCCTTTAATTATAACGACTTTTAATAATTTATCCATTACCTTTGGATGTGGTTCAGTTACATATACATGGGCATTTATATTTTTTTCTAAGTAATTTTTTTTTTGTAAAAGACTGCAATAGCTTATGTTTATTCGTATTGATTATTTATCTGTTGAAACTTTCATTCACAAGCCAATTTCTGCACCGAATCTATAACTGCAGGTTTTACCAACTTTTGCTGCAGTTTTCCCCTTCAAAACTAGTGAAGGAGTTGGACTTGATGATGTGCCAAGTTTACAGTGAGTATATGTGTTTTGCAACAGACCATGCCTTGTCTATTTTTCTATCGTCAATGCTTACAAATGTTATGTTCTTCCTGCAGATTTGATCCCAGATTACTATTGCATGGTCAGCAATACATGGAGATCTACAAGCCTTTTCCGTCCAGTTGCTGTGTGAGATTTTACTTCCTATATGAATTTTTCAAAGCATTTTACATTTTTAAATGGTTACAAATAGTAGTTAACTGTCTGAAACCTGTGTTATCACACCGATCAATCTATGTGCATTTACTTCCATAATTACTAATTGTCTCTGATTGTTTATCATATCCTGTGTATAACATTCTGTTCTTTATGTTTTGAATATTAAGATTCTTACCCCTATCTCATCTTCTCAATTTTACGGCCTGTTTGGGTAATGGAGTTAAGTTAAGATAACTGGAGTTTTTTAAAAATAAATAAATAAAAAATAACGGGAGTTTTATAAAGTTATCTAACCTGAACACTCCAAAAACCTAACTATGCCCCATTTGCCTTTCATTTTGGAGTTTAGAAAACTCCAGTTATCTAGACTCCAGTGATTAGATAACCGAGTTTTACAAGTTTTTTAAACTCCAAAAAGTATGAAAACAACACCTATTTTGGAGTTTAGATACACCGCAGCAAAATTTTTGACTTTAGATAACTCTAAAGCCAAACAACTAAGCAAAGTGCAGTTTTAAGTGGAGGTAGGGCCTTGCAAATTAGAGTTTGCAATGCATCTTTCTCCAATTTAAAATAAACTCCTAGTTTCTAATTCCATACTGAAACAGGGTCTTAACTGTTGGGCAATGTGTAAAAAAGGACCAAATTGAAAATTGATCAGCTATCCTTAAATATACATTATTAATATTGCAAAAAATTTAATTGTGCACTATACACATCTATGTTCAGTGTTTGTTTCTGGAATAAACTTGATTATAGAGGGCCCACACCTGAAGCACTGGCAGATAACAAAGCGCCATGCCTTTTACGAATCAAGTGGTCCCAAAACCCATTTATATTGGTGAAAGAAGGGTTCCTAAGCTTTGGTGCGTAAAATCCAATATCTCCTATGCTCTCTTTCATTTGGATCAATGGCGGTTAAGCCTAAGACAAGTTGCAAATCATTACCAGCTACCAAGCTAGTCCATGATCAAAGCTAGCATGCTTCCATGATTCGAAGTGCACCATCTTCAACTTTGAAATTGATGTACTTGATAGTAGGTTAATAATGATTCAAGTTGTTGAAACCAGTTTTCTCCAACGATCCTCTGTGAACCTTATCAAGTCATCTTTTGTTATATTTCTTGAAAATACCTTAGAGGGGGGTTGAATAAGGTAATTATAATATCCTATGACAAATTTAAAATTTAAATACTATTTCTAAAGTGATTATTGAGTTTCTACGGAAAATATTTAAAACAAATTTTAAACAAGAAACTTAATAGGATAATCAACACAAACACAGAAAAGTAAAAAAGTAAGAACAATGCAAACACAACGATATGTCGATTAGGATTCACCATGCTTCTGTGGCTAGTTCCCGTCTGTGACACCTTCTCAGGATTTCTGCACTATGGTTGTGAAGAACATGAATTCTTCTTCACTGGGATGTGAAGAACAACAATCCCTCTTCACAAAAATCACACTCTTAAACTTGTGATTCCTTAGCAAACAAGTCTTCCTCTCTAGCCCGTGATTCTTTAGAAAATCCGCACTTTCCTTTCTAATCCACGTTTCTCCAGGAAGATCTCTTTTTCCACTCCGAACTCACACAATTCAAGCAATGAGAGGCACCCCTCTCGTGGGTTGAGAAGCATCCCTTCTTGTGGGTTGAGAAACTCTCTTGTGGGTTGAAGAATATCGAACATTCTTCGGAGATTTACAATTATTTTACAAATGACAAATTCACTCCCTCTTAATCATATGATCTCAATAGATTATAACCGGTGTGGCACAAGGATTGATTTGAGAGATTATATCAGGTTTTGGCTCTGAGAAAATGGAAAAGATTTGGCAAGTGAACGCTTAAAAAGAACCAGAAGATTTCTCAATAAATTTGCAATGAATTGTCTTCTTTCTTTGAGAAAAATGTTTGATCCCATAGGATATTTATAGGAATTAAATGGGAAGTTATTCTAATTTCTAACTCCCAATAGCTGCCATAAAACAGTTAATGACCGTTGGAGACGGTTAGAATTGAAAACTCCGTAAAAATCCATTCGATTCAAAATTCAAATCAAGTTTAACTTCCAGAGAGAAATTCCGTCTAAAGACGTCAGTGGAGCTGTCTCTGAGAAATGTATAGAAAAGTGAATTTATGAAGATTGTACAGAAGATGTCTGTACAGACGTCTGCTGTTCAAAACTTAATGGTACATACTTCTTCCACATACGTCTGTTTTCTGGCGTGATTGAAATATCAATTTTGAACATAGACAGATTTGAATTTCAACGGATATGATAAACATCTCTAAAAAAGAGGGAGACGTCTAGAGTATAGAGAACATGTTGGAATGAGATTTCTAACAGTATGAGATCAACACTAGACACATGTACAACACTTATATCTCCTATCTTCATCTTGGTTCTTCTTTGATCTTCATTTCCTTAAATTGTTACGTTGAGACGTTATTGAATCTTGATTAGACTTGCATCACATTATCGTTTGTTTCAAGTTGCTATGTCATATCACCATTTTGAGTGCGTATCGTAGTGTAAGCAATCTTACTTAATGTTTGACATATCGTGCATGTTGTACTCAATGCAAAGACTTGTAAACGTTATTAGTAACTTATGAATTCGTTTAAATAAAGTTTTGAAGTAAATGATCGAAACTGAGGTTCATGTGATACGGATGTCAACATTTCTGACTCGGTTCTGCACATATTTGTTAATATCTTACGATATACGATATGTATCTTACGATACGATATGAGAGGTTTTTGATACATATCGACCCTCTGTATTAGAAAATATATTGTATCTTACAATATATGATGCATATCGTACGATATGATACGTTCTGATACGATATGAACGATACAATATTTAAAGGCCCCATTCGTTATTGGGTCATGCCTAGATTTCCCAGGTTGGGTTTAAAGACCTTAAAAATATAAAATATATCATCTTTAAAGTCCTAACTAATTTGAGCCGCAAAATACAAGACTTTTAGAAACTTTCATCCCGTCATGTGTATTCACAAAGAAGAAATATGTTAAAAGTTAGAATAATTAAGATTCAATGCCTTACTTTATATTAAATAGAACTTGCAACTGGAAATAAAGCAGAAGAAAAGAGAATACAAGAGGCATATTATCCGATTTTTTTATCGGATAAGGAATTCAATAAAGGATTACAGAGAAAGGTCCTTGCTTACCGAAAGGCTCTTCTTGGATGGATGTTCATGAATACTTTGAAGTTGACGAAGGACCAAGCAGTATGAAAAGGATAAATGAGATATAATGATATTGTATTTACCAGTTAATTTTGTTAAAATTTTTTAAATTCTTAATATTTCAAAACCAATTTTTGATAAGGCCTCAAAATTTTAAATGCTATTTCAAAAAAAACTTGTAATGAGAAAGAAAAGAAGATAGTGGAAGTGAAGGAAGAAGAGGAGTTCGTAAAATACAAAAGCGAAGATGAGAAAGATGAGAACATCCTCATCGACGATGATGATAGGCGATGAAATGAATTGGTAGGACATTATTGATTGATTAGTAGTTTTGTTTTGTTATTTTTTTTTTTGAAAGTTTTTAGTTTATTATGTGTGAACTTAGTTAGAAAATGTTGCTACTTGTGAATCTTATGCCTATGTCATGTGGATTACACTTTTCAACTACAGTACCATTTTGCTTAGTTATTTAATTAATTCATGAGTTATGATTGTTCAAATGACTTGTGTTGTTTCACGCATTTTTTTGTTTAAACTTTACATATATTGTGTCGGCTGCGTGACTGGAGATATACTACTTTTTATAATTCTTTTAATATATCGTTCCATGTTACTAATTTAATCATATAATTGTAAAAAATATAGTTATATGCTTACTTGTTTAGTTATTATACACGTAATTATCATATCTTACAATATACGATGCGATACACGATATGATACAGAAGCAAAAACGATATACGATTCATATCATGATTTGACGACTTTGGTTCTGCATGCCTACTTCAGAATTGTTCTACCATGTCCATGGGTAGCATTTGAATTAAAATCTGTGACAAGGCAACAAGATAATATGACCATTGGCAGCAATTTGCAAGGCCTTTGCTTTATTTTTAGTTTTTCTTTTCAGTTTTCTATCTAAATCAAACATTTCTTGTAGTCCCTCTATAAATTTTTAGTTTACACAGCATAAACAGGAAGAAGAAACTCCTTGCTATAGTCAACAAAGGAAACCATTCCATTCATCTCATCACATTACTCAATTTCTCCACCTCCACACCCTGTTCAATAATTATTTCACTTTGTCGGATGTAATAAAATACAAAGCTCATCTTGTTGTTGCCTTGATTCAGATTCAAAATAAAGTTGTCATCGCAGGCTTGCATGACAAAGGTACGTTCCTTAATGATGCCAAATTTGCAAAAGTTTTTTGCCACATACCTTCTCTCCTCTTTCCACTTATTTTCTAAAATTGCTTTTGTCATTTGACATGTAACATCTGCTTCTTTCTCAAGCAACAAGGAAAAAAAATTCAGACACTTTTCTCAATTTAACAGATTTTGGTATTTGTTTAGTTCAATTTTTGACAGTTTCAGATGATGCTGAATAACTAAGAGAGTAAGAACGACATACATCACATCCCCGACAAGAATTGTTAATGAATCATCTCATACATGATTTTTGGCTTCTTTGAAGTTTGAGAAATCCTTAAAGCATGAACTTTGGTTCCGCAGGCAAGGCTACTATTGTTGAGCTTGAAACTACCAGTTATAACAAGGATTCTGGTGAAGCTTTGTGTATGAACCGGTCAGCATCACTATCTTGTTTGTCTATTGTATTGAACGGATATACTGTATAGAACTTTATGGAGTATTTATTTTTGTAGGGGCACTATATACTTGCGTGGTAGCGGTGGTTTCTCAAAATCTTCACTGCCGTATTCATATGCAAACTACCCAGCTAACCAGGTTTCTCGTGTTTCTATTCCAAACTTGAAGCCTTCTGTGGTATATGAGGATCGCACACAATTCTCTCAGGTATGCTATTTATCTTTAAAATATTTATATATATCTGTAAGTTAGATTACATCCAGTTTGTTGGATATTATATGTTGTCTTCACCATTATAATCTACGAACCATCGTATTATGGTCAAGTAGTCTTGTTTTGATGGAAAACAGATCGAGTTCGATGCACAAATCTATAAATGGTTGCTGCAAAGCCTAAACCGAAAGTAGTGAAAAATACAAGAATAAGAAGATATAAACATCGCTATTCTGATTCACCAGAAAATTATCCAACGCATACTTTTCTTTTAGTATTATGTTGAACTGTTTCATTCGAAAACACTAAACTTGGTGTTCCAAAGAACAATTACGACATGGATATACTCCCAGTACATATTATATTAAAAAATAACTTTATGATTTTTTTAATATCTATTTCACAACCAACAACCACAGCATCAACATATTCTCGTTGAACTAATGCAAAAGTAGTTGTTTAATTATTGAAATTCTCTAGTAATGATATCTAAGTTTTTGAAGATAGCTTTTGTTCAACGCATGTTAGCTTTTGTTCAATGCATCTGGTAGTTTGTTCCAGCTCAACGTTGACGCTGCCCCTCTCATACATCTGTGCGTACCTGGCAGGCCGCCATGTTCCCATTTCCGACTCATGTAAGATCACATTTAGCGTTTTTAGTCATCTCAGGTTTACCCAAAACTGGCTACATCCATGTGGCCTAAAAGAAATGGCGCAATGAATAATATGCAATAAAAATTTTGTATATGATTTACATCAATCTCTTACAATATGTATATACACAATAATACTTATTTATCGAACAATTTAAAAGATGAAAAGATAATTACACAATAATCTAATTGATAGCAATAAGCACATCGTGGGTTAATTAATTTGCTAAGCGTAAAAGGAAATATTTAATGCCAAGAATCTAATTGATTGCAATCATGGATTGGTAGTTTGCTAATCACCCCCTCTCAAGTTGGTGCGTGGAAATTAAGATGCCAAACTTGGATTAGGAAAAACAAATTGATTTTTACCAAGAGCTTTCATAGAAGGATTAGCTAGTTGATGAGAACTAGCAATTTTAAAAGGTCGATGCAAACCACTGTGCTATTTTTCACGGACAACATGACAATCCATCTATAGGTGTTTTGTTATTTTTTAAAAGACGAGATTTGCAGTGATGTGAGTGGTCGCTTGATTATCATAATATATTAAATTTGAAGAATTTAGATGTAGACCAAGATAAAAAATAAGATAAACAGGTGACTTTGCAAGTGATGGTGTCCATACTTGATACCCCTCCTTTGTAGAAGAGTGGGAAACAATAGTTTGCGCGTTGGTTCTCCAAGAATAATGCTAGAGCCTAAGAATACATGCTAACCAGACGTAGAACATCAAGTCATTGGACAACTTGCCCATTTTGATTCAAAATAAACACATTATAGGAATTGAGGATGACGATAAAAGAATTCTTTATTAATCTCTATATACTTTGTTCTTTCAAGCATTTTTTCATGGAAAACTTGACGATCAATCTCTATGTGTGCCTTGTTTTTCATGAAAGATGATATTTGTGGTGATGTGAGTGGCCGCTTGATTATCACAATACAATAAAATGAGAGAATTTTGAAGGAGATCGAAATCATAAAGTAAATAAGATTAAAAAGTTACTGGCCATAGCTCGAGCTTTTGCAGAGTAGCATTGAACAATGGTTTTCCTTCTGGTTTTCTAAAAAAATAAGGCTACAACCTAAGATTATGCACAATTAGACGTAGGTAGATGACATGTCCTAATCCGAATCACAGTAAGCATAATATAAGAGTTGATTAAGCTAAAAGAATTCCTTAACCAACTACAACATTAAGATATCAAAGAAAACGAAAGACAATATCAATCCAAATCACAGTAAGCACGAAGTATCGGAGTTGATTAAGATAAAAGAATTCCTTGACCAACTATAACATTCAGATATCAAAGCAAAATGTCAATGTTCTAAATTCGGATGCCGGTGTCATGTCGGCCAGAACATTTTGATGTCGGTTATCACATATTATGAAATGTCGGGTGGTTTTATCATATATCGTGTTCTACAATTTTGTAATATAAACGTCATTTATATAACTTACTATTTGAAAAAATATCAACTTTTCAGATTTTTAGTATTATTAAATTTATATCTTTTTTAATAGTTTAGTGATAGAGCGGTCGTTTATTAAACGAACGGTCGTACTCGTAGGCAATGACGATATCTTTTGTTCAGTTTTGCAATGGATCGGGTTAATTACTTAATGTACAAAACCCAAAACCCAAAAGAAAATTACCTAATTTTTTCCACGTATCGGTAAATGTCGGGTAAAACGCCGACATGTCGGCCGATATCACGACATGTCGGGCGACATTTATAAAATATCGGTAACTGAAATGATTTTGCATATCTGTGTCGTTTTCTTTCCAAAATCGACATGTTGTCGACATTTCGGTGATATCGGCTGACATTTAGAACACTGAACGTTAAGGTGAGGCTTGCGAGATTGATGCATAAAATGAATAAGATTGTTAACTTTGTAGGCGATGTCAGGATAAGCAAATGGTAAGTGTCACGCCCCATGTCCACATATAAATACAATCACAAATGCATGACATGCCGCGATCTTAACAAATGAGACCACAAGACCCAACTAACGAAGATCTCAATAAAAAAAACCATCTCCACAAAAACATAAATAGTGGATTTAAAATTCCAGATTATCTAAACAACTTCAAGTCATAGAGTAGACTTATTACAATAACACTTAAATAACATATCTTATTCGAATAAAGTTTATCCTGCTCATTTGCTAGAAAGACAACTGAATTAATTATTCGTAGTCAGATTGCAAAGTTCTACATGTTGTCAATGTGAAGTGCATTCCAGCCTTTACTAATTCTTCTTCAGAAAGTTATCCTGCATTGGGATTAGCAGCCATAGACAAAAATGGGTGAGCTATAACGCTCAGTAAAGAAATAGATACATGTCAAATACATTTACAATAAATTAGAAAACAATCAATGTATGAAACAATCAATTATACTAGCAATGGTAATATTAGTTTGCACATAAATATTGTATAAAAATACAATACTTGAGAAAATATAATATTTGTGCACGGAAAAACCAGCAGGTTACGACTAAGTATGGTCAACACTTCTGCCTCGATTGACATAAGAAAAACGCCACTATAAATAGCCCGTTGTAGGGAGAACCGCATGCTATGACCCACGGCGAGATTGTCTTACAGCGTGCGCTAGAATCCCATTGGGACTACACTACTAGCATGCATGTAATCTACTTTATTTCTCAACTCATATCGGTATTAAGCTACGAGACATAAACGACAATTTTAATTTCCAAAGTAGAAATATATATTCTTTAAACATAGTCAGCCACATGATCAAGGCACAAATTATGATCAAAATCACTAAGTCGTATGCATCTCTGTACTATATGAAAAACATGCCGGTCTATCGAAATACATACAGTGATGACAATAAAAATATTATTTAAGTTGCGTATCAAGCATCGAATAAGAATACGTCATCAACTAACAAGCAATAACATGATGATTGTGAACTAGCTAAAAGAAAGGTACCCACTTACAGTTACCGATCAATCCAAATTGATTTGATAAACTCCAACTCACTCCTTAGTTCTTATTAGATGGCTCTAAGAAATAGATATAATATATAATTAATAAAATGTCTAAATATGTGTTGCATCTAAATACTAGTGAATACTATACAAACCAACAAAAGGACCTATAATTTTACACAATTATTTATAAGTCTTTGTGCACAGGTTTCTATTTTTCAAATAACATGTTTTATATGATTTTGGGGTTTTAAAAATTTTTACTGAAACTCAAAGGGCTGAAATGAATTTTCCAGTCCTAACAAATTCGCTGTATCAGCATGCAGCTATTTAAAGGGGGTTAAAATAAATGTTTTAGTGGCATGAGGATCTGATTAAAATATTACATTAAATAGATGTTGAGGGAAATATAAGCTAAAGGGTTTAAAACTGAACAGAATTAAAGAGGATTAAAGAGGAAAATTCTTTTGGCTTTTTTGAGAAAAGTAATATTCCATACAATTATATATAGAGAGTTATAAATCACCTCTCCTAACAAACATATAACAACTAATCAAACTGATAACTAAATATAATAACTAAAATATATTTCCATAACAATATTCATAACACTTCCCGCAAGCTGGAACGTAAATGTCAATCATGACAAGTTCAGACAGAAGACGAGCGAAAACCGGTCGAGAAAGAGTTTTGGTAAGAATATCTGCAAGTTGAGTTGCAGAGGAAGTATGCTGGAGTGCAACCATCTTATCTGTTACTTTGTCACGAATGAAGTGACAACCTATCTCGATATGTTTGGTCCGCTAATGAAAAACTGGATTCTCAGCAATGTGAATTGTGGCCTTGTTGTCACAGAAGAGTGTAGTCAGAAGAGAAGAAGGAACTCCAAAATCTGTCAAAAGAAAGGTAAGCCATACCAACTCAGCAACTGTATGCGCCATAAATCTATACTTAGCCTCTGCAGAAGAACTAGCAACTATATTTTGTTTCTTACTTTTCCATGTAACCAAGTTTTCTTCCAGGAAGACACAATAGCCACTCGTGGAACGCCGATTATCAACGGATCCAGCAAAGTCGGTATTCATAAAGGCTGTGAGCGACAACATAGATGGTTTGTAAAGAAAACCATGTCCTAGAGAATCTTTGATATATTTGAGAATATGTTCAACTGCCTTAAGGTGAGAGATCAAGCGATTCTGCATATATTGACTCACTGTGCTAACGACAAAGGCAATGTCTGACCGAGTGACGGTGAGGTAAATAAATTTCCTAACAAGACGTTGATATCATCCTGGGTCAGGTAGTGGAGGATCCGAGAGAGAGCTTAATCGAGATAGCTTTACTGAGGAATCCATAGGGGTGTTTACTGGTTTACATCCAAAATTCCCGTCTCAGATAAAAGATCAAGTGCATACTTGTGCTGAAAGAGTGCAATCTACCAGAATTCCGTGATACTTCAATTCGAAGAAAATATCTAAATGGCCCAAGGTCCTTGGTATGAAAGTGTGAAGTCAAATGTTCTTTCACCTTAGAGATACCAGCAGAATCATCTCCAGTGATGATAATATTATCAACATATACCAACACAATTACCCTTCCCTGAGGACGATAATGTGTAAAAAGAGACGTGTCGGCACGACTACTTTTGAAGCCAATATGTCGTAAAATCATGATAAATTTTTCATTCCAGTCACGTGGTGACCGCTTCAGTCCATATAACGATTTGTGTAGAAGACAAATCATAGACTTCCCCGGTCGCTCAAACCAGGAGGTTGCTGCATATAAATAGTCTCTGATAGATCGCCATTAAGAAAGACATTCTTCAGATCAAGCGGATGAAGATGCCATGTCTTAGATACAACCAAGGATTAAGAACACGAACCGATGGTAATTTGGCAACCGGTGAGAGTCTTAACATAATCTAAACCATACTGCTGAGTAAATCTTTTGGCTACCAATCGAGCTTTGAGACGGTCAATCATCCCATCTGGATTTTACTTGACAGTAAAGACCCATCGACAGCCAACAATCTTCTTATCTGAAGGCGGAGGTATCAATTTCCAAGTCTGATTAGAGCGCAGTGCGGCAATCTATCACATAGCTGCATGCCGACCTGGGTATTGAAATGCTTCCTAAATAGAGAAAAGAAAAGTGATGGCAGATAAGAAAGAAACAAACTGACGAGCAGATGGGGTCAGTATATGATAGGAAACAAAGTTAGAAATCGGATGTGCAGTAATATAAGAACGCTTACCCTTGCATAAGGCAATAAGAGAGATCTTCGGAACGCAGCAGTGAACAGTAGACTGTGTTATAGTACTTGCAGAAGAATCGTTAGAAGAAGAATCATTGGTAGGAAGTGGCTAGACAACTTTATTACGACAGTGGTACACTTGTGGATAGGGAACTACAGGCTGATCACTAGAGAGCACAGGTGGAACATATGAATCAAGCTCTGGAGAAGGTATGTGGAACCGGAATAATAGAAGTGGGTTCCTTTCCAGATGGTGGAATATAGGCTTGTTCTTTTAAGGTCACATCACATGAAATACAAAATTTGGATATGGTAGGGTCAAAGCAAACATACCACTTTTTGGGATCGAGAGTAATCTACAAAAACCATACGTATAGCTCTAGGATCAAGTTTGTCAATATGAGGACCGAGAACATAGGAATATCACATGCAACCAAACACCTTTGGAGGAATAGGAAAATGCTTGCCCTGTGAAAACAAAATAGAGAAATGAGACTGTTTGTCTAGGACCGAAGAAGACATGTGATTGATATAAAAGCAGGTAGCTAAAACTGCAAAATTCCACAATCGTTTAGGAACATGCATATATAAGAGAAGAGAATGAGCTATCTCAAGTAAATGTCGGCTTTTTCGTTCAGCAATCCCATTTTGCTGAGGAGTATAAGAAGACGAAGTTTGTGTTAGTTATATGTATGCCCTAGAGGCCATTACTGTACATGTGATGTATATTGTAGTGGATGCTTGGACATATATAGGAAGGACTTTCTTGCTCGACATGATAGTATGCTATCTGGCTGCTCTTTATCTTAACATGTACACTTATAGTCTCTCTATTACATGATAAAGTCCTTAGGATGAGTACTTGACTACCAGGATTATGATGCAGATCATACTAGTGGGGCAATGGTAGTCGGCAAGTACATCCTTCAAATGTTCCAGAGTAGACTAGCGTATACGCTTCTTGACCCATATGATGAGCGATAGATGATCCCATATCCATTGGTGTTTGACATCAGAAAAGGTATAGGGGTGCTCAGTGGAGACTGGTACACTGGACGGACTCGCCGAGAATTTCTAGATGGTATTATACATATCGTCAAATAGCAGTTCTCTGGGGACACTGGTACAGGTTAGTCTGTCGACCTGAGATCGTCATAGAGTCTTGTGTGATTCCCACCATGCTTTGATTTCTACCATACTACGAGAGATCGTGCAAAAAGGTGGTTTTTGGGTACAGTCCTGAGTCACATGGAGGCAATGAGTGATAGGAGGGGATTCGTCTCTCCGTATTGGGGGTTGATGTTGCACTATTCTCGATTGGCCATAACAGGCACGACCCGAAATTTGACACGTGACGGCCCTTAAACTATACAACGTCTACAGGCATAACGCAATTTAAGTAAGCCGAAAACCCAGCAATCTAAACCATTGGGGCTTGTTGATGGGTGCAAATGGGGCTTGTGGATGGTAGCGGCGGCTGGGATTTTTTTAAAAATTCTGTTCAAAACTCTGATACCATAAACATAATTAAAGAGGAAAATTCTATTGGCTTTTTTGAGAAAAGTAATAGTCCATACAACTATATATAGAGAGTTATAGATCATCTCTCCTAACAAACATATAACAACTAATCAAACTGATAACTAAATATAATAACTAAAATATATTTCCATAAAAATATTCATAACAAAAACAAATATATCGAAACTCATGGGGGCTGAAATGAATTTTCCACTTCCAAAACCCATTGTTTTATTAATTAGATTATGGGTTGATATGAAACGGGTTGGGCTGGATTCGAGTCCAACCCGCAACCTAACAAACAATTGATTGGTTAAATGTTAAATGGATCGGGTGTGATAACTTAACCCGACCCGAACCTTACTCCCTTCTCCTATTTTCTCTTTCTTCATCTGTTTTGCCCCCAAAAACAGTCGAAGCCCTAACCTTAGCTATGGCTGATTCTATCCCTGCCACAATCGATCAAAATCGACTACGACGATGGCTACACCAATATCAACCTTCCTCTTTCACCCTTTTCCTCTACTTATGAAGCTGTAAATTTGAATAAGGGAAAGGAAGGGAAAGGCTCACCTAGACCGAAATCCAACGGATCTTCTTGTGAGGTTTTCAGAAGACGAGGTACGACCAGGTAAGTTCTTTTCTCTAAGTCTCGGATTTGTGAAGTCGAATACGACATTCTCCTTCTTTTTTGCCATATCTCAGTCGAAGTGATATAAACTTTCTTAGCAAATCGCCATGTAAGAAAGTATTATGGACGCCAAGTGGGTCTAAAGGCAAATTTTGTTTTGCGTCAATGGTAAGGTGCAAATGCTTCACGATAATAAATCCATTTAATTTATGTATAACATATGGAAAAAAAGGTGTCTTATATCTTTGAAAAGGTCAATTAGAGCGTCGCTTAATTATGAATACCCATAAAGAGCATGTTGGTTTCTTTCCTAGGAGAAGAGGAACAATAGACCGATTGTTGGTAAAAAGATCCATCCCACCCTTCATTTCTCGACACCAATGAAGAAATTTAACAACTTGAGAAAAACTTGTTAGTTTATCAGAGCAAATAAATTGAAGAAAAGTTCTTTGAGAAGTATAAATATAACAAAATTAGATATGGGATGTGAAGTATCTCGAACCAGTAGAGGAATTGCCTTGGAACAAGAGAGTCAATCCTTAAAATAAGAAGGAAATATATGAATTCGTTTAGATCTCATTTAGGATGATTTTAAGTAGAATTTGTTTCGATAGATGAGGGTGGAGGATCAATTGAAGGAGGGCTGGTTAATTATGATAAGTTTTCCATTGGTGGATTTAGACAAGAATGTATTTCGATGGACGACATTAAAGAGTTGATCGAAGAAGAGTTGGTTAATGATGTAGGATTTCCGTGGTAGGGGTTAGTCGGTAGAAAAATGGACGGATTGCAAGTGTTACCTATATCTTGAATCGGTTGTAGAAAAACATGTAGTGGGTGCCATTTGCATTGAATAACTAGGAAAAATATTTTCATGGAAACATCACGATGGGAATAGACTTTGCAACTATGGAGATCAAAGATTTTATATGCTTTTTGACCAAAAGGATAGCAAAAACAATCTCTAGAAGACGCACAATGGGCAAACTTGTGTAATTGACGTGTTTCGACCATAATACAATCATCCGAAAACATGCAAATGGTTATAAAAGGGAGATTTGTGTAAAATCATTTCAAAAGTGGTTTTTCTATTAAGAATGATAGTCAAATGCAATCAACCAAGAATTTAATTGCTAATTTAGCATGAAATCGAAGTCCTAACAATATTTAAAAAGTAACAGTGTTTTGTTCGATGATACCATTTTGTTGTGCAGTATGTACATAACTATTTTGATAAATAACGCCAAGAGGTTTGAGAAAATCTACAGTAGTTCAATTCACATCCATTATCAGTTTGAATTGTGGATAAGAAATTTATAGTGTTATAACCATAGTATAAGAATTTCAAATGTAAGAATGCATTTCAGATTTGCATAAGCTAGGCCCTATTAATGTTGTAAAAACGGATTCAAAGTGAGTTCGGTTGGCCGGCGAATGAAGAATATCCAGCTTATTCGGTGAATATTCGGCTATTCAAATTGTACGACCATCAATATTTTCATATAAATATTACATTATAAAAAATCCAAAAAAATATAAAGATATAGAAAACTAATATACCCGTGGCCTAATGGTAAGGCGTTCGAATTAAATCGGAAGATTGTGGGTTCATGTTTCGATTGAAAAAGAAAAATGAGAAGAGTGAAATAATAAGTGTGGATCACACTTATTTTTTATCTAAGTTGTGGATCTTACAATTGATTTTTTATTCGTGGGTTTTTTGTTTTGGGCCTAATGGGCCATTTCGGCCGAATATTCGCGTTATTCATTCGAATATACGATTTGCGTGGCAAATATTTGGTTTGACCGTATATTTGATCGAATATTTCAGTGTTTGTTCGTTTTTCCACCGAATCCGAATATCCGGCCGAATATTCCATTTTTTTCAATAATAGGCCCTATGTTGAATGAGAACAATTGTGCATAACGGTAAAGAAATATTGTGCAGCGGATAATGATGGCCTATGATATGGTCTTTATACATTAATATGCTTCAAATCAAATCAAGAATCATGTAAAATTTTACTTGATCGAAACAGTAAATAAATTTTGTTTGGCAAAAGGACTTACAGTGCAAATAGATTTGTTAGACATTCAAATTCGAGAATCTAACTCTTGAAATTTTGAACATGTGGAATAAGCAAGATGACCTCAATGCTAAATCCATAGGTCAAAAGAAAATTGTGCAGTTCTAAGAAGAAAATAAAGCCCATCTCTCTTTATCTGTTCCAATCATACACTTGGTCTGTAGCTCTTACTAAACACAAAAGCCATTAAAAAGGTTACCGAGCGGTGTATGGATTTTGTGAATTCACTAACAGAAAGTAAATTGATAATCCATAAGTGCAATCAATTAGATTTCCGACAATAACGATTTTCTTTTATTATTAACAAATAAATTAACCCATGACATGCTCATTGCAATCAATTAAACTATTGTGTAATTAATTTTTCCTTGTAAATTGCTTAGTAAACAGGCATTGATGTATAAAAAATTATTATAAAAAACAAATATAAATGAACTTGACCCTATTCTAACCGCGTCCACCCTATCCGTAGATTTCTATCTCCTAATTTAGTTGACTTCCCCTATTAATATCTCTCTAAACTCTTGAACCGAAGTAAGTTACCTAGTTCATTGCATCTCATTTTAAAGTTAATTATGTAGCCATTCAAATTTTAAACGTATGGTGACAAGTTGTGAACCCTAATTTAATAAACGAGAAGTGAAGTTATAGAAATTTTGAATTTCGCGGAAGCAAAAATAAGAGATATAGAAGATAATGATTGTGGCGGAGAGAAGAACTTCCTTTCCAAAGTCTTATTTATTCTCTTAATTAGGTTAGATTTCTAAAAGTTACAAACTTCAATAATTTCAAAAACCTAATTTACAATGAGACTATTTAGCCTTTAACATTATCCTAATCCATACAAAACTAGTTTACAAAGATATAAAAATTAAACTATTTTCTAATTCTCATAATACCTAATTTGAAAATAATCCAATCCTACTCTTTATTAGAGAAGTTGTTTCAATTAAGCTAGGATTATGTGTTATGAGTTATTAAATCATGGTTTCAATACAACTCTTATATGACTGAAAGTATTGGATTAAGGCTCCTTTGATTTGGAAGAGCGCAACCCTTGCAAGCTCAGAACCGTGATAAAAGAAACGACTCTGCCCGCGAACATCATTGTTCGGGTTAATTATTGTCTTTCTTGCCAACTTTGTATGATACATACTCTCGACCTATCTTGTGGCATCTCTTTTTAAGAGTCTTCTTAAGCACATCCTTCTTCACAATGATTAATTCGTTGATAGAAGGTTACAATGCTTTTTTGTCTGAATTTATATTTGTAGTTTTTCTTGCATGTTTATGTTACAATTCATAAGCAACTTAAAATCTACCAACAAATATTATTGGCTTGACATTGTTTCCTTCTTATTTTTCATCTTAGAATTTTAACATGTATGAATACAGAAGCATCACTTTTCATATGATAGGTAACTGATTGATTGTTTCACGTCTTGATTCATCTTCCGCGAAACCTTGACGCCGACGTTCTCAATGTCGCGATCTTGCCTTAGTACTCTGACTGCCACTTTCACGCCTCCATGCCCATTGCCTACTTTCATGTGCCATGCATCGAGGCGTCGATATATGTTTGCTCAATTTTTTGTATCCACTACATCTACCGTATTTATTGCAAATCCATACGTAGACAAATTAATGTCTCCACCTTACTGGGTTGCAGCGAATGTCTCCCAGCAAAACTAACTTGCTCATGAATTCTACTTTTTTTATTTTCTTTTCTAAACCGTTTTCGGTATTCGAGATTTTTCCTTCCGTGTCTAGCTTTTTGATGGAGTTACAATGTCCAACTTGGACAATGGAAAAGGAAAGCTGTAGAAGGATTCTTGACAAGTCCTCCGCCATAGAACTGACCGTTGCTTCGATGCTTGCTATCTGTGTAGCTATTTCTCCACTGTCGATCATCATTTTTGATGTTTCTGGAGAGTTATCAACTTCAATATTTGTGTGAAATCTTCGATACTCATTGATTTGGACCATGCAATATACGACTCTTTCTTATGGTAGGAGTCAACACCGCTTTGATACCAATTTGAACCCAAATCTATAAAGACCGATTGAGAACCCTAATCAAATAAACATGATGTGGGGTTGTGAAAGTTTTGAAATCCATGAAAACAAAAATAGATGTAGGAAAAAAAGATTTTGGCGGATAAAATAACTCTCTCTAAAAGACTTCAATTTTTTCTCTCAACCATGTTGGAGTACTAAATATTATAAATTTTAGAAACTTCAAAAGCTTCACTCAGAATAAGATATTAATCTTATTTTATAGTCTTAATATTATCCAAATTTACAGAGATGAAGCCATGAATATTTTTTATAGAGAGGATGAATATTAAACTGGTTTTTTTATTTATATATAAAAAGAATCTTATAAGAACGACAACATCTTTCGATAAGAACGAGAACATCTTTCGACGGTCTATAAGGGTGATGATAAAAATGATGGTTCGAGATTTGATTAATATTTATTAACGAAGAAGTCTAACAGAGTTATACATTTTTAACTTAATATTAAATATTAAGATTATAAAATATAGATTTTCTTATACATGTCAAACGTAGAAAATGAGAACGGACTAAATAAAATACAACCCAATGATAAAACAAAACGCATGTGACGCAAGTTATTTTCTTTTGAATGAAATAAAAATAAGTCAGCACTTTGTTGTTTTTTTTGTATCACAAATCAATATAAATTTGATTTCTTATAATTTTTCCTAATATTATGATGTAAATTTTGATTTAAATGAAAGCTGGATTAATTGGAAATTAAATGGATTGGATTATATATTTTTAGTACTAGAAAACATAATTAAATAGTCCTTAAATCTTGGAAATTAATTAGGTGCAGGAGTGGATTCAATTTTAAAAAGCTTGTATCCTAAAATTTCAAAATAATTACTAATTTTGCTACTTAAATTAAAGGAGAATTTCTGCGAGGGGAAAATTTAGGGAAATTTTCGGAAACCGGGGGACAACCGTCCCTGTGCGTTTTCCATCTCTGTCGCTGTAAATTCATATAAGACTAGATTACAAAGATATAGAAATTAACTACTTTCTAATTCTCATATTGACTAATTTAGATACAACCTAAACCTATTCCTTATTGGAATGGTTGTTTCAACTCAACTTCTAATTAAACTACGATTATATGTCTGGTTTACTAATTCATGATTTTAATACTTATCAAAATGGAAGTACATATGAAGATCCATCCGATCAAGGCTCTTTTAATTTGGAAGAACACGGTCCTTGCAAGCTCAGAACCGCAATAAAAAGGACTCGGGCTTAATGATTGTTTTTTCTGCCGACTCGGTTGGATACATTCTCTCATCTTCTCTTGTGGTATCTACTCTTAAGAGCCTTCTTAAATTCCTCCACTATAATTAAATCATATTGATAGAAGGTTCTAATACTTATTTTTGGAGTTTCTCTTGCATGTTGATCTCAGAGGCAATTTGAATTCTACTCACAAAATTATTGGCTTCTTAGCACGCCATTTCTACTTTTTTCTTCTTAGTATTTTGACATGAACGAAGACGGTCTTTTCCTTCCGCTGATTGGAGACAAATAAATGAGCATCTCTTTTTAATATGATGGGCAACCAATCGACTGATTTACGTCTTGATTCATCTTTCGTCTTGACGTATGCGTTCTTTGCGATCTTGTCATGCATCATGACTGTCACGTTCACGCCTCCAAGCCTTATGCTTCTTTACATGGGTTTCTTAACATTGTTGATTTTTCCTTGGTATTTTGACATGCGCTAAAACATATCTTTTCCTTCCATTGGTTAGTGGACATAAAAAACAAGCATTACTTTTTAATATGGTGGGCAACCAATCGACTGATTTACATCTTGATTCATCTTTCGTAAAACATGGATGCGTATGTTCTCTACATCGCGATCTTGCCCTAATATAGTTACTGCAACTTTCATGGCTCCAAGCTTTATGCTTGCTTCCACGTGCATCAAGGCACCAATATACTTTTCTATAATCTTTATTGCAGCCACCACATCTACCGTATTTATCACAAATCCATACATAAGAAAAGTAATATTTGCCTCCACCTTAATGAGTGTACTGAATTTCTTCCTGCAAAAGATGACTTGCTCATGGATTCTTCTTCTTTGTCTGCTTTCTTTAAACCACTCTTAGTACTCTGGATTTTCTCTCCCACGTGTATTACTTTGGATGGAGTTGTGGTGTCCAACTTGGATGATGAAAAAGATTTGTTGAAGGATCTCTTGCAATGTCTCCGTCATGGACTCGACTGCCCCTTTGATTCTTACTGAGTAGCTATATCTCTTCCGTCGACCATCTTTCGCTATGTTGTTGTCACGACCCGCAGGGTACGGAACGTGACTGGCACTTAAGTTTACGAAACGTCTAAAGGCGTCCGTAAAATAAGTAAGCCAAAGCCCAGAAAACAAAACCCAGTAAGCAAAGAGTGAAGAAAACCCAATCATTTGAAAGCAAGTTTATCAAATAAGTCATGAAAAACACTTTTAAAAACAATACCAATTTTTCCCGAAAATTTCGGCAGAGTCTCCTTTGTAAATACTGGCCCCCAAAAATGGGTACAACAAAATATATACATGAATCCAACAAAATAGGGCATCCCCAAGCGGGAGCTAGCTCTTCGCCATAAGGCGGTCACAAATCCCACGCAATGTAAATGACAACAAGCATAATAAAGCATAAGGAAGCATGAAAAAGTAGCATGTCGGCTCAAGTGAGCTCGACCCCAAAATACAGCATAAAATCCACAAACCTCACAGTCTCATCTCTAGGTCAATATACAATAATCTGGTAGAAACAGTAGATGGAGTACACTAGATACAAGAATATACAAGGTGGTACAAAATAATAACATAACCCACCTATGAGCAAATCTCGGGCCCAAGCAAAACAGGCAAAAGAACAAGTGCGCCCGCCGCTACTGAACCGACGGAGCGGACCTGCAAAAGACTGTGGCACAACGGGGGTGAGTTGCCAACTCGTGAGTAATAAATAACATCTGCAAAGGCTATCGTATGCATGCACACAAGCATCCTAGCATCTAAAATACAGGTATGACTGGATGCACTAGCAGGTGTGTATACAATATCAGTGTGCCAATATGTATGCAACATGAAAATCTGAGGTCTCAATAGGTATATATATAAAAATATCTTATCTCCTTTTGTTTTTGAAACTCTTTTTAGAATGCCAGCAAATGTCAATGAATCGACGAAAATCGGTGTCCAGCAACGACACCCCAAAAGCTGTCTCAAATCTCATAATGTATCTCTGGCCTCAGCCGTCCGGCTGACCCATCTCAAATATCAATATCTCATCATCTAGCGGCCACGGTCGGTATCCTCTGGATATCCGCCGTCCCAAACAGTCACCGGTAGGTAATCCGTCCCCTGCCAGGCTCAACGTCATCACCACATTCCTCTTGCCCCGGGGTACCTTACCGGGCCCACCATGTACCCGTGCCGGTTCCTCCACTCCTCGACACGGATTTCCAAAGCCACAGCAAACTCATGGTGGACGACACTTACATCACTAGAAAACCGCAATTTACATGTTTTAAAATATCATAAGTTTGGAAATTTTGCGGCTTTCCCCCGAAATCCAGCAATATCATAAAATCTCAAGAAATCCTCATAAGTGCATATATCAATGCTAATGAATGCGTATGATATCAATAATCAAGTTGCGAGGTGTGATTAACGTATTAAACATGAACAATGAATATGATGAAGTACATGCACATGAATAGCAATCCTAGGGTTTCATTTTAAGGAAAAACACAATTTAAGTATCAATTAGTAAAAGGTTTAAATTAAAGGTTATCTAGTGTGGTGGCATAGCAATTACCAGGGTGTGTGTGTAACATGAATAGTGCTCGTGCTGCATATAAAACCTGGTAATGGTGCATGTGTCCTACAATTGAGTTTGCATATATGGTATAACCTATTGATCTAATTGCAGCAATTATCATGCCAGTATTATTATTCTAATGTCACAAGTGATTATCCAATTTACTATTTTCCAGTTAACTAAATCTATCGGGCGACTTGCGCCATCCAGACGATCGTCCCCCGTAGATGTTAAATCTACTCACTGGAATCCCAGGCTAGCTGTGTCCAATCACCGCCTTTCCCTTTCGCGCCGCGTCTGACGTCTCCGCGACCGAACCTGGAATTTACATCAATACCAGACATAAGGTTACACATCAAGAACGACGCAAAACCCCAACGAAACTACTAAAGTTCGCTAGCTAGGTACAACGTGCACAAAGTGCGCGGAACACACGCGAAAATCGCAAAAACTGCCAAAAAACGCCGATTTGGGTCGCCCGGCGAAACTAAAACCCAACTACCCAAAAATCCGCACACACGCATCCTAAACGTCATAGGATAAGCCAACACAATCATCAAGATGTCGAAAATAATCCATCACATAATTTTTAATAAAAAACCTAGTAAGCTAGAAATTGCAATTTGATGCAAACATCGACAATATAGCGACAAAGTCAACACCACCCAACACCAACATTCCAAACTAACCAAAAAGTTAGCCAATACACCAATTTTAAACCATTAACTATGCTTAAAAACCTAATTTCCATAAACAAAACCTTCTCTTGATTTTTGTAATTAGCAAACATAAACCAAACTATATATGAAAAACCTTAATTTAACACTAGAATTAACACTAAACAACTAGATTAAAGAATTCTAACCATAACAACATAAAAGAGAAGAATTTATACCTCAAATTTTAGATCTAGCAAGAAGAATTTTGCTTCAAAAGATGCCATTTTTCTCCTTAATTTAAACTAATAGGGGTGTGAGAAGAGGTAGAATAAGGATTTGGGTTGAATTTGTGAAGGATTTGTGGATTTTTCTTGGATTTTGATGGAATTTAGAGGCAAATGAGAAGGAGAATTTTGGGGAAAGAAAAAAAAAGATGGCTGCTGCAGGATTCGAGCATGGAGGCAAGGAGTGGGGAGAATGGTGAATGGTTGTGGAATTGCTCAAGTCAAAGCAACCATTCCTAAGTACAAATTACAAATTAATATATTTTAAACAACAAAAAGGCTTCCATACAAGAGATGGAGACAAAAATGAGAGAGGAAAAATTCATGCTGCTGAATTTGGGATGGGGCCGGCCAAACAAAGAGGGGTGAGGTTGAGAGTGATTGCACAAAAAAATTTCTATGCAAAAAGAACCCTCAAGATATAAAAATTGCAAGTTTTAGCTTAAAATTCAATAAATTCGTTTCCTATCATAAAAATTAGTAAAAATTCAAAATAAAATACTAAAAATTTATGTTACCACTATATTTTAATTATCATAATTTTAAAGATTAAAATTAGCCCGGAAAAATTTGTATTTATCGCTTATTTAATGTATTTTCTTACCGGCTTAAAATAATATTAAAAAATTGAAAAATAGGGAATTTTTTTTTAAATGACCAAAATTTCATAATTAACTCATTAGCTACTAAAAACAAACAATTACCTATCCATTTTAGGTATAATTAGCCCTAAACTGCAAAATAACAAGAAAGACGGTTTTCGGAAAAATACCGAATTTTCACCGAATTTCAGGAAAACACCAAAACGACTTTTCAAGACGCTACAATCTTCCCCCCTTAAAGGAATTCGGTCCCCGAATTTAAAAATATAGCTACGCGTACCTTCAAAGAGATGGGGATATTTCTTCCTCATCTCGTCCTCGGTCTCCCAGGTAACCTCCTCGCTGCTCGGGCTACGCCAAAGGACCTTGACGGTTGGTATAATCTTCGACCTCAACTTCTTCACCTGCCGATCCAGGATGGCCACCGGCTGCTCTGCAAAAGAAAGGTCGCGCTCTAGCTGGACTGTCGGGTGCTGAATCGCACGCGAAGGGTCGTGAAGGTACTTGCGGAGCATCGAAACATGGAAGACGGGGTGAACATCGGGAAAGCTGGGAGGAAGAGCCAAACGATATGCAACAGCGCCAACCCGCTCGAGGATCTCGAAGGGACCTACGAATCTAGGGCTAAGCTTCCCCTTTCGCCCAAAACGCATCACGCCCTTCATCGGGGAGACTTTCAGAAAAACATGGTCGCCAACTGTGAACTCTAATCTGCGACGGCGCCTGTCTGCATAGGATTTCTGCCTGCTCTGAGCCGCTTTCATCCAGTCTCGGATCAACTGTATCTTCGCTGTCGTCTCCTCAACAAGCTGCGGCCCCAAAATGCTGCTCTCGCTGAGCTCTGTCCAACAAACGGGCGATCTGCATCTCCTCCCATACAATGCCTCGAAAGGTGCCATCTGAATAGTATTCTGAAAGCTGTTGTTGTAGGAGAACTCCACTAGAGGTAAATGATGATCCCAGCTACCACCAAAGTCTAAAACGCACGCTCTGAGCATGTCCTCGAGAGTCTGAATGGTCCGCTCTGACTGTCCGTCGGTCTGCGGATGAAACGCTGTGCTGAAGCTCAAACGAGTGCCCAAAGCCTCCTGAAGTCTCTGCCAAAGTCGGCTGGTGAACTGAGTGCCTCGATCTGACACGATACAAGTCGGTACGCCATGTAGTCGCACGATCTCGTCAATATAGAGCTGAGCATACTGAGCGAAGCTGAAAGTCATCTTCACTGGCAGGAAGTGAGCCGCTTTCGTCAATCTGTCCACGATCACCCAGATGGAGTCGTACCCTCGACTGGTCCTGGGTAGACCCACAACGAAGTCCATCGAAATCTGCTCCCATTTCCACTCTGGAATGGGTAACGGCTGTAGCTCTCCTGCGGGCCTCTGGTGCTCGGCCTTGACTTGCTGACAAGTCAGGCATCTCGAAACGAACTCCGCAATGTCCCTCTTCATCCCGTCCCACCAGTAGGTCTCTCTCATATCATGGTACATCTTGGTGGAACCGGGGTGGACACTATACACTGATCGGTGTGCCTCCTCGAGAATGTCGCGCCGTAATCCATCAGCATCTGGTACGCACAGTCTAGATCCATATCGTAAAATCCCCTGATCGTCAACCATGAACTCGGAAAATCTGCCCTGTCTCATCTGTGCCATGATCTCTGAGCAACGGTCGTCACTACGCTGTGCCTCATATATACGGTCAAGCAACTGTGGGCGTGCACGAACATGCGCGAGCTGTCCCCCTGTCTGAGTGAACTCGAACTCAACTCGGCTGTCGCATAACGTCTGCCAATCTGCTGACGACTGCCTCTGCATTGCGCGCAAAAAGGATAGACTATCCCCGGGCCTCCTACTCAACGCATCTGCCACCACATTCGCCTTGCCGGGGTGATATAAGATCTCGCAGTCGTAGTCTTTCACCAACTCCATCCAACGACGCTGTCTGAGGTTCAGGTCTCGCTGCTGAAATATGTACTTTAAGCTCTTATGATCGGTGAATATCTGACATGACTCGCCGTAAAGGTAATGTCGCCAAATCTTCAGTGCAAAGACCACTGCAGCCATCTCCAAATCATGAGTGGGGTAGTTCTGTTCATGCTTCTTCAACTGCCGAGAAGCATAAGCGATCACCCGGCCATGCTGCATCAAAACGCATCCTAATCCCACTCGCGAAGCATCACAGTAGACAACAAATCCGCCTGATCCCGAAGGTAGAGATAATACCGGTGCCGTAGTCAAACATGTCCGCAGCTGCTGAAAACTGCGCTCGCACTCCTCTGTCCAAACGAAAGGAACTCCCTTCCGGGTCAAACTGGTCAACGGTGCAGCTATACGGGAGAAGTCCTGAACAAAACGCCTGTAGTAGCCCGCCAAGCCTAGAAAACTACGGATCTCAGTCACCGATGTAGGTCGGGGCCACTGCTGAACAGCCTCAATCTTCTTCGGGTCCACACAAATGCCGTCTCTCGTAACCACGTGACCCAAGAATCCGACGCTGTCCAGCCAGAAAGCACACTTGGAGAACTTCGCGAACAGCTGATGCTCCCTCAGAGTCTGTAACGTAATCCGCAAGTGCTGCTCGTGCTCCTCTCTGCTCCGGGAGTACACCAAGATATCGTCGATAAACACGATGATGAACAAGTCAAGATACGGCCTGAATGTACGGTTCATCAAATCCATAAATGCTGCTGGGGCGTTGGTGAGTCCGAACGACATCACCAAAAACTCGTAGTGGCCATAGCGTGTACGGAAAGCTGTCCTCGGTATATCCTCCTGTCGAACTCGCAGCTGATGGTATCCTGATCGCAAGTCGATCCTCGAAAAATACCCCGCACCCTGAAGCTGGTCGAACAAATCATCAATGCGCGGCAACGGATATCTGTTCCGAACGGTAACTTTGTTCAGCTGGCGGTAGTCGATACACAAGCGCAAACTTCCATCCTTCTTCTTGACAAACAGGACCGGAGCACCCCACGGAGAAACACTCGGTCGAATAAGCCCCTTATCCAACAAATCCTGCAACTGATCCTTCAGCTCTCGAAGCTCTGCCGGGGCCATCCGATAAGGCGGTATAGAAATAGGCCCCGAACCGGGAATCAAATCAATGCAGAACTCAACATCGCGCTCAGGCGGTAGCCCAGGTAGCTCATCAGGGAAAACATCAGGAAACTCACAAACTACCGGGACCCGGTCCAACGGAACATCTGCAGCTCGAGTATCACAAATAGACGCTAAGAATCCCTGACATCCCTTCCGCAAGAGCTGACCAGCGCGAAGAGAAGAAATTAAGCTGGGAAGGGCGACACTGCGGTCTCCCTGAATAACAAGGACTGGCTCTCCCGGAAAGCTAAATCTGACTGCCTTCTCACGGCAGTCCACCGAAGCATAACAAGTGGCTAGCCAATCCATGCCCAGAAGCACATCAAAGTCCAACATATCGAGGAGTATCAAATCAACTGATGAATCCCTCTCCCCGATACGAACGGAACACAAACGAAATACAAACCGAGCGACAAACGACTCGCCTACCGGAGTAACAACAACAAGCGGCTGGTCTAACGACGACGACTCACGGCCCAACATCGGTGCAAAGTGTGTAGAGACGTACGAATGTGTGGAACCTGGGTCGAATAATACCCGTGCGTCGAAAGAACAAACTGGCAAGGTACCTGTCACGACGGCATTGGATGCCTGCGCATCCTGCGGTGTCAAAGCAAAAACTCGGGCCTGTCCTCCACCGATAGCGGGCTGACCTCGACCTCGGCCTCTGCCTCCTCGTCCTCTCTGAACAGGACCGCCACGTCCTCGGCCTCTCGGTGCACCTAACTGGCGTGGAGCATCGCCTGGGGTAGGAAGTAGGGCTCTCTGAGGAGGGGGTGGTGATGGTGGTAGGGTCACATGCGGAACTGTCGCTACTCCCTGTCGTCTCACCGGACAGTCTCTGACAATATGGTGCAAACTCCCGCACCCAAAACATCCTGGCGACTGCTGCTGCCCCTGGGGATAAGAACCATATAACTGTCCCCGCCCAAATCCTCTGCCAGGCCTATCTCTCGGAAAGAATCTGGCGCGCTGCCTCTGAGACGGTACATCGGTGCGCATCCTCTTCGGCCCAGAAACGGCCGAAGTCCGTGATATGCGTGCCTCCATCCGCAATGCCGTATCCATAGCCGCTGAATAAGTGTCGTAGTGCTGGGCGCCAATGGCAAGATATAGCTGGGCATCAAGTCCCTGTACGAACCTCTTCACCATCTTCTCCTCGGTATCCACCAAATACTGAGCATATCGGGATAACTGTGTAAACTGGATGTCATACTCAGACACCGTCATCCCAGGTGTCTTGACTAAGGCCTCGAAGCTACGAGCTCTGGCGTCACGAACGCTCTCTGGAAGGAAACGGGCTAGAAAGACCGCTGTAAACTCGACCCAAGTCATAGGCGGTAGATCTGCAGCTCGACCTCTCAAGACTGACTCCCACCATGTCTGCGCGAGACCCTCTAGCCGGAAACTGGCAAGCTCTACCCATCGATCATCCGAACATCTCAGCGAACGGCAGATCCTGGCTAAACTATCAAGGAACGTCTGTGGGTCCTCCGCTGCCTCGGTGCCGGTGAATACTGGAGGTCTCAGCCTCATGAAATCCTGTAGTGAAACCGGAATGGCCACGGTGGTGGTAGTAGGAGCAGGTATCATGGTCGTCTGTGATGTAGTAGGTACGTCATCCGGCCTCGGTGTACGACTGGCTGCAACTAGGGATCCTACCATCTGACGTAGCTCCTGCATGCCTCCCATCATCTGTCGCAACTCCTCCATACCGGTCTCGAGCCTATCCATACGGCCTGGGGAAGGTGGATCGGTCTGTCCCTGCGGCGTAGGCATACCACCCTGCTCAGTCCTAGTCTCGGACGAGCCAGCTCGAATCTCGTCTCTGGCGGCAGCCCTCTGTGCCCTCGTAGCCTTCGGCGGCATAGTGGCTGTTACAGGAAAACGGATAGTAAGGACAGTGCAATAGGATCATAGGATACACGGAATTGAAGAAGGAATTTTTTTTCAAGCAAGTATATCCTAAAGTCACTTAGGCGGAGTACCGTATCGTAAGTATGCCGCGGACATACGCACGCTACGTTACCCTGCTTAAGTCACTTACTCCATCTACCAAGGGTCATCCTACACTCACAAAGGTAAAACCTATCGCTCTGATACCAACTTTGTCACGACCCGCAGGGTACGGAACGTGACTGGCACTTAAGTTTACGAAACGTCTAAAGGCGTCCGTAAAATAAGTAAGCCAAAGCCCAGAAAACAAAACCCAGTAAGCAAAGAGTGAAGAAAACCCAATCATTTGAAAGCAAGTTTATCAAATAAGTCATGAAAAACACTTTTAAAAACAATACCAATTTTTCCCGAAAATTTCGGCAGAGTCTCCTTTGTAAATACTGGCCCCCAAAAATGGGTACAACAAAATATATACATGAATCCAACAAAATAGGGCATCCCCAAGCGGGAGCTAGCTCTTCGCCATAAGGCGGTCACAAATCCCACGCAATGTAAATGACAACAAGCATAATAAAGCATAAGGAAGCATGAAAAAGTAGCATGTCGGCTCAAGTGAGCTCGACCCCAAAATACAGCATAAAATCCACAAACCTCACAGTCTCATCTCTAGGTCAATATACAATAATCTGGTAGAAACAGTAGATGGAGTACACTAGATACAAGAATATACAAGGTGGTACAAAATAATAACATAACCCACCTATGAGCAAATCTCGGGCCCAAGCAAAACAGGCAAAAGAACAAGTGCGCCCGCCGCTACTGAACCGACGGAGCGGACCTGCAAAAGACTGTGGCACAACGGGGGTGAGTTGCCAACTCGTGAGTAATAAATAACATCTGCAAAGGCTATCGTATGCATGCACACAAGCATCCTAGCATCTAAAATACAGGTATGACTGGATGCACTAGCAGGTGTGTATACAATATCAGTGTGCCAATATGTATGCAACATGAAAATCTGAGGTCTCAATAGGTATATATATAAAAATATCTTATCTCCTTTTGTTTTTGAAACTCTTTTTAGAATGCCAGCAAATGTCAATGAATCGACGAAAATCGGTGTCCAGCAACGACACCCCAAAAGCTGTCTCAAATCTCATAATGTATCTCTGGCCTCAGCCGTCCGGCTGACCCATCTCAAATATCAATATCTCATCATCTAGCGGCCACGGTCGGTATCCTCTGGATATCCGCCGTCCCAAACAGTCACCGGTAGGTAATCCGTCCCCTGCCAGGCTCAACGTCATCACCACATTCCTCTTGCCCCGGGGTACCTTACCGGGCCCACCATGTACCCGTGCCGGTTCCTCCACTCCTCGACACGGATTTCCAAAGCCACAGCAAACTCATGGTGGACGACACTTACATCACTAGAAAACCGCAATTTACATGTTTTAAAATATCATAAGTTTGGAAATTTTGCGGCTTTCCCCCGAAATCCAGCAATATCATAAAATCTCAAGAAATCCTCATAAGTGCATATATCAATGCTAATGAATGCGTATGATATCAATAATCAAGTTGCGAGGTGTGATTAACGTATTAAACATGAACAATGAATATGATGAAGTACATGCACATGAATAGCAATCCTAGGGTTTCATTTTAAGGAAAAACACAATTTAAGTATCAATTAGTAAAAGGTTTAAATTAAAGGTTATCTAGTGTGGTGGCATAGCAATTACCAGGGTGTGTGTGTAACATGAATAGTGCTCGTGCTGCATATAAAACCTGGTAATGGTGCATGTGTCCTACAATTGAGTTTGCATATATGGTATAACCTATTGATCTAATTGCAGCAATTATCATGCCAGTATTATTATTCTAATGTCACAAGTGATTATCCAATTTACTATTTTCCAGTTAACTAAATCTATCGGGCGACTTGCGCCATCCAGACGATCGTCCCCCGTAGATGTTAAATCTACTCACTGGAATCCCAGGCTAGCTGTGTCCAATCACCGCCTTTCCCTTTCGCGCCGCGTCTGACGTCTCCGCGACCGAACCTGGAATTTACATCAATACCAGACATAAGGTTACACATCAAGAACGACGCAAAACCCCAACGAAACTACTAAAGTTCGCTAGCTAGGTACAACGTGCACAAAGTGCGCGGAACACACGCGAAAATCGCAAAAACTGCCAAAAAACGCCGATTTGGGTCGCCCGGCGAAACTAAAACCCAACTACCCAAAAATCCGCACACACGCATCCTAAACGTCATAGGATAAGCCAACACAATCATCAAGATGTCGAAAATAATCCATCACATAATTTTTAATAAAAAACCTAGTAAGCTAGAAATTGCAATTTGATGCAAACATCGACAATATAGCGACAAAGTCAACACCACCCAACACCAACATTCCAAACTAACCAAAAAGTTAGCCAATACACCAATTTTAAACCATTAACTATGCTTAAAAACCTAATTTCCATAAACAAAACCTTCTCTTGATTTTTGTAATTAGCAAACATAAACCAAACTATATATGAAAAACCTTAATTTAACACTAGAATTAACACTAAACAACTAGATTAAAGAATTCTAACCATAACAACATAAAAGAGAAGAATTTATACCTCAAATTTTAGATCTAGCAAGAAGAATTTTGCTTCAAAAGATGCCATTTTTCTCCTTAATTTAAACTAATAGGGGTGTGAGAAGAGGTAGAATAAGGATTTGGGTTGAATTTGTGAAGGATTTGTGGATTTTTCTTGGATTTTGATGGAATTTAGAGGCAAATGAGAAGGGGAATTTTGGGGAAAGAAAAAAAAAGATGGCTGCTGCAGGATTCGAGCATGGAGGCAAGGAGTGGGGAGAATGGTGAATGGTTGTGGAATTGCTCAAGTCAAAGCAACCATTCCTAAGTACAAATTACAAATTAATATATTTTAAACAACAAAAAGGCTTCCATACAAGAGATGGAGACAAAAATGAGAGAGGAAAAATTCATGCTGCTGAATTTGGGATGGGGCCGGCCAAACAAAGAGGGGTGAGGTTGAGAGTGATTGCACAAAAAAATTTCTATGCAAAAAGAACCCTCAAGATATAAAAATTGCAAGTTTTAGCTTAAAATTCAATAAATTCGTTTCCTATCATAAAAATTAGTAAAAATTCAAAATAAAATACTAAAAATTTATGTTACCACTATATTTTAATTATCATAATTTTAAAGATTAAAATTAGCCCGGAAAAATTTGTATTTATCGCTTATTTAATGTATTTTCTTACCGGCTTAAAATAATATTAAAAAATTGAAAAATAGGGAATTTTTTTTTAAATGACCAAAATTTCATAATTAACTCATTAGCTACTAAAAACAAACAATTACCTATCCATTTTAGGTATAATTAGCCCTAAACTGCAAAATAACAAGAAAGACGGTTTTCGGAAAAATACCGAATTTTCACCGAATTTCAGGAAAACACCAAAACGACTTTTCAAGACGCTACAGTTGTCGGGGCCAACCTTTGTGTTGGTACGTTTTCTAGATCTTTGATATCATGGATTTCAACCGAGCAACGTATGACTCTTTCCCGCCATAAGGATTGAGATCACTCTGATACTAATTTGACGCGTGTCCGGAACCTTAATCTAATAGATGGGATGTAGGGTTGTGAAAGTTCTGAATTACGAAAATAAGAATTATAGAAAATGATTTTGGTGGAGAGAAAATTTCGTACTCTCCAAAAGTCTTTTATTTATTCTCCTCCCAGCTAGCTTGGAGTTTGAAAAATTGTGTACTTTAGAAACTCCGTTTACAATGAGACTATTAATCCCTATTTTATTGCCTCAATATTATCCTAGTCCATATAGAAGTGGGTTATAAAGATGTAGAAAGTTAAACTACTTTTCTATTCTCATATTTAGCTACTTTAGAAATAATCTAATCCTATTTCTTATAAGAGTAATTGTTTCAACATAGGATTATATGTCATGGTTTGCTAAATCTTGGTTTTTATATAACTCCCAATCAAACTAAAAGCACGTGTGAGGATGCACCTGGATCACTTTATGTTGATGGGGTACTTTGTACTTTGACCATGTACACTAATTTGCTAATGCTATATGACACAGGCCCTACTATATCGGCTATCGGGTGATTACAATCCTCTGCATTCAGATCCTCTGATTGCGCAGGCTGCCGGGTATGCTATGATTCTGATATTTACCTCATCATAAGCCATGCTTGCTAACTGTGCCAGTTTCAATTTCATATTTTTATATTTTGTTGATCCTATGATTGTGTTGTCACACAAACACACATTTACTGTCGTATTCATATTATTAATAACATGGGTTTGAATCTCGGCCGATCCCGATCCGAGATATCATATTAGTTTCACCTACCCACTATTAGATAATTCGAAAGTCAGGAGTTCCTTTAAATTACATCAGGGGGCACCAGATAAAGTAAGGTTCCGTTAAAAATAAACCTATATATTATATAAAAATTGTTAAATAACTAAATTAATTTAATTTCAAATGCAAAAGAACTTTTCCTTAAAAAAAAACACAATAAAATTCATTCCCACTTGAATATAATTTAAATAGTGGTTGTATGGGTTGTGGGGATTAAACCCAAGACCGTTGGTAGGAAGCAAAATGTGTTGACGCTTGTCGCTTGAACTAAAACATCTTTTTGTTACTTAAATGCACTCCCCACATGCGCATCGAAAAAATACAACCTCCATTTTTTTCCAAACACGAACCTGAATGAGTACCGTTGGATCTTGTGTTTTTAATCAACAATTAAAATTAATTCAGTTTATTAAATCGTTAATAAATGGTGTGTAAATATTCTGTTTCTTGATTTTAGGAAAAAAAATCAAGAGAAATATCAAATCCTTTAGTATTACCTACACAATATTTGACAGTGGAATATTTACCTTCCATTTATTAACGATTTAATAAGTTGAATTAATTTTAACCGTTGATTAAGAATACAAAAAAAAAAAAGCAAACCCGCCTCATAGGATCCGTACTCTCTCTCTCTCTCTCTCTCTCTCTATATATATATATATATATATATATATATATATATATGAGTGCTCCATTGCATACCGGTCCATATTTTTAAAAAACGGGAACTCAATCTACGGCATATTTTAACGATCCGATCCGTTCAAGTTGTTCGTCCTACCCTCAAATGTGTATGAAAAATCAAAGGATTTGAAGACCTCTAACCAAATGCATCAATGGGTGCAAAAATGTCTTTTCGATGATGCAACATAAACTTATCATCAGATGCATTGATTAGAGGTCTTGAAATCCTTTGATTTTTCATACACACATTTGAGGGAAGGACGATCAACTTGAACGGATCGGATCGTTAAAATATGCCGTAAATCAAGAATTCCTGTATTTTGAAAAACGCGGGCCGGTTTGGAGAACGCTCCCCTATATATATATATATAATGCCAACACTCTGTTCTACCTGATATTAGTCTCTCTTTTTCTCAAAATTTCAGTGGAGGCATGTGCCCCTGATTACAACCTACTCTATCATGAACTGCACTATGCTATAATATTTTCCATTATGCTATTTGATGATTCCGCCATAACCTTTTATATTTTCTTTGGTCTTCAAAATTGCAAACACCTGGGTTAAGCTGAAATATCATTCACATATAATTGAAGATGCTATGTTTGGATATATTTAAACAATTTCAACAGTTCCCATGCTAACCTAATTCAACCATCTGTGTTTCGCGAAGGTTTTCACGCCCAATATTGCATGGTCTCTGTACCCTTGGATTTGCAATCAGAGCCATCATCAAATCTATTTGCAATGGAGATGAAACAGCAGTAAAGAGCATTTTCGGCCGTTTTCTTCTACATGTGTACCCAGGAGAGACCCTGGTCACAGAGATGTGGCCTCAATGCACAAAGTGAACACAGATAATGATTTCTTATAGCCTTAAAATTTTCTTATTTATTTTTGCTAATGTGAGACTTGCCTTTGCCAGAGTTATTTATCAAACGAAGGTGAAAGAAAGGAATCGGTTAGTGCTCTCTGGTTATGTTGAACTTAAGCACATATCTTCGTCCTTGTAAACTCGGCTGCTTCTGCTATAGATGTATTTATGACAGAAGAGAATAAGATGTAAAACATATCGAGATAAGTTTAAGAAATTGAGGCGCTGTGTCTGTAAGATATATGTTCATTGTTAATAGAATTTAAAATTTACCATTGATTTTATCTGGTCTTGACCAGGCGATTTAATGTTTTTTTTTACATATTTTTAATTTTCTTTTTATCTTTTATTTTGTGTTTACATGTTCCTGCAATTCCAACACATCTTTGTGCAGATTGTAGAGCATTGTCGCATTGAACAAATTGCATGTCAGGGCGGAGAGCATGTCTTGGCAAATATTTCTGTTATCGATCGAATCTGGTCCATTGTTTTGTAGAGCTTTTTTACCTCATTGCCAACATTCCTACATCTTCAAGAACTGTCGATCAATTATATATTGCCCAACTTTTCAGTTATGAATCCATATGACCTAAAAATAAACAGTTTTCTCTGTATCATCAATTCAATTATGAGGTTGACATCACATTCCAGCAGTCATGAAGTTTCTGTTTCAGAAATATGATGAAAAATGGATCCTTTTCTTTTTCCTCTTATTTTTAATGAAAGAATCATTTTAACGAAGGATAAAAAGAGGGCTTTTTCAGTAAATTTATTTGCACCTATGCACATAATGTTCAATACACAACTCAACACAGATCCATCCACAAACTGCCAAACCTTATTTGCGATAAAAGTGAATAGCAAAATAAAAATACATGCATATTGAAATTTAGCTGCGTTTATATGTCTTAGTCCATCTGATAAGCTCTAGTTTAATGTTCCACAGACAGCATCAACCGGTTCCCCTCGAGGATAGGTACGGCACTCCTTCGGTTCACACAAAAAACAACTAAAGCCTAAGGTTTCTGTCACATTATTAAACTCTTCCAGTGTGCATTCCCTAATAAAACTGCTTTGTCTTCAAAAGCTCATATGTTTTCTTTAGTTTGTCCAGCTATCTCCAGAAGATATGATCCGTATCCATCGCTTCGAAAATCTAGAAAATAAGAATATTAACACAAAATGTTGAATCAGCAAATCAAAAGAAGGGGATAAGTTACCTCTGCATTTGTAGATGCTGTATAACGTCACTCAGCCACCTGCATACATAAACAATCTCATCAAATTCCAGTTGAAGAAGCCAGTGCAATGCAATCCAAAATGATTTCTTGTCCCTTTCCGAAATTAATACTTGAAAGGAGAGAGAGGGAGAGAGAGGTCTAGGAATATATGTATTTTCCATTAAAAAAAATCATTAAATTTCCAACATGTCCAGGGTTAAGGATTGATGTTGTAAGAATAGCATAAAGAACCTTCAACCTTCCAAGAAATTTGAAAATATGCATTGTTGCTCAAAAGGACAAGATAAAAAATTAATGTAATGCACCTGTCAGTTAAATATATATCAAGGCGCCTACAAATGATTAACTGGGAAGCTAGCCTCCAGTCTGTGTTCCCGCGTGTTAAAATTGCTATCAATTCAGATTTTAATAAAGGCAACCAATAGCCTCCTATGAGCATGTTGGGGTTTCCTAGCGCCCTGGCAATCTACCGTGGCCGTTGCGGAACAAAAATTTTGGTGTTTAAAAATTGGCGCTAGAAAAACCTGTTCAAGAATCTACCATAAACTGAAACTAGCTAACAAAGAGGAGATTTTAATTACCATAATTGATCTCTATTCATGTCTAGCCCTTAACAAAACAATTGTTAATCTGATCTCAAATCGCGGTCGAGACTAACAATAAATTGGTAGCGCGCCCGATAAGATATGCAATCACGATCACCCCCAGAAAATCTTAGATCCAACGACCACCAGATGGCCGCGGATCCGCCGTACATATGTCCTTTTAGCCGCGGAAGCGCCGTGTTGGTGGGATTAGGGTTGTGATTTCTTCAGTGACTTCACATTGACACATAAAGATCTTCTAGATATCTGGAATCTACTTATATTTTCTAAGTCTCTGTCAGTATTGATTCTTCGATTTTATTTAACTTCATCAGTAGATTTTTGATTCCCGATCTCCTGACCTGAGTTAAATCTTGCACAATATCTTCATGAATAATATTAGTAATATTTGTTATAGAGATATTATTCTAACCATTTGTATGATATTATATTTTTTAAAGAATCTTGATTAGAATATTTGATATAATATGCATAATAAAAAATATTATATAAATATTATATGCATATATTTTCCTTCATAATGTTAATTATAATATAAAAACATATGATAAATAGTATTTTGCAGATAAACCCAAATATGTTCTATATTTATAATAAACACCTTTAAATATTTAAGAAAAATAAGGAAAATGTTATATCAAATGCGCGATATTTTCGACTGAACATATACCCTGAAACTTAAATTTGATCGTCCCGAGCAAACTATTTATTCAAGAGAGGGAGAAAAGAAAAAAAAACCTAAGTAGCACTAGGCAACACGATTGCACTGAGCACGTACAACAAATCGTTAAAGCTCTAGGTGTCCCTAGTAGGAGGAGTGTTGTCTTCTGAGGGTTTTCAGCGGATTACACCCATAAAATCCTATAATAAAAGAAAGAAGATGAAAGCTGCATACAACGATAAGAACTATAAAAGAAAGAACTTGAAAATAAGAGTTTTCAACTATACCAGCTTTTCAGTTGCCATGAGCTCTATCTTAATGGTCGTGAAAGATGTCAGAAATCACATCATCCCTCAATAAAACATCGTCTTTAGTCTTCCTCCCTACCATTCATCCAAACATCGATCATATACCCCTACGTGTGTGTAAAAGACATCCCTATACTTAGAGAATTCAATTCAAACTATCATACTCTTGTCCATCTTCCAAAGTACTTTATAATCGGTGAATATTTTCAATGAAATTGCTCACATCTTTCATGCGACCGTTAATATTTCTTGAGGTTCTAACCAACCGATTACTAAATATGTTCGCGCATTTAGACGTAATTCCTCATCTTGCAACACCCAAGGCTTAGCGGTAGCTCCCAAACCAGTTGGTCTGAGGCACTAGGTGATAATGCACCCCCGCTATATTTTTTTTATGCTGCCTTAAGTAATTACAAAACCAGTGTTCATTTTTTTCTTCACCACTTATAATTTTTTTAATTTCATACTAAGGCTTTTAAGACGAGCATTTCAAGACATTCTCTACTATCCCAAGTTTCGAGATGTGTGCAAGTGCGTATAGTAGGGTATCAACGTTCAAATGTTTGGACTTAAAAATAGGGACAATTTTTCAGACTTATTTTTATGCTCAGATTAGTAATTCCTTCATCTTACAACCATTGGGACAACGGCTCATAACTACTTATTACTAGTTTCGTTTAAAAAAACATCCAACTTTCTTGCTTTTCTTAAACTATTCATATCTTTCATATGTAATTTCACTTTCAAACATTCATTATCAAAATTTTTTTTGGCATATATTTATGATAATGCAAACTAATGCGTGAATAAGTACAAACCTTCCCCAAAACTGTTTGCAGCAGTGTGCTCACTGAAGTCGTCTCTTAAAAAAATTGTAGACTTGGGAAGAAAAGTTAGTAACGGGAACATGAATAAATGATAGTGAAATTCTCCCCCAAACTTATTTTTGGCGCACAATTTAGTAAAAATTTATTTTTTTCAAGAGCCAAAAGATTCTCCCCTCCCCAAACTTGAGTAAAATACTATTAAACGTTTAAAATTATAAAGAGGGGGTAAAGTTATTGGTCAATATAAAGTTTTACAAAAACCAAAAGTCAACACCAACCATTCAAATTTTTTATCAATGTAGCACCAAGCTTGGTAGAAGAACATGTTATATGTAGACAAGAAGTGGGGAGGAGATAAGATGTGGTATGGTTTACGTCTCGGGTGATAGAGACGAAACAGTGATGGTGAACGAAAACGAGAATGTGAATGATTAGGAATGGGAAGAATAGTCACATTCTCGTATGGGATAAGAAGAAATGGTGGTGATTCAACTTCTTCGGATGGAGATTGATTAATCAAAAAATCCGTGTCGTTTAGGAATGCGAGTTCGTCGGCGAAAATATCTTCGAAACTTTTATCGATGGTCCGATTGAACGTTTCAATGTCAATAAGTGTCGCACCAGATTTCAACACACTAGATTTGTCAAAAATTATAGAGGTAGAAGCTTTGAAAAACTTATCCACCTCATTCTCAAAGGAGTCTAAATCAAGTTGTCCTTCTAGAATTATCGAACTCGAAATATCGGAGTGTGAATCATCAACACTCGATAAAATTAAAGGAAGATTAGAAGAACCAAAGAAAGTGGGTGATGAAATGGGTAAACAAATTTGGGTGTCGAGTAGAACCAGATGTGGGAAATGAAGGCTGAATTTCGTTCTGCTTTTCGGTCATGCATTTATCATCAATTTCCAGACGTATATTGGGTTCGGGAAAAACAGTAAAGGACGAGATGATGTTCACACGGAAGTCAAAGGACCTGATGAATTGGTGAGAAAAATTCATCCAAAACTGTGAGTTCATCATCCAATATATCCCTAGCGTCAATATCCTCAATCAAGTGAAGGTTAAAATTCTCCAACACTTTATCAAAAGCATAGTTTTCAATCAATTTTGATTCTAGAGTTGAGGTGTAGAGATCAAAAGGATTGGGTATGGTTTCACTTGAAATGGACCCTTCACAATCGGGTAAATCAAACACTACAAAGTCACACAACTCATCAAACCTTTCATCTTCAATTGGTGAGTCATTTGGTGTACTCGATAGATTTGTGAAACTGGAGTTGTGGATTTCAATTTGGGATGGGGAGATTTGATTTGGAAGGGTGTACCGCTCTCTCACTACCCAAATTCTCAATTTGTCCTATTTCTGTATCATACATTGAATAATTTTGACGTAGTTGGAAACTAGTTGCTCGTTCGTTGGGTTGTATGAAGACGACCATGGACGCATTCAATTCCTCTATGTAGCGGCGCGACACTAACCGATATTCTTCCACTGTCCGTTCAAGACTAGACATGGGTCGGTAAGGGGTTTCAGCAGAAAATTGAAATTCTTGTGGATAGGTAAAACTCCCAAATGACTGTTTAGAAGAAATGTCTAGAGGTGTAAAAGTCGGGTAGGATTGATAGGAATCGAATGGTTGTGAAAATTGGACATGAGTAGGATCAATATTGTGATAAGAATATTGATATTGGTTGGTTGGCGACTGGCAACAGATGTCATATACGCCGCAAAATGAGTAGCAATATCTTCCTTAGAAAGTGATGGTGTTTGTTGTCCCAACGGTTTGGCCGGATAGAAACTTTGGCTTTTAGCCCTCGCCATATTGCTCTGCGATGGACATGCATTTAGGAGTTCCCTCACATGCTTTAAATGGAGTATCAACATAAGATGTAGAATTTTGATGCGGTTGATAGGACCTGGAGTGAGGTGTCCAACTGTTTCTTTCCGCTTACTCTATCCGATCTCTTAAAAACATGGTAGAGTCGGAATTTTAACCAAAGCAATTACGAAAACAAGAAATATCTGGTTCTGGATAGCAAAGCTCAGCAAGAGTTCGTTTGTTTGGGTTACCCATTATAAGAAGGAAAGAGGAAGGAAAAAAATTTAAGGTCTACTTGGATTGTTTTGCTTTGAAAATGGGACTTGAGGGTCGACTCAACAAATCACAAAATGCACAAGCAACTCTAGAACTAAGGTCACCTAGGTCAAGCACTAGACCGCTCCTAGACTTCCAAAGGACAAGCCACATGATCAATCCTCTACCATCTCTTTATCACTCTTGTGGCCAGGTAAGTGTCGAGTAAGTGGGAGGTATCCGCTATACGAATCACCGAAAATAGCGAGCCTAATTAAATAACCACTTTCCGTAGACACACCTGCCTTAGACACCACAAAAATAATGCGGATAAATGATAGATTACTCACGACCTTCCTCTGTCCTAATTGAGCGAGGCGGTCCTTAAAATCTTGGTCTAGATATTTTTAATTAATATAGGTTATGTGGATACTCATTTTGTGATTTGTGGGGCCTAGAAAGGGTGATGAAATCCCCACCTAATCTGAATTGTGGTCTTGCCCCTTAAAGTCCGTATTAAAAATATACAAAAACAAACAGCAAAACAAAACATGCAAAAAGATTTTTGAGCGGCGATATTTTACAAAGAATTCTGCAAGAAAAATATATTATTGGATATCCAGAGGATAGAGAAGGATGTGAGGAAGATACCAGAGGAGTTTGGCACTCCATGTCCACCAAGTGGCCGCGCTTCCGCGGCTAAATGCGCAATATTGCGACGGTTCCGCCGCAGAAAAAAGGTTTCACTTGACAATTTTTTTAATGTGGTCTCCTTTGCTCCTCTGGTCCTCTCTGAAGATCTCTGAATCTCGATTTCCTCGTTCAAGTGACTCCAGATTCCCTCGCAAAAATCGCACACTAATCGTTAAATATACAATTTGTTTTTTTATTTTATTTTTATGATATGGATGAATAAGAGTTCAACACGAATAGTAAGGAAAAAAATTACGCACATATCTCCGGCCACGACGCTATTTAATTGATCTATGTGAAAGTGTGTAGTAACTGCAATCAATAACGGTGTCGCTTGTAGCTAGCCGAGATGAGTACGGGTCGTCCTCAGGGATGCGTGAAACTTTTAATCTTGCTTTAGACGAGTTGATTAGAATAAAAGAAAAAAGGAGAATAGTTTCTAGATCTATATTAAACACGGATGTAGAATATATATAGTTTTAAGATCTGGTTTAAATACGGATGTAGAATCTATAAAGAAAAGGCTTGTAGGGTTCGTTAGGATTTATTAGTCATGAATGACTAATAAAGATGACTTTTTTTTTATCTATTGATAGATTTAAAACTAGATTGATAGTGATGAATGAGAATTAGGGTTCTTGGAAGAAACTATAGTTTCTCCACTATTGACCCTTGTCCTTTCATTGATCTCTATTCATGTCTAGCCCTTAACAAAACAATTGTTAATCTGATCTCAAATCGCGGTCGAGACTAGCAATAAATTGGTAGCGCACCCGATAAGAATGTTAACGATTTCTTTTGATAAAGTTTATAAACTTCATAAAACTTAAAAGTTAAAATATTTTCTCATCCATTGTTCTACCATAATCCTACGAACCCTATCAAGCGGAGAATTACTCGTGTATGATAGAGATAGAAAAAGAACGGATAGAGATCATAATGTAAATACAGAAAATAAATGCTAAATAATTAAACAAGTACAAATCCTATGATTTTAGATTACAAGAGGAAGAAGTTGCTCTCGATCTCTGCCTCGTAGGAAGTAGATGTTCCGTCGAATCTCACGTCGCCTTATCACGTCGAATCGCGGACATGCCGTGGATCACTTGTTCTTTGACGATGATTTGTTTCGTGTAAAAGGTGATGATTTCTATGTTTAGTCATCGGTCCTATTTATAGTCACAGAAGATACAAACCCTAGATCTCAGAGGTTAAGATATGCAATCACGATCACCCCCAGAAAATCTCAGATCCAACGGCCACGAGATGGCCGCGAATCCGCCGCACATATGCCCTTTTAGCCGCGGAAGCGCCGCGTGTTGATGGGATTAGGATTGTGATTTCTTCAGTGACTTCACATTGATACGTAGAGATCTTCTAGATGTCTAGAATCTTCATATCTTCTCTAAGTCTCTACCAGTATTGATTCTTCGATTTTATTTAACTTCATCAGCAGATTTTTGATTCCCGACATCTCGATATCCCGACCTCCTGACCTGAGACAAATCTTGCACAATATCTCCATGAATAATGTTAGTAATATTTGTTATAGAGATATTATTCTAACCATTTGTATGATATTATATTTTTTAAAGAATCTTGATTATAATATTTGATATGATATGCATAATAAAAAATATTATATGCATATATTTTCCTTCATGTTAATTACAATATAAGAACATATGGTAAATAGTATTTTGCAGATTAACCAAAATATGTTCTATATTTATAATAAACACTTTTAGATATTTAAGAAAAGTAAAGAAAATGTTATATCAAATGCGCGATATTTTCGACTGAACAATGATCACCCGAGGGATGTAGTCCATGGCTCTAACTCCACACTAAAAATCTAGTATAGCAACTAGAGACTTAGGTTGCTAATCTAGAGTGCCTAGAGATGTAGTGAATGGTTCTTAGTGTATATCTATCTCACTTCCTTTCTTGATTCTCAACACATGAGATTGTAGAAAGGAAGTTCAAGAAGGAGCTCAAGAAAGGCAAGTGAGGAGAGTGAAGCAAAATGGTGAGAACGAAATCTCTAATGAGAGAAAAACCTCAACTATAGTTCTGTAATACCATTTTTTTCAATATTAAAACACAATCATGCTTGAATAGTTTGCACAAATGAATATTCAATTCATTTGTCAACACTCTTAAAGTATGGTTCTCACCATACCCACCTCAGTACCTTTACACCTCATTTTCCATTTAAAATAAATGGATAAATCTAAAATAAGGTGTCCACCTTCTAGAATGTTTTCCGTATAAATACGGAATACTCTACTATATATACATACCCGTATTCGTATCAAAATACGAATACCCAAAGAGATAGAACACAAAGAACATAATACTAGAATATATATCGAAATACATAAACGTAAATTATTAAATCAATACATGATTTAATAATCCGGCTCAAGCCCAAGCCGGCTAGTATTATCAACCGTTCGATCGAAAGTCCGGGTAACTAGTACAATCATTCGATCGGAACCCTGCACGTATCAAAATACGGCTACTAAATCATTTTGCATGAACCAAGAAAACCCTCTGTGTGGGACTCTAAAGACTCAACAGTAAGCCAGCAGTGAATTACTGGATAAATTCATAACCACAAATACATCAGCAGCACTAGCTGTACGTAACAGCTATCTGGGTACCTGTCGAAAAGGAAGGCCGACGAGCAAACTCATCTGGATCCCTACTGAGCCTATCTGTGACAATCTCCGTACAGTCTGGTCTCTTCGTCTGAGAGTATCGCATACCGGGTCTAGGAGATGGTAAACGTCAGACCCTAATAACCCGATAATTTGTGCTGATGTGGCACGGGACCAATCCGGGAAACTACGGATCTAACTATCAGTAAATCCCAACTGTCTTGGCCAAGGTCTTATGGTGCTGGCCAATCGAACACAATGCGATATCGACTCCCTATACCGGGAGAGACGAATCCCCAACAATCGCTCACTGCCTCCATGTAACCCGGACTGTATCTAACTAAAACCTGTTTGCACGACTTCTTTGAGCCGTGGTAAAGCAATAATCAAAGCACAGTGGGAACTCACACGAGACAAATGACGATCTCAGGTTGAAGGACTAAACTGTACTCATGTCACCTGAGAACTGCTATCTGACGATAGGTATAGTAACTGTTAGTTATATGTATGCCCCAGAGGCCATTCTTATACATGTGATGTATATTATAGTGGATGCTTGGACATATATAGAGAGGACTTTTTGCTCGACATGATAGTATGCTATCTGATTGCTCTTTATCTTAACATGTACGTTTATTGTCTCTCTATTACATGTTAACAAAGCCTTTAGGATGAGTACTTGACTGCCAGAATTATGATGCAGATCATACTAGTGGGGCAGAGGTAGTCGGCAAGTACATCCTTCAAATGTTCCTAGTCGTGGGAGTATCGAGACGGGGCATCGATATTCTAGAGTAGACTAGCGTATACGCTTCTCGACCCATGTGATGAGCGATTGATGATCTCATATCCATTGGTGTTACATCAGAGATGGTATACGGGTGCTCAGTGGAGACTGTGTATACTGAACGGACTCGCCGAGAACTTCTAGATGGTATTATACCTATCGTCAGATAACAGTTCTTTGATGACACTGGTACAGGTTAGTCTGTCAACCCGAGATCGTCATAGAGTCTTATGTGATTCCCACTGTGCTTTGATTTCCATCTTACCACGTTCAAGAGATCATGCAAAACGGTGGTTTTTGGGTATAGTCCCAAGTCACATGGAGGCAATGAGCGATAGGAAGGAATTTCGTCTCTCCCGGTATTGGGGGTTGATGTTGCGCTATGCTTGATTGGCTATAATAGGAAATCCCTGGCCAGGGTTGCTGAGATCTACTGGTAAGTGTTATCAGTAGTTTCTCGAACCGTTGTGAGCCACGCATCGGCATGACTTATCAGGCTATTAGGGTCTGACGTTATAACACCCACATGCTGTGATATGCGACATATTATATGAAAAGACCGGACTGTACGGTAGTGTTACTTAATGGATTCACAGGAGTATGAGCAGGCTTGCTTGTTGATCTTCTGATCGCTCAATACCCGGGTGGCCGTTACGTTTAGCAGACCGCTTGCGGCTTGTGGGTGACCGATATGATCACCACCTACTGCCGACGTATCGACGACTCTTTAGAGTCCTACACAGAGATTTCCTGGCTTAAGCGAAATGAATTAGGAGCACATATATGATATGTGCGGGACCGAGATTAATACGAGTATGTGATACCATATTCTATTCTCGTGATATATGATATCGGTCGGTTATATATGATATAACCGGGTTATCGAATCAAGTGTTGATTCGATAAGTTGATACATAAAATATTAGTCGGTTGTATGTGATATAGCCGGATTATTAGATTAAGTGTTGATTTAATAATTTAATGTATAATTATATATTTTGATAAATTAATTTACATTAACTAATATTAGCTCACTTAAGCATTTCTTTTTCTCACTAGTGTACACTTAGTATATATGTGATATATATTAATGTACATATTTTGTGTCATGCCATGATACATGGGTGTATGAGACTTACGCCATGCTTATAATAATGTAAGGGTTTTGTTTATTTGAAGTAAATCAAATTAGTTGGAAATTGTCACATGGTTGAAGCTTGTGGAACTATTGACCCAAGTCCACTAATTTTGTTTTACTTGAAGATATTTATTAACCCAACCATTATTGTTTACCCATGGTTTAGTCTCTACATGAGTTAGTATATGATACCAACTCACCCATGGTTGCTATTCTCACTTATTATTCCATTCACACATCTTCTTCCTCATCTCCAAAAAGCTTTCTAGTTTCATGAGAGGTGAAGAAATATAGTGCGGAAATTATTTCTAAAGTGAGCAAAATTCCTACTTCATCAACCTCTTCTCTACTAACCATTTAGATTGGGTTGTTTCTTCACCAAGTTCATCACTTAGTGAAGAGATAGCTTGAGTTAGTGTCTCCTCGACGTAGATCATCTTTGGCCTCGAAGACTTCAAACAAGCTTGTTCATTTCACCTTGTGGAGCATTAGAGTCCGGGAGATCACTACTTGGAGCGAAGGGACTACTACACGGAGCTATTGAAGTGAAGGACTGGTCTACAAAGGTTGTATTCCTTGTTCAATTAGATATAAAGATATTTACATGCTTGTTCGTCTAATTCTCTAGTTTAAATTCTAGCGTTGAGGTTTTTTAGCACGCCAATTTTTTTGAAAATGGCATGGACGATGCCTTCCGAAACCCAGCGGCCGCCTACCGAACCCAGCAGTGGTATCAGAGCCATGCTAGAGAATTAAACGATATTTGTAGAATTACGAAACCGAAACAACTACGAAACACCCGATACAAAAACACAGTTTATGTCGAAATTTTTAAGGTGTCTAAATTTTTTTTAAGCAGTTGCAGAATGTTGCATGAGATGTAACATGAACACCATACAAATTTGAGTCCTCGCCGAAAAATGGCCTGCCACATGTGAGGAAATTTCGGCCTGGCCGGTTTTGGTACACCATTTTGGCTTCAAATTTTTATCGTGTTCCAGTCTCTGGGTTTTGGTGTTTCAGGTGTGGCTTGTTTTTGCTAAAACTGCATGTGATATTATCTTTTTGCAAAGGCAATTTGGAGTGTTTCGTAGTCGTAATTCTAACATCTATTCGGGTTATTTAGACGACATTACAAAGTTTGAACAGATATCAATAACCCATATTTTCCCTCGCTGGAAATTTTCCAAGAGTTGGATTTTTCCAAGTTTAAAATCTTCAGAAAATCGTGCAGGTGTTTTCTATAGACCCTTTAGAAGAACGAAAGCCTAACTCGATTTTGTGACTGTCGGAACCGCCATCAAACCCTAGGGTTTGTGTTAGTTCCGCGGCGCCATAGGTGAGGCAAGGGTTGACCCTTCTACGGTTGGTCCATAAGTGTTGGCATGTTCTGGATACCTTTTAAACTCCGCTCAAGTATTGAGCTCTTTGGGAAATTTTGGGTGTTTGTTGATTCGATCGAAAAGTTTATCGTCAAGCTATCTGTGAATTGTGATACAATATTTGGAATCCACAAATTTAGTTTTGTGAAAACTAATTTGAATTTTATAAATCTAATAATTTAGTCTCATTTGATCGGTTGCCACGGGATTTTGATGTGTAGTGTACGCGGATACTCGTCGGGTAACCTTACTAGATAGCGACGCCCCAAAGCCTCGACCAAGTGACTGTAGGAGAACCCGTTGCCAAAAGCATCCCCGGGGTGCTCGCGGCCGGGGTGTTCCGCCTAAGTGCACTTCGTTGATGGCATCGGGGGGTGCGGACGTCTACTAAAGTTTCCGACGAGCATTCGATCAGGGTATCGGGAATCTTGTTGAATTGCCCGACTTATTATTGGAAAGTGTTTTCAATATCGAGACTAAAATGCAGGGTTTATAATTGTTAGGCATGAAATTCGGAATATGTGATATTCCGGATTTATGATGTCTAAGGAATTCATTTGGTTAGGCATGAAACCCAAAGTATGAGATACATTGGGTTTATGATGTCTAAGGTGCTTGCGGATTCCAATTGTTGTAGTTTTTCACTTTCTTTTCTACGATCGTAAGTGTAATATATGGTGTATCGCCGGTTTCATTGCTATATATTAACGACAATTAGGATACGCATATTTACTTACGTTGATGACATGTGATGTTATGTGTTGCTATGATATGTTATATTGGATCGTCGTGTTTTGAATAGCCGGGGGTTTTATGTGAGATGAGAGTTTTTCATTTTCATTCATGTAAAAACTTGTATGTAATATTCTTTTATTGGGGCACTTCTGGGTTGAGGATGATGTCACCATTGATGTATATTATTTACTTTTCCGCATTAGGAAAGACCCAAGAAGGGGAGCACAAGTAACCGGGTTCTAAGGTCCAGTGGGAGACCATCTCAAGGAGTTGAGACCGGGTCTCCTTGTAAGTCCACGTTACCCGTCCCCGGTTCTTTGAGGTTTGCGGAAATGGTGAAAAACGATTTTTCTTTGGGGGTAACATGGACTCAAAATACGGATCTTTGTTAAACAACTATCTAACAACCTAACTAGGAGTTTTACCTACTCGGTTAGGGGGTTGTACCTTAACTTGAACTCCTCTTCGACTCCTTATGGTGGTCGGATGGTTCTCTCCCCGTCGTCTCCTTGTGCCGAAGATGGATCCACCTGAAAGCTTCTACCTTTGGCTCCAACCTCAATCTTGAGGAAACTAGAACACTTGGTTTGCTAGACCTTGTATACTAGGATGAGTAGAGAAGTGTTTTGGGTTTTATCTCTATTGTTCTTGCTTCTCAACACATGAGACAATAAAACCATGAACTAGAGTGAGCAAGAGGAAGAGGGAGGGCTTGAGGATGAGAGAGAATGAGAATGATAGAATGAGCAAGACTTTTCTCACCCTTGCTCTCATAATCCAAAATAATCATAACAATAATAGCAATTGAGTATTATGTGATGGTTCAAGTCAAATGGCAATATCATTTCATGCACTCATTTTGTAAAGAATAACAAGCAAGCAAAAGTCTTTGCCATGATATGATAGCCATTGTAATGATGATGGTCAACAAGTCCAACCTAGTCAACCGGTCAACAAAGTCAACAAGTCAACAAAGTCAACCTTTCAACCCAACCATGGCACAATAATACTTAATTAATATTATTATTAATCATATTTCTTATTCTCATTAGGGTTTAACAAAAGTCAACAGTCAACAACCCTAATGAGAATCCTCTGCCTCTGTCTCTGTCAACCGTGCATACACACCCGCATCCGCGTTCCGAGGAACACGAATACAAACGAGATAAAACCAATTCCAAAACGTACACTAGGATCTGGCTTAAACCAAAGCCCGCTAGTGATAACTGCCCGGACACTAAACGTGCACAAGTACACGGATGTGACCAAACCCTGTCGCAAAACCATGTGACCTCTACTCTTTTGCCTAAAGGTGAATAGCTTTCTGTGTGAGACTCTAAAAACTCGACACTACGCTGGCAGAGGGTTTAACCACAGACCGCAAGCGGCACTAGCTGTGCGTAATGGCCCCCAGGTAGATGCCGATAAGAAGACGGACGAGGTGAAACCCATCTGAACTCCTACTAAGCCTGAATGTGACAATCTGCGTACAGTCTAGTCTGTTAGTCTGAGAATATCGCATGGCGGGCCTAGGGGGCGGTAAACGTCAGTCCCCTAATAGCGGTACAAGTCGTGTCGGAGTGTAGCCCAGAACACCCTGAGATAACACTGGAAACCTACCAGTATATCTCGCTTGCCCTGGTCAGAGACTTTGTGTAATGGCTCTCCTAGACACAGCGCGATATCAACCCCTAATACCGGGAGAGACGAATCCTGTCTAACCGTCACTGCCTCCAAGTGTTTCGGGACTGCACCCAACTACTACCTGTTTGCACGACTCCTTTGAGACGTGGTAGGGTAGTAATCTAAGTACAGTGGGAACACACTCGAGACGAAGTGACAGTGTCAAGTCAGCGGACTAAGCTGTACTCATGTCACCTGGGAACTGATAACTGACGATAGGTATAGTACCAACCAACAGTTCCCGACGAGTCCTGTCCAGTGTACTTGTAACCTAACGAGCACCCGCATACTATCTCAAGTACGACGTACTGACGGCTGTGGGACAGACCGTCTCCCATGCTGGGATGAGAAGCGCATACGCTAGTCTACTCCGGAGTATCGATGCCCTGTCTCGATAGTCCTACGACTAGGGACCTGCATAAGAATGTGCTTGTGGATTACCCAGCCCCCACGAGTGTGACAGCCATCACAACGCTGGTAATCAAGCAAAGATCCTAAGGGCTCCACTAATGTGTATAGGTGATATACTAAAAGAAACATATGTACACATTAAAATAGAAACAAACCAAGTAGCATACTACTATTTTAAGCAAGATTGTCTATACAAGGTGAATATCCCAAGCTTCCATTAAGTAATATACAAACTAGTATGATACAGTAATGGCCTCTGGGGCATATACACTAACAATCTCCCACTTGCACTAAGGCCATGTACTGACGTATCGAAGACCTATCATCTCGATCAACCGCTCGAACTGAGCCTGGGGTAAGGCCTTCATGAGTGGATCAGCAGTGTTATCTTCCGTAGTAACTCTCCGAACCTCGACCTCCTGGCGACCCACGATCTCCCTGATCAGGTGATACCGTCTCAAGATGTGTCGGGACTTCTGATGGGACCTGGGTTCCTTCGCTAAAGCTATAGCCCCGTTGTTGTCGCAATACAGAGCTATTGGATCAACAATGGACGGAACCACCTGAAGTTCTGTCAAGAACTTCCTTATCCAGACGGCTTCTTTTGCGGCATCTGCAGCAGCGATATATTCCGCTTCCATCGTCGAGTCAGCAACGGTTTCCTGTTTGGAACTCTTCCAACACACCGCCCCTCCATTGAGGGTAAAGACATAACCCGACATGGACTTGGAATCATCCTTGTCACTCTGGAAGCTGGAGTCAGCAAAGGCCTCGATCTGGAGGTCTTTTTCGCCATACACCAAGAACATCTCCTTAGTCCTTCTCAGGTACTTGAGAATGTTCTTTACCGCTATCCAGTGCTTCTCCCCAGGGTTTGACTGATACCGGCTTACAACACTCAGTGCATAAGCTACATCTGGTCTGATACACAACATCGCATACATTATAGAGCCTACCGCAGAAGCGTGGGGTATAATAGACATGTGATCCCTTTCCAAATCAGTCTTGGGAGACATCTTTTTGGAGAGGGTGACCCCGTGACAAGCCGGTAGATTACCGCGCTTGGAATCTTCCATACTGAATCTTCTCAGATGGTGTCGATGTACCTGGACTGTGAAAGTCCTAATATCCTCTTGGATCTGTCATGATAAATCCGGATCCCCAGAATGTAAGAGGCATCACCCAGATCTTTCATGGAGAACTTGTGTGACAAGAACCCTTTGACAGATTGTAGCATAGGAATGTCATTTCCTATTAAGAGAATGTCATCCACGTATAAAACGAGGAATACGACAGTTCTTGCTACAAATCTACTATAGATGCATGGTTCATCTGGATTTTTGATAAAGCCAAATTCTTTGACCGTCTCATCAAAACAGATGTTCCAACTCCGCGATGCCTGCTTTAGTCCATAGATGGACTTAAGCAACTTGCACACCTTTCCGCTGCTCCCACTCTGAATGAAACCCTCTGGCTGGTCCATATAGACACTCCTCTAAATTCCCATTTAGAAAAGCGGTCTTTACGTCCATCTGCCAAATCTCATAATCGTGGAAGGCAGCAATGGCAAGAAGGATCCGAATGGATTTCAGCATAGCCACCGGAGAAAAAGTTTCGTCATAGTCCAAACCAGGTCTTTGACGAAAACCCTTTGCAACAAGTCTAGCCTTATAGGTCTCAACCTATCCATATACACCAATCTTCCTTTTGAAGATCCACTTGCATCCTACGGGTCTTATCCCATCTGGAGCAACGTCCAACGTCCAAACTTTATCGGTGTACATGGACTCCATTTCGGTCCGCATTGCATCCAGCCATTTTACCGAGTCAATGCTCTGAATGACCTGCTGGAAGCTAGTCGGCTCATCACTATCAATGATGCAATCCTCTCTATCCCCGTCTATCAGAAAACCGTAGTATCTCTCGAGCGGATGAGACTGCCTACTACTCCTGCGGAGCGGCGCAGGAATGTCCTGATCTTTCGAACCCTCTGGTTCTACTAAGCTTTCAGTAATAGCTCGTGGTTCTAAAATTTCTTCCAGTTCTATTGCGCTCCCACTTATCTGATTTTCCAAAAACTCGGTTTCCAAGAAGTGGGCATGACGAGAAACAAAAACCTTTTGTTCATCTTCGCAATAGAAGAAATATCCCTTGGAGTTCTTTGGATATCCCACAAACTTGCACTGTACTGAGCGTGCATCGAGTTTGTCCGCATGCTGCTTTTTGACAAAAGCTGGACATCCCCATGTCTTAATGTGCTTAAGATAGGGTTTCTTCCCACACCACATCTGATATGGTGTGGTAGGCACAGTCTTAGTTGGAACTCGGTTCAAAAGGTATGCAGCTGATTCTAGTGCATATTCTCAGAATGATCGCGGTAACTCAGTGTTACTCATCATGGAACGTACCATATCCAATAGGGTCCAGTTCCGTCTCTCCGATACACCGTTATGTTGCGGAGTGTATGGAGGAGTAAGCTGAAAGAGAATTCCATTCTCTTTTAGGTAATCCAGGAACTCGGCACTCAAGTATTCACCATCTCGATCAGATCTCAGTGTCTTGATACTTTTGCCGGTTTGTTTTTCTACTTCATTCTTATATTCCTGAAATTTTCCAAAGGCTTCGGATTTATGTTTCATTAAGAAGACATATCCGTACCTTGAAAAGTCATCCGTAAAAGTAATGAAGTAAGAATAACCGCTTCGCACATGTGTAGACATTGGACCGCACACGTCGCTGTGTACGAGTCCCAAGAGCTCGCTCGCTCTTACTCCGTGTCCAGTGAACGGAGTCTTTGTCATCTTTCCTTTGAGACAGGATTGACAAGTTGCATATGATTGATATTCGAACGGATCTAAATATCCTTTTGTATGTAACTTCGTCAATCTTCTCTCATTGATGTGACCCGGTCTACAATGCAATAAGAAAGCCTGATTTGTTTCTGGAGACTTTCTTTTGTGTGTATTCTGGACATTGAAAATCTGTGGTTGGTTTAATACGTATATACCATTGCTTAATGTACCTGACCCAATCAAAACTTGATTAAGGTGAATGTTCACAACATTACTTACAAATGCAAATTCATAACCTTCTTTAGATAATAAAGATACAGATATGATATTACAGGTTGCATTGGGTACAAATTAACAATCACGCAAAACCAAAACATGTCCATCTGACATTCCCAGGTGATAGTCCCCCACGGACTCAGCATCCATGCCAGCTCCGTTTGCAACTCTGAGGGTCATATCACCTGCCTTCAAAACCCTACGCCTTCTCAGTGCCTGTAAAGAATTACAGATATGAGATCCCTGATCCGGTATCCAATACCCAGGATGTAGAGTTTATTGATAGACAGTTTTCAACAACATACACACCTAAAGCTGAAGCCGCAACTTGCTTCAGATCCTGGTTTCTGGCCTTCCAAGCCCTGCAATCCTTTTTCCAGTGTCCACTCTTGTGACAGTAAAAGCATTCTTCCTTTCCCACAAGCTTTCCCGCTACCTTTGTTACCTTTGTCTTTCCCTTCGTATCCACTTTACTAACACCGCCCCTTGGTTTGGCGGGGGCTTTTTTCTTCTTTCCCTTGGCTTTCGCCTTGGACCTAGAAGAGGAAGATCCTCCTACAAACAAAGTGGATGTTTCCCTACCTTTCTGTAGGGTGCCCTCTGCACTCCTCAGCATGTTGAGGAGTTCTGAAAGTTCAACTTCTTTATCTTACAAGTTGAAGTTCAGGATAAACTGGAAGGAAGTGGGAGGAAGGGACTGGAGAATCAAGTCCGTGTAGAGCTCGTTCTCTAACGTGGTCCCAAGGTCCGCGAGCTCCTCAATGAAGCCAATCATCTTAAGCATGTGTTCCGCTACCGATGATCCGATGGCCAATCTCGCCGAAAACAGCTTTTTCGAGACTTCGTATCTGGCGATACGGGATTGCTCTCCATACAGTTCTTTTGTATGGAGAAATATGGATTCAAGGTCCATATTCTCGTGCCTCCTCTGATGTTCATTGTCCATAGAGGCAAGCACGAGGCACTTGGCCTTCGCGCAGTCGATTTCCCAGGTCTTACGGATTTCCTTATCCGCGACGCTGGTTTTAGGACCTGGAACAAGGGGAGCTTTGGTGGTAAGGAGATACCCCAACTTGTCATAAGTGATTGCCATTTTGATATTCCTGAGCCAATCTTTGTAGTTTGGCCATGTCAGTATGTTTTTATCTAGTAGTAACTTAAGTCCAATCATGATGTTTGGTCGCTGCAATTAGGAGAGAGAGAAGAAACACTTTAGCATGATGCTCTTGCAAGTTTAGAGTGGTTTTTAATTTGTCTAAACAGGATGGCTCCCACTGTCTCTTGAATCCCTTCTCAAACCAAAAAGGAAGAATTAGTCGGGATCAATCTCACCATATAATACTTGCTTAACCGTTCAGCCAGGCCAGTGTTGGTATTTCGAGGGAGGTTTTCCAACTCTTTCGGGAAGTTCCTTAATTAAATAACCTCTTTTCCCTGTGGGCGTAGCCCCGCCAACACCTTTCTAGACACGTACTTGATTTATAGCATTGATCGTTAAGTGAGAAATTTTCCGAGGAGTAGCATATACTCACAGTAGGATCGGGATCCAAATATCATCGCATGACAAAACTGAAGGAATCCTACCAGAATCATCACACTCCAAATGGTATGCAGCGCTAGCAAGTTTCAGTTTCTTTTGAAACTCCCGATGTGGATTTTTGCCCCATGCTCTTATGACCTTGACTTTGGCCAACAAATCATAAGTCACATGTCAAGTTCTACCCGTCATTCTCCGGGTTAATTTGAACCCACACGTACCTACCCTTGACTTTGGCCAACAAGGCAGTACGACTGTCCCAAACCAACACATCTATCAATGCTGCACATGAATACCCAATAGCTACCAATCACTATGCCTTGACTTTGGCCAACAAACATAGCTTGAATACTATTGACTATTCATGTGAAACGACGGAGGGCTACGAATGGTTTTGGCGAAACCGTGAACGTAGTGAACTTGATATAATCGATGGAACGAGATAGCTTTTAAAAGGAGTGGCTTAAGCTCCGCGTTTAAAGGTTGTTTTTGAAAAGAAACCGAGTGGTTTTGAAAGTGTTCCAACGACTCAACTTTGTTTTATTTTCTTGCATTAATTTAATGCGTCCCATCATTTAATCCCACTATTGCAGAAAACAACGAAAATATGACGTACGCTTATGCCATCCGCATTCGCCACTGGGCCCCGTCATTACTCGTTATGTTACTTAACTAACGACAGAGCGGGGGCTGGACTAGCGCGGATGCAAAACATAAGCAACGCCTAAATAGATGTCATATATAGATATACACATTCGTCATATGCAATGATAGCCATTCCAGATCACAGATGAACACATTGGATATACTAGGAATCCGCATTTCGTACGAGCCTGTAACGAAGAGCGGATTACACGGTCGCGATGAATAACCAAGACCCATCCTAGACCCCTACGGGTGCGGCAAACTACCCGCCAAGTACCCGAAGCGAAGCAACCTCCCTCAACACCGTGAGTAGGCCACTCGGCACTTCGAGATACCCGGTAGTTTGTGCACCCCACCTTGGGTCTATCCTAGGAGCAAAAACAGTAAAAGAAATTATACAATGACGGCTATAACCCCATCCCGGTTGTGCGGCCATATAAATAATATTACATCAATTACAAATTACATGAATTGAAAGAAAAAGAAAACTCTCATCTCACAACCCCCGGCTATTCATCTGCGACAATCCAATGAATTCATATACACATACCATCAACATTACAGATCACAGATATGTATAACCCCCACTAATCGACGCGATTAGCAGACGTTCAATACATATATCACATCACAGATATAACTCGTTAGCTTAAGTCTTTTGAAGTTCGATCAAAATACGGATTTTTAAACCCCAAAAACCAATTTTGCTTTCTGGAAAATCTGGGCAGAAAAATCATATTCCAAAAATCCCAAAATACCCCTACAAGAACACTGCAGCAAAACCGATCCACGGCCGAGTCAACTCGGCCGCGGATCCGCGGCAAGAAGCTCTTCTTGCCACGTTTCCGCGGTGAGTTGGTCGGTTCAGTGGATCGTTTTTCTACACTGTTCACTAAAAACCCTGAGCCGATTTTTGGTATATGTCAAATAATTTTTACAGCAGTTTAAAAATCGACAGAAAGTTTGAATTCCGGGCATGTTTCGTGACTTTTTCTCCGATCGAACTTCTAGTTACTTTGCTAACATGTTAGATAGTGTTTAACTAGGCTCTGATACCACTGTAAGTCCACGTTACCCGTCCCCGGTTCTTTGGGGTTTGCGGAAATGGTGAAAAACGATTTTTCTTTGGGGGTAACATGGACTCAAAATACGGATCTTTGTTAAACAACTATCTAACAACCTAACTTGGAGTTTTACCTACTCGGATTGGGGGTTATACCTTAACTTGAACTCCTTCTCTTCGACTCCTTGTGGTGGTCGGATGGTTCTCTCCCCGTCGTCTCCTTGTGCCGAAGATGGATCCACCTGAAAGCTTCTACCTTTGGCTCCAACCTCAATCTTGAGGAAACTAGAACACTTGGTTTGCTAGACCTTGTATACTAGGATGAGTAGAGAAGTGTTTTGGGTTTTATCTCTATGGTTCTTGCTTCTCAACACATGAGACAATAAAACCATGAACTAGAGAGAGGGCAAGAGGAAGAGGGAGAGCTTGAGGATGAGAGAGAATGAGAATGATAGAATGAGCAAGACTTCTCTCACCCTTGCTCTCATAATCCAAAATAATCATAACAATAATAGCAATTGAGTATTATGTGATGGTTCAAGTCAAATGGCAATATCATTTCATGCACTCATTTTGTAAAGAATAACAAGCAAGCAAAAGTCTTTGCCATGAAATGATAGCCATTGTAATGATGATGGTCAACAAGTCCAACCTAGTCAACCGGTCAACAAAGTCAACAAAATCAACCTTTCAACCCAACCATGGCACAATAATACTTAATTAATATTATTATTAATCATATTTCTTATTCTCATTAGAGTTTAGTAAAAGTCAACAGTCAACAACCCTAATGAGAATCCTCTGCCTCTGTCTCTGTCAACCGTGCATACACACCCGCATCCGCGTTCCGAGGAACACGAATACAAACGAGATAAAACCAATCCCAAAACGTACACTAGGATCTGGCTTAAACCAAAACCCGCTAGTGATAACTGCCCGGACACTAAACGTGCACAAGTGCACGAATGTGACCGAACCCTGTCTCAAAATCATGCGACCTCTACTCTTTTGCCTAAAGGCGAATAGCTTTCCGTGTGGGACTCTAAAGACTCGACACTAAGCTGGCAGTGGGTTTAACCACAGACCGCAAGCGGCACTAGCTGTGCGTAACGGCCCCCAGGTAGATGCCGATAAGAAGACGGACGAGGTGAAACCCATCTGAACTCCTACTGAGCCTGAATATGACAATTTGTGTACAGTCCGGTCTGTTCGTCTGAGAATATCGCATGGCGGGCCTAGGGGGCGGTAAACGTCAGTCCCCTAATAGCGGTACAAGTCGTGTCGGAGTGTAGCCCAGAACACCCTGAGATAATACTGGAAACCTACCAGTATATCTCGCTTGCCCTGGTCAGGGACTTTGTGTAATGGCTCTCCTAGACACAGCGCGATATCAACCCCCAATACCGGGAGAGACGAATCATGTCTAACCGTCACTGCCTCCAAGTGCTTCGGGACTGCTCCCAACTACTACCTGTTTGCATGACTCCTTTGAGCCGTAGTAGGATAGTAATCTAAGTACAGTGGGAACACACTCGAGACGAAGTGACAGTGTCAAGTCAGCGGACTAAGCTGTACTCATGTCACCTGGGAACTGATAACTGACGATAGGTATAGTACCAACCAACAGTTCCCGACGAGTCATGTCCAGTGTACTCGTAACCTAACGAGCACCCGCATACTATCTCAAGTACGACGTACTGACGGCTGTGGGACAGACCGTCTCCCATGCTGGGATGAGAAGCGCATACGCTAGTCTACTCCGGAGTATCGATGCCCTGTCTCGATAGTCCTACGACTAGGAACCTGCATAAGGATGTGCTTGTGGATTACCCAGCCCCCACGAGTGTGACTGCTATCACAACGCTGGTAATCAAGCAAAGATCCTAAGGGCTCCACTAATGTGTATAGGTGATATACTAAAAGAAACACATGTACACATTAAAGTAGAAACAAACCAAGTAGCATACTACTATTTTGAGCAAGATTGTCTATACAAGGTGAATATCCCAAGCTTCCATTAAGTAATATACAAACTAGTATGATACAGTAATGGCCTCTAGGGCATATACACTAACACTCCTAACTCTAGAATTGGTAGGGTTGTTTGCCGCTCTCGTAGGGGGGTGTGGAATTGGCTATTCATCACGACCATGGACTCCGCGTTTTTTACTGGCTTAATTTAAAACACGGAATTCCTAGTATATCCAATATTTCATGTATTCTTCTGCTGCTAATATTATGTGATATGATCACTTTATATGATAAGACGAATGCTTATTATATATATATAATTTATAATAAATATTGCTGCTTTCGTTTCTTCTGTGATGCTTAGGAAGCATAATTGATGGGACTTCATTAATGAGATTAATGAAATAAAAGAAACCTAAAGATGTTGTAGAAACTTGTTTTAAAAACTGGTAGATCTAGTTCTTGCTTTGCATAGCGATATTCCTTATAGAATATCCAGCACCTTATTCGATAAGGAAAGAGCCGAGATCCCTTCACCGGGAGTGACCTCTTTAGCGAAACTAGCAGATAGTACAACCCACTCGGTTTTGTCTTTTGATTGCTTTTTTAGTTCATGCTTTGCATAGTGGTATTTATGAAATATACAGCACCTAATTCGATGAGGAAAGAGCCGAGATCCCTTCACCGGGAGTGACCTCTTTAGCGAAACTAGCAGATAGTACAACCCACTCGGTTTTGTCTTTTGATTGCTTTTTTAGTTCATGCTTTGCATAGTGGTATTTGTGAAATATACAGCACCTAATTCGATGAGGAAAGAGCCGAGATCCCTTCACCGGGAGTGACCTCTTTAGCAAAACTAGTAAAAGCCTCAAAAACACTCCATTTCAAATCACTCGTTTCTACAACGATATCAAGTTCATTACGGAAAAGGGTTTTCTAAAAAACATGTCGTAGCCCTCCGTCAATTCAGATAAGTACTATTTAGTATTTGTGCTACGTTTGTTGACTATGTTAAGGCACAGTGTACGGTAGCTGATGAGTGCTTATCTGGTAAAACATATGATGCGATTGGATTAGGATAGTCGTGCGACTTTGTTGACTACATTAAGGGTCGTACGGGTGAGTTTAATTCAATCAGGAAATGACGGGTTGAACTTTGCTAGCGCTTATAATTTGTTGACCTTGTTAAGGTCATAAGTTGCTAGGAGCAAAATATTATCGGGAATTTCAAGTGTTGAAATTTGCAATAAGATTGCATACTTTATATGAGATAATTGGATCCCGATACCCGCTGTGAGTAAAAGTTGCTCCCGGGAGAGTTTTACACAATACAATTAGCAGATCAAATAGGTGTCTAGAAAGGTGTTAACGGGTTTACACCCGTGGGAAAACGAGCTTTATTTTAATTAGGTCCGTGCGAAAGCACGGGAAACCTCTCTCAAAGTACCGACACTGGCCAGGCCGAAAGATTGGCGAACTTGTAGGATGTAATTAATCCCGGCTAGTCTTACCTTTTAGGGTTTGAAGGAAGATTTGATAAAAACAGTAGGAGCCATCCTGATTAGATAAACTAATAACCAATCTGATTTTGCAAGAGCGCACGCAGAGTGTTTTCTTCTCTCTCCTGGTAGCGACCATGTCACGCCTTAATCAAGATAGTAATATGGATGCATTGGCCGAACCTGCTTATTATACTGAGCTGGGGATCGTTGATTCCGCTCTATCTTATAATTGTTATAAATCCGAGCAGGAAATAGGGGAATATCTGGATTCCTTTGCCACCCATTCGAGGAAAGAGCATGTTGATGCACATTCTTCGGGTGTGTTTATTACCGAGAACTGTTTCTCAGTATCCTCTACGTCCTAGGTATGAGATACCGGAATAGTATCCCACATATGTAATCTGTTACATGGGCTACAGAAAGGTAGAGAACTGGGATTGAGTGATGTCTCTAAGTGTTAGAGAATGGTGCAATTGTTGCAGCCAAATCAGTTGGCAGATATCACCTTGTATTACCAAATGGTAAATACATTGATTCTGAACAAATGTTATTGCATGCCGAACCTGATATACAACATTACATCAGGTTTCTTTATTAAATTAAAGAAGGATATAATTTTGTATTGGGGGATAATTTTATGAACATTTTCCTGAATCAAGAGTTGATTGGATCAGGCACGTTATGTAATAGCATAAATGTTCTAAATCAAACCACAGTTCAAAGTATATAGAACACATACAAAAGGAGTAGTTCAGAAATGAACGAATCCTTCTTGTGGCATTATAGACTAGGTCATATCAATGCGACACGATTAGCTAAGTTACATAAGGATGAGTATTAGAATCTGTTCGAATTTTCATCTTATGATACTTACCAGTTATGTTTCAAAGGTAAAATGACCAATGCTCCGTTTACTGGAAACGGAGAAAGAGTTAGTGAACTCTTGGGACAGATACATGATGATGTATACGGTCCTATGTCTACAAATGCCATGGTTGGTTCTTTGTACTTCATTACATTCATCAAAGATCTCTTAAGATTCTGACATGTGTTCCTGTTGAAACACGAGTCTGAAACTTACATGTGTTCCTGTTGAAACACGAGTCTGAAACTTTTGAGAAAATCAAGAAATATAAGCTTGAAGTTAAGAAATAGACTGGTAGAAATATTAAAGTCCTTCGATGAGATCGGGGAGGAGAATACTTGGGCATGGAGTTCCAGGATTATTTAAAAAAGAATAGGATTCTCTCTCAGCTTACTTCTTCGTATACACCACAGCACAACGGTGTATTGGAGAGGAGGTATCACGCCCTATGAGATATGACACGCTCTATGATGAGTACTGCTGAGTTGCATGTTTCCTTTTGGAGTTATGCACTTGAGAAACTGCATATCTATTGAATGGGGTTCCATCCAAATCAGTGTCTACCACTCCATATGAGATATGGAATGAAAAGAGACCATGTCTTAAACAAGTTAAGATATGGGGTTGTCCGGCCTATGTTGAAAAGCAAAATCCGGACAAACTCGAGACAAGGTCGGTTCTGTATAAGTTTGTTGGATATCCCAAACATTTGCGAGGGTGTATCTTCTACCAAACTAAGGAGCAAAACGTGTTTTGTTTCTCAGCATGCCACCTTTTAGAAAAGGAATTTCTTATGAAGAAATTAGTGGTCATAAGGTAGAACTGGAAGGAGTTCCAGCTAGACAAACTAACAGCTGACGATTTGATGAAACCAAAGGATTCAATAGTCTCCAACGAACCTCTGCCTCTCCGCGAATCTGGTAGGGTTCCTCATCCACCTGAGAGATACTACGGTTTCCTAGGTGACGGTGGAAGCGAGGATTGCATCATGGTAGATGATGACCCAACCAGGTTCAGGCAGGCCATCACGAGTGGGGACTCTGTGAAATGGCTGGATGCTATGCGATCAAAGATAGAATCCATGTATACCAACAAAATATAACTTTGAATATTACACCTGAAGGAGTAAAACCCATTAGGAGCAAATGGATCTTGAGAAGATTCTTAGTGTAGATGGAAAAGTTCAGACTTTCAAAGCTAAACTAGTAGAAAAGGATTTTCGTCAATAACCAAGTGTGGTTTATGATGAAACCTTTTCTCCAGTGGCTATGCTTAAGTCCATCAGAATTAATGCACGCATCGCGGAGTTGGAACATCTGTTTTGATATGGCAGTCAAAGAGTTTGACTTCATCAAAAAAGGTAGATGAATCTTGTATATAGAAGAAGGTTGTAGAGAGTAAGGTTATCTTACACGTATTGTACGTAGATGACATACTCTTGATAGGAAATGGTTTCCTATGCTACACTCGGTCAAGCTCCTCTTGTCACGAGGATTCTCCATGGAAGATCTGGATGATACCTACTACATCTTGTGGATTATGATCTATGATGATAGATCTAAGTGGATGTTAGGAGTGTCCCAAATCCAGGTACATTAACACCGTACTAAAGGAGTTTAGTATGAAGAATTCTAAGCGTAGTGGTTCGCCCACTTACTCAGGAATCACTCTCTCCAAAAAGATGTCTTCCAAGACTGATTTGGAGAGAGCTCGCGTGTAAGGGATACCCTATGCTTAGACAGCAGGCTCTATCATGTATGCGATGTTGTGTACCAGACCAGATGTAGCTGACTCACTAGGAGTAGTGATCAGGAATCAATCGGATCTTGGGAGAATCACTGTACAGCTGTGTAGGACATTCTTAAGTACTTGAGAAACACTAAAGAAATGTTCTTAGGGTTTGGTAACGGTAAACTCCAGTGGGAGTCCTTTACCAATTCAAGCTTCCAGAGTGATAAAGTCGACTGAAAGTCAGTCACAGGCTTTGTCTATATCCTCAGTGGAGGGGCGGTATGTTGGAAGAGTTCCAAGCTAGATACCGTGACAAACTAGACGATAAAGGCTGAATACATTGCTACCAACGATGCTGCCAAAGTAGGTGTCTGGATATTTCTTTTTCATGAGATGAACATGGTTCCTACCATTGAGCGTCCAATAACTGTTATTGTGACAACAATGGAGTTGTGGTTTTCGCCTAGGAACGCGGTCCCATCAGCGATCCAGACATATTCTGAGGACAGTATCACCTGATCATGAAGATGGTTGATCTCCAGGGGATCGAGGTAAAGAGAGTTGACACGAAGGATAACACAGCGGATGCACTCACAGAGGCCTTTCCCTAGAGAGACTTTTATGGAACGTTGGGTATGAGATACTACAACAAATGGCTTTAGTGTAAGTGGGAGATTGTTAGTTATATGTGTGCCCTAGATGCCATTATTATACATGTGATGTATATTATAGTGGATGCTTAGACATATATAGGGAGGACTTTCTTGCTCGACATGATAATTTGCTATCTGGTTGCTCTTTATCTTAACATGTACGCTTATTGTCTCTCTATTACATGTTGATAAAGCCCTTAGGATGAGTACTTGACTACCAGGATTATGATGCAGAACATACTAGTGGGGCAGAGGTAGTCGGTAAGTACATCCTTCAAATGTTCCTAGTCGTGGGAGTATCGAGACGGGGCATCGATATTCCAAAGTAGACTAGCGTATACGTTTCTCGACCCATGTGATGGGCGATGGATGATCCCATATCCATTGGTGTTTGACATCAGAGATGGTATACGGGTGCTCAGTGGACACTGGGTACACTGAACGGACTCGCCGAAAACTCCTAGATGGTATTATATTTATCGTCAGATAGCAGTTCTCTGGTGACACTGGTACAGGTTAATCTGTCGACTCGAGATCGTCATAGAGTCTTGTGTGATTCCCACTGTGCTTTGATTTCCACCTTACCACGTTCAAGAGATCGTGCAAAACGGTGGTTTTTGGGTACAGTCCCGAGTCACATGGAGGCAATGAGCGATAGGAGGGGATTTCGTCTCTCCCGGTATTAGGGGTTGATGTTGCGCTATGCTTGATTGGACATAATAGGAAATTCCTGTCCAGGGTTGCTAAGATCTACTGGTAAGTGTTATCGGTAATTTCTCGAACCGTTATGAGCCTCACATCGGCATGACATATCAGGCTATTGGGGTCTGACGTTATACCACCCCCAGGCTGTGATATGCAACATATCAGACGAAGAGACCGGACTGTACGGTAGTGTTACTTGATGGATTCGCAGGAGTATGAGCATGCTTGCTTGTTGATCTTCTGATCGCTCAATATACCCGGATGGCCGTTACGTTTAGCAGACCGCTTGCGGCTTGTGGGTGACCGATATGATCACCACCTACTGCCGGCGTATTGACGGGTCTTTAAAGTCCTACACAGAGGTTTCCTGGCTCAAGCGAAACGAAGCAGGAGCACATATGTGATATGTGCGGAACTGAGATTAATACGAGTATGTGATACCGTATTCTATTCTCGCGATATATGATATCAGTCGGTTATATATGATATAGCCGGGTTATCGAATCAAGTGTTGATTCGATAAGTTGATACATAAGATATTAGTCGGTTGTATGTGATATAACAGGATTATTAGATCACGTGTTGATTTAATAATTTAATGTATAATTATATATTTGATATATTAATTTACATTAACTAATATTAGCTCACTTAAGCATTTCTTTTTCTCACTAGTGTACACTTAGTATATATGTGATATATATTAATGTACATATTGTGTCATGCTTGATGCCACATGATACATGGGTGTATGAGACTTACGCCATGCTTATAATAACGTGAGGGTTTTGTTTATTTAAAGTAAATCAAATTAGTTGGAAATCGTCACATGGTTGAAGCTTGTGGAACCATTGACCAAGTCCACTAATTTTGTTTTACTTGAAGATATTTATTAACCCAACCATTATTGTTTACCCATGATTTAGTCTCTACATGAGTTAGTATATGATACTAACTCACATATGGTTGCTATTCTCACTCATATTCCATTCACACTTCATCTTCTTTCTCATCTTCAAAAAGCTTTCTAGCTTCATGAGAGGTGAAGAAATATAGTGAGAATTATTTCTAAAGTGAGCAAAATTCCTACTTCATCAACCTCTTCTCTACTAGCTATTTAGATTGGGTTGTTTCTTCACTAAGTTCATCACTTAGTGAAGAGGTAGCTTGAGTTAGTGTCGCATCGACGTAGATCATCTTCGGCCTCGAAGACTTCAAGCAAGCTTGTTCATTTCACCTTGTGGAGCCTCACAAGAGTCTGGGAGATCACTACTTAGAGCGAAGAGACTACTACACGGAACTATTGAAGTGAATGATCGGTCTACAAAGGTTGTATTCCTTGTTCACTTAGATGTAAAGATGCTTACATGCTTGTTCGTCTAATTCTCTAGTTTAGATTCTAGCGTTAGGGTTCTTTAGCGCGCCAATTTTTTTGAAAATGGTATGGACGATGCCTCTCGAAACCCAGCGACCGCCTAGGGAACCCAGCAGTACCATCTAGAAGTTCTCAGTGAGTCCGTCCAGTGTACTCACCCTCGGTAAGCACCTGTATACGATCTTAAGTGCGAAAGACCAATGGCTGTGGGACCAACCATCGCCCATCGTCGGTGTCTAGAAGTGTATACACCAGTCTAATCTAGAATATCGATGCTCAGTTTCGATACTCTCACGATCAGGGACATTTAAGAATGTGCTTATGGACTACCCAGCCCCCACAAGTATGATCGTCATCATAACGCTGGTAGTCAAGCAAGAATTCTATGGGCTCTATCAACATGTAATAGTGATCTGTAATACCATATAATGCATGTACATGATGATAAAGACAAACCAGATAGCATACTGTCATTTTGAGTAAGACTGTTCTACCCATATAGCCCCCCCTCAATCATTACAATCGCGTGCCTGCGGCTACAATAATTGACTTGAGGGCACTATATCCAACAATCTACCACTTGCACTTAAGGCTAATTATTACGGTGTCGCATACTCACAGCCCGTGTGATACCGAACACCCAACTTCTCTACTAATCAGTCTCGCAAAGCACGTTTGTGAAACTATTGCGTTCGAGAAATAGCCTCAGTGAGTGGATCCGTTCCAATATTTCTATCTTTATCTCTCTATATCTCAACTTCACGAAGAAAAACTTTCTCCCGAAATGAGCGATACATGTCTTAGAATTTGTCTGGATATCTGATGGGACTCGATTCACAAATAAACTCCAAATCCAACGAACTTCTTAGACCATATTTTCCACTGAATTTAATCAGTATCATGTGTCATGCCTTCCTCAGTATCCGCTTGGACTCCCTGTCCAACACACTGCCCCTCAGAAGAGGGTAAACTTTAACTCTGACAATCACTCTGTCATCCAGGTCACCTTAGAAGCCCGAAATGATAACTGCCTCCTGAAGGAGGTTGCTATTACGATATACCAAGAATATCCTCTTATGTTCATAACTGCTTCCCAATGTTTCTCCAGAATTGGATTAATATATGCTTATTGCAGCCAGTGAAAAAGCAATATTTGGTATGGTACTTGACGTTTCATGATTGACTCAATTGCCTAAGCAAGAGATATATCAATCATGCAAATCCATCTCCTCATCGGTCTGGAAGACATCTCTTTAGAGAGGGTGACTCCATCACCTGCGGGTACACCACCGCGCCAGGAGTCGTCCATTCTAAAACATTTTAGAATAGTGTCAAAGTAACCAAATTGGAACACTTTCCAAATCTAGATCTAAAACCATAAATCTAGTGACCAGAATCCCTGATATTTTATCCAAATTCTATGTGGAGAAACTAATTATGATAACCACAGTATAACCGATCGTAGTATAGGAAGATCACTTCCTATCAGGAGTATGTCATCCAAATACCAGGTCCATCTATTGTTCTGATGAAGTCAAACTCTATGACTATCACATCAAAAATAGACGATCTATCTCCGCTATACATGCTTTAGTCTATAAATAAGCATAAGCTACTTGCCCACCATGCTTCCGCTGCTCCCACCAATTACAACAACCATCTAGCAGTCATATACACGTGCACTTCTAAAACTAATTTAGAACGTTATAGTCATCCACCTGCCAGATCTCATAGTCTGGGCCAACAGTAGTGGCAAGCTTGGATCACCAAAACCTCCATGTCACCGTCTTTAAGGAGACCGAAGTACCTCTCGGGTAGCTGAGATTACCCACCAAATCTGCGGAGTGGCTAATGGTTTGTCGAATCCAATCGAATCTTTATGTTCTACTAAATTTTCAGTAATCGTTTGTGGTTCTAGAATCACTTCCAGTTCTACCATACTCCCACTAATATTTTCTGAAAAGAATTCATTTTACTAAAACGGATGTCGAGTCAAGAACAATATAAGTATTGATCTTCCAAATGGTAGAATGTAAACCCTCGTCAATACCCGGGATAACCCACAAACTGCCATTTCTGAAACGTGCCTTAGTTTATCCGGATTCTGGTTTTAAGCATAAGCCGGACAACTCCATATATCTTAACATCGTTAAGATATGAATCCATTCTATATCCAATATAGAAACAAAGACACTAATTTAATTGGAACCAGATTCAAAAATCAAGCAGCTGTTTCCAATGCATATCGACTAAATGAAAGAAGGCCATGCAGCATTACTCATCAAGGAACGCACCCACGTATGAGTAACCTGAATGAGAAGCAAGTTTTCAAATTAATTACTTACGACGGAATACCTAGCACAAGTATCTACAACTTCGATCATCTCGAAGAATCCTAATACTTGCAACATATGGTTCTCTACTTTATTCTTATACCTATAACTTCTCAAAATTTGGACCTTGTATATTAACGAAATGCGTGTCTAAAACCAGAAAATTCATAAGTAAATGGGATATAGTACGAGTACCAACCCCTTGTCCTAATGGACATCAAACAACATACAATATTTTGTATAACTCCACTGAGTTTAATAACTCAAACCTTGTGCGTCGTAGGTTGAAAACTGTGTTATGCTTAAGAAGAATTACACCGTTGTTGAATGCACCTTACCTAACCATCAACTGATATAGGTAAACGTCATAAACATAATTTCAAAAAGTAATCTCACTTTATAAATAAACATACAGATATATCAGTTTGAAATTGGTGCATAACAACGGATATTCAAAACCAAAAATTTGCTGTTAAACAAAAAACCAGGTGATTTCCTTATATATCACCAATTACAAAGAATTCTGATATATTGAGGATCTGATCATCCAATTCCCAATATTCTACTTCCACTCAGCATCCACAACGCCATACAGATGTGAGAATCAAGTCTGGGAAATACATGTTAGGAATATGTATGCTCTAGAGGCCATTATTGTACATGTGATGTATATTATAGTGGATGCTTAGACATATATATAGAGAACTTTCTTGCTCGACATGATAGTATGCTATCTGGTTACTCTTTATCTTAACATGTTGACCGGTATTCTTTACGGTCTTGCTCTCACATGTTGATAAAGCCCTTAGGATATGTACTTGACTATCAGGACTATGATAAGAGCATACTAGTGGGGCCAGGGTAGTCCAAAAGTACATCCTTTAATCAGTTCCTAGTCGAGGGAATATCGAGACTAGGGCATCGATATTCCAGAGTAGACTAGTGTGTACGTTTCTTGTCCCTTAGAGGGCGATGGTTGATCCCACAGCCATTGGTGTGTGACATCAAAGATAGTAAATAGGTGCTCATTGGAGAATGGGTACACCGAGCAGGACTCGTTGAGGACTCCTATGTGGTAGTATACATATCGTTAGATAGCAGTCCTCTGGTGACACTGGTACAGGTTAGTCCCGAGATCGTCATAGAGTCTTGTATGGCTCTTACTGTGCTTTGATTTCCTCCCTACCACGGCTCAAAAGAGTCGTGCAAACAGCTGGATTTGGGTACAGTCTCGAGTCACATGGAGGCAATGCTCGATTGGGGGTTTCGCGATAGGAGGGGTTTCGTCTCTTCCGGTATTGGGGGTTAATGTTGCGCTATGCTCGATTGACTATGACTGGAAGTCCCTGACCAGGGTTGCTGTTGAGATTTATTGATAAGTGTTATCAGTAGTTTCTCAAAACGTTATAGGCCAGATATCGGCATGACTTATCACGTTACTGGGGTCTGACATTTACCACCCCTAGACATGATATGCGACATATTAGACGAAGAGACCCGACTGTACGGTAGTGTTACCGATAGGCTTCATGGAGACTATGGACGAGCTTGCTTGTTGATCTTCATATCACTCAATACCCGGGTAGCCGTTATGTTCAGCTAGTACCGCTGACGCCTTGTGGATGACTGATGTGGTCATCACCTACTGCTGGCGTATTGACGAGTTTTTAGAGTCCCAGACAAAAGTTCTATGGTTCAAGCGAAACGAAATAGGACACATATATGATATGTGTGTGGGCCTGATTAAATACGTGTATGTGATACCGTATTGTAATCTGGCAGTTATCTGTTATCGGTTCGGTTATATGTGATATAACCAGATTGTCGAATCAAGTGTTGATTTGATAATGTGATATACAGATAAATGATATTAGTTGGTCGTATGTGATATAACCGGATTATTAAATCAAGTGTTGATTTAATAATGTGATATACATTATATGTGATATAATTATATCTTAACTCATATCATTAACTCAATAATTATTCTTCATTATATATATATATATATTACTATATATGATATATATATATATATATATATATATATATATATAATAATGAAGCATGGCTTGATTTTCTATTTTTGAGAAAAATAGAAATGAGGTGTAAATTGAGAGCATGGTTGCAAGCATGAGAGTTATATTTGTTTATTCATCTTGACTCACTATTCAAGCATGGTTGCAATTTTATATTGCAACATTCCATGCTTGAATGAGTGAGGGTCAAGAGTTGACATTCATTCTTTGCTCATTCCCAACACTTGGCCATTTTCTTGAGTTGCTTCCATGGTTGCTCTCTAGCTTCATCTTCTTCCTCAATTGCCATGGTTCAAGCTTCAACCCTCACATGAGATGTGAATCATGAAGCTTGAACACAAACTTGTGAGCTTTTAACATCCCCTACTTCACCATCCCACACCAAACTAGCAATTTGGTGTGGTGTGTTTCCTACACTAAAAGAGTTTAGTGTAGAGTTAGCTTGGGCTAGAGGAACTTCGGGTGGATCGTCTTTGGCGCGAAGATCACGAAGGAGGTTCGTTCAACTCGAAGAGGAGCCTAGTAGAGTCGTGTGGACTTCAGCCCGGAGCTATAGAAGAGAAGGACTCGAACTACAAAGGGTGTATGCTCTTTTCTTCTCTTAAGTTCATCACATCACAAAGGTAAACCCTAATAATCTAGTAAAGATCTTATTAGTCTAACTTAGCACCTGATAAAATTTAAAATTTGGCATGCTTGATGCCTCTAGAACCTCATGGTGGTGCTAAAGTCGACTTTCATGGTATCAAAGCCAAGCTTTCATTAGGGTAACTTATAGCGACGTTAGAAATCCGCCGTTTTTGTCGCGCAAAATTTGCCGATAAAAACAGTTTTCCAAAATGATGTTTTGAGTTGTTTGCACACCCCGCAGGCTCACGGTTTGAACCGAGAAGCCGCGGGGTGGAGCATGCGCACCCCGAGAACACCCCGGGGGACCGAACAGCTGGGCCCACTCCCCAAGACCACCATAAGGTCTTGGCGGTGGGGAGGCAGTTTCGGGTCTGCCTCACCCCCTGGCCATCTCGTGGTGGCCTCGGGGGTGGGGTACTCCCTCTAGGCCCCCCATTCGACAGTTAATTTTGGTATCTTCGCCTCCGTGAAGATTCGGGAGGGTTTCGAGTTCGTTTCGACTCTCAGATTGGTTTAAAACGATCGGTTTTGGAACTTTAGCTCACTGGATCTTTCAAGTCTTGGAAAAATTGGTTTAGTTTGCTAATTGCGTACGGAATTCTAATGTCGCGGTTACTTTACAAGCTTATGTGATACAATTATTAGAATCCGGATTAATTAGTTTTATGAAAACTAGTTAGTATATTGTAAAGCTAGCCGTTTAGTCTCAATTGATCGATTGCCACGAAGTTCTGATTCGGATCAAAACTCCGTCGCAATTGCGTATTGTACGCGATCACTAAACCGGAAATCTTGTTGAATTATCCGACAACTAATTGAAAAGAGTTTTCAATTTGAGACTAAAATGCAAGTTTTATAAGTTAGGCATGAAATCCGGAATGTGAGATATTCCGGGTTTATGATGTCTAAGGATATTGCGGATTCTAATTATTGTAGTTTTCTGTTTTCTTTTCTACGACCGTAAGTGTAATATGTGGGGTATCCCAATTTCGTTGCTATATGTCAACAAGTTTTAGGGATACGCATATTTACTTTACGTTAATGATATGTGATATCATGTGTTGCTGTTGATATAATTTATTGGATCGTCGTGACAGACTAGCCGAGGATTTTACGTGAGATGAGGGTTTTTATTTTCATTCATGTAAAATCTGTATGTAATATTCTTTTATTGGGGCACTTTCGGGTTGAGCATGATGTCACCACTGTTGTATATTATTTACTTTTCCGCATTAGGATAAACCCAATACGGGAAGCACAAGTAACCGGGTTCTAGAGTCCAGTGGGAGACCATCTCAAGGAGTTGAGAGTGGGTCTCCTAACTCTAGAATTAGCAGGGTTACTTGTCGTTCTCGTAGGGGTCTAGGGATGTGGATTTGGCTATTCGACCGTGGAATCCGTGTTTTACATTACTGGCTAAATTTAAAACACGAACATCCTAGTATATCCAATGTTTCATATGTTGCTTGTTTATGTGATGTTGATCATATAACTAATATAATATTATATATATGATATATAATAAACGTTGCTTATATTTTGCATCTGCGCTAGTCCAGCCCCCGCTCTGCCGGTAGTTAAGTAATCTAACGGTGCATGACGGGGCCCCGTGGCGAATGCGGATGGCATAAATGTACGTTCTATTTTCGTTTCATTTTTTGTAATGTTTAGGAAATATTAATTGATGGGACTTCATTAATGAGATTAATGAAAAGAAAGAAACCAAAAGATGTAGAATCAAATTTTCAAAAAGGGTAGCTCTAGTTTTTGCTTTGTATAGTGGTATTCCTTGATGAATATCCAGGACCTCATTCGATGAGGAAAGAACCGAGATCCCTTCACTGGGAGTGACCTCTTTAGCGAAACTAGCAAATGCTACAACCCACTCGGTTTTGTTTTTGACTGCTTCTCTAGTTCTTGCTTTGCATAGTGTATTCATGAATATCCAGCACCTCATTCGATCAGGAAAGATCCGAGATCCCTTCACCGGGAGTGACCTCTTTAACGAAACTAACAAAAGCCTAAAAAATACTCATTTTCTAAATCACTAGATTCTACAACGATATCAAATTCATTACGTTCATGGTTTTCTTAAAAATCTGTGTAGCCCTCCGTAATTTCAGATAAGTATTATTTAGTATTCGTGCTGCGTTTGTTGACCTTATCAAGGCGTAGTGTGTGGTAGCTGATTAGTGCTTATTTGCCAGCATGAGATGCGATTGGGTTAGGGTAGTCATACGGCTTTGTTGACCTTGTTAAGGGTCGTACGGATGGGTTTAATTCAATCAAGAAATGGCGGGTTGAACTTGGCTAGCGCATATGATTTGTTGACTTTGTTAAGGTCATAAGTGGCTAGGGGTAAAAATATTATCGGGAATTTCAAGTGTTGAAATTTGCAATGAGATTGCATACTTTCTATATGATAGTTGGATCCCGATACCCACTGCGAGTAAGAGTTACTCCTGGGAGAGTTTTTGCACTTTACAATTAGCTAATCAAGTAGGTGTCTAGAAAAGTGTCAACGGGGAACGAGGTTTATTTTAATTAGATCCGTGCGAAAGCATGGGGAACCTCCCTCGGAGTACCGATACCTGCCTGGCCGAACGATTGGCGAACCTGTAGGGTGTAATTAATCCCGGCTAATTTTACCATTTATAGTTTGAAGGAAGATTTGATAAAAACAGTGGAAGTCATCCTGATTAAATAAAATAACTAATCTAATCTTGCAAAGAGCGCACGCAAAGTAATTATCATTCTCTCTTTCCTAGTAACGACCAATGACATGCATTAATCAAGATAATAATATGGATGTTTTGACCGAACCTACTTATTATACTAGGCTAGGTTCCGCTCTAACTTATGATTGTCATAAGTCTGAGCAAGCAATAGGGGAATATTTGGATTTGCACGTCACCCAAACGAAGAAAAAGCATGTTGATGCATTGGCTTCGGGTGTGTTCGTTACCAAGAACTATTTCTCAGTTTACTCTATGTCCTGGGTATGGGATACCGGATCAGGATCCCACACATGTAATTTGTTACATGGGCTATAGACAGGTGGAGAACTGGAAAAATGTGATATGTCTCTAGTAGTAGAGAATGGTGCAATTGTTGCAGCCAAAGCAGTTGGCAGATATCACCTGGTGTTACCAACTGGTAATACATTGATTCTTAACAACTGTTATTTCATACCAATAATATTGTGAATATTTTTCTAAATCAAGTGTTGATTGAGTAATGTACATTGTATAAAAGTGGAGACTATGTGAAACGGCTGGTTGCTATGCGATCTGAGATGGAATGCATGTACACCAACAAAGTATTGACTTTGGATGTTGCTCCTGAAGGGGTAAAACCCATCGGGAGCAAGAGAATCTTTGAGAAAGATAATTTGGTGTAAATGGAAAAGTTGGGACCTTCAAAGCTAGACTTGTTGCTAAGCTTAAATCCATCAGGATCCTACTTACCATTGCTGCATACCATGACTACGATATCTTGCAGATTGCACGTCAAAACCGCTTTTCAAAATGGTGATTTAGAAGAGAGCGTGTATATGACACTGCCAGAGGGCTTCGTAGACAGTGGGAGCAGCGGAATCATGTGCAAGCTGCTTAAATCCATCTACGGGTTAATGCAGGCATCGCAGAGATGGAACATCTGTTTTAATGAAGCTATCAAAGAGTTTGACTTCATCAAAAAGGTAGATGAACCATGTATAAATAAAAAGGTTGTAGAGAGTATGGTTGTCTTCCTCGTATTGTACGCGGATGACATACTCTTGATAGAAAAGGGTGTTCCTATGCTACACTCGGTCAAGCACCTCTTATCACACAGGTTCTCTATGGAAAGATCTAACTGATGTCTCCTACATCCTGAGGATATAGATCTATAGAGATAGATCTAAATGGATTTGGGATTGTCCCAATCCAGGTACATAGACACCGTGCTAAAGGGGTTTAGTATGGATGATTCTAAGCGTGGTAATGTACCCGCTTGTTCAGGAATCACTCTCTCTAAAGATATGTCTCTCGAGACTGATTTGGAGAGGACTGGCATACAAGGGATACCCTATGCTTTGGCAGACGGGTCAATCATGTATGCGATGTTATGTACCAGACCAGATGTAGCTTACTTACTAGGTGTAGTGAATAAGTATCGAAAAGATGTTTAGGAAAACCACTGGACAGCTGAAGAACATTCTTAAGTGCTTGAGAAGGACTAAAGAGATGTTCTTGATGTATGGTAACGGTGAACTCCAAGATGGAGTCCTTTACCGATTCAAGCTTCTAGAGTGATAAGGACGACTGAAAGTCAGTCTCGGGTTTTGTCTTCACCCTCAGTAGAGGGACGGTATGTTGAAAGGGTTACAAGCTATATACCGTGGCAGACTCGTTGATAGAGGCTAATTACATCGCTACCAACGATGTTGCCAAAAAGGTTGTCTGGATGAAAAAGTTCATATGATGAACTTGGTTCCTACCATTGGGCATCCAGTACCTGTGTATTGTGATGACAATGGAGATGTAGCTTTGGCCTAGAAACCCCGGCCTCGTCAGCGATCCAGACATATTCTTAGACAGTATCGCCTGATCAGGGAGATAGTTGATCTCCGGGAGATCGAGGTCAGGAGAGTTGACACAGAGGATAACACAGCGGATCCACTCACCGAGGCCATCCCCCAGATGTTATTCGAGAGACTTTTGGGACGTTGGGTATGAGATACTACAACAACTGGCCTTAATGCAAGTGGGAGATTGTTAGGAATATGTATGCCCTATAGGCCATTATTGTACATGTGATGTATATTATAGTGGATGCTTGGACATATATATAGAGGACTTTCTTGCTCGACATGATAGTATGCTATCTGGTTACTCTTTATCTTAACATGTTGACTGGTATTCTTTACCGTCTTGCTCTCACATGTTGATAAAACCCTTAGGATATGTACTTGACTACCACGACTATGATGAGATCATACTAATGGGGCCAGGGTGGTCCAAAAGTACATCCTTTAATCAGTTCCTAGTCGAGGGAATATCGAGACTAGGGCATCGATATTTCAGAGTAGACTAACATATACGTTTCTTGTCCCTTAGAGGACGATGGTTATCCCACAGCCATTGGTGTGTGACATCAAAGATTGTAAACAGGTGCTCATTGGAGAATGGGTACACCGAACAGGACTCGCCGAGGACTCCTATGTGGTGGTATACCTATCGTCAGATAGCAGTCCTCTGGGGATACTGGTACATGTTAGTCCCAAAATCGTCATAGAGTCTTGTGTGGCTCCCACTGTGCTTTGATTTTCTCGCTACCACGGCTCAAAGGAGTCGTGCAAACAGATGGATTTTGGGTACAGTCCAGAGTCACATGAAGGCAATGAGCGATAGGAGGGGTTTCGTCTCTTCCGGTATTGGGGGTTGATGTTGCGCTATACTCGATTGGCTATGACTGGAAGTCCCTGGCCAGGGCTGCTGCTGAGATTTACTGATAAGTGTTATCAGTAGTTTCTCAAACCGTTATAGGCCAGACATCGGCATGACTTATCACGTTACTGGGGTCTGACGTTCACCACTCCTAGACATGATATGCGACATATCAGACGAAGAGACCGGACTGTACGGTAATGTTACTGATAGGCTTCATGGAGACTATGGACGAGCTTGCTTGTTAATCTTCATATCGCTCAATACCCGGGTAGCCGTTACGTCCAGCTAGTACCGCTGACGGCTTGTGGGTGACTGATGTGATCATCACCTACTGCTGGCGTATTGACGAGTCTTTAGAGTCTCACACAGAAGTTCCCTGATTTAAGCGAAACGAAGTAGAACACATATGTGATATATGTGTGGGCCTGATTAAATACATGTATGTGATACCGTATTGTAATCTGGCAGTTATCTGTTATCGGTTCGGTTATATGTGATATAACCAGATTGTCGAATCAAGTGTTGATTTGATAATGTGATATACAGATAAATGATATTAGTTGGTCGTATGTGATATAACCGGATTATTAAATCAAGTGTTGATTTAATAATGTGATATACATTATATGTGATATAATTATATCTTAACTAAATATCATTAGCTCAATAATTATTCTTCATTATATATATATTAATATATATGATATATATATATAATAATAAAGCATGGCTTGATTTTCTATTTTTGTGAAAAATAGAAATGAGGTGTAAATTGAGATCATGGTTGCAAACATGAGAGTTATATTTGTTTATTCATCTTGACTCACTATTTAAGCATCGTTGCAATTTTATATTGCAACATTCCATGCTTGAATGAGTGAGGGTCAAGAGTTGACACTCATTCTTTGCTCATTTCCAGCACTTGGCCATTTTCTTGAGTTGCTTCCATGGTTGCTCTCTAACTTCATCTTCTTTCTCAATTGCCATGGTTCAAGCTTCAACCCTCATATGAGATGTGAATCATGAAGCTTGAACATAAACGTGTGAGCTTTTAACATCCCCTACTTCACCATCCCACACCAAACTAGCAATTTGGTGTAGTGTGTTTCCTACACTAAAGGAGTTTAGTGTAGAGTTAACTTGGGCTAGAGGAACTTCGGATGGATCGTCTTTGGCGCGAAGATCGCGAAGGAGGTTCATTCAACTCAAAGAGGAGCCTGGTAGAGTCGCGTGGACTTCAACCCGGTGCTATAAAAAAGGACTTGAACTACAAAAGTTCTATGCTCTTTTCTTCTCTTAAGTTCATCACATCACAAAGGCAAACCCTAATAATCTAGTAAAGATCTTGTTAGTCTAACTTAGCACCTGATAAAATTTAAAATTTGGCATGCTTGATGCCTCTAAAACCTCATGGTGGTGCTAAGGTCGACTTTCAATACATACCCTGGAGTCAGAATCTAATTGGAAAAACAGTTTTCAATTAACACCGTACGGTAAAACTGAAACATGAAAATGTTTCGAAAGGGTGACTGGGTATTCCTAGTAATGTCTCTTCCACTATCGAGATTCATGACAGTAACCGTATATTTCGTTGCCCTCACTCAAATCCCTTTATATGTCTTTATTTCTTACCTTCTGTACGCCATACTTAGGTTAATTGGTTTTCTTCCTTCCTTATCTTTCGGCACTAGCCTAATGGAAGAAGACTATCCAATAAGCGTAATAGGTGTACTCTCCTAATACTATGAGCTCTCGCAACCTGAGAGAAGGGAAAAAGAAAAGACAACCAAATAATCGTATTCAATTTCTCCAAAACTGGAAACCATCCTCGAACTAAAACAAGTTTCTTCGAGTTCGTATGTAACTATACGATGTCATACCCAAGCAATACGGATCTTCGTAGTGATACAGAGTGTTCTGGAGAAATGCAAGGGGCAAGTAGGAGTGACAGGGATATACGCAGCTTCATCGTGAATGATAGTAGTCGCAGTGTCCTTTGCCCTCACTCTAATCCCTTTATATGTCTTTACTTATTACCTTCTGTACACCACAGTTAGGCTAATTGGTTTTCTACTTTCCCTATCTTTCGGCACCTGCCTAAGGTTTGGAAGAAGACTATCCAATAAGCATAATAGGGGTACTCTCCTAATACCAGGAGCTCTCGCAACCTAAGAGAAGATAAAGAGAAAAGACAACCGAATAATCCTATTTAATTTCTCCAGAACCGAAATCCATACTCGAACAGAAACAAGTTTCTTCGAGTTTGTATGTAACTATACGATGGAGTACCCAGGTAATATGGATCTTCGTAGTGATACGGAGTGTTCTGGAGAAATACAAAGGGGAAGTAGAAGTGGCAAGGATGTATGCGACTTTATCGTGGACCATGACAATCCAAAAGCCAAAGTGTTTAAGAAGGTTCGGTTAACTTGGTTTATGAGTTTTAGTTTAAGTTCATGTTCGCTGCCAAAGAGAGAGAAAAAAACACTCAGCGTGCACTCTAACTTAGATTAGATTGGTTAATCACTTTATCTAATTAGAATGGCTCCCACTGTTTCCTCGAATTCTCCTTCAAACCCTAAAAGGAGAATTAGTCGGGATCATCTGAAAATCACCCGAGTAACACCTACTCATCAATGGGAATCAGGACCCAACTATCATCACATGATAACTTGATGGAAGCCACTCAAGTCACCACATTCAGAAGGTATGCGCATGCTTGGCAAGTTTCCTGTATATTTGAAACTCTCTATATAGTTTTTTCCCCAAGCGCTTATGACCTTGACTCTGGCCAACAAATCATAACACGCAAGTCAAGTTCTACACGTCATTATCCAGATTGATTTAGACCCACTCGTACGCACCCTTGATTTTGGCCAACAAGGCGGTACGACTGTCCTAAACCAATGTATCTATCTATGCTACGGATAAGTAACATATAGCTACCATTCACGATGCCTTGACTTTGGCGAACAAACACCGTATGAATACTATGTGCTATTTATCCGAAATGACGGAGGGCTACGAATGGTTTTTAGCGAAAAAACCGTAAACGTATTGAACTTGATATTGTTGAAGGAACTGAATATCTTTGAAAAGGAATGTTTTAGGCTCCGTTTTTGAAAACTAGTGGTTTTGAAGAAAACCGAGTAATCTTTAGTGACAAACTTTTGCTCAAAAGGTGACTCCCCGTGAAGGGATCTAGGCTCTTGCCTCCTCGAATGAGGTGCTAAATATTCCTAAACGAATACCACTATGCAAAACGAAAGAGTATAACTATAGTTTTTCGAAATTTATTCCAACATCATTTTGGTTTATTTTTCCTTGCATTAATCAAAATTAACGCAGTCTTATCAATTAATCCCTATCACACTAGAAAAAACGAAAATACAATGTACGTATATGCCATCCGCATTCGCCACTGGGCCCCGTCATGCACCATTAAGTTACTTAACTAACGGCAAAGCAAGGGCTGGACTAGCGCGGATGCAAAACATATACATCTACTAGTATATATAAATATATATATATATATATATATATATATATATATAACATTCGTCTCAGGCATGATATAAGCAACATCACAGATAAGCAATAAGCAACACGAAATGGCGGATAATCCTGGAGCCTCAGATTTCATTTGAGCAGCAAATGAAACCCGACGTTCCCGGTCGTGTGGATTGCCCGTGGAATGAAAAACCTGGACCCTTACGAGTGCGGCAAGTTACCCGTCAATCACAGAAATGAGGCAATCCCAATCAACAAAGTGAATAGGGCCTCCAGCACTTCACGGAATCCGGTAACTTGAGCACCCTTCCGTGGGTCATCCTATACCCCCTACGAGGGCGGCGAATAGCCCGCCAATTCAAGAGTAAGGCCATCTCCGTCTCAACGCCATGAGATACGGGCCCGTTGCCCTCTAGAACCCGGCTACTCGAACACTCCACCGCGGGGTAATCCTAGTACAGAAAAGAAAAGTATATATACAATGGTGACATCGACTACAACCCGGTCGTGCCCGAATAAAAGAATATACAATCTGGCAGAAACGGCTGTCCACATGTGAGATGTTCGCCCCGCAATAATGAAAATATAAATGAATCTGAACTGTACTACTACCATTGCATTATACGCTATCCACCACAACAATCCATCCACAATATCAGCACAATCACAGAACATCAACGTGAATATCATGTTCGTAAACCCGTCTAATTGTACATATAGCAATTAGTCGGGTTATACCGCTCAATGATATTCACGATCGCAGATACCAACACATGCACTGATAAACACGTATTCAAAATTTCGATCGACTAAAACTTTTCCATATTAGCCCCAAGTGCAAACCAGTACTCAAACAAATTTAAGCCAAAATCATACATCCCAAAAATCACATTTCCATATTATAGAGTGCCGGAAGAAATTTGGAGCACAACGGCCCGATTTCGACAGCGGAATCGCGGCCAACAAGCATGTTAGACGGCGGTTCCGCGGCCATATGTTGGGCTTATGTGCCCAAATTTCTTCAGGGCCTCTGAAAATGCCTGCACGTATTTTTAAGCTAATCTAAATAATTTTTTGAACTTATAAAATCAACAGTGGGCACTAAAAATGGGATTGCGATTTGGAAAATTTCGCTGATCAATACTTCAAACTTGTGCAAACTAGCTAGTAAAGGTTTATGGAGTGGCTCTGATACCATGTTGGGATTTCTTAGCGCTCTGGCCATATCTACCGTGGCCGTTGCGGAACAAAAATTTTGGTGTTTAAAAACTGGCGCTAGAAAAACCCATCCAAAAATCTACCATAAACCGAAACTAGCTAACAACGAGGAGATTTTAACCACTATGATAGAAGTATATTACCGAAAGATCTGTGTCCTTCGGTCTTCTATCTTCTTCCCTTACTTGAGATCTTCTTGATCGAGCTTGATCGCCGCCTCCGTCGATGATGATCCACCCGAAGGATGTAATCCATAGCTCTAGCTCCACACTAAAAATCTAGTAGAGCAATTAGGGACTCTAGGTTGCTAATCTAGAGTGCCTAGGGATGTAGTGAATGGTTCTTAGTGTATATCTATCTCACTTCCTCTCTTGATTCAACACATGAGATTGTAGAGAGGAAGTTCAAAAGGTTAGTGAGGAGAGTGAAGCAAAATGGTGAGAATGAAATCTCCAATGAGAGAAAAACCTCGACCATAGTTTTGTAAAACCATTTTTTTCAATATTAAAACACAACCATGTTTGAATAGTTTGCACAAATGAATATTCAATTCATTTGTCAACACTATTGAAGCATGGTTCTCACCATACTCACCTCACTACCTTTACACCTCATTTTCCATTTAAAATAAATGGATAAATCTAAAATGAGGTGTCCACCTACTAGAATGTTTTCCGTATAAATACGGAATACACTCTACTGTATATACATACCCGTATTCGTATCAAAATATGAATATCCAAAAAGATAGAATAACACAAAAACATAATACTATAATATACATATCGAAATACATATACGTAAATTATTAAATAAATATCTGATTTAATAATCCGGCTCAATCCCAAGCCGGCTAGTATTATCAACCGTCCGATCGAAAGTCCGGATAACTAGTACAATCATTCGAATGGAACCCTGAACGTATCAAAATACGGTTACCACATCAATTCGCCTGAACCAGGGAAACCCTCTGTGTAGGATTGTAAAGACTCGACAGTATCCGGCAGTGAGTTACTGGATAAATGTTTGGCAGCGGCACTAGCTGTTTATAGGAGAGGAGAAAAGAAACACTCAGCATATGCTCTTGTAAGTTTAGATTGGTTTTTAGTTTATCTAAACAGGATGGCTCCCGCTGTTTCCTCGAATTCTTCTCCAAACCCTAAAAGAAGAATTAGTCAGATTAATCGCACGTCACAATACTTGCTTAACCTTTCGATCAGGCTAGTGTCGGTATTTCGAGGGAGATTTTCTAACGCTTTCGCGAAGTTCCTTAATTATATAACCTCTTTTTCCTAGAGGCCTAACCCCGCTAACACCGTTCTAGACACCTACTTGGTTTATAGCATTGATTATTAAGTGAAATTGTTTCCCGAAGATAGCGGATACTCACAGTAGGATCAGGACCCAACTATCATTGTGTGATGAATCTGAATGAAGCCTACCAAAAACACCAATCAAGAAGGTATGCAACACTACTAAGTTTCCTTTATGTTTGAAACTCCCGATGTGATTTTTGCCCCGTGCGCTTATAACCTTGACGAAGGCCAAAACATCAAGTCGCAAGTCAAGTTCTACCTGTCATTATCCAGATTAACCTAGACCCATTCATACAAGCACGAAGGCCAAAACAGCTATACCCCTGTCCTAAATTAATGCATCTATCTATGCCACAGATAAGTACCTACTAACTACCAAACACTATGCCTTGGCGAAGGTCAAAACACATAGTATGAATACTAGTAGACACCTATCTGAAATGACGGAGGGCTACGGCTGGTTTTCTGACGAAAAAATCGTTAACGTATTGAACTTGATATAGTCGAAGAAACCTGATAGCTTTTGAAAAGGAGTGGTTTAAGCTCCGCTTTTAAAATTTCTTTTTGAAGAAAACCGAGTGGGTTCCAACAACATCAGATTTTAGGTTTATTTTCTCGCATTAATTAGAATTAATGCGGTCCCATCAATTAACCTTATCATTGAAGCAAAAGAAATGAAAATACAACGTACGCTTATGTCATCCGCATTCGCCACGAGACCCCGTCATCACCCTTTAGGTTACTTAACTAACGATAGAGCGGAGGCTGGACTAGCACGGGTGCAAAACATAAGCAACGCCTACTAAATATCATATATAGATATATACATTCGTCTCACGCAATAATAGGCATTCCATATCACAGATGAACATATTGGATATACTAGGAATTCCGCGCTTCGTTTAAGCCCATAACGAAAGACGGATTCCACGGTCGTGATGAATAGCCAAACCTCACCATAGACCCCTACGGGTGCGGCAAACTACCCGCCAAATTCCCGAAGTGAAGCAACCTCTCTCAACAAAGTGAGTAGGCCACTCGGTACTTCAAAGAACCCGGTAGTTTGTGCACCCCCCCTTGGGTCTATCTTAGGAGCAAAAACAGTAAAAGAAAATAGTATAACGGTGGCTACAACCTCAACCCGGATGTGCCCCGCAAAATAATATTACATCACTTTTACAAATTATATTGAATAAAAGAAAAGAAAACACTCAACTCACATCCCCGGCTATTCATCATAACGATCCAATAAAGTTCATATACACAACCAACATCACAGATATGTGCAACCCGCAACTAACCGACATATAGCAGCTAGCGGAAGTTTACGAACACATATATCAATACAGATAACAACTGAAACTTAAACGACACTAAAACTACGATTTCGAAACACTCCGAAATTGCCCCAGTAAAAAGTTAACTGTATAGTCAAAATTAGCAAAATCAAACACCACCTGAAACCCTAAATCCAAGAAAGAACACAGAACAAATTTCGACGCAATCCTACACTATTGAACCGATGAGGCCGAGAAAAATGAGCTTTTGGTCGGCCATGCTACAGTGGAATTGCCTCGTTTTTGTTGTGTACATTTCACAAGAAAAGGAGTACTCTGCAATTGTTTAAAAAAATTTGAGGCACTGCAAAAATCGACAAAAACTTGGATTTCATGTTTCGGAGTTATTTTGGTTCCGTAGTTTTATACTTCGTTTAATCTGTTAGCTAGGGTTTAATTAAGCTCTGATACCGTGTAAGTCTATGTAGCACACCCCACGTGTTCGCGGAGAGGCGTAATACATCAAAAACGATTTTTTCTCACATCAAAAGATCATGTTTGGCTTTGCAACATAGGCTTTATCCACTTTAGGATCTTGATTAAACCTTAACTAGCAAAAACTAAACTACAAGAGGGCGTTAACTACTCGGTTAAAGTGTTATACCCTCGTGTCAAGTCCTTCGGGTCTTCAAGTGGCTCTTTGCTCCTTGGATCGAGCTTCAAATTTGAACTCCTTTCTTTGGCTCCTCCGAAGCTTCCAACGAACTCGGTTGCCGGTCTCCTTTAGATAATAGAAGATCCACCCAAGGGCTTATGGTCAACCTCCAACCTCAAGTGAGGTAACTTAGTGATCTAATGTGCTGGATGAGATTACTAAGTAGATGTAGAGTGTGATCTATGAATTATTTAGTCTCATAGCTCAATGGATCACAACACATGTTAAGGTATGAGCTTGAGGGAAAAGGAGAGCAAAACCTAGGAGAGAGAATGAAAATGTGATAATAATGTAGAGAATGAGATGAGAGAATGGCTAAGTATTGTGACAATAATTCAAGCATGGATTATTTTAGTTTCAAAATAATCAACCATGCTTGAATAGGAACTCCAAATGAATAAACAATTAACAAAGCCATGCTTTCAACCCATTCCTTAAGTGTCTCCTAATTTCCACATCATTAATCCTTTATCAAAAAAGGATAAATCAATAATGAGGTGTCTCCTTCTAGAAGCTTATTCTTATGAAATTACAAGAATGACTTCACCGTATATACATACCCGTATCCGTATTCCGAAAAATACAGATACACAGAGACAAGTATAATCCAATAGTATAATACTAGGATCCGGCTTAAACCAAAGCCCACTAATATTATCCGTCCGAACATCATTCGTATAGCCAGTACACGTATGCGATCGAAACCCTGCCGTAAGACCATACGGCCTCTACATCGTCTCGCCTGATCCAGGGAAACCCTTGTGTGGGATTCTAAAGACTCGACGGTACACTGGCAGTGGATTTAACCACAAGTCCATCAGTGGCACTAGTTGTACGTAACGGCATGTCGAAAAGGAGGCCGACGAGCGAACTCATCCGAAACCCCTACTGAGCCTATCCGTGACAATCTCCGTGCAGTCCGGCCTATTCGTCTGAGAGCATCGCATGTAAGCTCTAGGAGGGTGGAAAATGTCAGACCTCTAATAACCAGACAAGTCGTGTCGGTGTGGCTCAAGACCATCCGAGAATCTACTGGTTCGACCACCAGTAGTTCTCAATCAACCCTGGTCAGGGACTTACGGTAATGACCAACCGATCACAGCGCGATATCGACTTCCTATACCGGGAGAGACGAATCCCCAACAGTCGCTCACTGCCTCCATGTGGCTCGGGACTGTACCTAACTAAAACGTGTTTGCACGACTCCTTTGAGCCGTGGTAGGGTAGTAATCAAAGCACAGTGGGAACTCACACGAGACAAATGACGACCTCAGGTCGACAGACTATTTGTACTCATGTCAACAGAAAACTGCTATATGACGCTAGGTATAATACCATCTAGTCAGTTCTCGGCGAGTCATGTCCGGTGTACTCACACCCAGTGAGCGCCTATATACAATCTTAGGTGCACCTCACCAATCTATCGGCCCTCGTCGGGTTTAGATATGTATACACTAGTCTACTCTGGAGTAACAATGCCCAGTCTCGATACTCCTACGACTAGGGACGCTTTTAAGGATGTGCCTATAGACTACCCAGCTCCCACTAGTATGATCGCCATCACAACAGAGGTAGTCAAGCAAGATCCTAAGGGCTTTATCAACATGTATACAAGATATGAAATACAAAGTAAAACACATCACATGTTAAGATAAAGACAAACCAAATAGCATATTATCATATCAAGCAAGATTGTCTTGTACATATATATCCCTAGCATCCTGTATAATGAAGGCCTCTAGGGCATACATACCCAACAGTGGTAGCCCGATAAGTCGTGCTGATATGGCTGTAGGACCCTAATAACCCGATAATTCGTGCTGATGTAGCTCAGGACCAATCCGGAAAACTACTGATCTAACTATCAGTAAATCCCAACTGCCTTGGACAAGGTCTTATAGTGCTGACCAATCGAACACAGTGCGATATCGACTCTTTATACCGGGAGAGACGAATCCCCAACAATCGCTCACTGCCTTCATGTGGTTCGGGACTTTATCCAACTAAAACATATTTGCACGACTCCTTTGAGTCGTGGTAGGGTAGTAATCAAAGCACAGAAGGAACTCACACGAGACAAATGACGATCTCAGATCGAAAGACTAACATGTACTCATGTCACCTGAGAACTGCTATTTGACGATAGGTATAGTGTCATCTAGAAGTTCTCGGCGAGTCCGTCCAGTGTACTCACCCCCAGTGAGCACATGTATACGATCTTAGGTGCGAAAGACCAATGGCTGTGGGACCAACCATCGCCCCTCGTCGGGGTCTAGAAGCGTATACACCAGTCTACCCCGAAATATCGATGCCCAGACTTAATACTTCCACGATCTGGGACATTTAAGGATGTGCTTATGGACTACCCAGCCCCCACAAGTATGATCGCTATCATAACGTTGGTAGTGAAGCAAGAATCATATAGGCTCTATCAACATGTAATAGTGATCTGTAATACCACATAATGTATGTACATGATGATAAAGACAAACCAGATAACATATTATCATTTTGAGTAAGACTGTTCTACCCGTATAGGTCCTTCCTCAATTATCACAATCATGTGCCTGCGATTAGCATAATTGACTTGAGGACACTATATCCAACAGAGCCTCACCTCCCAACTTTATAACTTTGTTATTATGATATTTGTGTGATTTATCTATAGGGTTAATTGCACATAACCCCCTTTACTGGAAGGTGTTGAGCACTTATACCCACTCAACTATCATAATAAGCATTTACACCAATTCTGAAAGCTTAGTATTTTTCTAGTTCCCATATTACCCCCATCTTTTTCTTCTTAAACCCCAAATCCCAGTCTTAACCTTAATCTAAAATTCAATTATCTTTTCTCACCCTTCACTACAGTTCCAAGCCTTTTTCCATTGCAATCTTGGATCTCCTCTAATATTCTTTACTCAATTCCATAACTTATTTCTCTTTTGTTAAATTGCTTCAAGATGAATGCTTTTATAATTTATTGCATTGTGGTTTTGTCCAACTAGTTGCTTTTGCCATTCTTTCCATTTGACATTTCAGGTTTAGGGTAATGGATGGTTGAAAAAATGGAGAAGAAAAGGGCAAAACAGGAATAACAGAAATTCGTTTCCATCATAGGGGTGTAGTTACATATGATGTTAAGGAGGTATAAGTAAACAATCCCGTATAGCACAGGGATTTTATGCGCTGGCTCTTATTTATACGCGGAAATTATGTAATCTCTATTGATGAGTTTTTATTTTTTATTTTGGCAAAAAGTTCTAACTCAAAACATTGTTTCAACGATAGTATACAAAGAATTTCACTAATACTTGCAATCGACTGAATGCAACACAACATGTTGAACCTGTCATCATTCTCCATTCAAGAACCTCCATACAAGAACTCTGATTTCAGATCTATGTTATAGAATTTGGTGCACAAATATGCATTGAATTGAAGAGTGAAGACTAGTGTCACATATTTGCTACATATACAGGTTCATATGCAGTATAGCCTTGATGAGGGAAATAACAAAAAAATTCAAAACTCCAGTCCAGATACATCAAGGAAATTCAAAAGGTAGTATGAATATCAAATATAATATAATGCGTATAAGACTCAAATGATTGCTGATGTTAATTTTATATCTGAGTTCAATGATGTACTTGGTTAGAAAATAATGTTAACAATATCATTTAACAACCAGCATATTAGCCCGTAAAGAGGTCCACTGCAGGTCCATAATCTACGATCTAAGCTGAAAAAGATATTAAAAAAATATAACAATAAAATAAAATGTAAAAAAAACTTTTAATTTCCAAAGATGTTACTGAAGTAAAGAGATGGAAAGGGATGGCGGAAAGCCATCAGAGAAATGAAGGACGGCGAGATGGAAAAGAGAAACGAAGGACAAGAAGAGGAAAAGATAAAGAAGGGAGGGAACCTAACCTACATGGGTTAAATATTGGGTCCAAAATTGGAACCATCATGCAATGGACCTTATAGGCCCACTTACCCTTGACCTTACAGACCATATAGACCCCCTTTTATGCGATTTTATGCAGCAATGCATTGTCTTTTACAACCATGCTCATGCAATCCATTTGCCTAAGCACCTTCCCTGGCAAATGACATAAGCAACACAACTCCTCTCTTGAAATATAGGGGTGCAGCTACTACTTACTTTGCTAGCTATGGAAACAGATACAAGTAACATGCAAACTATAATTGCACAACTGGTTTTATTTTCTGCATGACTACATTTTACATACAAAGAGCTGTTGAAAAAAATCATCCAAGTTAAATTGTCTTTGAAGGAAAAGGCAAAACCCCTGGTGCCTCTTCTCTCTAACCTCTAATGGTCACTGTTCTTTTTTCCCCCATCGCAAAGCGGAGTTCGAGGATCTTTACATTCCACACTATCCTTCCTATATCTCTAAATCATGCATGGTGATAATGTCATGTTCTGATTATTGAGCGCCAATACATTGTTTATGTTGGATCTGCCAATGGAGAAGGAGAAAAACTATAGAAAGAGATAATATTTAAATATCAAACCTCTCTTTGTAATCTACAAGACATGCATCATGCTCCTAAACAAGGAATAAGATGTGCATGACTAACAAAAATATGAAGTAGAGGAGGTTGCAGAAGGACAACTGATAGAATATGAGGACAGCATACAACAGGTGGACCAAACTAGGCTTGGTAGGACGGTTTCACCTTTAATCTAAAGTTGGACTTGTGAATGGACTGAGGCGAGGTAGGTCCTGATACATCTGAAATTGAAGTATGTTAAGTAACATTGATTACTAAAAATGAGGTCATGTCTCTTTCCTATTCCGACGGTGATCAAGCAATGGTGATAGAGAGGGAAGCAAGATTCATAGTTATAGCAAGCACCCACACCAATTATGCTTTCGACATAGAAAATGAAAGTAGGTATAGTTTCAAATGTGTTTCAAGTTGGTTCATCGACTTGCATTATGCATCATGATAGGCACATCTAACAATGGACTATATCATCGATCATGTGGTCAAAGATATGGTCTTGCACATAACCGAGGCCAACCCTTGGTGCATGAGCTTAAAACTAAACCCTACAAGTTAGGCTTGTTAATGGACCAAATGCTCTACAATGCAGACATTCCACATAGGTTAAAAGGAAGGTTGAACAGAAGACCAATAGCAATCTCTGATTTATTTCGACCTCGAAAAAGTTTATTGATAATTTTGTATTGCTTTTCATAATACTTACTTCCCTTGTTATATATTTTCATCCATTTTTCTTCCTCTCATCTTCTTTCGAATATTTGTGTTGTTTAATAGTGGTACAATTATCAATGTCAACAGCTAGCAAGGTATACAATTCTTCAAACCTCGAAATATTTCGAATTTTGCAAAGCATGAATGTGTCCGGATGCGCATGCTCATCAACATCATCATGTCGTCATCGCTAATCCCTTTTTCATCAAAATGGGGCCGTTTATGATCGCTTATGAAGCAAGGCTTATGTACTATGGGGTTGGCTATCAAGCAAGACTTCATATAAGATATTACAAAGTTTAAAACTGGCTGTCAACTTGATGTCACCTCTTTTAATTGTCCTATATTTCTGGTCAAGAACTGTCGGGAACATACGGTAGATTCACTTTGTGTAGCTATGTTCAAACATAAGGCACGATAAAACCAAGAGCAATAAGAGCACTTTGCATCGCAATGCACGAGAATTGTATATTTTAAGATAAAAGCTTCAACCATTGCATAGATTTCGACCATCCGTCAATTCCTCACTACCATTTACTACTATAAGTGTCTAAACAATGAATTATTTTGGAGAATTTTATAAGTTAACTCCAGCAGGTAAGGCAAAAAAGAACACAAAATTAGGTTCAATAGAAGTCTTCCTAGATAAAAGATCATTCAGAAGAATATTAAACAAACAAGAGAATTGATACTTTAATACTACAGTTCAGCTGTCGTGATTAATCCAGGTATTTAATACCCTTTTATATGTTACCATAAATATCTATGAATGGCTAACACTAGTTAAGCAATGCCATACATCCACAGTGAGTGCATATTCCTTTATAAGCATCGATCTGAATAAGAGCAACCAATAACTAAAACTCAAATGAATCAACCCTGTCCGAAAATTAATAATCTATTTCGATTCATGGAGTTAAATCAATGTTATTTCTTATTGCATTGCCGGAGGAACCATTTTGGAATCAAACGACATGTAAAAATTGTTATTTTAAACATGAGGAACCAACTTTCCAGCCCACAAAATTGCATAGTACTCAATAAAGATCTATTTGGCTACATATAAATTTTCCTATAAAATTAGCCATCCATATACAATTTCAGTGGCATTTGATATTGCAACTCCTTTTAAAGTATAATTGATGATAATTGGTAAGACATTTGTTTTATTGGATTGGTTTTGTGACACTGATATGAGATATCAAGGTTATAAGTGTCAGCATGTACAAGTATTGTAAAGCATGGTACCATTACCAATACATAAATGCATAAAGTGTACCTGCTTGCGTCCTAGAAACTTTGTTGAGAATAAGGGTTTGGTTTGGTTGTGTAACAAAGCATCCAACTGCTTGGAGCTCCAATAGTTGAAGCTGTATTCAAGCGTTTGGCTATAATGCAATGAGCTACATGTTTTGTGTAACAAATATTTTGGTTGCCAATAGCTGAAGGACCACAGCTCATCATCAGCTTCACATTTAAGCCTTATTCTGTTAAACCGGGTAGGCTATGAAGCACCAGGCTTCACGTCAGATTGGAAAACTTTTTATGCCAGGCTTCTAACTCATCATCAACCAGGGGTGGACCCACTCGAGGGCATGGTGGGGCCATGAACCCACCCTGTTTTAAAAAATAAACACTATATATATGTATATGTGTGCATATATCATTATATAGATATAAATAAAAACACGAAGATGTGGGTGGCCTAGTGGTCTTATGTGCTAACCTTACGCTCTGATCTTTGAGAGGAGCGTGTGTTCAACTCCCACTTGAGACATTTTTTTTTGAATTAAATTATTCACACTATTCAAAACTCCATCACAATATAGTTTCCTCTTTTGTCCTGCCCTCTTATATTAACTTCATCAAAAATATTGATAGATAATATATTAGTTTTTCCATGTTCTATTTTGACAAATTTGTCGTGTCATATATATATATATATATATATATATATATATATATATATATATATATATATAATGTTTTGAAGTATCTTTATGTGTCGTATGGAAACACTATATGCGTGCTATTACTTAAAATTCGGCTCAGGGGCTATTGCCCCCGAACCCCCACATTCGGACACAAGGTCTTTACAACGATAGCAATTTTGGCCTCACCCTTGACAAAATCCTGGATCCACCACTGTCGTCAACCCTCTTAATTTGTCCTCTATTGGTCACATATGAACAATAGAGGGGCTTGTAAAGGATAATGAGGTCAGTAGATATGTAATAAAACCTATCTAATCAGTCATGTAGTATTAAGCCCATGCAACAAAGGAGCAGTGATCGGAGATTCTAGTAAACTTCCAAAATACAGTCTAGAAGGAGATGAAACTCAATAGATTACAATAAGGGATTGCGGGAAACTCTCCAGAACACATGTTATCACATTTTTAGCTCACAACAACAATAACTAATGATTAAAACAAGGATGATAAACATTTAATTGATTTCTAGTTTTTCCCCTCATATGCAATGCATCAAAGTATGATAAAAATAGATATATTAAAGTAACCTTCATGTGGTATTATGGACCCAACAATTATACTTATTTCTTTATATGATAACCGAGGGTCCAAGACCAACGCACACTTTTTCTTATTTTGAATTTTTGATAATATCTATCGAATATCATTCTACCTTTGACTTTCAATATAAGCTATCCTGGCTACCATGTATTCCTTCATGCACACATTCAAAGTTATGGATTAAAATTTAAGCCGCTAAAGTACCAATCATGTGTTCCATGAACTCTAGCAAGAAATTTCATCCATGTCATTCCAAAAGTACCTGATTAAGAGGGTTATCAGGCGATTTCTTCCAAATCTTCCATATCAAATCCTTGTACTGACTGATCGTCAGCCCCGGCTTCTCTTCCTTCAGCTTCGCAAGTTCCGCTTCCTCAAAAGCCTAAACGGCGTCACCAAACCCAACAAAGTCAATCAAAACACCAACAAATCGTTCCAAATTAAAAATACAAAACCAAAAAAACTTTTCTTCTCACCTTAAACGAAGCCTTCAGCCTCCTCTCAGGATGCCGATCGGACGGCCGCGCCCCCTCCCCGATGGAGATCTTCGCAATGGCCTCATCCACCGAATGAGCCTCGATCAACAAATCGTCCCGGTTCGTGTTGCTCACGAGCACGACCTTCTCGTACTCATCTTCGTCCGCCATCCTCCTCTCCTTCTTCTTAGACTCCTCGGCGTTCCTCGCCAGCCTCTGCCTCTCCTCCTCCCTCCTCTTCTCGAGCTCCGCCCCCGTCACCTTCGGCACCGGCACCGAGACGCGCGCCGCCTTCTTATCGGGCTTCTTGCCCGCCTTCTCGATCTCGGCGGCCTCGATCTCGGCGAGCTTCTTGTTCTCGGCCTTGCGGGCGGCGGCCTCGGCGCGCTTGGCGGCCTCCTCCTCGCGCTTCTGGGCGGCGCGGGACTTGGAGCCCTCGGCTTCTTTCCAGAACTGCTCCTCCTTCTCGACCGCGGCTTTCTCCTTCTTCTCCGAGTCGGCGGCGGTCTTGCGGACGCGGGAGGCCTCCGCCTTGGAGTTGAGGCCCATCTTCTTCGGCATCGCTAGGGTTAGGGTTTTCGCTGAGAAAGAAGACGAGTGACGAGAGACGAAAGAATCGGGGCTGAGGAGCGATCGGATATGCAACTGACACTAATTTTACCAAATCGAGGGCTGCAATAATAATAAATAAAAAAATGGGTTTTTACTTGTAACACCCCTAAAACCTAAAACATAGCAAATTCATTTCCACTCCAAGACTTTGTATTTAATTTTTATCCCAAAACTAATAAAATACGTCATTTTACCCATTTACGATTCCATCAATTTTTAACGGCATAATATCATGTTTTTCTTTAAAATATCCCAACCTCTTTTATTATTTGGAAATACGCAATTTCTTCCTCAAATTGAAATTAAGATTTAGGCTTCTACTGTACGTTTCTCAAAATCGGCCATGGAATTAGGAGCATTTTCAATATCCTTCTCCAGCTATAAAGAAGTAGAATATTGTCTTACTTGTTATTTTCGGGCAAATGGTAAACCTAAAATTTATGGAGAAAAATTGAAGTTAAAGGGTTTTTTTCTGACGGTAATCGTAACGAGGTAAAATGATGTATCTTATAAGTTTTTGGGTAAAAAGTAAATACCAAGTTTTGGAAGGGTTGGAAAAGAATTTGCTATGTTTTGGAGAGTCAACAAGTAAAAAAGCCTAAATAAATATGAATTTAGCTCAATAATCAATCCAAAGTTTCACATATTTACCTTAATATATTTTCTTCTGCGCAAAAATACCATAACAAGCTGTTAGATCCTCACTTGATTTCTAATTAACCATTAGTGATGATGCTCGATATCGGTGATCTCCCATATCGTGACACGTGGTGGATGACGTGTCTCGAAACTTGCAAGAAAGGACCAAGAACGGTACGTCGGTAAAATACCCCGGGTCTGCGACCCATGGACGTAGCCGACCTTCTGCGACCGTCCACGCTTTTCCTGTGGCCGCCTTACAAACAACCATTGGCTCACCTCCGAGCCCCCTGCACAATTGGCCTCCTCGGCTCTCTCAGCTCGTCTCCGGGCTACCGCAAAACCAAGATACCCCGAACCTCTCGCCCGTCCCCGAGCCTCTCGCCGAGCTCATCTTCCTCAGTCTCATCGACGGACCAACGGCACCAATCGCAGGCGCAATCGCCTCACCTTCGCGAATCTCGCCATGCGCGAGATATCCGCCGGCCACGTCCCGAGTTCCACGCCATCACGATCCCCCATTAACGAGCATGTCTTGTCATTAATGCGGGATGCCGCCTATCACGCGAGTGTGACGCCGGGAGCGTAACGGCCGGCGTGATTCTCGCGCCTGCCTGTCTGTTGCCACCACTATATAAACCCCTTGTTCCCGCCAAAAAATTTCTGCGCAAAAGAGCCCAAGGTATCAAATGTCAGCGATACGTTTAAGAAAATGCGAACCAGTATTTTCCGGGCTGTATTTTGACAAACTCCCGAATGTAAAACGGCTAAATTCTGATGGTATCGAAAGCGTCTCGAAAAAATCCTTCGATTTGATATTTTATGGGCCTCATAATTCATCCGGGATCAAAAGTTATGAGCAAATATGCTATGCACGTGTAATCTAAGGAAGAAAATGCGAACCAGTATTTTCCGAGCTGCATTTTGACAAACTCGCGAATGAGAAACAACTAAATTCTGATGGTATCGAAAGCGTCTCGAAAAAACCTTCGATTTGATATATTATGGGCCTCATAATTCATCCGGGATCAAAAGTTATGAGGCATCACGTGCGCACATGTGACCGGGGGTCACGTGCCGACACGTGATGGCTTCCTGAAGGCTCTGAAATGATAAGATTAAATCTTAATCAAATGGGTCACGTGCCCACACGTGATGGGCTTTTAAACCCACTGAAAGAATTAAAAGTATAATAAAATAATAAGGAAAAACCCAATGGGGCATCACGTGCCAACACGTGACCAAGGGGCACGTGCTGACACGTGATAATTCCTGAGTTCTTTAAAACAACCGAATTAAATTCTGGTAAAATGCTTAATCAGGGGGGCACGTGCCAACACGTGATGGGTTCCTGAAGTTATATGAATTAATAGAATTAAATTCTAATTAAGGAAAATCAAAGACCCTAACTGGGAAAGTATTTCTCTAAATCTTTCCAAACAAAAATGGATTATGAGGAACCGTTAGATTAAAAATTCAAGGATGATTAAAAATCACCAATTTATGGAAAGATTTTAGACAAGGAAAGATTTCCCTAAATCTCACCAAAAATAACAAACAGAATATCTTTTGGATTTAAAGTCCAATAGTGAATAAAATTCACTGTATGATCTAAACGATCGTATTAATTATGAAAACAAACAAAATCTTTCAATGAGAGATTTACTAAACAAATTGATTCTTTTCCTTCTCCTATAAATAGGAGCCAAGAAGAGAAGAAAGATATAAAATTTTGGGATCTTGAAATTTTCAAAAGGCAAATAGCAGAAAGAAAAGAAAGGAGAAATTAATTCTCAAGAAAGAAAACCCTAAGTGAGAAAGGAGAAAAGGATAAAAACTTCAAAAAGAGAATTTAATTCTCAATCTAAGAGTTTAACTCTTCTGCAAAAAGAACTTAGTTCTTCCTCTGGTTGAAGATCTGCAGAAGCAAATCTCCCCATAGGTTGGGAATTTAATTCTCTTCGGGTTGAGATTCCGCCATGTAGATCGAAAACTTAGAGGGAGAATTGAGTTTAGAGAATTTAATTCTCTCAAATTTACAGGAATTTAATTCCTTCAAGACAAAACTAGGGTTTAACCCTATATGAGAATTTAATTCTCCCAATTCACAGGAATTTAATTCCTCCAAGGTATGAAACCAGGGTTTAACCCTATATGAGAATTTAATTCTCCTAAAATTATAGGAATTTAATTCCTTCAAGATGGACAAAACTAGGGTTTAACCCTAATTGAGAATTTAATTCTCTCAAATTTACAGGAATTTAATTCCTCCTAAATGAAATCAAGGTTTCACCCTACATAAGAATTTAATTCTTTTACATATATGGGAATTTAATTCCTCCAAAATCATAATTAGGGTTTAACCCTATAAAGAATTTAATTCTTAAAGAAATAAAGGGACTTAAAAGATCTCCATATATGCAAAGAACTAAGGTCACGTGGCCCCACGTGACCCCTGAAAAGATCCCCAAAAATGAGAAGGAAAAAGCTCTGAGGCAACGCCTCACGTGTTCTCCACGTGACCTCCAAAACAGAAAGAATAAAAGCAAAGGAAATGTAGGCTCTGTGCGTTCTCACGTGTTACCACGTGACCCCTAATAAATGCCTTAACGAATCAGTGCATGAGTGCCTATCACGTGCCCACACGTGATGGCTAAAAAATTAAAAAGTGTTTAACACTTATTTGCAGAACAAAATGAGGAGATTTGGCCCCACCTTTGGGCGCCCTCACGTGTCCCCACGTGACCCCTCTTTCTTTAGTGTTTAACACTAATTCGAGAGCGTTATTTCCAGTGTTTAACACTGATTGTCTTCTCGTGTTTAACACTAAATCGAGAATCTTATTTCTAGTGTTTAACACCAATCTGAGAATTTTATTTCCAATGTTTAACACTGTTGTCTTCTAGTGTTAAACACTAATTTGAGAGCTTTATTTTCAGTGTTTAACACTGTTGTTCTCTAGTGTTTAACACTATTTTTAGCCAAATTGGCTATGTTTTCCAGAGACAAGCCTCCCCTTCAACTGAATCTCAAAATTGAGTAAAATTCAGAGCTATAATGTTTAATGCTCAGTCAAAGATAAAAATGTTATCAAAGCCCTTAAACTCTTGTTTAGCATTGCTAAGTAATGAAGGGCTGAACCCAGACAAATATCTAATGGTCCAACAAAGGGCCAATATTTCAAACTTAATTGGACTTAGCCCAAGTTGGCCATAAGTCCTCAATTCAGACTTAACTTAGCCAATGTGCTCATAATATAATTAATTGATCTTAATTCCAAATTGGACTACAGGTCACTTAATCCACCTTGGTTCAAGGGTATATCTCTTCACTCCTTTGATATTTGTCGTTGTAATTCCTCAATGTCTTCAAAGAGGTGACGGGTCCCGACAACCACACATTTTTTAGATTATGACGTCTCTAAACTACGGACTGTGGGGTCCTTAAGCCCATGGACCATGATGTCCTTAACCTCGACCGTGATGTCTTTAAACTAACATTGGACTGTGGGGTCCTTAAACCCATGGACTATGATGTCCTTAACCTCGACCGTGATGTCTTTAAACTAACATTGGGCTGTGGGGTCCTTCAAAAACCCATGGACTATGATGTCCTTAACCTCGACCGCGATGTCTTTAAACTAACATTGGACTGTGGGGTCCTTAAACCCATGGACTATGATGTCCTTAACCTCGACCGCGATGTCTTAAAACTAACATTGGATTGTGGGGTCCTTAAGCCCATGGACTATGATGTCCCTTACCTCGACCGCGATGTCTTAAAACTTACATTGGACCGAGATGACCTTAAACTACCAATGGACCGTAATGTCCTTAAACTAATCGACCGCAACGTCCCTAAACTAAACAATAGAGCCCAATTACTCTCTTCTTGGATCTAAACGATCCCGTTAAGTTGATCTTAGTCTAAAATGAGACTAACGTATCCTTAACATACGTTTAAGTTGATCTTAGTCCCAAATGAGGCTAACGTATCCTTAAACCCAACCCCCCAAACCCAAATCTAAGAAGATACGGATTTGGACTGGTCCACGCCCTACGGACGACAACATAAATTAGTCTCCGTATACAATCCACGGGCAACCAAACACAAAACAAACACCCACGACACGAAGTGACCATATGGAGAAGGAGAAAGTTGTTACTGTGATGCAGTAGCGTAATTAACTGCAGGGGCTTGCGCCTGTAGGGAATAGCGTCCCCACAATCAAAAACCCCTCAAGCGAGGGGGAATCTAACGAAGTCTGCTATATCGGTCATATCCGTTTAAACCTTCGATACATGGTGCCATAAATCAACTTGGCATCTTCGGAGAGGTGGACGGATAGCACCAATTAGTATCTGCCCCGAATTTCAGGCAAGACGCTCGCCGCGTCTTCGGCCGCGTCTTTCGGAGGGGAACAGATTCTGGCGCACCCAGTGGGACCTTTTCCTCTTTCCACTCCACACTTCGTGTGTCGTGTTCGCGAACGAATCGCGGTTTGCTAATGGTTGCCCTTGGGTTCGGGATACTAAGATTTGGCATTTTGCTTGGTGCAGAAAGCGAAGGATCAATGGCGTCCGCTTGCGCAAAGTGTTCCAACTGCAATTGCAACCCACGCTCCGCCTCATCTGGAGGCATAGTTTACGGGCCCCAAGCGACTTCCATGTTCACGATGCCGGTGGAACAGGTCACTCAGGCCACTACTGGATTGTTTTTCGGGACCATGCTCCCGCCAGCGAGCTTCAGCGCCCCTGTACCAACACTAGAAGCTCCCAAGAAGTCGGTCTTTGATTGGCTTACAACTACTGCGGCCCCTCTCAACGGGTCGTCCAGCCCCAGCGCTTCAGTCTTTGCCAGATTGGGCCAAAGTTCATGCGGGCCTATGATGAAGCCTGCAGTTCCAGAAAAGGTTATTCCGAAAAGGATAGCCATCCCTGCTCCTGAAGTCGTCAAGGCGGCTTCTCCTGCCAAAGGGTCGGTCTTCACAAGACTGACTGTTCCGGCTCCCGCTCCGGCTCCCATTCCTGCTCAAAAGTCTGTCTTTGACAGATTCGATACCGCTACTTAACGGACGTCAGTCTTCAAGAGGCTAGCACCGGCGACGCCTCACTTGAACATGGGACATGACGAAGCCATCCCCATCACCGAACCAACACCATCGGCTCGACACGCTCGACGTCGCCACTGGCGCCGAGTAAGGAAGGCTGGGGGCAACTCCCCCTCTGGGCTAACTCCACCAGCTCCAACGGTAGAAGTCAATGCTGCTGTTCCAACTGGGAACAACTTTGAATTGCTTAACAAGGTGCGCAGGAACTCTCCTACCGCCATACTGAAGAGATCTTCTCCACCGGCGGAGACTGTCATAGAAATGAAGCTGGAGCAGTCCCCTCAACGGCTGTCCTCCAAAGTTTACAAAGTCTGGCGACGGGTCCAGGAGTCAGTGATTGATCAAGACTATCCCCGTCGACAGAAGAAGCTGAAGGTCCAGCAGGAAGAGAACCATCCTGGTAAGCCACAAAGGACGAAAACTACTTGGATGCCCGCTGCAATGGCCCCCTCAATGTCAACTGCTCAAAAGAAAAGGAGGTCAGAGAAAGCCCCTATGACTATGGCAGATCGCAAAGACGTTGAGCCCAAATGCCCCAAGTCTGGGGGCATAGCGGTACATACTATTTACATGGCTTCCGGAAAATAGGAAAGCCGCACTTTGATGGGCCATCGACCGCTCACCCGATTAATAACAAGGGCTCAAGAACAACAGTAGCAGAAGCTTCAAGAGATGCTGACTGCAATGGCCGCACTCACCGGACCAAAAGAGAGCCCGGAGGCGTCATCGAAACAACGTCACGAACAAGAAACCGACGCTGACTTCCTACGCAGAGTCATCGAAAAGAAGGACAGAGAAGCTGCAGAACAAGCTGCCAACATAAAAAGAATGGCGCTTCTCTTCCAGGACATGGTCGGGATGATGTTACAGCCGGATCCCCCAGCTGAAGACCCTCCGATCATTATTGAAGATGACAGAGGAGAGACGTCAAATCCACCTCCGGCTCTTTCAGCAGCCAAGGAGGAAACTATTTCCAAGGCCGTCCTGAATGACTATATTGCTCAGCAAATACGAGTTCACCAGGCAAATGAAGCGGCCGGCCAAGTCGTCAAAACCGGACGACCGTATCCAGGCTGGTATGATCAGATAAAGTACCCGCCGTACTACACGATCCCCAAATTCCATGTGTACAAGGGGACAGGCAATCCTCATCAACATGTCTCTCAGTTCAGGGCTCTTTGTGGCAACACCGGTGGCGATGATAAGCTTTTGCTCCGCCAATTCGTCGGCAGCCTGTCGGAGACGGCATTTGAGTGGTACTCCGAACTTCCAAACGACTCCATCAAGACTTTCGCAGAAATGGAGTTGTTGTTCACCCAGCGATTCGCAAGTGCTAGTGAACGCACCCCAATAACGGCATTGATCAATGCCAGGGTGAAGCCATGCGAGACGTGGGTTCAGTACGCAATCCGATGGCGGAATCTGTGGTCGAAATGCGAACAACGCATCGAAGAAGCACCAGCGGTGGGCATGTTCATGGGCACCCTAGACCCTCATGCAACTATTTCACAGTTCATGATGTTCTTCAAACCGACCACATTCCAGGCTTTAATCGACAAACTAGCCCAGATGGACCAGATGGGTCATAGACCGTCTCCTCCGAAACCAGAGCCGCGGAACGAAAAGGGTAAAGGGAAGGCGGCCTTCGTTGTGAATACCCAACAGCAGCCCAATGCCCCAAAACTAACGGATCAACTGGAAGAGAGACGGCGCTATTATAATGAGAAAATGAAGCGTCTTTACTCGTTCCCACGGGACAAAACGAAGAGACTATTTGAGCTGGCAATGCGCAACAGGCTTATCGATCTGCCGAACCCAAAGCGATCATTGCAACCCGGCGAAGCAAATAATCCCAATTATTGCCCTTACCACCAAATGGTAAGCCATCCAATCGAAAATTGCTTCGTCTTTAAGGGATGGATCGAGGATCAGTACCAACAAGGCAAGTTTGCGCTGTCTGAGAAGTGGAAAGTAAGCTCACCACAACCACACACTCCTAAGAAAACGGACGCACCGGGGGCATCGTGCTCTTTTGTTGAGGAAGCTCCATGGGAGGTCGCTCTTTCAGCTAAAACCAAAAGAATGTTGAACGATCTCCAGACATGCCCGGCGATCAGGTGGAAGAATCCGGTGGAACCTGAGATCATCGAGGGGATGCTGAAGCCGCTCCCAACTCCAAGGATTGGTGGTGATAGCCAAAGCGCTCACACCCAGCCGTCAAAATCTTCGAAGAAGAAAAAGAAGACCAAGAAGTCTGTGAAGCCTGGTGACAAGCGCACGGACCTGCAAAAGCAGATTGACGTGCTGGAAGAGTATAACCAGAAGGCGCGGACCCCGATCACACTCCAAGAATTTCTCGGTCACGTCTTTGAGGACGAAGATGATAGAGAAGACTCGTTGGATGAATCTGAAGGTTACGTAGCAAGTTGCCTGTGATCTCTCACTCATCGATAAACGATGAAGAAGTTCCTCACACAGAGAGACTGGGGGCAGGTCCTGAGCCGGAACTGCTAGGGCCATCCGACGAAATAATTGACGCGTTCCTGAATGAAGCTCTTCTTAAAAGCAAAGCTGCCCGAGAGCGTGAGATGGCCATATTTGAAAAAGCCAGGCGCCGGCGACTGGACGAAAGGGTTGCAACGCTCTCGCCAAATCAAAGCACATCCGCCGCGAATAAAAGCAGGTTCAAGACAAGGAAAAGGTTCGCCAGAGCTGTATCAATGGGAATGAAGCTGCCGTCCTCCGAAGGAAATATTCTTGGTGAAGCAGAAATGCATCCTAACTACTGCTTATATCATCGAAAGATTGCGCATCCTACCGAAGAGTGCAACGCTTTTAAAAGATGGCGGCAGGGATATGTCGCTCACCGGCAGCATTTTAAGCGGATGAAACGCAAAACTCGTCGGGAGCAAAGAAGTATGACCGAGGAGCTTAGAAAAATACCGGCAACTGTCGCATGGTCAACACCGGAGGATCGCAAGTTCTTACCTTCGGGAGCGACTCTGATGAAGAGATGACTCTTGGCTCTCTCTTCAAAGAATCCACCTCGGGAAAAGAGGAAGAGCTGAAGACCTGTGAAAATATTCAGCTGCGCAATCGTATGCTGCCCGAAAAGAACCTCGGACCCACGAATAGAATTGATAAGGGAAAAGAAAAGGTCCTTGAGGATATCGCCTTAGATGACTAAGTCATGAAAGAGCTGACCGCCAAGGACCCGCAAAAGAAAAGTAAGGTGGACTATAACGTTCTGGCGCACTTGAGGAAGCTACCCTCTCAGCTCAGCATTCTCGATGCCCTGGTGCTATCCAAAGAGGCGAGAGATTCATTGATCAAGGCGCTACAAGAGCCAGAGCAATTCCAAGATTTCCTTGCCGAAGAAAGGATGAAAGATGAGCTGGAAGAAGTACACACAGCCGATATCACCTTCGGCGATGAAGATCTCCTCCTTGGGACGTGCGAACACAATCGTCCCCTTTATGTCTCCGGATACTGTCACGATATTAAGATAAGCAAAATCCTGGTCGACAATGGGTCTTCCGTCAATCTCCTCAACGTGCGAGTGTTGAGGGAAATCTGCATGAGCGTCCAGCACCTCACTCGTGATAAAATCACCATCTCCGGTTTTGACTCCCAGTCATCACGGACTCTCAGGTCCGTGATACTGACGTTGCGCTTCGGGCTACTTGTCACGGATATTAAATTTCACGTCATTGACGCCAAGACTTGCTACAATGCTTTGCTCGGCCGGCCTTGGTTACACGAGTACAACATCATCCCTTCTACACAACATCAGTGTATGAAATACTTCAAGGATGGTCTCGAGTATACCATAACAGGAGAGCTGAACCCATTCTCCGTGAACGAAGTCCGAAAGTACGAAGATGCAAAATACTTCTTACCAGATTTCGAGGACACGGAGAGATATCACAAACCGAAGGACAAAGCTATCACCACTATTCCAGTCTTCGGGAGTGATACCGAGGAGGAAGAAGAGATAGTTTATTCATGGCCACCTCAACGCAATAACCCGGGACCGTCTGCCCCGTGTTGATCTTCGGCAGTGACTCGGAAGACGAAGTTAACGCTATATTTTCTGCTCGGCCATCAAGACAAGCCTTCGTTGGCAGTAATCAGAGTTTGCAGATCACCATGGTTCCAAAAGAGCATTACAAAGACCTCGATGCACTTGAAACTTATAGTGTGCAAGAACTGCAGATATTTCACATCCCTCCCAGGCGAAAAGATGAAAAGACGATCATATTCTACCGATCCGGGGAAACCAAAGTAGAAAAAGAAATTTGGCATGGTGATTGGTAGAGATTCTGCGTGTTCAAGTTTAGTTAATTACCGCAATCAAGACGGTTTCGCTTGTAGCTAGCCGGTTGAGTACAGGTCGTCCGCAGGGAGATGGGAATCTTTTTCTAAGTGCTTTAACGAGTTAAGTCCAGTTTTCCAGATTTTGTTGTGATTAATTAAGTGTTAAAATGATATGTAAAGAGAGCTTGTTAGGGTTAGGATTAGGTTAGTTTGAGTTAGGAGTCGCTCACCTCTTTCATTGCCACTCTTAATATCGGTGTTACGGTAATCGGCAACAACGGGGATTAGCACGACTAGGAAGGAACTTGCGAGTATAAGCTAGGCTTTCCAACGCATAAGTTCTTCCTTTTGGTGCTTGTCCGTCCGTTCTTGGCTCTTAGCCATAACCTCCGGTTAATTCAACCACAACCGGTCTCACTACGGAATCACCGCTATCATGTAGGATAGGGTGCCGTAAGGAGCGGATTGTGGTTCAATTAACGGGAGTCGATTTTAAGATGTTGGGCAAGGAAAGAGTGAGAGAGATTTCCTTCTCTCAAACTTCCCTTATCCTACCCTAACAAGTATGAAACTACTCACACATCATAATGAAAACAAAACAAAACAAAAGAGAAAGATAGAAAGAAGGAGATTAGAAGATAACAACTAGCTATTTGCGACCTCACCTTGGCAAGGATCAAGCGTAAGCATCATGGTTGTTTTAATGATAAAGGAAAAGAGAAAAGAAAGAAACAACAAGAAATAACAACAACTAAGTTAACAAATTAAAATTACAAGCAATTATAAAAGAACAAGACAAGCATGATAAGTAAAAGAATCTTCTTTATTCATCATTCTTCACTCACAAAAGCCCACTACAAGATTTTTAATGGAGAAGAGATGAGTAGAGGAAGAAGAAACAAGTATTCTAAACCTAGAAAAATACAAGATTATGCACACTTGGCTTCACAAGGTTCTGGACTATTTATAGGCAGGGAACTGGAAATCTAGGGCAAAATTCTGCACCCATGTAAAAAGACCAAACAACCCCCAAAAAGTCTTCAAGTGCGGCGCCAGTACGGCCGGGAACCGCGGCCTAGCCCCCCTTTGGCCGCGGTTCCGCGGCGGTATGGAGGAGTTGGGCTCCCATCTTTTCTGTGCTTCCCTGGTTCTGTGTGCCCTTTACTCTGGTATATATATTTTTTCATATTTTCTTCACGATTTTTCCAGAATTTCTGTTGAGGAAAAGGTGATTTGATGTGGACTTTTTGTCATGATTTCCTCGAGCTCCGCGTAGATTTCTTGGATCTTGTGTTGCCATTGAGCCTTGTGCATGAAGGTGACAATCGATTTGCCATTTTGTCTCCTAAACTGGTGTGTGGCAACAGACGGATAAAGAGCGGAGACCCGTGTTTTATCTGTGGTTGGCAGGAACCCATTTTGTCGTGTTTTTTCATGGATTTCACCGTTTAGAGCCGAGAACCTGTATCCTGCAATTGACTAGCAAACACGGCTCAAGAGTACCTACCGATATGCAATGTGATAAAAATTGGGTGGTATAAAAATGCAAAAATCTGATATGAACAAATACCCCCAAACTTATCATTTGCTCGTCCCGAGCAAAACCAATTTATTCACAAAAAATTCCTAACCTCACTTTCGCAGGGAACGCGATTGCACTGAGCATGTGCAACAAGCCGTTAAACCTCTAGGTGTCCCTAGTAGGAGGAGTGTTGTCTCCTGAGGGTTTGCAGCGGATACTACCCACAAAATCCGGTCAAGCTAGTTTTCTAAAATAACTAAGATTCAAACCCTAAAGTTTTGTTTCAGAAAATAACAATTCTATTATCCTAAGTCTAGACTATCAAACCCTTATTTTTCACACCTCGCTTCTTATTTAACTACAGCTTTTATATGTCTTCACGTGCGGTGCAAATAGTGCCGTTAAGTTCCAGAAAGGTCGAATAAAGTCCTCATAATAAAGCCTGGATAAAAATTTTGAAAGGATCACATAAGTTTTATAAAGAGTTAAGCATTTTTCAAGTTTCGTTTTCCAATAAAGTTTCAACTTCAGAATTTCTATCTTCCTTAACAGGAAACTAGGTCTTATTTTTCACTCCACCTTTTTCTTGTTTTCATTTCATACACACCTCTGTGAACGTGCAATAGTCTTTATCATAGAATAAAACCTTCATATCTCCGCTAAATTTTTTATAAAAGCCTGTCTTTTATCAAGATTATTCTCACACAAAGAACCGTTAGGAATTTTAACTCGGAGAGAACAGTTGCTTGACTTTGTTTTAATCTGGACTTTCTAGGCTTCTTAGCGAGCTTTGGGCCAATGCACCCAAACCAGTTGGTTTTAGGGCATTAGGTGTAGAAACACCCCAGCGGACTTAATTACTCAAGTTACCTAGGTCCAAAAACAAAAGACAGTTTGGCGTGAAAATCATGATGATTTAATACGAACGGAGATATAACCGGTAGTTCAATTTTTTTTTTTTGATAAAAGACGTGTTTAGTGGGTTCGGTGTGTAATCATTCCAATCAAGTTTCAGATGGGTTATTTTTCAGACTTAGTTCCAATTAAGGCATCAATAACATTCCTTCATATTCACTCACTTCATAAACTATTCTTGATATTACTTATTTCAGAACAAACCTATTTGATCCTCAGAAAATCATTGATCCATTTAAAAGTTTTTAGACATAAAAGACTTGTCATCTAATTTCCAAAACTCTCGACACGTGGAGTGTGATGTAAAGACGTATATCAGCTATAGTTAACTTCAAAGGAGAGTTATCTTTCAGGTTTTCAAAATCTAAACATAAGATTTCGTTATTCTTATTTTATCAAACAAAACCGTCGAAATGTTGAATCAGAGTCCTCCCACTAGCTAATTTGACAGAAAAGTTTTTATGTTTTTAGAAAATTTTCAGATTTTTATGGATTTTATGGATTTTAATATGCAGATGCAAAATATACATATGAATGCGAAGGTAAGAAATGCGTACCGAGCGTACCCCCAAGCTTAAACTGGACAGTGTCCTCACTGTCATTGCATGAAGAAATCATTTGAAGGGTCAAAATTGTCGGTTAGCGATACACAAATATGTTTTTTTTTGTTTTTAAAGAAAACAAAAAGAATATCCACAAATATATACAAAATGGTTTATACATACCCCCAAACTTATTTGGAACAGTGTCCACTGTTCTTGGCTGGATAACTGAAGTTTGGAGGTAGGCAGAGGAAGATTATGCAGGGTAAACCGGCTCTTGTAAGAACAGGAGCTCCTCTGTTGGTTCGGCGCTAAGGTACGGTTTGCATCGGTGTCCGTTTACTTTGAAAAATGAACCGTCCTTTGGATTTTCCAAATCCACAGCGCCCTGCGGATACACATTCCGCACAAAATACGGCCCTTTCTAGCGAGATCTGAGCTTTTCTGGATGGAAGTGAAGTCGGGTGTCGTAAAGCAGTACCTGCTGACCAGGTACGAAGGTTTTGCGCAAAAGGTGTTTATCGTGAAACACCTTCGTTCGGTTCTTAACGACAACCGCGTTATCGTAAGCCTCATCCCTAAGCTCGCTCAGTTCGTTCAACTGCAGCTTCCGATGGCTGCCCACATCTTCGAGAGACAGATTCAGCTCTTTTATCGCCCAAAATGCGCGATGCTCTATTTCGACAGGTAGGTGGCAGGCTTTTCCGTATACAAGCCGATAGGGAGACATGCCAAGGTCGGTCTTATAAGCGGTTCGAAACGCCCAAAGGGCATCAGTGAGTTTCAGGGACCAATCCTTACGGTTCTTGGAAACCGTCTTCTCCAGTATCTGCTTGATTTGCCGATTTGAAACTTCGGCCTGCTCGCAGGTTTGGGGGTGGTAGGGCGTGGATAGCTTATGATTAATTGAGTATTTCCGTATCAAGGCCTCGAAAGTCTTGTTGCAGAAATGACTTCCATTGTCACTAATGATCGCTCGGGGGTGCCCAAACCGGGAGAAAATGTTTTCTTTAAGGAACCTAACGACAACCTTGTTGTCGTTAGTCCAGCTGGGCACAGTCTCGACCCATTTAGAGACGTAATCAACAGCGAGAAGGATGTACAAGTTCCCAAAAGAGCTGGGAAACGGCCCCATGAAATCTATCCCCCAAACATCGAAAATCTCCACAACCAAGATTGGTTGGAGCGGCATCTCGTTCCTCCGGGATATCCGGCCCAAGTGTTGGCACCGGGAGCAAGTCTTGCAATAGTCATGAGCGTCTTTGAAGAGTTGTGGCCAGTAGAAACCACATTGCAAGATCTTCTCAGCTGTCTTTCTGGGGCCAAAATGCCCGCCACACGCTTGATCGTGGCAAAATGACAGCACACTCTTGAATTCCTCATCAGGGACACACCGACGAATAATCTGGTCGGGACAGTACTTGAACAGATAGGGTTCATCCCAGTAAAAGTGTTTTACTTGGGATAAGAAGCGAAGTCTGTCTTGACTTGACCATTCAGTCGGTAGTAATCCCGTGGCCAAATAGTTCACAATATCTGCGAACCAGGGTTCGCAAGATACTGTCAAGAGCTGTTCATCCGGGAAAACGTCGTTGATCGGAATTGGAAGCGAAGGCGAAGAAGGAAGTCGGGAGAGATGGTCGGCAACTACGTTTTCACATCCTCGTTTGTCCTTAATGACAAGGTCAAACTCCTGAAGCAAGAGGATCCAACGGATTAACCGAGATTTTGCATCTTTCTTCGCAAAAAGATGGCGCAGAGCAGAATGGTCAGTGTAGACAATGACTGGAGAGCCGATGAGGTAGGGCCTGAACTTTTCTAAAGCAAATACAACAGCTAAGAATTCCTTCTCAGTTGTTGTATAATTAAGTTGTGCGTCGTTCAGGGTTTGGCTCGCATAATAGATTACGTGCGGCATCTTGTTGATGTGTTGTCCAAGGACAGCACCAATGGCAAAGTCGGATGCATCGCACATAATCTCAAATGGGTGCGTCCAGTCAGGTGAAGAAAGAACGGGAGCAGAAGTGAGTGATCATTTCAATGACTCGAATGCAGTCACACAGCTCGAGTTGAAGTCGAATGGCATATCCTTGGCCAGCAAAAGAGTCAAGGGCCTAGCAATCTTGCTAAAGTCCTTGATAAACCGTCTATAGAAACCGGCATGGCCAAGGAAGGCTCGGATATCTCTGACGCATCGGGGAGGAGGCAGATTGGAAATGACCTCAATTTTTGCTTTGTCAACCTCTATGCCATTTTGCGAAATGATATGTCCTAAGACAATACCATCGTGCACCATGAAGTGGCACTTCTCCCAGTTCAAAGTGAGATTCTTGTCCTTACATCGGGTAAGGACAGCGTCAAGATGCAGCAAACACTCGTTGAAGGAATCGCCGAAGATGGAGAAATCATCCATGAAAATCTCCAGAAATTTTTCCACCATGTCTGAGAAGATTCCCATCATACACCGCTGGAAGGTAGCGGGCGCATTGCATAACCCAAAGGGCATGCGACGATATGCAAACGTGCCGAAAGGACAAGTGAATGTGGTCTTGTCCTGGTCTTTTTCGGCGATGGGAATCTGATTATAGCCGGAGTAGCCATCAAGAAAGCAGTAGTACTCGTGTCCGGCCAATCGTTCAAGCATTTGGTCAATGAAAGGTAGCGGAAAGTGGTCTTTTCGCGTTGCGGCGTTGGGTTTTCTGTAATCAATGCAGACTCGCCACCCAGTTTGGGTGCGAGTAGGGATTAACTCGTTCGCCTCGTTGGTTATGACCATGATGCCCGACTTCTTGGGGACAACATGAATGGGGCTAACCCACTGGCTATCAGAGATAGGGTAAATGATACCACTATCTAGACATTTTACGATCTCCTTCTTCACAGCCTCTTTCATGACTGGATTGAGACGTCTTTGTGGATCCCGGGCTGGTTTGGCATCATCCATCAGATGAATGTGATGCTAAACGATTAGGGGACTAATCCCCTTGATGTCCGCCATGGACCAGCCAAAAGCTTGCCTGTTGCTGTGCAAGACCGCTAAAAGGGCTTTCTCTTGCTCGGGAGCTAGAGAAGCCGAAATGATGACAGGGAGGGTCTCGTTTTCACCTAAGTAAGCATACTTAAGGTGAGACGGCAAAGGCTTGAGTTCGAGCGATGGAGGTGAAACGATTGAAGGCAAGATTGGTGCAGAGGTCTCGAACTCAAAGGACTCCAGCAAAGGTTCAAAACGAGTGTAGGCGACCGAGTTGGATGGTTCAGGTAACTCATCCGAAAATTCGAAAGATTCAAACTCGGGTTGTGCGCGGTTAAGATCGTTCGAGAACGTAAAACACTCGTAATCGTTGTCGGGCGCAGAAACAGCAGCAGGTTCGAGGAGGAACGCACTAGTGGCGTCAAGATTATCGTGTTCGAACAGAAACTCCTCGAATTCACACTCTTCCGGGGTGATCTCCTGAATCGAGCAGACGTCCAGTATATGAGCATTAGGTTCAGCGGGCTGATTCCCCAACCTAAAAATGTTGAGTTCAATCGTCATGTTTCCAAAAGAGAGGTTCATCGAACCATTGCGACAATTGATCACAGCATTTGAGGTTGCAAGGAATGGGCGACCGAGTATCACCGGAATTTGATTCCGGAGGTTAGCTACAGGCTGTGTATCTAATACAATGAAGTCAACGGGGAATATGAAGTCCCCGACTTTTATTAACACATCCTCTAGCTCACCCCTAGGATGGATGATCGATCGGTCGGCCATTTGGAGAGTGCAGTGCGTGGGTTTTAGCTCTCCGACGCCTAATTGCTCGTATACTGAATACGGAAGCAGGTTAACACTGGCACCAAGATCTAATAGTGCGCGGTTGATGTTCTTATCCCCAATAGTAATAGAAATCGTAGGACAGCCAGGGTCCTTCCGTTTTTGTGGTAAAGATTGGGTAAGGGCATCACTCACAGCACTAGCCAAGAAAACTTTCTTGGGTATCTGAGACTTCCTCTTTTTCGTGTACAAGTCCTTTAAGATTTTCGCGTAGGACGGGACTTGTTGGACAACATCTAAAAGAGGAATGTTAATGTTAACTTGCTTAAATAACTCCAGAATCTTCTCCATTTGAGGATTTTGTTTATTAGACCTCAACCGGTTTGGAAATGGAACATTTTTAAAATTGGTTGAGTCTAATGCTGGAGGAGGAGATTGTGGAGTTGGAACGGATCCCAGAACAGGTGTTTTCGTGGAGTGAGAAGTGAGTCCGTTCAGAGCAGAAGAAGAAGAAGAAGGAGAGCCTTTTGAAGAATGGAGAATAGGCTCAGAAGAAGATGAAGAAGCAGCAGAAGAAGAAGAAGCGGCCGGGGTGTCTTCGTTGATACGTGTGCCGATGTTGTTTTGCAGCATCCTTCCCGATCTCAATGTGGTCACGGCACTCACATTATGATTTTGTTGTTTAAGAGCAACATGCACATTATGTGGGTGACCGGGATTTGGGAGTGGTTGGGACGGGAGCTTCCCCTTCTCTCGCTCGCTTAAGGCCGCATTCAGCTGTGCAATCTGGGCCTCGATGGTCTTGATGCTTTGCCCATGAGCGGCAGTGTGTTGCACTAAGGACTGAATGGAAGACTGGATGTTTGCGGTGGATTGTGTCGATTGTTTAACGAACGCCTCCAGACTTCGTTCGAGCGAGGAAACCTTATCTTTGTTTGACGGAACAAAGTTGTTTGGTGGAAAAGAATTGTTGGGTGCAAAGTTGTTCGTCTGATTTTGGAAAGGTTGGGGTTGGAAGGGCTGCTGAAACTGAGTTTGTTGTTGCGCTTGTTGTTGTGGCGGAGGGGGCCTTTGGAAATTGTTGCCTTGGAATTGATTCTGATTCTGATTCCAGGCGAAATTGGGGTGGTTCCTCCAACCGGGATTGTAGGTGGAAGAGTATGGATCATTCCTCGGTCTTTGCTGGAATGCAGCATTAACCTGATGCTGTCCTTGCGATGGTGGATTGTAAGGACACTCTTCGGTCAAGTGAGAAGGATCGGAACAACAAGCGCAGATGGTACGAAGGGGGAGAACAGGGGCAGGAGCAGGAAAAGAAAATTTGCTCTCTATTGCTTCAAGCTTTCTTGTTATTGCAGCCATTTCAGCTTTCATCGCAATAGAGACATCAAGTTGGTGAATTCCTACCCTAGACTGACCGGTAGAAGTGGAGGTAGATGAAGAAGAAGTCGGTCTGGTGCTCTCCCATTGTAGCGTTTGCTCCGCAAGGTCGTCAAAGAACTGCCACGCTTCCTCGTCAGATTTCGATAGGAAGTGGCCCTGACAGATAGTTTCCAACAACTGCTTCGTTGCTGGGTTCAGGCCCTCGTATAAGGTTTGGCAAAGTTGCCATTTCTCTATACCGCGGTGAGGACACTGAACAAGAAGGTCTTTGTACCGGTCAAAGCACTTCCAGAAGGGTTCAGAAGGAAGCTGAGAGAATTGGTTGATTTTATTTGGAATCCTTGCGTGTTCCCCTCCGAATGGCCAGCTTAGACTTTGCGTCTGTGCCTGAGGTTCGGGGCAGATGCTATTTGGTTTTATCCGTCTATCTCTCCGAAGATGCCAAGTTGATTTATGGCACCGTGTATCAGAGGTTTAGACGGATGCGGCCGATGTAGCAGACTTCGTCAGATTCCCCCTCAGGGTGAGGGGTTTTTGATTATGGGGACGCTCTTCCCTGCAGGCGCAAGCCCCTGCAGTTAATTACGCTACCGCGTCGCGGTAACAACTTTCTCCTTCTCCAGAATTTCACTTCGTGTCGTGTGTGTTTGTTTTATTTGTGGTTGCCCGTGGATTGTATACGGAGACTGAGTAATGCCATCGCCCGTAGGACGTGGATTAGTCCAAATCCGTATTTACTTAGATTTGGGTTTGGTGTTTTTAGTTTAAGGATGCATTAGTCGCGTTGCGGCTAAGATCAACTTAAACGTTCGTTAAGGATACGTTAGTCCTGTTTTAGACTAAGATCCACTTAACGTAGTGATTAACTTAATGTATGGCCATCGGGACTCATCACCTCTCTGACGTCGTTGAAGGATTACAACGACATGTATCAGAGGAGTTCGGAGATGTACCCTCGAACCAGAGTTAATTGGGAGTTTTATAATCCATTTGAATGTTTAAGGATACGTTAGCCATGTTTGGGGCTAAGATCAACTTAAACGGGACCGTTTAGATCCGACAAAAGAGCGTTTGGAGGCTCTATTGTTCCAGTTTGGGAGATTCATAGTCCAATTTGGGACTAAAGTCTGTTTGGAGGATACGTTAGCCATTTTTGAGGCTAAGATCGACTCAAACGTTTGTTAAGGATACGTTAGTCTAGTTTGAGACTAAGATCAACTTAACGGGACCGTTTAGGTCCGACAAAAGAGCATTTGGGCTCTATTGTGCCAGTTTAGGGACGTGGTGGTCCATATTCCAGTTTAGGGACGTGGTGGTCCAATATTAGTTTAGGGACGTCTCGGTCCGATATTAGTTTAGGGACGTCTCGGTCCAATATTAGTTTAAGGACGTCTCGGTCCAATATTAGTTTAAGGACGTCTCGGTCCGATATTAGTTTAGGGACGTTTCGGTCCGATGTTAGTTTAAGGACGTCTCGGTCCATATGGGTGTGTGGTCGTTGGGACTCGTCACCTCTTTGACGTCGTTGAGGAATTACAACGATGGATGTCAAAGGAGTTCGGAGATGTACCCTCGAACTGGATGTAGATTGATTTAGGAGAGCCATTTTGCTCAGTCAATTTAATTTAAGGACTTACGGCCACGATTGGGCTAAGTCCATTGCTTTTGCATTTCTTTTGCTTTTATTTGGGCTTTGCCCAAAAGGGATGCAGAGCATCAATTTTATTTGGGCCCAGCCCTTTTATTGCTTTGCAATTTATTTTGACCTGCTAGGTCTTTTTGACTTGGGCCTAACCTTTCAAATAATGCATTGCATTTGTGCAAAGCACCAAGAATCTTTTAGATTCAGGAAAAGAAGTGCAGAGCACTTTTTAATTTCTTGATCTAAATTTAGATCAAAGAAAAGAAAGAAATCTTTTCTTTCTTTCTGTTTCAGAGAGCCAGAGGTTCATAGCAAGTGCAAGGCACTATTTTTATTATTTTTATTTATTTATTTATTTATTTATCTATTTATTGAAGATCACTGATCTTATTTTTTAGATCAATGATCTATTCTTTGAGAGAATTTTCTCTTATCTCAAAGGTTTTTACCTTCTTTTTTGTGTTCTCCAGAAATTCTCAAGAGTTCTCTTCTTTCTTCTTTTTTTTTAAAACCAGATGATCCTTTGAAATGAGGTTTAGGGTCCTTTTTATAGTGCTAAAAAATTAGTTAAATTTGTTCAATAAATCTTTTCCTGAGTGATTTGGGGAATTTTCCCCACCGTTGGATCTTTGATCCAAAGGCCCCTGTTTTACAGAAGAAATCTTCTTGTTTTAACAAGAACAGAAAAGATTTCCTTAAATCTTCATTCTGTTGTTGCGCAACTCACCAGCGCGTGACACGTGTCGCGCAGTGAAGCGCTTGCGCAGCTGAGCTTGCGCAACTGTGCAGACACGTGTCGCTCAACGGTGCACTTGCGCAACAGTGTGTGCGCAACTGCGCAGATACGTGTCGCGCAGAAGTGCGTTTGCGCAGTTGTGCTTGCGCAACTGCGCAGACACGTGTCACGCTGCAGTGCACTTGCGCAACAGTGTTTGCGCAACTGCGCAGACACGTGTCGCGCAGCGGTGCGCTTGCGCAGTTGTGCTTGCGCAACTGCGCAGACACGTGGCGCGCTGAGATGCACTTGCGCAACAGTGTTTGCGCCACTGCGCAGACACGTGTCGCGCAGCGGTGCGCTTGCGCAGTTATGCTTGCGCAACTGCGCAGACACGTGGCGCGCTGTGGTGTACTTGCGCAACAGCGTTTGCGCAACTGCGCAAACACGTGTCGCGCAACTGCGCAAACACATGTCGCGCAGTGGTGCGCTTGCGCAGTTGAGCGTTGCTTTTGCTTTTTAAAGAGCCTTGCTCTGATTGGACGCACTGCCTTGGGCGTTGTGCTGCCGAGTCAACTTCTGACACGTGGCAAATTGCGCGCAGTGCACGGGATCTGAAGCGTTGCTTCTCAATTTTGAATTTTCAAAATTTAAACAGAGCCTTGCTCTGATTGGGGGAACAAATGCCCCCCCACCGTTGCGCTCACGTGGCGCGCACGTGAGTGCAGCGGTGGCAAGATCCCGACCATTGGATCATAGAGGTCAGGTGAAGAGACGCAGGCGTCTATAAATGGGACCCTTGGTCCTTAAAATTTTTTACCGTTTCAAGAACTTTGATTCAGAGCCTTGCTCTTGCTTAAAAACTCTTAGAGCCTTGCTCTTGCTTCTTCCCAAGAACTTTGAAGTTCATAACTTAGAATCACTCTAGGTAAAAATTTAAATTAATTTAAATTAATTTTAATTAACAGAGCCTTGCTCTTATAGATCTTTGATCTAAAGAAAACCCCTTTGGGGTTTCTTCAACAGAGCCTTGCTCTCATAGATCTTTGATCTAAAGAAGACCCCTTTGGGGTTTCATCCACAGAGCCTTGCTCTCAAAAATTTTCAGAGATCTTGTTCCTGGGTTTTAACCCATGAACAGAGCCCTGCTCATAGATCAAATAGAGAACTCCTAAAAGTTTTCATGGATCTTTAAGATCCCAAAAATTTTAATTCTTAGGAGTTATAATTTTTCATTACTACTACAGAGCTAGGCTCTTTTTTAAGAAGTTTTATTCCTTTGAGACCAGAGTGTTAGTTATATGTATGCCCTAGAGGCCATTACTGTACATACGATGTATATTGTAGTGGATGTTAGGACATATATAAGGAGGACTTTCTTGCTCGACATGATAGTATGCTATCTGGTTGTACTTTATCTTAACATGTACTCTGATTGTCTCTATGTTACATGTTGATAAAGCCCTTAGGATATGTACTCGACTACTGGGACTATGATGAGATCATACTAGTGGGGCCACGGTAGTCGACGAGTACATCCTATAACTGTTCCTAGTCGAGGGTGTATCGAGACAGGGCATCGATGCACCAGAGTAGACTAGCGTATACACATCTTGACCCATATGATGGGCGATGGATGATCCCATATCCATCGGTGTTTGACATCAAGGATGGTGTACGGGTGCTCAGTGGAGACTGGGTACACTGGACGGACTCGCCGAGAACTCCCAGATGGTATTATACCATACGTCAGATGGCAGTTCTTCGGTGACACTGGTACAGAGTAGTCTGTTGACCCGAGATCGTCATAGAGTCTTGTGTGGTTCCCACTGTGCTTTGATTTCCATCATACCACGTCCAAGAGGGCGTGCAAAAAGGTGGCTTTTGGGTACAGTCCCGAATCACATGGAGGCAATGAGCGATAGGAGGGGATTCGTCTCTCCCGGTATAGGGAGTTGATGTTGTGCTGTGTTCGATTGGCTATAACCGGAAATCCCTGGCCAGGATTGCTGAGATTTACTGGTAAGTGTTATCAGTAGTTTCTCGAACTGTTATAGACTTCATATCGACACGACTTATCGAGCTACTGGGGTCTGACGTTTACCACCCCTAGGCGAGATATGCAACATATCAGACGACGAGACCGGACTGTACGGGAGTGTTACTGTTTGGATTCACAGGAGAAAGTACAGGCTTGCTTGTTGATCTTCTGAGCGCTCAATACCTGGGTAGCTGCTACGTTTAGCTGACCGCTTGCAGCTTGTGGGTGTTTGATATGATCATCACCTACTGCCGGCGTATTGACGATTCTTTAGAGTCCTACACAGAGGTTTCTTGACTCAGGCAAAACGGAGTAGGAGCACATATGTGATATGTGCGGGACCGAGGATAATGCGATATGTGATACCGTATTATACTCTCGCGATATTTGATATCAGCCGGGTCATCGGATCAAGTGTTGATTTGGTGAATCGGTACGGATAAATATTAGCCGGTTATATGCGATATAGCCGGATTGTCGGATCAAGTGTTGATTCGATAATTTAATGTATAATAATATATGTGATATATTAAATTGCATTAACTAATATTTGCTCACTAAAAGATTCTTTTTCTCACTCGGGTAATACATTGATATATATGCGATATATGTTAATTGTATTATTTTATTTTGTTACGATAAATATTATATATGTGATATATAATATTGTAACATGATATGATAAATAATGCAACTTGTTTAGTGGAGTTTAAACATGATTAGGGTTTGGATTAGGGTTAAACTTTCTAGAAGTTTCTAGAAGGTTTTATTTTGTTTTGTGAAAGATATTTGTTCATGACTCATGCTTTAACCAAACCCAAACCCTAACCCTAGTTAATTCTCTACAAAGGTTCACTTGACCATGGTTGCATAATTCTATCATATGATTATTTTCCTATTCATCACAAAAGGATTATTACATTATTCATCATCTTCTTCCTTCTTCTTCTAAGCTTGAAATGGTTTCTTGCTTTGATTTTTGTGATGGATAATTATGAGAAAAAGATAAATAAATAGAGCAAAATTCCTACTTCATCATCCTCATCTTCCCTTGCCATTTAGATGAGGGTGTTCACATTATTTCATGAGTGTTAGCTTGTATTAAAGAAACTTCGAGGTAGATCATCTTAGTATCGAAGATCGGAAGCAAAGGTTGCGTCTTTCTCTTCGTGGAACCTCTCGAGAGTCCGAAACCTGATGATCGCAGCGAAGGGACCACAACACGGAGCATATGAAGTGAAGGACCGGATCTACAAAGGTTGTGATCCCTCTCACTTAGTGTTAAATTGTTTAGCATGCAAGTAATCGCCTAATCTCTAGTTTAAAGTTCCGTATTCGGGTAGTTCGGCACTGCTAAATTTTTAATCGGGCATGGTTGATGCCTCGTAGACTCTTGTGCGCGTGCCTAGCAACCCTACACAGAGTTTGACAAATGTCACTCTGTGACAGAGCTTTGCTCTAAAAAGAGGAGATTTTCTCCTTGTCTCTAGGGATTCCCCCCAATGAGGATATTCTTTTGGGGTTTTTTTTTATTGACTGACAGTCTCATCCAATGATGGGACTGTCTTACCAAATGATGCGCCGTCATCTAGATTTTGTGGGTCCCCCTTTTGTCCCCTACCCACTACATTGTAGTGTGATGTAGGACTTTGAAATGTTAAGCATTGGAACACTAACGATTATATTATTTTATTTTATTTTTTTTTCTACAGGAAACATGTCTGAAGATCTGTCTTTCCCTTTTGTTCGCTCAGAAGGAGGGTTCCCACATTCACCAGTGGACCAGGTGGTGTTCGCCTTGATTAAAGATCATGATCCTGAGTGCAAGAGACTTCACCTGTGGGGAAGGTGGTACAGCCAAATCATCCAAGGCCGCCGCAGCTTCAGCTCCGCTTCGCCCTCTGAGCCCATAGCCGCGATCCCTTATGCGGACAAGCCCCCGGTGGAGTATGCCGTGGAGGCTAAAAATTGGAATTCCGACGACCTCCTTCAGCCTGCAATCGGTGCCATTCCGGTGCAGCCGCCGCCGACTATAGATATTTTGGGGAGGCGAATCTGTCAGGGCGAAGCACGCCCTTGGGGACAGGCTTATAACATTGGACTGATCCCGCGACCACTTGCTGGATATTTGCCCTGGGCCCGCTACATCTTAGCGGCGAAAAGGACTCATCTGACGAAGATTGGTTTATACTCGGCCGTTTACGTTTCACTTTTCGAATATCCCTCTCCTCCAACATGGTGGATAAAGGCCTTTGTTGAACAATGGAACATCCCCACCCACACCTTCCTGATGGCGGATAAGGAAGTCTCCATCTCTTTGGAGGAATTTGCTGAGATTTCAGGTCTACCAATGAGGGGAGAGCACTACGAGGAGCTGCTTCCTCCTGACGAGTACTTCTTTGCCACTAAGCAGCTGGTGTTTGAATTAACTCCGGAGAACGCCATTCAACATCAGCATCCGGTCTTGGTGAAGGTGTTGGAGATCTATGAGGAACTCCATTTGGAATCGGGCGACCGGGGCGTCAGTTTTGCGGACTTCATTGCTCGTTTTATTCGCCCGGAGTTCCTATCAGAGCAGAGCGAGAAGTTCGCTCAGCTTGTTGACCCTTTTGGTTTCGGCTTGGACCGCCGACCTACCTCGGAAAGTGACCAACGGAATTTTTACCTCCCCAGCACTGCCAGCATCCCTTTCTCAGAGATCGCCGTTCCTGGCATGGACGAGGAGACCTTTTTCATAGGGTTCTTGGGTTTATGGTTATGCAGCTTCGCGCTCCCCATGCACCCGCGCCTCATGCGGCCCTCCGTCTTTTACCCGGCGCATCGAATGGTGGCCGGTTTGCAGTTATCGGTAGGGATCGCCGGATTGGCCTACCTTTACAATGGACTTAGCGTAGCGGCGGACGCTAGTGAGCCTGGGGTACAGCCTGCCAACTTCCCGATGCACTATTTTATTTCTTGGATGGAGATGCATGTGCGAGGAGTGTTTGGTGCCCACAAGACTCCTCCTCTCTTCGAGAAATACAGACTCCCGAGAGTCATGCGGTTGGTCGGGGCTTCAAATGTGGTTCCAGCTCCGCGGGAGTCTAGAGGGTTGCTCCTTCGTCCACATCTGGTCGGGGCGAAGGTTTCCTTTGCGGATAAGGTCATCACCATAGGCTCAGAGACCACCAAATCAGTGGTGCCCCTGCGTGATGACTTCAAAGATGGGGCTTCTGTACTGAAAGCTCGGGAAATCCTCCATCTCTACTCCATCCGGCCGGGCTATCTAGTGTTTAGGCAGAATAAGACAGCCTTGTTTATGAGGTATAACCCACACCGATTTGCCCGGCAATCAAGCTACAACCAAGGGATCCCGCTGGAAGCTTTCTTGGAAACGCCCGTGGTCGGCCCAGAGGGGATAAAGAATGCGATGCATCATTTTACACGGCTTAACACAGGTTCCTATTTCTTCATTAGTGAACCCAGCTGTGCCCCTAAGATGCTTAATTCATATGTGGCCTGGTATGCGCACGCGATGGGCCCAATTATCTTAACGGAGAAGCGTATGCTGGTTGACCGTAGGGGTGCGCCTCCCGGCGGCGATCGCAAGGCCCCTTTGCAGCCAAGGCTCCCGGTCGTCCCTCCGCTAAAAGATGCTGGAGTAGATCGACCACGCGTGTTGAGTCCCCTGCGTGGATTGCCATTGCCCACTACGGTGGATGCACCGTGTAAGTCGATGTAGTACACCCCAGTACTTGTGGGGAGGCGGAATTTTCAAAAACGATCATGTTTAAAGAACGAACATCGACTAACCGCTTGAATCGAAGCTAAACTATAAATAACCGTACACAAAGAGTTTCTTATCAATTGTGTTTAGGGATTATACCTAATGAAACCGGTCCTTTGTCTTGTGTCCTCCTTTGTTCTCCTCGACCTTCTCTAGGTAGTAGACGATCCACCCGAGAGCAAAACACCAAGCTACACCTCTAACTTGAGGTAACTAATCTACTTTGATTGCTAATCAAAGAAGAAAGGATGATATAGAGTGAAGGTAATGGATGTTTAAGTCTAACTAATCCTTTGATCTCAACACATGAGGATTAAGGATTAGGGTTTGAAGATGAGAGCTTGAGGAGAGAGAATGTGAGATTAGTCAATGAGATGAGATTGAGTGTATCATAATATATTATGAAGCATTCTTATTTTAGAATAATGAATAATAGAAATGAATAAGCATGCTTCATAAATGAAAAGAGGTGATTCATTAACATGAGTCATTAAGCATTTATGGTGCATTAATGACCATGATGAATCACCCTCATGACTCACTAATCTTATCCAAAGCTTATGTCACCTTAACCTCCTTAGTCACATCTTCTAGAAGCTTCTCGTACAATTACGAGAACGCCCCTCCAATCCGCAAAAATACGGAAAAACTTTAGACTGTAAAAATCCAATAACCGGATACCAGTAACTGGCTTAAACCAAAGCCGACTGGTAAAAACTGTCCGAAAGTCGTACGTGCGTAAACGCACGTATGCGTCCGAACCCTTGTCGTAAAACCATACGACCTCTATCTCGTTTCGCCTGGAATAGGAAACTCTCTGTGTGGGACTCTAGAGACTCGACTACTACGCTGGCAGTGGGTTTAACCACAGACCGCAAGCGGCACTAGCTGTACGTAACGGTCCCCAGGTAGTTGTCGATAAGAAGGCCGATGAAGAAACCCATCCGAACTCCTACTGAGTCTGATGTGACAATCTCCATACAGTCCGGTCCGTTCGTCCAAGACTATCGCATATCGGGCCTAGGGGGGCGGCAAGCGTCAGTCCCCTAATAGCGGTATAAGTCGTGTCGGAGGGAAGCCCATTACACCCTGAGAAACTACTGGAACCTACCAGCAAATCTCGCTTTCCCTGGCCAGGGACTTTGCGTAATGGCTCTCTGACACAGCACGATATCTACTCCCAATACCGGGAGGGACGAATCCTGTCTAACCGCCACTGCCTCCAAGTGCTCGGGATTGCACCCAACTGCTACCTGTTTGCACGACTCCTTTGAGCCGTGGTAGGGTAGCAATCTAAGAACAGTGGGACACACTCGAGGCGAAGTAGCAGTGTCAAGTCTGCGGACTACGCTGTACTCATGTCACCTGGGAACTGTTCACTGACGACTGGTATCAAACCAACCAACAGTTCCCTGTGAGTCCTGTCCGGTGTACCCGTAACCTAACGAGCACCTGCATACTATCTCCAGTACGACGTACTGACGGCTGTGGGACAGACCATCTCCCCAACTGGGATGAGAAGCGTACACACTAGTCTACTCCGGAGTATCGATGCTCTGTCTCGATAATCCAACGACCAGGGACCTGAATAAGGATGTGCTTGTAGACTACCCAGCCCCCACTAGTGTGACTGCCATCACAACGCTGGTAAACAAGCAAGATCCTAAGAGCTCTATCAATACGTACACTCACATATTAAGATAGAAAAACCAAGTAGCATACTACCATGTTTAGCAAGACCGTTATATACATGTGAATATCCCAAGCTTCCATTAAGTAATATACAAACTAGTATGATACAGTAATGGCCTTCTAGGGCATAAACACTAACAATCTCCCACTTGCACTAGGGCCATGTACTGGCATATCGTAGACCAATGATCTCGAGTAGCCTCTCGAACTGAATCTGAGGAAGGGCCTTCGTGAATGGATCAGCAATGTTCTCTTCTGAAGCAACTCTCCGAACCTCGATCTCCCGACGATCAATGATCTCCCTGATCAGGTGATACCGCCTCAAGATGTGTCTGGACTTCTGATGGGACCTTGGTTCCTTCGCTAAAGCTATAGCTCCGTTGTTGTCGCAATACAGAGGTATTGGATCAACTATGGTAGGAACCACCTGAAGTTCTGTTAGGAACTTCTTCATCCAGACTGCTTCTTTTGCGGCATCGCAAGCAGCTATATACTCCGCTTCCATCGTCGAGTCAGCAACAGTGTCCTGCTTGGAGCTCTTCCAGCACACCGCCCCTCCATTGAGGGTAAAGACATAACCCGACATGGACTTGGAATCGTCCTTATCACTCTGGAAGCCGGAATCAGCAAAGGCCTCCAACCTGAGGTCTTTTCCGCCGTAAACCAAGAACATCTCCTTAGTCCTCCTCAGGTACTTGAGAATGTTCTTTACTGCTATCCAGTGTTTCTCCCCTGGGTCTGACTGATACCGGCTTACCACGCTCAGTGCGTAAGCTACATCTGGTCTGGTACACAACATCGCATATATTATAGAGCCTACCGCAGAAGCGTAGGGTATAATAGACATGCGTTCCCTTTCCAAATCAGTCTTGGGAGACATCTCTTTGGAGAGGGTGATTCCGTGACAAGCCGGTAGGTTACCGCGCTTAGAATCTTCCATACTGAATCTTTTCAGTACAGTGTCGATATACCTGGACTGCGAAAGTCCCAACATCCTCTTGGATCTATCACGATAGATCCGGATCCCCAGAATGTAAGAGGCATCACCCAGGTCTTTCATGGAGAACCTGTGTGACAAGAATCCTTTGACAGATTGTAGCATAGGAATGTCATTTCCTATCAATAGAATGTCATCCACGTACAAGACGAGGAATACGACACTTCTGGCTACAACTTTACTATATATGCACGGCTCATCTGGATTTTTGATAAAGTCATACTCTTTGACTGTCTCATCAAAACAGATGTTCCAACTCCGCGATGCCTGCTTTAGTCCATAAATAGACTTAAGCAGCTTGCATACTTTTCCGCTGCTCCCACTCTGATTGAAACCCTCTGGCTGATCCATATAGACGCTCTCTTCTAAATTTCCATTCAGAAAAGCTGTCTTTACGTCCATCTGCCAGATTTCATAATCATGGAAGGCAGCAATAGCAAGAAGGACCCGAATGGATTTGAGCATAGCCACTGGAGAAAAAGTTTCGTCATAGTCCAAATCAGGCCTTTGACGAAAACCCTTTGCAACAAGTCTAGCCTTATAGGTTTCCACCTGTCCATCTACACCAATCTTTTTCTTGAAGATCCATTTGCATCCTATGGGTTTTACCCCATCTGGAGCAAAGTCCAAAGTCCATACTTTGTTGGTGTACATGGACTCCATTTCGGTCCGCATTGCATCTAGCCATCGTACCGAGTCGCCGCTCTGGATGGCCTGCTGGAAGTCAGTAGGTTCATCATCATCTATGATGCAATCCTCTCTATCCCCGTCTATGAGAAAACCGTAGTATCTCTCAGGCGGATGAGACGGCCTACTACTCCTGCGGAGGGGTGCGGGAATGTTCTGTTCTTCTTGAACTTCCGGTTCTACCAAACTTTCAGTAGCAGTTTGTGGTTCTGGAATTTCTTCCAGTTCTATTTCGCTCCCACTTTTCTGATTTTCTAAAAATTCAGTTTCTAAGAAGCGGGCATGACGAGAAACAAAAACCTTTTGTTCCTCTGCGTAATAGAAACAATATCCATGAGAGTTCTTTGGATATCCCACAAACTTACACTCTACTGAGCGTGCCTCGAGCTTGTCTGGATGCTGCTTTTTTACAAAAGCTGGACATCCCCACGTCTTCAGGTACTGAAGATCGGGTTTCTTCCCACTCCACATCTGATATGGTGTGGTAGGCACAGTTTTGGTTGGAACTCTGTTCAAAAGATGTATCGCTGATTCTAGCGCATACCCCCAGAAAGATCGCGGTAACTCAGCATTACTCATCATGGATCGTACCATATCCAATAGGGTTCGATTCCGTCTCTACGATACACCGTTGTGCTGTGGAGTGTATGGAGGAGTAAGCTGAGAGAGAATTCCTTTCTCTTTTAGGTAACCTAGGAACTCGGCACTTAAGTATTCTCCACCTCGATCAGATCTCAGTGTCTTAATACTTTTGCCTGTTTGGTTTTCCGCTTCACTTTTGTATTCCAGGAATTTCTCAAAGGCTTCGGATTTATGCTTCATTAAGAAGACATGTCCAAACCTAGAGAAATCATCTGAAAAAGTAATGAAGTAGGAATAACCACCTCTCGCATGTGTAGACATTGGACCACATACATCGCTGTGTATGAGTCCTAAGAGCTCGCTCGCTCTTACTCCTTGTCCAGTGAATGGAGTCTTTGTCATCTTTCCTTTGAGACAAGATTGACAAGTGTCATAAGTTTGATATTCGAACGTGTCCAAATATCCTTCTCTATGCAACTTAGTCAACCTTCTCTCATTGATGTGACCTAGTCTACAATGCCATAAGAAAGCTTTATTCAAATCTGGAGACTTTCTTTTTAATGTGTTCTGGACATTGAAAATTTGGAGTTGGTTTAAAACATATATACCGTTATTTAGAGTACCGGACCCAATCAAACCATGATTAAGGTGGATGTTGACAACATCTCTTACAAACGTGAAATCATAACCTTTATTTGATAACAAGGAAACTGATATGATATTACACGTTAAGCTGGGTACAAAATAACAGTTATGTAAAACCAAAATGTGTCCACTCGTCAATCCTAGGTGATAGTCCCCGACGGACGCAGCTCCCACGCTAGCTCCGTTAGCAACCTTTAGGGTCATATCACCTTCCTTCAGCACTCTACGGTTTCTCAGTGCCTGCAATGAATTGCAAATATGAGATCCTGATCCGGTATCCAATACTCAGGAAGTAGAGTTGATCGACAGACAATTCTCAATTACAAACACACCTGAAGTCGAAGCCACAGCTTGCTTCGGTTCCTGGTTCTTGGTGTTCCACGCCTTGCAATCCTTCTTCCAGTGCCCTTTCCTGTGACAATGGAAGCACTCATCCTGACCAACTATCGGTACTGCTTTCTTTTTCTTTCCCTTCCCTCCCACCTTACTAACACCTCCTCTAGGTCTGGGTGCGGTCTTCTTCTTCCTTCCTTTGGCCCTAGCCTTGGACCCGGAAGAAGATGTACCGCCAATAAACATAGCGGGTGTTTCCCTTGCCTTCTGCAAGGTGCCCTCTGCACTCCTTAACATGTTCAGGAGTTCCGCAAGTTCAACTTCTTTTCCTTGAAGATTGAAGTTGAGGATAAACTGGGCGTAGGCGGGAGGAAGGGACTGGAGAATAAGGTCTGTATAGAGCTCATTATCCAAAGTCGTCCCAAGGTCTGCGAGCTCTTCTATATAGCCGATCATCTTTAGGACATGTTCACCTACCGATGACCCGACAGCCAACCTCGCTCGAAACAAGTTCTTAGAGGTCTCGTATCTTGCTATACGAGATTGCTCTCCATAAAGTTCCTTTGTATGGAGAAATATGCCATCTAGGGACATATCCTCGTGCCTCCTCTGATGTTCATTGTTCATCGAGGCAAGCACGATACACTTGGCTCTCGCGCAATCTAAATCCCAGGTTTTGCGGATTTCCTTATCCGCATTGCTGGATTTGGGACCAGGGACAGCAGGTGCCGTAGCGGTGAGGACGTACCCCAGTTTGTCATAGGTCAAAGCCATTTTGACATTCCGCAGCCAATCTTTATAGTTTGGCCCCGTCAGTATATTTTTCTCTAAAAGTAACTTAAGTCCAGTCATTTTCAGGGTCGCTGCAATTAGGAGAGAGAGAAGAAAACTCTTTAGCATGATGCTCTTGCAAGTTTAGAGTGGTTTTTAGTTTATCTAAACTGGATGGCTCCCACTGTTTCTCGAATCCTTCCTCAAACCATAAAAGAAGAATTAGTCAAGACTATTCTCACCGTACAATTCTTGCTTAACCGTTCAGCCAGGCTGGTGTCGGTACTTCGAGGGAGGTTTTCCAACGCTTTCGCGAAGTTCCTTAATTAAATAACCTTTTTTCTCTGGGGGCGTAACCCCGCTGACACTTTTCTGGACACCTACTAGGTTTATAGCATTGATCGTTAAGTGACGAATATCCTGATAAGTAGCATATACTCACAGTAGGATCGGGATCCAAATATCATCGTATGATAATGTTGAAGGAATCCTACCAACATTCATCAAACTCCAAATGGTATGCATCTCTTTGCAAATTTCAGTTTCTTTAGAAATTCCCGATATAAGTTTTTGCCCCATGCTCTTATGACCTTGACGTATGCCAACAAATCATAAGTCACATGTCAAGTTCTGCCCATCATTATCTTGTTAATTTGAACCCACCCGTATATACCCTTGACGTATGCCAACAAGGTAATGCGACTGTCCCAAACCAACACATCTATCTATGCAACAAATGAATACCCCAGCAGCTACCAAACACTATGCCTTGACGTATGCCAACAAGCATAGCTTGAATACTACTGACCATCCATAAGAAATGACGGAGGGCTACGACTGGTTTTGGCGAAACCGTGAACGTAGTGAACTTGATATAACCGAAGGAACCTGATAGCTTTTAAAAGGAGTGGTTAAATCTCCGCATTTAAAAATATCTGTTTTTTAAAATAACCGAGTGGTTTCTTTTAAATTGTTCCAACGATTAAAACTTTGGTTTATTTTCTTTGCATTATTGATAATGCGTCCCATCATTAACCTATCATTGCAGAAAACAACGAAAATACAACGTCCTCTTATGCCATCCGCATTCGCCACGGGGTCCCGTCATCACCCGTTAGGTTACTTAACTAACGACAGAGCGGGGGCTGGGCTAGCGCGGGTGTAAAGCATAAGTGACGTCTAAATAGCTACATTATATATAGATATTTTACATTCGTCTGACGCAATGATATTCATTCCAGAACACAGATAAACAATATTGGATTTGCAAGCAATCTGTATTTCTTTTGAGCCTGCAAGAAAAGACAGATTACACAGTTGTGATGAATAGCCGTTACCCCACCCTCGACCCCTACGGGTACGGCAAACTACCCACCCGGCAGTTTGTGTACCCCACCTTGGGTCAGTCCTAGGAGCAAAAACAGTAAAATGAAATAATACAACGGTGGCTACAACCGCAACCTGGATGTGCCCCACAAAATAATATTACAACAAATTACATTTACAACAAATGAATTAAACAATAACCCATTGCTAAACCCCGGCTAAACACCACAACAGTCCAATACAGTTTATATGCACAAACAGATATAACCATTACAGAAATGTGCAACCCCCTGCCAACCGACATACTAGCAGTTAGGGGAGGTTTACGAACACATTAAACAATCACAGATATAATCCAATATGCAAATACTGTACAACTTCGATCGATTAAACATCTTTAATATTGCTCCAAAATCTGCTCTGTATACTGGAAACCTGAGCAAAATTAAAATATTCCAGAAAACCCCTAATTACACAGAGAAGCAACAGAAGAAAATTGGGTTCCTGACTCGCCAACTCGGCGGCGGAAGCGCGGCGACTCAGTAGGCTGAGGCCACGGTTCCGCGGCGAGTTAGGCGATTCAGGGGCTTATTTTTCTTGGGTGTTCTTCTGTGGTCTTGTCAAGCTCTCTGAACACACCTGAAAAAATTTTGGACTTCATTTTAAGTTCGACAGAAACTGAACAGATTTAGGGTTTTCCGGCTTCGTTTTTCCGTTCGAAATTCGTACAAATTTGCAATTAAGTTATTTATTGTTTAGCGAGGCTTTGATACCACTGTAAGTCGATGTAGTACACCCCAGTACTTGTGGGGAGGCGGAATTTTCAAAAACGATCATGTTTAAAGAACGAACATCGACTAACCGCTTGAATCGAAGCAAAACTATAAATAACCGTACACAAAGAGTTTCTTATCAATTGTGTTTAGGGATTATACCTAATGAAACCGGTCCTTCGTCTTGTGTCCTCCTTTGTTCTCCTCGACCTTCTCTAGGTAGTAGACGATCCACCCGAGAGCAAAACACCAAGCTACACCTCTAACTTGAGGTAACTAATCTACTTTGATTGCTAATCAAAGAAGAAAGGATGATATAGAGTGAAGGTAATGGATGTTTAAGTCTAACTAATCCTTTGATCTCAACACATGAGGATTAAGGATTAGGGTTTGAAGATGAGAGCTTGAGGAGAGAGAATGTGAGATTAGTCAATGAGATGAGATTGAGTGTATCATAATATATTATGAAGCATTCTTATTTTAGAATAATGAATAATAGAAATGAATAAGCATGCTTCATAAATGAAAAGAGGTGATTCATTAACATGAGTCATTAAGCATTTATGGTGCATTAATGACCATGATGAATCACCCGCATGACTCACTAATCTTATCCAAAGCTTATGTCACCTGTTCATATCAGATTTTTGCATTTTCATACCGCCCAATTTTTATCACATTGCATATCGGTAGATACTCTTGAGCCGTGTTTGCTAGTCAATTGCAGGTTACAGGTTCTCGGCTCTAAAACGGTGAAATTCGTGGAAAACACGACAAATCCGGGTTCCTGCCAACCACTGAGAAAACACGGTCTCCGCTCTTCATCCGTATGCTGCCAGATACCAGTTTAGGAAGACAAAACGTCAAATCAATGTCACTCTCATGCACAAGGCTCAATGGTAGCACAAAATCCAAGAGATCTACGCGGAGCTCGAGGCAATCATGACAAAAATCTTGACAAAAAGTCCACCTTTCCCTCAACAGAAATTCTGGAAGAAATATGGAAGTATTTTCAGAAAGTATATGAACCAGAGTGAAGCTCCCATCAGATCAGGGTCCCACCAAAAAGACCCAGACCCAAGTCAATAATACGGCCGCGGAAGCGCGGCCAAAGGGGGGTCTTGGCCGCGCTTCCGCGGCCCTTCTGGCGCCAAACAGAAACGGGTTCTGGGGGTAGGTTGGTCTTTTCATGTATGTTCTGTTGGTTGCCCTAGGGTTTCATGTTTTGGCCTATAAATAGCCCAGAAGTTTGTGAAGGAAGGGTCCAATTCTTGTATTTCTTTTTGCTAGGTTTTAGTTACATGTTCTTCTTCCTCTTCTCACCTCTTCTCCATTAAACTTGTAAGTGAGCTTTTGAGTGAAGAGTGATGAATAAAGAAGACCATTTTTATTATCATGCTTGTCTCTTTACTTTTGTTATGATTGTTGTAACTTTAAATTGCTAAGTAGTTGTTGTTATTTTCTTGCTATTTCTTTCTTCTCTCTTTTTCTTTATCCTTCATATGACAATGATACTTACGCTTGATCCTCGCCAAGGTGAGGTCGCAAATAGTTAGTCGTATTCTTCTAATCTCCTTCTTTCTATCTTCCTCTTTGTTTTGTTTTGTTTTTCCTTATCATGAAGTGTGAGTAGTTTTATACTTGTTAGGGTAGGATAAGGGAAGTTTGAGAGAAGGAAATCTCTCTCACTCTTTCCTTGCCCAACAACTTAAATCAACTCCCGTTAATTGAACCACAATCCGCTCCTTACGGCACCCTATCCTACATGATAGCGGTGATTCCGTAGTGAGACCGGTTGTGGTTGAATTAACCGGAGGTTATGGATAAGAGCCAAGAACGGACGGACAAGCACCAAAAGGAAGGACTATGCGTTGGAAAGCCTAGCTTATACTCGCAAGTTCCTTCCTAGTCGTGTTAATCCCCATTGTTGCCGATTACCGTAACACCGATATTAAGTAGGGCAACGAAAGATGTGGAGACTCCTAACTCAAACTAACCTAATCCTAACCCTAACAAGCTCTCTTTAAATATCAACTTACACTTAGATAACCACAACAAAATCTGAAAACAGGACTTAACTCGTTAAAACACATTGAAAAAGACTCCCATCTCCCTGCGGACGACCCGTACTCAACCGGCTAGCTACAAGCGAAACCGTCTTGATTGCGGTATTTAAAACTAAACTTGACACGCACGTATGCTATCAATCAAATGGCGCCGTTGCCGGGGAGACGGTAGTTTGTTTCTTTGTGAAATTTCGGGTTAATTTTTAAGTAAAAAAAAAAAAAACGAAAAAAAAGACATACTTTGTAAAAAACCATCTTGTTATTCTTGATTAGTTTTTGTGCAAGTGTGCAGGAAATACGAAGCTCAAGATCGACGCCAAAGACGTTGGAAATACGGAGTTCAAGTACAGTGCCAAAGACGTGGGAAGATAGACCCACATTTTCGCGGCTACACCGCGACGGACAAAACGAAGCAGCCGGTCTACTGTATAAATCTGGAGCAAATACAGTGAGCAAATCAAGATTCAGTACATCCAAACAAGCAGAGGAACCCCAACAGAGGACAGGCAAATTTTTCAGAGCCCCAATTCCCCTATATAGCCGCGGATCCGCGGCCATTGCATGCTTTTGGCCGCGGAAAGGCGGCCACTTGGTGGGGTCAGTGTGCCAAATTTTCTCTGTAAGTCCTCTGCCTCTCTCCACTCCTCTGGACTCCAATAAATTGTGTTTTCTGCAGCCTTCTTTGCGCAAATTCTTCTCCCCCTTCCAATAAACTGTTCTTGTGCAGGATTCTTTGCGCCGCAAAATAAAAATTGTTTGCTGTTGATTTGTTACTGTTTTGCATTCTTTAATACGGACTTAAGGGGCTTGAAACCAATCCAGATTGGGTGGGGATTTCATCACCCTTCCCAGGACCCCAAAAATCACTAAAGCATATGCATTGTCCATTGTAAATTAAAAAATACTAGACTTCAGCCCTAAGGACTTCGCGCTCATTAGGAGAAGATAAACCGTGTTTAGAACCTCGCTTAACCGTATATTGATTACGGGGTGTCTAGGAAAGTGTTAAAGGCGCAACCGCCGAAAGAGAAAGGGTTATTTAATTAAGGAACTTCGTGAAAGCGTTGGACAACCTCCCCTTATCTCTGCACTTACCTGGCCCCGTGATCGGTGTATTTTTAAGCCTGTTTCTCGACACTGTTTAACTTCGAAAATCAAGTTCAGGAGCAGGTCTAGTAGACCTAGGTTACCCTAGATCTAGGTGTGATTGTGCATATCTTGTTTGTGATTGCTTAAGCCGTATTTCCGTACATACTTCTGTAAATCTCTTTCTAAAAAAAAAAAAATCAAAAACTTTTATAAAAACTTGCCCTTTTGTCGCCAAATCCATTTTCACCCACCACCCATCGCCCTTCTTCATTGACGTTTTCTTACCCTCACCTTCTCCGCTTTGACTATACTAAACTCGTTTAGTGTATGTCCGCTTGGACTCGGGACACTAGCGCCCGTTTAGTCCGCGTTACGTTAGTCGCGACCGACTACGCGATCGACTCCGAAGTCGATACTCCGTCCACTCCTCTTTCACCCCTTCCTTTGCCGGCCAACTCCGACGTTGACCGGAATTCTGTTCATACATCTTCACCTTCACCTTCACCTTCACCAACCTCTTCTTCCGCGATGTCAGGATTTAATCCGAACATCTCTTTAACCACCGCTGGAATGGCTCCACCTCCTACGGAGACCAATCTTCCACCACCTCCGCCTGTTGTAGCGCCGCAGCGAATTGCGCTCCAGGATCGTTTCTACCCCACCCGTTCTGCACTTCCCACCTGCCTTTCTCTTCCTCCGGCCAATGGGGACAACTTTGAAATTAAGCCCCATTTCATCAACATGCTTCCACGTTTTCATGGGCTTGAAACTGAAGATGCCTATATCTTCATCAACAAATTTCAAAATGTCTGTGCCATGATGAAAACAACCCAGCTGTCGGACGATGCTATACGTCTACGGGTCATTCCGTTCACTCTATGCGATCTCGCTGAAAAATGGCTGTATAGCACCACTTCCCACTCAATCACCAGCTGGGACGAGTTTGTTAAAGCGTTTCTGAAAAAATTCTACCCAAATCATAAGACCGCAAGAATTCGAAATGAAATCAACCAATTCTCCCAGCTTCCTTCTGAACCCTTCTGGAAGTGCTTTGACCGATACAAAGACCTTCTTGTTCAGTGTCCTCACCACGGTATAGAGAAATGGCAACTCTGCCAAACCTTATACGAGGGACTGAACCCAGCAACGAAGCAGTTGCTGGAAACCATCTGTCAGGGCCACTTCCTATCGAAATCTGACGAGGAAGCGTGGCAGTTCTTTGACGATCTTGCGGAGCAAACGCTACAGTGGGAGAGCACCAGACCGACTTCTTCTTCTTCTACCTCCACTTCTACCGGTCAGTCTAGGGTAGGAATCCACCAACTCGATGTCTCTATTGCGATGAAAGCTGAAATGGCTGCAATAACACGAAAGCTTGAAGCGATAGAGAGCAAATTTTCTGCTCCTGCTCCTGCCCCTGTTCTCCCCCTTCGTACCATCTGCGCTTGTTGTTCCGATCCTTCCCACTTGACCGAAGAGTGTCCTTACAATCCACCCTCGCAAGGACAGGATCAGGTTAATGCTGCCTTCCAGCAAAGACCGAGGAATGATCCATACTCTTCCACCTACAATCCCGGTTGGAGGAACCACCCTAATTTCGCCTGGAATCAGAATCAGAATCAATTCCAGGGCAACAATTTCCAAAGGGCCCCTCCACCGCAACAACAAGCGCAACAACAAACTCAGTATCAGCAGCCCTTCCAACCCCAGCCTTACCAAAACCAAACGAACAATTTTGCACCAAACAATTCTTTTCCACCAAATAACAACTTTGTTCCGTCAAACACTGATAAGGTTTCCTCGCTCGAGCGAAGTCTGGAGGCGTTTGTTAAACAATCGACTCAATCCACCGCCAACATCCAGTCTTCGATCCAATCTTTAGTACAACACACCGCCGCACACGGGCAGAGCATCAAAACCATCGAGGCCCAGATTGCACAGCTGAACGCGGCCTTGAGCGAGCGAGAGAAGGGGAAGCTCCCGTCCCAGCCACTGCCAAATCCCGGTCATCCACATAATGCACATGTTGCTCTTGAACAACAAAACCATAATGTGAGTGCCGTGACTACACTGAGATCGGGAAGGATGCTGCAAAACAACATTGGCAAGCGAATCAACGATGACACCCCGGCCGCCGCTTCTTCTTCTTCTTCTTCTTCTCCTTCTTCTTCTTCGTTTTCTGAGCCTATTCTCCATTCTTCAAAAGGCTCTCCTTCTTCTTCTTCTTCTGCTGCTCTGAACGGACCCGCTTCTCACTCCACGAAAACACCTATTCTGGGATCCGTTCCTACTCCACAATCTCCTCCTCCAGCATTAGACCCAACCAATTTTCAAAATGTCCCATTCCCAAACCGGTTGAGGTCTAATAAACAAAATCCACATATGGAGAAGATTCTGGAATTGTTTAAGCAAGTTAACATTAATATTCCTCTTTTAGATGCTGTCCAACAAGTCCCGTCCTATGCAAAAATCTTAAAGGACTTGTGCACGAAAAAGAGGAAGTCTCAGGTACCCAAGAAAGTTTTCTTGGCTAATGCTGTGAGTGATGCCCTTACCCAATCTTTACCACAAAAACGGAAGGACCCTGGCTGTCCTACGATTTCTATTACTATTGGGGATAAGAACATCAACCGCGCACTATTAGATCTTGGTGCCAGTGTTAACTTGCTTCCTTACTCTGTATATGAGCAATTAGGGGTCGGAGAGCTGAAACCCACACACTGCACTCTCCAAATGGCCGACCGATCGATCACCCATCCTAGGGGTGAGCTAGAGGATGTGTTAATCAAAGTCGGGGACTTCATATTCCCTGTTGACTTCATCGTATTAGACACACAGCCTGTAGCTAACCCCCGGAATCAAATTCCGGTGATACTCGGTCGCCCATTTCTTGCAACCTCAAATGCTGTGATCAATTGTCGCAATGGTTCGATGAACCTCTCTTTTGGTAATATGACAATTGAACTCAACATTTTTAGGTTGGGGAATCAGCCCACCGAACCTAATGCTCATATATTAGATGTTTGCTCGATCCAGGAGATCACCCCTGAAGAATGTGAGTTCGAGGAGTTTCTATTTCACGACGATAACCTTGACGCCACTAGTGCGTTTCTCTTCGAACCTGCTGCTGCTTCCGCGCCAAACTACGACTATGAGTGTTTTACGTTTTCACACGATCTTAGCCGCTCACCACCCGAGTTTGAATCGTTTGACTTTTCGGATGAGTTACCTGAACCATCCAACTCTGTGGCTTACACTCGTTTCGAACCTTTGTTGGAATCCTTTGAGTTCGAGACCTTTTCTCCAATCCTTCCTTCTATCATTTCACCTCCAATTCTCGAACTCAAGCCTTTGCCGTCTCACCTTAAGTACGCTTACTTAGGTGAGAACGAGACCCTCCCAGTTATCATTTCGGCTTCTCTAGCTCCTGAGCAAGAGAAAGCCCTTCTTTCGGTCTTGCACGGCAATAGGCAAGCTTTTGGCTGGTCCATGGCGGACATTAAGGGGATTAGTCCCCTGATCGTAGAGCATCATATACATCTGATGGATGATGCCAAACCAGCTCGGGATCCACAAAGACGTCTCAATCCAGTCATGAAGGAGGCTGTGAAGAAGGAGATCGTCAAATGTCTAGATAGTGGTATCATTTACCCTATCTCTGATAGCCAGTGGGTTAGCCCCATTCATGTTGTCCCCAAGAAGTCGGGCATTACGGTCATCACCAATGAGGCAAACGAGTTAATTCCTACTCGCACCCAAACCGGGTGGCGAGTATGCATTGATTACCGAAAACTCAACGCCGCAACGCGGAAAGACCACTTTCCGCTACCTTTTATTGACCAGATGCTCGAACGATTGGCCGGACACGAGTACTATTGTTTTCTAGATGGCTACTCTGGCTATAATCAAATTCCCATCGCCGAAAAAGACCAGGACAAGACCACTTTCACTTGTCCTTTCGGCACGTTTGCATATCGTCGCATGCCCTTTGGGTTATGCAATGCGCCCGCTACCTTCCAGCGGTGTATGATGGGAATTTTCTCAGACATGGTGGAGAAATTTCTGGAGATCTTCATGGACGACTTCTCCATCTTTGGCGATTCTTTTGACGAGTGTCTGCTGCATCTCGACGCTGTCCTTACCAGATGTAAGGACAAGAATCTCACTTTGAACTGGGAGAAATGCCACTTCATGGTGCGCGAAGGTATTGTCTTAGGACATATCATCTCGCAGAAAGGCATTGAGGTAGACAAAGCTAAGATTGAGGTCATTTCCAATCTTCCTCCTCCCCGATGCGTCCGAGATATCCGAGCCTTCCTTGGCCACGCCGGTTTTTATAGACGGTTTATCAAGGACTTTAGCAAGATTGCTAGGCCCTTGACTCTTCTCCTGGCCAAGGACACGCCATTCGACTTCAGCTCAAGCTGTGCGGCTGCTTTTGAATCATTGAAACACTCACTCACTTCTGCTCCCGTTCTCTCTTCCCCTGACTGGACGCACCCATTCGAGATTATGTGCGATGCATCCGACTTTGCCATCGGTGCTGTCCTTGGACAGCATATCAACAAGATGCCGCACGTGATCTACTACGCTAGCCGAACCCTGAACGACGCCCAACTTAACTATACAACAACTGAGAAGGAATTCTTAGCTGTTGTATTTGCTTTAGAAAAGTTCAGGCCCTACCTCATCGGCTCTCCAGTCATTGTCTATACGGACCATTCAGCTCTGCGCCATCTTTTTGCGAAGAAAGATGCCAAATCTCGGTTAATCCGTTGGATCCTCTTGCTTCAAGAGTTTGACCTTGTCATTAAGGACAAACGAGGATGTGAAAACGTGGTTGCCGACCATCTCTCGTGACTTCCTTCTTCGCCTTCGCTTCCACTTCCGATAAACGACGTTTTCCCGGATGAACAACTCTTGACAGTATCGTGCGAACCCTGGTTCGCAGATATTGTGAACTATCTGGCCACGGGATTACTACCGACCGAATGGTCGAGTCAGGACAGACTTCGCTTCTTATCCCAAGTAAAACACTTTTACTGGGACGAACCCTACTTGTTCAAGTACTGTCCCGACCAGATTATTCGTCGGTGTGTCCCCGATGAGGAATTCAAGAGTGTGCTGTCATTTTGCCACGATCAAGCGTGTGGCGGGCATTTTGGGCCCAGAAAGACAGCTGAGAAGATCTTGCAATGTGGTTTCTACTGGCCACAACTTTTCAAAGACGCTCACGAATATTGCAAGACTTGCTCCCGGTGCCAACACTTGGGCCGGATATCCCGGAGGAACGAGATGCCGCTCCAACCAATCTTGGTTGTTGAGATTTTCGATGTTTGGGGGATAGACTTCATGGGGCCGTTTCCCAGCTCTTTTGGGAACTTGTACATTCTTCTAGCTGTCGATTACGTCTCTAAATGGGTCGAGGCTGTGCCCAGCCGGACTAACGACAACAAGGTTGTCATTAAGTTCCTTAAAGAAAACATTTTTTCCCGGTTTGGGCACCCCCGAGCGATCATTAGCGACAATGGAAGTCATTTCTGCAATAGGACTTTCGAGGCCTTGATGCGGAAGTACTCCATTAATCATAAGCTTTCTACGCCCTACCACCCCCAAACCTGCGGGCAGGCCGAAGTTTCAAATCGGCAAATCAAGCAGATATTGGAGAAGACGGTTTCCAAGAACCGTAAGGATTGGTCTCTGAAACTCACTGATGCCCTTTGGGCATTTAGAACTGCTTATAAGACCGACCTTGGCATGTCTCCCTATCGGCTTGTGTACGGAAAGGCCTGCCACCTTCCTGTCGAAATCGAGCATCGCGCGTTTTGGGCGATTAAGGAGCTGAATCTGTCTCTTGAGGACGCGGGCAGCCATCGGAAGCTGCAGCTGAACGAACTATGCGAGCTTAGGGATGAGGCTTACGACAACGCGGTTGTCGTTAAGAATCGAACGAAGGTGTTTCACGATAAACACCTTTTGCGCAAAACCTTCGTACCTGGTCAGCAGGTACTTCTTTACGACACCCGACTTCATTTTCATCCAGGAAAGCTCCGATCTCGCTGGAAAGGGCCGTATTTTGTGCGGAATGTGTATCCGCAGGGCGCTGTGGATTTGGAAAATCCAAAGGACGGTTCACTCTTCAAGGTAAATGGACACCGATGCAAACCGTACCTTAGCGCCGAACCAACAGAGGAGCTCCTGTTCTTACAGGAGCCTGTTTACCCTGAATGATCTTCCTCTGCCTACCTCCAAACTTCGGTTATCCAGCCAAGAACAGTGGACACTGTTCCAAATAAGTTTGGGGGTATGTACAAACCATTTTGTTTATATTTGTGTATATTCTTTTTCTTTTCTTTAAAGACAAAAACAAATAAAAATTTGTATATTGCTAACCGACAATTTTGACCCTTCAACTGATCTATTCATGCAACGACAGTGAGGACACTGTCCAGTTTAAGTTTGGGGGTACGCTCGGTACGCATGTCTTACCTTCGCATTCATATGTATATTTTGCATCTGCATAAAAATCCATAAAATCCATAAAAATCGGAAATTTTCTAAAAAATATAAAAACTTTTTTGTCAAGTTAGCTTGTGGAAGAACTTTGATTCAACATTTCGACGGTTTTTGTTTAAAAAAATAGGAATAACTAGATCTTATGTTTGGATTTTGAAAACCTGAAAGATAACTCTCCTTTGAAGTTAACTATAGCTGATATACGTCTTTACATCACACTACACGTGTCGTAAGATTTTGGGAATTAGATGACAAGTCTTTCATGTTTAAACTTTTAAACAGATAAATGATTTTCTGAGGATCAAATAGGTTTGTTCTGAAATAAGTAATGTCAAGAATAGTTTATGAAGTAAAGCGAATATGAAGGAATGTTATTGATGCCGTAATTGGAGCTAAGTCTGAAAAATAACCCATCTAAAACTTGATTGGAATGATTACACACCAAACCCACTAGACACGTCTTTTATCCAAAAAAATATTTGAACTGCCGGTTATATCTCCGTTCGTATTAAATCATCTGATTTTCACGCCAATCTGTCTTTTGTTTTTGGACCTAGGTAACTTGAGTAATTAAGTCCGCTGGGGTGTTTCTACACCTAATGCCCTAAAACCAACTGGTTTGGGTGCATTGGCCCAAAGCTCGCTAAGAAGCCTAGAAAGTCCAGTTTAAAACAAAGTCAAGCAAGTGTTCTCTCCGAGTTAAAATTCCTAACGGTTCTTTGTGTGAGAATAATCTTGATAAAAGACAGGCTTTTTAAAAAATTTTTTTAACGGAGATATGAAGGTTTTACTCTTTGATAAAGACTATTGCACGTTCACAGAGGTGTGTATGAAATGAAAACAAGAAAAAGGTGGAGTGAAAAATACGACTTAGTTTCCTGTTAAGGATGATAGAAATTCTGAAGTTGAAACCTTACTGGAAAACGAAACTTGAAAAATGCTTAACTCTTTATAAAACTTATGTGATCCTTTTAAAATTGTTATCTGGGCTTTATTGTGCGACATGATGACTTTAATCGACCTTTCGGGAACTTAACGACACTATACGCACTGCACGTAAAGACATATAAAATCTGTAGTTAGATAAGAAGCGAGGTGTGACAAATAAAGGTTCGATGGTCTAGACTTAGGATTATAGAATTGTTATTTTCTAAAACAAAACTTTAGGGTTTGAAGCTTAGTTATTTTACAAAACCAACTTGACCGGATTTTGTGGGTAGTATCCGCTGAAAACCCTCAGGAGACAACACTCCTCCTACTAGGGACACCTAGAGGTTAAACGGCTTGTTGCACATGCTCAGTGCAATCGCGTTCCCTGCGAAAGTGAGGTTAGGAATTTTTTTTTGAATAAATGGACTTTGCTCGGGACGAGCAAATGATAAGTTTGGGGGTATTTGTTCATATCAGATTTTTGCATTTTCATACCGCCCAATTTTTATCACATTGCATATCGGTAGATACTCTTGAGCCGTGTTTGCTAGTCAATTGCAGGTTACAGGTTCTCGGCTCTAAAACGGTGAAATTCGTGGAAAACACGACAAATCCGGGTTCCTGCCAACCACTGAGAAAACACGGTCTCCGCTCTTCATCCGTATGCTGCCAGATACCAGTTTAGGAAGACAAAACGTCAAATCTATGTCACTCTCATGCACAAGGCTCAATGGTAGCACAAAATCCAAGAGATCTACGCGGAGCTCGAGGCAATCATGACAAAAATCTTGACAAAAAGTCCACCTTTCCCTCAACAGAAATTCTGGAAGAAATATGGAAGTATTTTCAGAAAGTATATGAACCAGAGTGAAGCTCCCATCAGATCAGGGTCCCACCAAAAAGACCCAGACCCAAGTCAACAATACGGCCGCGGAAGCGCGGCCAAAGGGGGGTCTTGGCCGCGCTTCCGCGGCCCTTCTGGCGCCAAACAGAAACGGGTTCTGGGGGTAGGTTGGTCTTTTCATGTATGTTCTGTTGGTTGCCCTAGGGTTTCATGTTTTGGCCTATAAATAGCCCAGAAGTTTGTGAAGGAAGGGTCCAATTCTTGTATTTCTTTTTGCTAGGTTTTAGTTACATGTTCTTCTTCCTCTTCTCACCTCTTCTCCATTAAACTTGTAAGTGAGCTTTTGAGTGAAGAGTGATGAATAAAGAAGACCATTTTTATTATCATGCTTGTCTCTTTACTTTTGTTATGATTGTTGTAACTTTAAATTGCTAAGTAGTTGTTGTTATTTTCTTGCTATTTCTTTCTTCTCTCTTTTTCTTTATCCTTCATATGACAATGATACTTACGCTTGATCCTCGCCAAGGTGAGGTCGCAAATAGTTAGTCGTATTCTTCTAATCTCCTTCTTTCTATCTTCCTCTTTGTTTTGTTTTGTTTTTCCTTATCATGAAGTGTGAGTAGTTTTATACTTGTTAGGGTAGGATAAGGGAAGTTTGAGAGAAGGAAATCTCTCTCACTCTTTCCTTGCCCAACAACTTAAATCAACTCCCGTTAATTGAACCACAATCCGCTCCTTACGGCACCCTATCCTACATGATAGCGGTGATTCCGTAGTGAGACCGGTTGTGGTTGAATTAACCGGAGGTTATGGATAAGAGCCAAGAACGGACGGACAAGCACCAAAAGGAAGGACTATGCGTTGGAAAGCCTAGCTTATACTCGCAAGTTCCTTCCTAGTCGTGTTAATCCCCGTTGTTGCCGATTACCGTAACACCGATATTAAGTAGGGCAACGAAAGATGTGGAGACTCCTAACTCAAACTAACCTAATCCTAACCCTAACAAGCTCTCTTTAAATATCAACTTACACTTAGATAACCACAACAAAATCTGAAAACAGGACTTAACTCGTTAAAACACATTGAAAAAGACTCCCATCTCCCTGCGGACGACCCGTACTCAACCGGCTAGCTACAAGCGAAACCGTCTTGATTGCGGTATTTAAAACTAAACTTGACACGCACGTATGCTATCAATCATCACCTTAACCTCCTTAGTCACATCTTCTAGAAGCTTCTCGTACAATTACGAGAACGCCCCTCCAATCCGCAAAAATACGGAAAAACTTTAGACTGTAAAAATCCAATAACCGGATACCAGTAACTGGCTTAAACCAAAGCCGACTGGTAAAAACTGTCCGAAAGTCGTACGTGCGTAAACGCACGTATGCGTCCGAACCCTTGTCGTAAAACCATACGACCTCTATCTCGTTTCGCCTGGAATAGGAAACTCTCTGTGTGGGACTCTAGAGACTCGACTACTACGCTGGCAGTGGGTTTAACCACAGACCGCAAGCGGCACTAGCTGTACGTAACGGTCCCCAGGTAGTTGTCGATAAGAAGGCCGATGAAGAAACCCATCCGAACTCCTACTGAGTCTGATGTGACAATCTCCATACAGTCCGGTCCGTTCGTCCAAGACTATCGCATATCGGGCCTAGGGGGGCGGCAAGCGTCAGTCCCCTAATAGCGGTATAAGTCGTGTCGGAGGGAAGCCCATTACACCCTGAGAAACTACTGGAACCTACCAGCAAATCTCGCTTGCCCTGGCCAGGGACTTTGCGTAATGGCTCTCTGACACAGCACGATATCTACTCCCAATACCGGGAGGGACGAATCCTGTCTAACCGCCACTGCCTCCAAGTGCTCGGGACTGCACCCAACTGCTACCTGTTTGCACGACTCTTTTGAGCCGTGGTAGGGTAGCAATCTAAGAACAGTGGGACACACTCGAGGCGAAGTAGCAGTGTCAAGTCTGCAGACTACGCTGTACTCATGTCACCTGGGAACTGTTCACTGACGACTGGTATCAAACCAACCAACAGTTCCCTGTGAGTCCTGTCCGGTGTACCCGTAACCTAACGAGCACCTGCATACTATCTCCAGTACGACGTACTGACGGCTGTGGGACAGACCATCTCCCCAACTGGGATGAGAAGCGTACACACTAGTCTACTCCGGAGTATCGATGCTCTGTCTCGATAATCCGACGACCAGGGACCTGAAAAAGGATGTGCTTGTAGACTACCCAGCCCCCACTAGTGTGACTGCCATCACAACGCTGGTAGACAAGCAAGATCCTAAGAGCTCTATCAATACGTACACTCACATATTAAGATAGAAAAACCAAGTAGCATACTACCATGTTTAGCAAGATTGTTATATACATGTGAATATCCCAAGCTTCCATTAAGTAATATACAAACTAGTATGATACAGTAATGGCCTTCTAGGGCATAAACACTAACACACCGCCAGTGCCCCGTGCTCCCACGAAGACGGTTAATGTGGTATCACCAGGGTCTGGCGGAGGGGCAGAGATCGGGACTCGCCGCCCTAAAGTGGCTGCCAAGCGCAAATCCGCTCCGGGTGGATCTAAAGCTGGTGGACAGCAGAAAAAGAAGAAGTCCGCCCTTTCCCTCGATGCGATCCTCAGCTCAAAGCCTGCGGCTCCTCCCACCGAGGCTATACGTGAGTACGGCAGTAATGTGGGCTTCGTGGTAGACCCTGAGGACACCAATCTGGCTGCCGCCATTGCAGCTTCAGAGCGATCGGCAAGGCTTGAAGCGATGTTAAGCAAACTCGCTGAGTCCGGTAATCATCAGACGCTTTATTTGTCATTTCATTGCACTTTGTATTATTATATTTAACTAACATTTGCTCCATTTTCAACAGGTATTTCTACTGAAGAGGCCATTGCTGCCTCTTTGAAGACCTTCCAGGAGGAGGAGAAGAAGCGTGTCCCAGCAGGCATTGGTATGTCCCACCCTTTTCCCTTTCATAAGGAAAGTTTGTCATCTTCTCTGATGGTCAACCTAACCTTCTTTTGTTTCTTTGCAGAGGTTATATCTGTTGACGCGGGGATCCTTCCTGAGCCTGTTACCGAAGTCCCAGCTTCGTCGAAGTTGCCGCAAGAGCCTCAGCTTGACAAAACGACGAGGGATGCCCTGAAAAACCTAGAGGCCTTCCTATTCACGGACGAGGACACCTCAATTAGGGAAGCTCTAGTGGCCTCCGTCTCAACGGCTCGGGAGGAGCGGAAGCGGTTGAGACGTGCAGCAAAGGCGCGTAGAGCTGCTTTGGCTGCGGGAGCGGGTCCCAGTACCATTCCTCACGCTGACACTCATTCTGAAGAGGCCCCTGTCGCCCTATCTACTGCTTATAGGCGAGCGGCGCGCGCGGCCCGAAGTGCAAATTATAAATCTTCTTCAGGTAGTACTTCTTTCAGAGCTTTGTTGTAAGAATTATAAAGCCATTGGCTCATATGCGTTTCATCTGGCAGGGCCTAGTCTGACTGAGGGGGAGGCGGAGACCGTTGGACCCCAGGAAACGGCGGAAGTGGCTCCTACCGAACCCGAGCAGACAGTGAGGCGCGTCATTGGGGCCACGGGATCTGTCACAGAGGTTGAGGAGTCCACCGCCGAGAGGGTCATTGATACCACTCCTGACGTGGTGGTAGATGAGATGATTGTCTTAACCGAGGCGAAGGCGGTAGAAGGCGAAGCGCTCGAGGCTGGAGACCTCGCGGTGACGGTGGATGAGACAACCGTGACCGCAGGATCCGTAGGAGTAGTGGCTGAGGTCATCACGATTCCTGAGGACGAGCCAGCTGCTCTTTCTCGGGAATCTGGCAACGCTCCAATCATGACCCTCTCCGCCTATATTCCCCCGCTTTCTCCAGGGCCTGCAAGTGTAACAATGGTCCCTATTGAGTCGGGTGACGAGGCTACGGGTGGTGGCCTGATGTCAATGGAGGAAGGAATTGCCTCAGTCTCGGCTGGCAGTTCGTCGGGTAAGTTTCGGGTTACTATCGTTTCCCCCCCTTTTTATATATCTTGCGATCTCTTCTAACAAGTTTGTCTTTGCAGGTGCGGCCAGTGCCGACGCTCCATTGCTTGAAGGAGCACCGTCAACTACTACTTTGGCGGTGGTCACTTCCCCGTCTTCCCTCGTGCCATCGCGGATGTTGGAAGGTATGGATTTGCGACTCACAAGTTAATCTTTTAAACGTGTAGTTCATGGACTAACGCCATACCACCGCATCTTTTCAGGAGTGCTCTTTGATCATCTATATCAAGTGTTGCTCCCACACTTCTCCTTCCCATCCGAACTTGCTTCTCCCTCTAGTGGCGCTGGTGAGTGTACGTTCACTACAATATCTTTGTTCATCCCCTTTTTCTAGCAATTGAATGATTTCTGACTTTTCCCTTTCTTTATTGCAGTGCCACAAATCGAAGGAGGGGATGCCAGACCTGCCGCGCTACCGGCCCTTCCGGTTCTGCCGTCCGTTGCTGCTGGTATAGCAAATTCCTTTTTTGGTAACCCTTAAACATCTCTTGAACCATCGTTTAACCATGTTTTGTTTTGCAGCTATTGTTCCGGCTCCGGTCCCTTTTGAGTCTCGCGTCCTTCCACCGGCAGGCCCTTTCTTAAAACGCCCGTCTTCAAAGGGTGCTGTGATGAGTTTGGGCATGCTGAGCGGGTACATCGAAGAGCTCAACATGGACGCTCTCCCTTCTGCCGTAGATTTCGCTGTGGAGGTTAATCCAATGTTGGCGGCGCTCGTAACTTTTCATAACGAAGGCGTCGTCGGATCTTGGGTTAATCACTGCAGGGAGATCGAGGCCTGTCTATACCGGCTGGAGTCGACGCGCCCTTCTTCCGAAGTTTTAGCCCTGAGCACCCAACGTACAACTTGGCTCGAGCAAAGCACTTCGCACTCCCGCCACTTGGAGCAAGAAGCAGCTTTAAGACTAAGGGAATGCCAAAAGACCTCGAACGAAACGGCCCATCTGCGCGCTGAGGTTGAGGCAAATGCTGCCCAAGTGAAGACTATCTTTGAGGGTCTCTTGGAGCGCATCTCCCATGGGCTAAACTTGAAGTGGAAGCTTGACGTAGCTGAGCGCAATATCCCAAGTCGGGAAGCTGCCTATCAGGTCGTCAGGGAGCAGCTTGCGTCGGTCTTGCAGCAACGAGCCCAAGTGGAGGCAGAGCTGGCGGTGGTAGCTGACCAAGAGAAGGAATGGAAGGACATATACGAGCAATTGCTACAACTATGCAAGACGCTTCCTTCCCAATAATTCTCCTTGTATCATTTGTCTTTGTAAAGTATATGTATATATTTTTTATTCTTTAGCATCCTGTACTCGATCAATATTTATGAATAAAAGATGCACATTTTTATAATGTCTTGTGTCATTTCCCCGTCTTTTCTTTCTTTTATTATCTGTATGCCACCTTAGTAACCATGATTGACGGATGATTAGGACGAGTATCCCTGACCTTCTTAAGAAATAGCGATGGCTTAGGCCGCGGGTTCAGATCTGCTGCCTAAGACTTTTCAACTCTATAAGCCGTGAGGGTTTCATAGAGACTTTTCTCCCTACGGATCGAGAGGATCTCGTAGGTGGATTTTCTCCTTAGGAATCGTGAGGATTCCTAAGTGTGGTTTTCTCTCATAGGTCGTAAGGATCCTATAAGAGAATTTTTCCCTCTTATCGAATCGAGAGGACCCGTAAGTGGTTGTTTCCCTCCTCGTCGAAACTCGACTTTGGAGAGTGAGACCTGTGTATAGTATACAAGAGACCATTTTAGATCGACTTGTAGGGTCTCATCGTTCAGGAAGTAAGTTTTCCCACCTCTGCTGCCTGAGGCTTAATCTTGTAAATTGAGAAGCAAATTCGATTTATTAGAGAAATCCCTTTTCTGAATGACCTGGGGGAATTTCCCCTCACCATCGGATCTTTGATCCAGAAGCAAATCTTTTTATTTTAAAAGAGTAGGAACGATTTCTCCAGAATTTTTAATTTTGTTTAGCGCAAATGCTTCAGGGTATGACACGTGTCGCACAGCGCACAGTGCAGCGCAACTGTGTTAGCGCCTCTGCGCTGTGTCGTGTAGCGCACGGCGTAGCGCAGCTGAAGCGTTGCTTCCTTTAATTTTGAAAAGGAGCCTCGCTCTGATTGGGTGCGCTGCTTTGGGCGTTGCGCTGATGCGTCTGCGTCCGCCACGTGGCCCGTTACGCAGCGCAAACAATCCGAAGCGTTGCTTCATTACATTGATTTTTAAAACAGAGCTTTGCTCTGACTGGGGGAAGACGAAGCGTTGCTTTGTCTCCCGCCTCGGGATTTGAACAGAAATTTGCTCTGATTAGGGTGAACCGCCGTGATGACTTTTGGAAGTCGAGGAGGCATTTGATGCCTATAAATAGGACCTTTGGTCCCCTCCAGATACTTATCATCTTCCAGATTTCCATCTTCGAAGACTTCGGAGCTTTCCCCTTGCCTTTAAGAACTCCGTTGCTTTGTTTCCCCTTTTTTTTAAAGTTTTTAGAAAACAACTTCTTTAGGTAGAATCGATTAACCAGCAGAGCTTTCGTTTGGGGGATTTCATCCTTGAACATAGTCTTGCTCCTCAGGAATTTAGTCCTTTGTGTATGTTATTGCTTTTCTATTGCTGATCTTCGTGTAATATTTCCTCCAGTTATAATGGCGGCGGTGCACCTATACAGTTTGCACGAGTTCATTACTTACGACGATATCCGCGCTCAGGGTCGTCAACAAAACTAGGAGTTTACGGACGCTGAATGTGCAGAAGTCATGGGTCGTCTGAACGCAAGCGGTGGTTGGCTGTTGCCTCGTCGTTCGGCCCTTTTGAAAGTTGTGTTGGGAGCCATATGGAGAGCACTTCCAGATCTTCATGAGGCCTTACCGCTTAACGCACTGGATGATGCCGAAGACAAGGTGCATTCAGTGCACCTGATAGGGCTGATCTCAAAGAAACGGCGGAACAGCCTCGTCGACATCCTACACCAAGTCTTCCAGCAGACGACGATCATTGCCGCTTATCGAAGGCCGGGGGGGGGGGCTTGCCGATGATATTGACACAGAGGAGCACGAAAGACTGCGCATAAGAATAATTAGAAAGGCCAGAAGAACTCTGGATGGCCTTACTTTTGATTTCCTCAATCCGTGCCCCGGGTCTGAGGTTATACCGTTGTAATAATTTGAATAATGTTTCTTATTCATTATTCTTATGTTTGTAAAAATTCTTAGCGGTATGAATGGAAACCCTTCCCCCTTTTTTTTATTTCGGCTTGTCTTATTCCTTATCTTGAGTCTTCTGCTTGTGCATAAATGAATGCGATACGAACTCCCGATCAAATGTAGATCAGATATTCTTTCTGTCATCTTCCCTCTTTTTTATTGTCAACAGGCTGTCTTAATAATCATGGTTGATGGATGTCTAAAACGAGTATTCCGACTTCCTTAGGAAATAGCGATGGCTTAGGCCGCAGGTTCAGATCTGCCGCCTAAGACTTTTCAATTCTATGAGCCGTGAGGGTCTCATAGAAGCTTTTCTCCCTACAGATCGAGAGGATCTCATAGGTGGATTTTCTCCTTAGGAATCGTGAGGATTCCTAAGTGTGGTTTTCTCTTCTAAGTCGTAAGGATCCCATAAGAGAATTTTCCCTCTTACGAGTCGAGAGGATTCGTAAGTGGTTGTTTCCCTCCTCGTCGAAATTCGACTTCGGAGAGTGAGACCCGTGAATAGTATGCAAGAGATCAGTTTGGATTGACTTGCAGGGCCCCATTGCTCAAAAAGCAAGCTTGTCAATCCTTGCTGTCTGAGACCTCTTCTCACAAATTGAGACGAATCGGGGATTTGTTTGCAGTTGTAGCGGAACAGTTGACATGAGTTAGGAAGCTTTCGTCACGGAGTGTTTGTATCCGTGAGTCGAGGAGTTTGCTAGGATTATTTGTTTCCCAAGCGCCAAGGATTATTTGTTTCCTTGGGGTTTGAAATGAGTCGAGGGTTCCCACGGGGGCTCTGGTGGCTCTACGGGTCGACGCGGATCAGGAAGCTCTCGTCAAGGAGTGTTTGTATCCATGAGTCGAGGAGTTTGCTGGGATTATTTGTTTCCCAAGCGCCAAGGATTATTTGTTTCCTTGGGGTTTGAAACGAGTCGAGGGTTCCCACGGGGGCTCTGGTAGCTCTGCGGGTCGACGCGGATCAGGAAGCTCTCGTCAAGGAGTGTTTGTATCCGTGAGTCGAGGAGTTTGCTGGGATTATTTGTTTCCCAAGCGCCAAGGATTATTTGTTTCCTTAGGGTTTGAAACGAGTCGAGGATTCCTACGGAGGCACTGGTGGCTCTGCGGGTCGACGCGGATCAAAAGACTCTCGTCAAGGAGTGTTTGTATCCGTGAGTCGAGGAATTTTGCTAGGGATTATTTGTTTCCCAAGCGCCAAGGATTATTTGTTTCCTTGGGGTTTGAAACGAGTCGAGGATTCCTACGGAGGCACTGGTGGCTCTGCGGGTCGACGCGGATCAGGAAGCTCTCGTCAAGGAGTGTTTGTATCCGTGAGTCGAGGAATTTTGCTAGGGATTATTTGTTTCCCAAGCGCCAAGGATTATTTGTTTCCTTGGGGTTTGAAACGAGTCGAGGATTCCCACGGAGGCACTGGTGGCTCTGTGGGTCGACGCGGATCAGAAGGCTCTCATCAAGGAGTGTTTGTATCCGTGAGTCGAGGAATTTTGCTGAAGTCACTGGCTTCTTCGGTTGAAATGAACCGGTGAGATTTGGGGTTCGTCGTTTGACGGAATCCGCTGGGAAAGTATGGTTCATTCTTTGTTTACGCCCTTGGATTGTATACAGGGATCGATGTGATCTTAACTGTAGGGCCAAAGTTTTATCATTTCTTCTTTTTATTTTATTTTATTTCCGCGATGCTCTATCATTTCAGCTTTTATATCGCGAAGGTCGCGACTGCCCGATCATTTCGGCTATTTTTCGCGGTGCCCAATCATTTCGGCTATTTGTTTTTTTTATTTTTACTCGCTCCTTTTTATTACGAGTTGCCCAATCATTTCGGCTATTTTGCATGCATACATTTTACTTGCTGCTTTTTATTGCAAGTTGCCCTATCATTTCGGCTATTTCGTATGCATGAGAGGCCTACTGGCTTTCGCCGTAAACCTGAAATTGGACACCGATTTCGGCGTCAGCACCGCTGCAACTGGGATATTACCAGGAGCGAATCATCATTTGCCTCTGTCGTTGTCGAACAAAGGAGGCTTAGCGACCAGGGTTAGGGTCCTGTCGGCTAAGGCTTTTAACTTCATGAGCCGTAAGGGTCTCGTGAAGGTATTTCTCCCTACAACTCGTGGGGATCTTGTAGGTGTATTTTCTCCTTAGGAGTCGTGAGGATCCCTAAGTGTTTGTTTCTCTGTAAGTCGTAAGGATCCTACAGGGGGGCTTTCTCCTTGTAAGTCGAGAGGATTTACAAGGGTTGTTTACCATGCAAACATATCCCTAGTTTCAGATGGGACTTAGTTAGGGAAATGTTTATTCGCGCCCGTGGATTGTATACAAGGGTCGATATTGAACCACTTGTAGGGCAATATTGGAAGTTTGTAGGGGTTTGCTTAAGCACAGGTTTAGGTCTCTGTGACTTAAGACTTTCGAGTCGTGAGGGTCCCATAAGAGAGTTCTCCTTACGAGTCGTGAAGATCTCGCAAGTGTATTTTCTCCTTAGGAATCGTGGGGATCCCTAAGTGTGTTGCTCCTTTGTGAGTCGTAAGGATCTCACGCAGGTGGTTTCTCCTTACAAGGTCGAGAGGACTCTATAAGGGTTCTTTAACGAAGTTGTGCCCTTTCGGGTTTTCACAAACATTCGCCGGTAGTCCTGCTGTTTTTACTCACGGAGCCCTTTCGGGTTTTCATCCGTGCCCTTTTTGCTTATGGACATACCGTTTTTTCTTCTTCTTATTTTCTTTTTGTCTTTTTTTTATGAGGTCGCGCCCTTTCGGGTTTTCACGAACACTCGCCGGCAGCCCTGCTGTTTTTACTCACGGAGCCCTTTCGGGTTTTCATCCGTGCCCTTTTTGCTTATGGACATACCGTTTATTTTATTTTATTTTTATATGTTTTTTTTATATCTCGTCAGCCTAAGGATGCTGCGGTATTAGTTTAAAGACGTTTCGGTCTGCTATTAGTTTAAGGACATTTCGGTCCATCACTTGAGAAGGCGGACTACTGCTGATAGAGTTTGAGCTTAGGAAGATAGCGAGCGGACGTAGTTGTCGTCATCTACCATTGACCTAGGCTGTGGCTCATTAAGCATAGTATTTCTTTAGGAAGCGACCGTTTATTGGTCTGAAAGGCCTTTCGCCGTGCATGTCGATGAGTAGATAGGCTCCACCTTGGTAGACTTTATCTATGATGTACGGGCCTTCATAGTTGGGCTCAAATTTTCCCCGCTTGGCGCGATTGGGGATCATAGGCCTTTTGACCACTAGCACGAGTTCGCCTTGACGGAATGTCCTCGGTCGGGTCAATCTTTCGTATGAGCGCGTCATCTTTGCTTTATAAGCTTCCAGATTTTGCTGTGCTAGGAGCCGGATTTCATCAAGGGCATCAAGCTCTTCAAACCGAAGGTGAGCATTTTCTTCGTTTGTCAGTTCGTAGTGGACTGCCACTCGTAGAGAGGGTAATTCTATCTCGAGAGGGAGTACTGCTTCCGTCCCAAATACTAACGCGTACGGCGTTGTGTTTGTGGCCGTTTTAAATGTAGTTCGATACGCCCAAAGAGCCTCTTGCAATCTTTCGTGCCAATCTCTCTTATTTCGTAACACTGTTTTCTTCATGATCTTCGTCAAGGTCTTGTTGAAGGCCTCAGCTAGACCGTTAGCTCGCGGATTATAAACTGAGGAATATCTCCAGTCTATATTGTGCTGCTGTGCGAAGTGGCTAATTTTATGACTTCGGTAGGCTGGCCCATTATCAGAGATGATCCTTCTCGGGGTTCCAAACCGGTATATGACATGCGTTTTGAAGAAATGGAGGATGTTCTCCATCTTCACTTCCCTCAACGGTACCGCCTCTGCCCATTTGGAGAAGTAATCAGTCGTCGCCAAGATGAAACGATGTCCCTTGGACGATGCTGGTTCGATGGGGCCGACTATGTCAGTTCCCCACATTTCGAATGGCCAACTAGCCACTGTTGGATGCAGTGGATTGGGATGCTGATGGATGAAGTCCCCATGAATTTGGCATGAATGACATTGCCTCGCGTATTCCAGGCAATCCTGCATCATCGTGGGCCAGTAGTAGCCCATCCGTTTTATCTTCAACTTCATCTTAGGGCCTGCTTGGTGGGAACCGCAGAGTCCGTCGTGAACTTCTTGGACGACCCTTCTCGCTTCGTCAGGTCCTAGGCATCTCAGCCATAGAGAATCGAATGACCTCTTGTATAGAGTATCGTTGACGAAGGCGAAAGACAGAGCTCGTTTCATGAGCTGATGTCTTATGGACGCTTCTTCAGGCATTCGGTGGAACTTGAAGTAATCTATGAAGACTTCTCTCCAGTCTTCGGTCTTCTCATGGTCTTTTATTTGTAGGATCGCCTGCTCAGTTGCTCCCTTTTCTTTATATGATTCTGGAGGTATTTCTGCTGGGGCGAGCACTCGACGGCTTTGTATCACGATTCTAACGTCATCGAGGTTCTCGTCAGCCAATTCTTTAGCAAGTTTGGCCAGTGCGTCTGCTTTGCTGTTTTCCGTGCGCGGTATGCTTTCCAAAGTATAGGAGGGAATTTGGGTTAGCAGTTGTTGCACCTTTTCACCGTATTTTATCAATTCCGGTTTGCATGTTTGGTAATCGCCGTTCACTTGACTGACGACTAGTTGGGAGTCCCCATATATGAGGAGGTTTTCAATTCCTATGTCGATGGCAATCTCCAAGCCTGCTATCAAAGCTTCGTATTCAGCTTCATTATTCGTTCTCGGCTCTGTCAAGGAGAAGGCGAAGCGCATTATTCCTCCTTGTGGGGTTACGAAGATAAGGCCTACTCCCGATTTGATCATTGTCGTATTTTGTTTGTGCTTTTTCATGGAAGACGCCCCATCGAAATAAAGCTCCCAACGGGTATCACCACCGTCGATTGCGTCAAACGCATGTTTGTCTGGCAAATCGCAATTCAGAGGAGAATCGGCAGGTATCGGGTGCTCAGCAAGGAAGTCGGCTATGGCCTGACCCTTCACTGCCTTGAGGGGTCGATATGTTATCGAGAACTCCATTAAGAGCAGAGCCCATTTAGCGAGTCGTCCCGTCAAGATGGCCTTTGACATTAAATATTTGAGAGGGTCCACCTTTGAAATGAGATGGACTTCATGCGCTAATGCGTAATGTCTAAGCTTTGTTATTGCGAAGATCAACGCTAGGCAGTGTTTTTCAATGGGGGAGTAATTGCTTTCTGCCCCCAGCAGAACCCGACTTAAGCAGTAGAGTGCTCTTTCTTTCCCCTGGTCATTCTCTTGTGCCCATAATGCGCCTAAAGAACCCTCAAGGGCGGTCGTGTAAAGAATGAGAGGCTTTCCCTTAACTGGAGCAGCCAACACCGGAGGGTTTTGCAGATACTGCTTGATCTCATCCAATGCGCCTTGGCATTTGTGATCCCAAACGAATGGGGTTCCCTTCTTCATCAGGTGACTATAAGGATGACACTTTCCTGAAAGATTAGCTATAAATCGCCGTATGTATGCGAGCTTCCCTTGGAGAGATCGCAACTGTTTAAGAGTCCTTGGCGGAGGCATTTCCATGATCGCTTTAATCTTAGACGGATCTATTTCAATGCCTCGGTGTCGAATGATAAACCCTAGGAATTTTCCCGAGGAAACTCCGAATGCACACTTAAGAGGGTTCATCTTCAAGTTGTATTGCCGAAGGCGTTGAAATACGGTCTTCAAATGCTCGAGATGCTCTTCGTATGACTTGCTTTTAACCACAAGATCGTCGATATAGCATTCAACGATTTTGTGTATAAGGTCGTCGAAGATCTTTGTCATGGCCCTCTGATAAGTAGCACCGGCGTTCTTCAAACCGAAGGGCATTACTTTATAACAAAATATCCCTAAAGGAGTCCGGAAAGCCGTATGTTTCTGATCTTCAGGATGCATTTTTATTTGATTATACCCTGATGAGCCGTCCATGAAGGAGAAAACCTCATGAGTGGATGTATTGTCTATCATCAGTTCAGTGACTGGCACTGGGAAATCATCCTTCGGGCAAGCTTTATTAAGATCCCGGAAGTCTACGCATACGCGCACTGTCCCATTTTTCTTCATCACTGGGACGATGTTGGCAATCCATTCAGGGTACTGAACTTCTTGAATGAAGCCAGAGTCGATTAACTTTTTGACTTCGGTATTTATGCTCATCTCAAGCTCGAGTCGCATTCTTCTCGGCGCCTGTTTGACTGGCTTGATGTTCGGGGATATTGCTAGTCTATGTACAGCAACTTCTGGATCTAGTCCCGGCATCTCGGAATAGTTCCATGCGAAGCAATCTTTATGCTGCACAAGGACGTCTTTTAACGCAGCCACCCTCTCTTCAGACAGCAGCTCGCTGACGAATGTCGGTCGCGGATCATTTATTGTCCCCAACTCGATTTTCTTGAGGTTATCTGCAGTAGTATGGATTCCATCTTCCAGCTCTTTTGGCGCTGGTGGAAATTCTGAGATTACCTCATCGCTGCTGTTTTCAAAGCACCAAGGAAGGCTGTTCATGTCCTCGGACTCTTCTTTTAATATTGTTATCACGTGGCAGGTGCGAATTTTCTGCCAATCCCAATGCGGAGTTGGTTCTATCCTTGTGTTTTCGGGTTCGTGCTTTTGCGGCGGCGCTACCCTCCAGTTGTCAGACAACGCGAATTTGCCAAGCTGATATTGGTCCTCAACCCAATTCTTAAAGGTGAAGCAATCTTCAAGCGGATGCCCTACTACTCGATGGTAAGAGCAATAATTTGGGTTGGAGACTTCGCCTGCTTGCTCAGGGTGTTTAGACTCTGGCAGTGTAAGCATTTGATGTTTTAGAGCAAGATCAAGTATTTTCCTTGTTTTGCTCCGAGGAAATGAGTATGCTCGACCCATTTTCTTCATGAGGGCTAGGTCAATAACACTCGACCCTCGGATGCGTGGCTTCTTAGCTCTGCTTTGTGGTTATTGAGCGCCTTTCTTGCCTTTCGACTTGTTTTTGCTTTCGCGTCGAACTTTTTTTGTAGCAGGTTGACAAGGAGCGGCATTTTCATCCTTCACCGCCTGTTGAAGGAGGCGCTGTGTCTTGGCTTTCTCATAGATTGCCATTTCACGATTGTGATCATCTCGGGCTTTTTGACCCGCATTCCTTATAAGTTTGCCCATCTGGTCTTCAAATGACGGACTGGGCGGTTTTGCATCAGGAACTTTTGCTGGCTCAGGATTAGCGTTTTCCTCTTGAGCATTTGCTTCTTCATCAGAATTGTGCACGACGTAATAATCGCGGAGCAGCTCTCGTTTCCTGGAGCGAATGTATCCGAGCCCGATCGTCTCCAGCCTCCCATTAGGTAGCTTGTGCTGAGTTCCGGGGACGTTCCAAACCCTGTCATAGAATTTGGCCTTTCTAACGGTTTGTTCGAAAGGTATTCCCTGGCGCTTCAACAGTCTCCTCAAGCCTTCCGTATAATATCGGGGTAGACGGATGGGCTGGAGTCTGTCCAGCGTTGGATCCGCACCATGCCAAATTTCTTTTTCCACCTTGTTTTCTTCAGAACGGTAGAATAGGATTGCCTTCTCGCCTTTTCGTCCGGGAGGGATATAGAATGTCTGCAATTCTTCTACGCTGTTGGTGTCGAGTGCATCCAGTTCTTTGTAATGTTTAAGCGGCACCATGGTTATCTGTAGACTTCGCTCTTCATCAGCGGAAACCCGTATTGAAGGCCGAGCAGGGAATACAGCATGAACTTCATCCTCTGAATCACTGCCGAAGATCAATGAAGGAATGGATGGTCCTGGCCTGGTAGATCGGGATGGACCTGAATAAATTATATCCTCCTCCTCCTCGGTGTCACTGCCGAAGACAGGGATGGTGGCGTTAGTTTTGTTCTCCGGTTTGTGACACCTTTCCGTGTCTTCGAAACTCGGTAAGAAGTATTTGGCGTCTTCATACTTGCGAACTTCGTTCACGGAAAACGGATTCAACTCTCCCGCCACAGTGTACTCGAGGCCATCCCTAGAATACTTTATGCACTGATGCTGTGTAGAAGGGATGATATTGTACTCGTGTAGCCATGGTCGGCCGAGCAGAGCATTGTAGCACGTCTTGGCGTCTATAACATGGAATTTGATGTCTGTGACGAGCAACCCGAAGCGTAGCGTCAATATCACAGATCCAAGAGTCTTTGAGGATTGGGAGTCAAAACCGGAGATAGTGATCTTGTCCCGGGCGAGGTGTTGGACGCTCATGCAAATTTCTTTTAACACCCGCACATTAAGTAGATTGACAGATGATCCGTTATCGACCAGGATTTTGCCTATCTTTATGTCATGGCAGTATCCTGAGACATAAAGGGGACGATTGTGTTCGCACATCCCAAGGAGAAGGTCTTCATCGCCGAAAGCAACGTCGGCCGTGTGCACCTCTTCCAATTCATCCTTTATCTTTTGTTCGGCCAGGAAAGCTTGGAATTGGTCCGGATCTTGTAGGGCCTTAATCAAAGAATCCCTCACCTCTTTTGATAGTAATAGGGCATCGAGAATGCTGAGTTGTGAGGGTAGCTTTCTCAGATGCGCCAAGACATTGTAATCCACTTTACTCCTCTTCGGCGGGTTCTTGGCGGTTAACTCTTCCGCAACTTGGTCATCCAAAGCGATGTCCTCAGAGACCTTCTCTTTCCCTTTGTCTTTCTTGTTTAAGGGTCCGAGATTCTTTTCGGGTAATGTTCGATTGCGTAGCTGTATGTTTTCGCAAGCCTTCGGTTCTTCTTCTTTTCCCGGAGTGGGTTCTTTGAAGAGGGGGCCAAGCTCTAGCTCCTCATCGGAATCACTCCCAAATGTAGGCACTTGTGACCCGGCAGTGTTAACCATGTGACAATTGCTGGCAGTTCTTTCAAGCTCTTTGGTCATGTTTCTTTGCTCCCGACGAATTTTACGCTTTTCCCGTTTAAAGCGTTGTTGATTAGCGACGTATCCTTGCCACCATCTATCGAAAGCCTTGCACTCTTGAGTGGGATGCGAGACCTTCTGATGATATAAGCAATAAGAGGGGTGCATTTCTACCACACCAGTCATGTTTCCTTCGGAGGATGGTAGCTTCATGCCCATTGATATGGCCTTAGCAAACCTCTTCTTTATCTTGAATTGGCTTTTGTCAGCGGTGGAGGCATTTTGCTCCAGCGGGATCATTTCAGCTCCTCCCTCAAGTTGCTGACGCTTGGCCCTTTCGAATATAGCCGTCTCGCGTTCTCAATCAGCTTTACTTTTCAATCGAGCTTCACTAAGAAACGCGTCAATCATTTCGATTGATAACTCCGGAACCCTTGACTCAGTATTTGCCCCCAGCGTTTTAGTGCCAGAAGTCCCTTCATCGTTCGTGGTCGAATGGGAGACCATATGACAGCTCGCCACATATTCCTCGGATTCATCCGATGAACTTTCTCCCCTATCTTCTTTTTGAAAGACGTGATCAAGGAAATCTTGGAGCGTAATGGGAGTCCGCGCCTTTTGGTTGTATTCATCCAGCGCGTCGATTTGCTTTTGTAAGTCCGTGCGCTTGTCGCCAGGCTTCACGGGCTTCTTAGATTTCTTCTTCTTCTTTTTCGAAGATTTTGACGGCTGACTATGAACACTTGAATTACCACCATCGGTCCTCGGAGTCGGACGTGGCTTCAACATCCCCTCAATAACCTGCGGTTCAAAGGGGTTCTTCCACTTGACCGCTGGACAGGTCTGAAGATCGTTTAGCATCCTCTTCGTCTTGGCTGATAATACAACCTCCCAAGGAGCTTCCTCAATGACAGAGCATGTTGCCCCCAGCGTATTCGTCCCTTTAGAGGTGTGGGGCTGCGGGGGATTCACCTTCCATTTGTCGGATAGCGCAAATTTGCCCTGGCGGTACTGATTCTCAAGCCAATTCTTGAAAACGTAGCAATCCTCGATGGGATGGCCTAGCACTCGATGGTAAGGGCAGTAGTTGGGCTCGTTGACGTCGTTCGGTTGCAACGGGCGTTTTGGATCTGGCAAACTTATGAGTCTGTTACGCAACGCCAGCTCGAATAGCTTCCTTGTTTTATCGCGGGGGAAGGAGTAAGGACGTCCCATCCTGTCCTCAAGGGGTACGTATGGGCGCGTATTGTTTGGACGAGCAACCGGCTTCGAGTCGCTCGGTTGTTGTTGGGCATTAGCGACAATGATCGCTTTTCCCTTTCCCTTGTCGTTTCGGGAGTCCGGCTTCGGGAGAGGGGGTTTATGGCCCATCTGGTCCATCTGCGCTAGTTTGTCGATCAAAGCCTGGAAGGAAGTCGGCTTGAAGAACATCATGAACTGCGAGATGGTTGCCTGTGGATCAAGGGTTCCAACAAACATTCCCACCGCTGGAGCTTCTTCTATGCGCTGTTCACACTTCGACCATAGATTACGCCACCGTATAGCGTACTGAACCCATGTCTCGCCGGGTTTTACCCTAGCGTTAATCAGTGCCGTTATCGGGGTACGTTCACTGGCACTTGCAAAGCGTTGGGTAAACAGCAGCTCCATTTCCGCGAAGGTTTTAATAGAATCATTAGGGAGTTCAGAGTACCACTCGAACGCCGTATCTGATAGACTTCCAACGAACTGGCGGAGCAAGAGCTTGTCATCACCGCCGGTGTTACCGCAAAGCGCCCTGAACTGGGCAAGATGCTGATGGGGATTGCCGGTCCCCTTGTAGACGTGGAGCTTGGGAATTGTGTAACCCGGCGGGTACTTGATTTGGTCATACCAGCCTGGATACGGTCGCCCCGTTTTTACGACGTGACCGGCTGCTTCGGCCGCGTGATGAACCTTTATTTGCTGGGCTATATATTCGTCCAGATCAGTTTTAGAGATTGTATTCTCTTTAGCCGTTGATAGAACGGGCTGAGGGTTTGATGTCTCTCCCCTATCATCCCCAAGGACAATCGGGGGTTCTTCAGTCGGGGGATCTTGTTGTATCATCATCCCTATCATGTCCTGGAAGAGGAGGCCCATACGCTGTATATTGGCTGCTTGTTCAGCAGCCTCTTTGTCTCTCTTTTCCAGTACTCGGCGGAGGAACTTGGCGTCGATCTCTTCCTCTTGGCGTTCATCTAAGGACGTCTCAGGGTTCTCTTTTGGCTCCGTGAGTGCAGCCATTGTAGTCATCATCTCCTGGAGCTTTTGTTGCTGCTCCTGAGCCTTGGTCACTGATCGGGTAAGCGGTCGGTGACCCGTAGAAGTACGACTTTCTTCCTTTCCCGAAGCCATAAAAACCTTATAAACTGTTATGCCCCCTGACTTAGGGCGTTTAGGTTCGCCGCTTTTGAACTTTGTCAGTGTCACGGGAGCTTTCTCTGGCCTTTTTCTTTTGTGGACCATTGAAGTTGAAGGGGCCGTTGTAGTTGGCACCCTAACATTTGTTGCCCCCTGCTGTTTAATGGGGCGGTTTTTGTCCTTTTCCACCTTTGCCTTTTTCTGGCGATGAAAGTGGTCTGGGTCAATCACGGAGTCTTGAACCCTCCGCCAAACTTTATAAATTTTTGACGACAGCCGTTGAGGGGGCTGTTCCTGCTTTGTCTCCGGAGCTTTTTCCATAGGCGGAGGAGATCTTTTCAATATAGCAATTGGAGAGTTCTTTCTCACCTTCCTCAGCAATTCAAAGCTGTTCCCAGTTGGAACAGCAGCGTTGACCTCCACCACCGGAGCAGGTGGGGTTAGCCCTGAGGGGGAGTTGCCCCCTGCTTTCCTTACTCGTTGCCAATGGCGACATCGCGCATGACGAGCCGTTGGGACTGGCTCGGAAATTGAGATGGTTTCTCGTTGCCCCCTGTTTGAGTGTGGGGTAACTGCCGATGTCAGCCTATCGAAGACTGATGCTTTTTGACCAGCTGGGGGAGGAGTGGGTGTAAGTCGATGTACTACACCCCAATACTTGTGGGGAGGCGGAATTTTCAAAAACGAACTTGTTTAGTGAACAAACATCGACTAATCGCTTGAATCGAAGCTAAACGATAACTAACCAAACATATAGTTGTTCTAAACTACTATGCTTAGGGATTATACCTATCGAACCAAGTCCTTCGTCTTTACGATCACCTCGTCCTCCTTGGCCTTCTCTTTGTAGTAGACGATCCACCCGAGAGCAAAACTCCAAGCTTAGCCTCTAAACTTGAGGCAACTAACCTTCTTGGATTGCTAATCAAAGAAGATAGATGAGATAGAGTGAGGGTTATGGATTGTTTAGTCTAGCTAATCCTAGTTCTCAACACATGAGAGGTGAGGATTAGGGTTTGAAGAGAGAGAGCTTGAGGAGAGAGAATGTGTAGATGATAATTGAATAAAGCTTATGAGTATCATAATAGATATGAAGCATTTTCTTTTATGAAGAAAAGAATAAAATGTGATGAATAATCATGCTTCACAAATATCAAGTGGTGATTCATTAGCATGAGTCATTAAGCATTTAATATGCATTAATGAGATGAATGAATCACCCTCATGACTCATATAACCCATTCAATGTATATGACACCTAAACCTCCTTAGTCACCATCTTCTAGAAGCTTCTCGCACAATTACGAGAACTCCCCTCCGATCCGTGAAAATACGGAAAAACTTTAGACTGTAAAAATCCAATAACCGGATACCAGTAACTGGCTTAAACCAAAGCCGACTGGTAAAAACTGTCCAAACGACGTAAGTGTGTAAACACACATACGCGTCTGAACCCTTTGTCGTAAAACCATACGACCTCTATATCGTTTCGCCTGGAATAGGAAACTCTCTGTGTGGGACTCTAGAGACTCGACTACTACGCTGGCAGTGGGTTTAACCACAGACCGCAAGCGGCACTAGCTGTACGTAACGGTCCCCAGGTAGTTGTCGATAAGAAGGCCGATGAGGAAACCCATCCGAACTCCTACTGAGTCTGATGTGACAATCTCCATACAGTCCGGTCCGTTCGTCCTAGACTATCGCATATCCGGCCTAGGGGGCGGCAAGCGTCAGTCCCCTAATAGCGGTATAAGTCGTGTCGGAGGGAAGCCCATTACACCCTGAGAAACTACTGGAACCTACCAGCAAATCTCGCTTGCCCTGGCCAGAGACTTTGCGTAATGGCTCTCTGACACAGCGCGATATCAACTCCCAATACCGGGAGGGACGAATCCTGTCTAACCGCCACTGCCTCCAAGTGCTCGGGACTGCACCCAACTGCTACCTGTTTGCACGAATCCTTTGAACCGTGGTAGGGTAGCAATCTAAGAACAGTGGGACACTCGAGGCGAAGTAGCAGTGTCAAGTCTGCGGACTATGCTGTACTCATGTCACCTGGGAACTGTTCACTGACGACTGGTATAAAACCAACCAACAGTTCCCTGTGAGTCCTGTCCGGTGTACCCGTAACCTAACGAGCACCTGTATACTATCTCCAGTACGACGTACTAACGGCTGTGGGACAGACCATCTCCCCAACTGGGATGAGAAGCGTACAGACTAGTCTACTCCGGAGTATCGATACTCTGTCTCGATAATCCAACGACTAGGGACCTGAATAAGGATGTGCTTGTAGACTACCCAGCCCCCACTAGTGTGACTGCCATCACAACGCTGGTAGTCAAGCAAGATCCTAAGAGCTCTATCAATACGTATACTCACATATTAAGATAGAAAAACCAAGTAGCATACTACCATGTTTAGCAAGACTGTTATATACATGTGAATATCCCAAGCTTCCATTAAGTAATATACAAACTAGTATGATACAGTAATGGCCTTCTAGGGCATAAACACTAATAGTGGGAATCGTCAATCTTGTGAAGACCGACTCTCTGATGGGAGAAGCCGCTTTAACGACTTCCAAAGCAGCGGCCGCTGCCCTCTTTGGGACGGCCACTTTATAGTTCTGACCTAGCCTGGTGAAAACGGAGGCTGTCGGTTTAGTAGCGGGCGACCCGTTGACAGGGGTCGTGGTAGCAGTGAGCCGGTCGAACACCGACTTCTTGTTCGCTTCCGGTGCGGATATCGGCATAGAGAAGCTTGTAGGTGGGACCATGGTCCCGAAAAACAGGCCGGTGGTGGCCTGGGTCACCTGTTCTACCGGCAGAGCGAGGAAAGAGTCTGCTTGGGGCCCATATATTACACCTCTCGATGAGGTGGAGCGTCCGTTGCAATGGTGCTTCGCGCATTTGGTGCAGTTAGAATCCATGGATGCTTGAGTTCTGCGCCAGACAAAAGACCAGATCTTAGCAACTTGAAATCCAAAGGCAACCATTTAACAAACCGCGATTGGTTCGCGAAGACGACACACGAAGTGTGGAGTGGAAAGAGGAAAAGGTCCCACCGGGCGTGCCAGAATCTGTTCCCCTCCGAATGGCCGGCCTAGACTTTGCGTCTGTGCCTGAGGTTCGGGGCAGATGCTATTTGGTTTTATCCGTCTATCTCTCCGAAGATGCCAAGTTGATTTATGGCACCGTGTATCAAAGGTTTAGACGGATGCGGCCGATGTAGCAGACTTCGTCAGATTCCCCCTCAGGGTGAGGGGTTTTTGATTGTGGGGACGCTCTTCCCTGCAGGTGCAAGCCCCTGCAGTTAATTTCGCTACCGCGTCGCGGTAACAACTTTCTCCTTCTCCAGAATTTCACTTCGTGTCGTGTGTGTTTGTTTTATTTGTGGTTGCCCGTGGATTGTATACGGAGACTGAGTAATGCCGTCGCCCGTAGGACGTGGATTAGTCCAAATCCGTATTTACTTAGATTTGGGTTTGGTGTTTTTAGTTTAAGGATGCATTAGTCGCGTTGCGGCTAAGATCAACTTAAACGTTCGTTAAGAATACGTTAGTCCTGTTTTAGACTAAGATCCACTTAACGTAGTGATTAACTTAATGTATGGCCATCGGGACTCGTCACCTCTCTGACGTCGTTGAAGGATTACAACGACATGTATCAGAGGAGTTCGGAGATGTACCCTCGAACCAGAGTTAATTGGGAGTTTTATAATCCATTTGAATGTTTAAGGATACGTTAGCCATGTTTGGGGCTAAGATCAGCTTAAACGGGACCGTTTAGATCCGACAAAAGAGCGTTTGGAGGCTCTATTGTTCCAGTTTGGGAGATTCATAGTCCAATTTGGGACTAAAGTCTGTTTGGAGGATACGTTAGCCATTTTTGAGGCTAAGATCGACTCAAACGTTTGTTAAGGATACGTTAGTCTAGTTTGAGACTAAGATCAACTTAACGGGACCGTTTAGGTCCGACAAAAGAGCATTTGGGCTCTATTATGCCAGTTTAGGGACGTGGTAGTCCATATTCCAGTTTAGGGACGTGGTGGTCCAATATTAGTTTAGGGACGTCTCGGTCCGATATTAGTTTAGGGACGTCTTGGTCCAATATTAGTTTAAGGACGTCTCGGTCCAATATTAGTTTAAGGACGTCTCGGTCCGATATTAGTTTAGGGACGTTTCGGTCCGATGTTAGTTTAAGGACGTCTCGGTCCATATGGGTGTGTGGTCGTTGGGACTCGTCACCTCTTTGACGTCGTTGAGGAATTACAACGATGGATGTCAAAGGAGTTCGGAGATGTACCCTCGAACCGGATGTAGATTGATTTAGGAGAGCCATTTTTCTCAGTCAATTTAATTTAAGGACTTACGGCCACGATTGGGCTAAGTCCATTGCTTTTGCATTTCTTTTGCTTTTATTTGGGCTTTGCCCAAAAGGGATGCAGAGCATCAATTTTATTTGGGCCCAGCCCTTTTATTGCTTTGCAATTTATTTTGACCTGCTAGGTCTTTTTGACTTGGGCCTAGCCCTTCAAATAATGCATTGCATTTGTGCAAAGCACCAAGAATCTTTTAGATTCAGGAAAACAAGTGCAGAGCACTTTTTAATTTCTTGATCTAAATTTAGATCAAAGAAAAGAAAGAAATCTTTTCTTTCTTTCTGTTTCAGAGAACCAGAGGTTCATAGCAAGTGCAAGGCACTATTTTTATTATTTTTATTTATTTATTTATTTATTTATCTATTTATTGAAGATCACTGATCTTGTTTTTTAGATCAATGATCTATTCTTTGATAGAATTTTCTCTTATCTCAAAGGTTTTTACCTTCTTTTTTGTGTTCTCCAGAAATTTTCAAGAGTTCTCTTCTTTCTTCTTTTTTTTTAAAACCAGATGATCCTTTGAAATGAGGTTTGGGGTCCTTTTATAGTGCTCAAAAATTAGTTAAATTTGTTCAATAAATCTTTTCCTGAGTGATTTGGGGAATTTTCCCCACCGTTGGATCTTTGATCCAAAGGCCCCTGTTTTACAGAAGAAATCTTCTTGTTTTAACAAGAACAGAAAAGATTTCCTTAAATCTTCATTCTGTTGTTGCGCAACTCACCAGCGCGTGACACGTGTCGCGCAGTAAGGCGCTTGCGCAGCTGTGCTTGCGCAACTGCGCAGACACGTGTCGCACAGTGAAGCGCTTGCGCAACTGCGCAGACACGTGTCGCTCAACGGTGCACTTGCGCAACAGTTTGTGCGCAACTGCGCAGACACGTGTCGCGCAGAGGTGCGTTTGCGCAGTTGTGCTTGCGCAACTGCGCAGACACGTGTCGCGCTGCAGTGCGCTTGCGCAACAGTGTTTGCGCAACTGCGCAGACACGTGTCGCGCAGCGGTGCGCTTGCGCAGTTGTGCTTGCGCAACTGCGCAGACACGTGGCGCGCTGTAGTGCACTTGCGCAACAGCGTTTGCGCAACTGCGCAAACACGTGTCGCGCAGTGGTGCGCTTGCGCAGTTGAGCGTTGCTTTTGCTTTTTAAAGAGCCTTGCTCTGATTGGACGCACTGCCTTAGGCGTTGTGCTGCCGAGTCAACTTCTGACACGTGGCAAATTGCGCGCAGCGCACGGGATCTGAAGCGTTGCTTCTCAATTTTGAATTTTCAAAATTCAAACAGAGCCTTGCTCTGATTGGGGGAACATTGCGGTTTTATGATTCGGATAAAATTTCTTTAGAAACGCTTTTACAAACTCGTCCCAACTGGTTATGGAGTGGGAAGCGGTGCTATACAGCCATTTTTCAGCAAGATCGCATAAAGTGAACGGAATGACCCGTAGAAGTATAGCATCGTCCGACAGCTGGGTGGTTTTCATCATGGCACAGACGTTTTGAAATTTATTGATGAAGATATAGGCATCTTCAGATTCAAGCCCATGAAACCGAGGAAGCATGTTGATGAAGTGGGGCTTAATTTCAAAGTTATCCCCATTGGCCGGTGGAAGAGAAAGGCAAGTGGGAAGTGCAGAACGGGTGGGATAGAAACGATCCTGGAGCGCGATTCGCTGCGGCGCTACAACAGGCGGTGGTGGTGGGATATTGGTCTCCGTAGGAGGTGGAGCCAATCCAGCGGTAGTCAAAGAGATGTTCGGATTAAATCCTGACATCGCGGAAGAAGAGGTTGGTGAAGGTGAAGGTGAAGATGTATGAACAGAATTCCGGTCAACGTCGGAGTTGGCCGGCAAAGGAAGGGGTGAAAGAGGAGTGGACGGAGTTTCGACTTCGGAGTCGATCGCGTAGTCGGTAGCGACTAACGTAACGCGGACTAGACGGGCGCTAGTGTCCCGAGTCCAAGCGGACATACACTAAACGAGTTTAGTATAGTCAAAGCGGAGAAGGTGAGGATAAGAAAACGTCAATGGAGAAAACGATGGGTGGTGGGTGAAAAATGATTTGGCGACAAAGGGCAAGTTTTTATAAAAGTTTTTGATTTTTTCCTTTTATTTAGAAAGAGCTTTACAGAAATATGTACGGACTTACGGCTTTAAGCAATCACAAATAAGATATGCACAATCTCACCTAGATCCAGGGTCACCTTGGTCTACTAGACCTGCTCCTAACTGTTCCAGAGGGCTAGAAAAAGGACCTCAAACCGCCTCTTCTCCGTCTAATGCGGCCAGATAAGTGCCAGGTAAGTGGGAGGTTATCCAACGCTTTCGCGAAGTTCCTTAATTAAATAACCACTTGCCTTCGTCACACTTGCCTAGGCACCGCAAAAGTCAGATAGGATAAACGGCCGATGCCTGTAACTAGTCCTCTGTCCTATTGAGCGCGAAGTCCTTAGGGCTGAGTCTAGTATTTTTTAATTTAACAATGGTCAATGCATATGCTTTTTGTGATTTTTGGGGTCCTGGGAAGGGTGATGAAATCCCCACCCAATCTGAATTGGTTTCAAGCCCCTTAAGTCCGTATTAATGAATGCAAAGCGATAACAAATCAATTGCAAACAATTTTTATTTTGAGCGCGGCGCAAAGAATCCTGCACAAGAACAGTTTATTGGAAGGGGGAGAAGAGTTTGCGCAAAGAATGCTGCAGAAAACACAGTTTATTGGAGTCCAGAGGAGTGGGAAGTAGAAGAGAGACTTACAGAAAGAAAATGGTACCCTGACTCCATCAAGTAACCGCGGTTCCGCGGCCTAAGCTTGCTTATGCCGCGGTTCCGCGGCAATAAGGAGGAGTTGGGCCTCTGAAAAATTTGGGTGTGCTTCTGTTGCTGTCCTCTTCTTGTCTGGAGCTATTGAATTTGGATTTGCTTACTGGAACTGCTCCAGAATCTTACAGTAGACCTTTTGCTTCGTTTCGATCCGTCGCGGTGTAGCCGCGAGATGTGGGTCTATCTTCCCACGTCTTTGGCACTGAACTCGAACTTTGTATTTTCCTGCACACTTGCACAAAAACTAATCAAAAATAACAAGATGATTTTTTTTACAAAGTATATTTTTTGTTTGTTTTTTCGGTTGTTTTTATATTCACAAGTTAACCCGAAATTACACAAAGAAATAAACTACCGTCTCCCCGGCAACGGCGCCATTTGATTGGTAGAGATTCTACGTGTTCAAGTTTAGTTAATTACCGCAATCAAGACGGTTTCGCTTGTAGCTAGCCGGTTGAGTACGGGTCGTCCGCAGGGAGATGAGAATCTTTTTCTAAGTGCTTTAACGAGTTAAGTCCAGTTTTCCAGATTTTGTTGTGATTAATTAAGTGTTAAAATGATATGTAAAGAGAGCTTGTTAGGGTTAGGATTAGGTTAGTTTGAGTTAGGAGTCGCTCACCTCTTTCGTTGCCACTCTTAATATCGGTGTTACGGTAATCAGCAACAACGGGGATTAGCACGATTAGGAAGGAACTTGCGAGTATAAGCTAGGCTTTCCAACGCATAAGTTCTTCCTTTTGGTGCTTGTCCGTCCGTTCTTGGCTCTTAGCCATAACCTCCGGTTAATTCAACCACAACCGGTCTCACTACGGAATCACCGCTATCATGTAGGATAGGGTGCCGTAAGGAGCGGATTGTGGTTCAATTAACGGGAGTCGATTTTAAGATGTTGGGCAAGGAAAGAGTGAGAGAGATTTCCTTCTCTCAAACTTCCCTTATCCTACTGATCAGTCGAAAATATTGCATATTTTAACCGGCAATTTCCTTATCATCTGCATACATATAGAAGTGTACGGTATTCATAATTCACATATTAGCCAATCGGTCGCAAAATATCAAATTACATGTATTCGACCTTAAAACCGGCATTTCTAGGGAAATTAACTGCATTGCATTACATAGCATATTTTCCATATCTTGCAACCCCTGTTTCGAAGTCTGTGCAGGAAAAGAGAAGCTTGCTCGATCATTACATTGCTCGACCATTACAATTGCTCATAAACTCACTTAACTCAAATCTGGTATCAACACAGAAGGGAAACTGCAATTCAAAATATCAGAGAAAAGCCCAAACAGCAGTACCAAGCAACAGAAGAAGGCACAGATCCCAAGGCCATTAATGAGCCGCGGAAGCGCGGCCTATGGGTACCTCATGCGGCGGATCCGCGGTGGGACCAGAGACCCAGCTCCTCAGTTTCAGTGCACAACTCCTGTACTAAGGCCCACTGCTCAGAAATGCACACAAACTTCCAGAAGATTCCAGATACTTCCACCAGATCAGCAAACACCTAAACTAGCCTAATACTTCTAGAACTTTCCTAAACCCTTGCTTAAACCCTAAGCTAAAGCCCAACAAACTTTGCCAACAAACTTTGGGAGGGAAAGTCCAATTTAAACCTAAACCTAGGGTTTGAAAGTTCTATAAATAAGACCCTAGACTCATTCATTGAGGGAATCATATGATATCTTGGCATCTAGGAAAATAATTCAACATCTTAGATTTTAGCCATTCTCTTTCTTCATCTTCCTCTTCCTCAAGTTTAGTGAGAGAGCTTGTAGGAAACCCTAACCCTAAATCCAACCACAATTCAAGATCTTGAGTGCAAGCCAAGCAAGATGCCTTCAACCCTTTTATGAGCCGAGCCGATCTTCCATCGGGCAAGAGATCAAAGTAGATCCACGATCCACGGAGACGAGCGGAGCCGAGTCAACGATCGATTTTCTTCTTCTTGTAGATCTTGAAAGAATGTATTGAAATTGTTGATTAAATAAAAGGTGATATTTTCTTCTATCTTGTTTTCTTTAAATTCCGCATCATGTTATCTTTACTATTCTTGAATATTGTCTATGTGGTGATGTGTGAATAAAACTCCGCTCGTTAAGGAGTCGAAACGATCTTTAGTAGGATGATGTAGCAAATTTGTAATCGATTCTTGAATCCCACGAGTTTGTAAACCCTAGCAAGTTCAAGAATCGACGACCCAATTCGTTGCGATGCTTTCTTGATCGACATCGCTCGAGATTGGGGAAATCCGATCGCTTCTTGAAATTGCTAGAGGCTAGAATATAAATGGTATCCTCGAAAGAACAAGGGTTATGAGATGAAACCCTAATTTCATCAAGAAAGCCCTAACTCTCGTCGATTACCATTGATCTAGTATCAATTCTTCGAAGGACAAGAATATGAAATCTTGTAGACTACAACACATCTAAAGATCCGATCGATTCCTACGAGCCTCTTTCTTATTCTTGATTGTTGTTTGGAAAATACCATTGAAACCCCGATTCTTGATTGTTTATAGTTTCTTGATTCTTTAATAGAGAATAGTGACACACGAATACAAATCATTCTTGAATCATGTTTTCTTTTATTGTTGCTTAACATTTCATTTCAAACACATTAAAATACAAACGAATCTTGAAATCCCTGTGGACGATCCGCACTCATTCATTAACTACATCCGACACCGTAGTTTGATTGCGGTCAAATTAAATTTTTGATTCGATACGACACATCTGAAATTTACATTCAATCAAAATGGCGCCGTTGCCGGGGATTACGCGCTAATTCGTTTACATTTTATAGTTTGAAGTGAAAGAATTATTACGTTTCACTTCTTGAAATCAAAATTCGTACAAACTCTTATACGTGTGTTGTGAATTGATTGCAAGGTGATCTGGAGCATTCTGTGCTGTGGAAAAATTATTTGGGATATACCAGAGAGCTGGAGATAGGAACAGAAAGCAGCTGAAGAAATTTGGTGCAGTGAACCAATCAACAAGCCGCGGAAGCGCGGCATATACATGGTCATTGCGGCGGAACCGCCGCAGTCTTGGGGGTTCTCTGCATAATTTTCAGTGCAGGTGATTTCTGTCTCTCTCCCCTCGCCCTTTTTAGCTCCAACTAATCCTTTCTGCAGGATTCTTTGCAAACAATAGCTGCGCCGCAAAAGCAAATTAAAATTGTGCGTGATTTTGTTTTTCTTGGTTGTTTTGCATATTAAATATGGAATTTAAGGGGCACGGCCAAATCCAAATTAGGTGGGGATTTCATTACCCTTCCTAGGCCCCGAAAACCACCAAACTTGCATCCGCATTGACCCACATTAACTAAAAGAAATCTAGAGATGACTCTAAGGACTGTCGCGCTCATTTAGGACAAGAGAGGGCCGTGGGTAATTCATTGCTTATCCGCGTTTTCTTGTGGTGCCTAAGGCGAGTGTGTCTAAGGCTAGTGGTTATTAATTAGGCCCACTGTAGTGGTGGTTCCTTCCCACTTACCTGGCACTTATCCGGCCACAGGGGGACAAAGAGGCAGTAGAGGATTGATCCCGCGACTTGTCTTTTGGCAGTTAGGAGCGGTCTAGAGCCGGACCTAGGTGACCATTAGATTTTAGGGTTGGTGTGCTGCATTTGGTTGTCGCATCATTTTTTCAAAATCCGTCCCTTTTCAAAGTAAACACCGCATTCATTTTACCCCTAATTATAAGCCAACGCTGCCACTTGTACTAACCCTTTTTAGTACAAGATAGGCTGGACACGGGATTCTAGTGCCCGTTTAGTCCGCGTACCTTTTATCGACTTCGAAGTCGATAATTCTCCATTTACCTTTTCTTTACCTACTACCACACCCACACCGATGGATCCGAATCCATCCAACTTCTTTAACCCTAATCTGCCGCCTTCTGTTGGTGCGCAGAATCCTCCCCACATTTCTCTCCAGGAAAGATGCTATCCACATAGAGGTCCTCTTTCGACCTGCTTATCCACACCACCAGCCAATGGGGATAACTTTGAAATAAAGCCCCAGTATATCAATCTGTTACCCAAATACCACGGACTCGAGACCGAGGACGCTTACGTTTTCATTACCAAATTTGAAAACGTATGCGCAATGATGGGTACGTCTCAACTTTCTGTGGATGCGATGCGTCTACGACTTCTTCCTTTTACCTTGTGCGATATAGCCGAGAAGTGGCTATATAACACTACCGCACACTCTATTACGAATTGGGAAGAATTCGTCGCGGCATTCTTTAAGAAATTTTACCCAGTCCAAAAGACGGCTCGAATCCGTAGCGAACTGAACCAATTTGCCCAGCTCCCTGCCGAACCATTTTCAAAATACTTTGAACGTTTCAAGGATCTCTTGGTTCAATGTCCTCATCACGGCATCCCGAGATGGGAGCTTTGCCGAATCATATATGAGGGCAGTAACCCTAGCACTAAACAGAGCCTTGAAAATATGTGTCACGGTACTTTTATGACCAAAGATGATGGGGAAGCTTGGCGATACTTAGAAGAGTTCGCTGAAAAATCACTAATTTGGGAGAGTGGAACCCAACCATTGAATAGGGGTGGCGTACACCAAATAGATGTGTCCATAGGTGTTCGAGCTGAAATGGCAGCAATGCAAAAGAAGCTCGACGCTATGGAACACAAATTTGCAGCAGCCTCCCTAAACCCGGTATCACTCCCCAAAACTGTTTGTGGGTGCTGTTCTGATCCGTCACACTTAACGGAAGAATGTCCTTTAAACTCGGCGTTTCAAGGTCACGAGCATTCTAATGCCGCATTTCAACGACCTCGAAACGATCCATATTCTTCCACGTACAATCAGGGTTGGAGGAACCACCCGAATTTTGCTTGGAACCAAAATCAATCTCAAAACACGGTTCCAAACACAAATAACTTTCAAAGGGCTCTTCCTCTACCACAACAGCAACCCCTTCAACTCACTCAGCACCCCTACCAGTCACAAAATTTCCAAAACCAGGGCAACACTCCTGCACAGTCTAATCCTATGCAGTCCTATTCTGACGATTTCTCTCAATTTACTCAAACCATGAAATCACTTTTATCAAATTTCATGGAGGTTTCGACTGAGGTTAGATCTTCCGTCAGTGAAATAAAGAAAAACTCAGCGTCACAAGCTGAGAGTATTAGAACGATGGAAGCTGAAATCGCACGCCTCAAAGCCGAAATGAGTGCGAGAGAAAAAGGGAAACTTCCCTCTCAACCCCTACAGAATCCTGGGCATTACAATGTAAATGCCATTACCACGTTGAGATCGGGAAGAGTGCTGAATAATAATGTCGGGGAAGATATTGATCATACTGAAAATCATATCAACACCCCGGCTGAGACCTTTCCACATACACACACTTCTCCTTCTGATCCTTCTTCTTCTACCAAACCACCTTCGCACGAGCCTATTCTCCAGTTCCCTTTAGGCTCAACACCTTCACCCAACCCTTATAGTTCTCCACAGACGGTCCCCACACCTCTTTTGGGATCTCGTCTACCCCCCTTTCCTTCTCCTATGATGGACCCTGCGCTTATTGCTAAAGCACCTTACCCGAACCGGCTAAGGGCTAACAGAACGAGTCCTCATATGGAGAAAATTTTAGAAATGTTCAAACAGGTTAACATCAATATCCCTCTCCTAAATGCGATTCAACAAGTCCCCGCTTATGCGAAGATTCTAAAGGACTTGTGCACTAGGAAGAGGAAGACTCAGGTGCCGAAGAAGGTCTTTATGGCTAATAATATCAGCACTGCTTTTATTCCCCAGCTACCAAAGAAACGAAAGGACCCAGGATGTCCTACAATATCGATTTCGATTGGGGGTAAAAACATAAATCGTGCTCTTTTAGACCTTGGCGCGAGTGTTAACCTGTTACCTTATTCTGTCTATGAGCAACTAGGAATTGGAGAGCTGAAACCTGCTCATTGCACTCTCCAGATGGCAGACCGATCTATCACCAAACCAAGGGGTGAATTAGAGGATGTGTTGATAAAGGTCGGGGAATTTGTTTTCCCTGTAGACTTCATTGTGCTCGACACACATCCTGTAGCAAACCCCCGGGGCTAAATTCCGGTGATTTTATGTCGTCCTTTCCTTGCCACTTCCAACGCTGTTATAAACTGTAGAAATGGTTCAATGAACTTATCATTTGGAAATATGACCATTGAACTAAATATCTACAGAGTTGGAAGTCAGCCATCAGAACCTAGTGCTCATATTTTAGATGTGTGTTCTGTCCATGAGATCGCTCCCGAAAGTTGTGGAGCCGAGGAACTTTGCTTTACTGATCTCGATGACATTAGCACATCTCTGCTTGATCTTACACTTGATCTTAGTGAGGACACTTCACTTACACTTGAGTCCTACACTTCTGACTTTTCTCCACCCGAGTCTGTATCTTTCACAGGCTCTAAGCTTTTTTGTAAATCCAAAAATCATTCTATGATCCTTCCTTCTATCATTTCTCCGCCTGAATTAGATCTCAAGGTTTTACCTTCTCACCTTAAATATGCATATCTTGGTGAGAACGAGACTTTACCGGTTATAATATCCACTTCTCTTGCATCAGAGCAAGAGAATGCACTTTTATCGGTATTAAGATCTAATAAAGAGGCGTTTGGTTGGAGTATGGCGGACATCAAAGGGATTAGTCCCTTGATAGTTGAACATCATATACATGTGATGGATGATGCCAGACCGACCCGAGAACCACAGAGACGGTTAAATCCCGTCATGAAGGAAGCTGTCATGAAAGAGATCGTCAAATGCTTAGATAGTGGTATTATATACCCGATCTCCGATAGCCAGTGGGTAAGTCCTATACACGTCGTTCCTAAGAAATCCGGCATCACTGTGATCACAAATGAGGCGAATGAGTTGATTCAGACACGCACCCAAACTGGGTGGCGTGTATGCATCGATTATAGAAAACTCAACGCTGCTACGAGGAAAGATCATTTTCCTCTACCATTTATTGATCAAATGCTGGAACGCTTAGCGGGACGACAATACTATTGTTTCATGGACGGTTACTCAGGCTACAATCAGGTCCCCATCGCCAAAAAGGATCAAGATAAAACCACTTTTACTTGTCCTTTTGGTACCTTTGCTTACAGTCGCATGCCCTTCGGGCTATGCAATGCTCCCGCTACCTTTCAGCGGTGTATGATGGGGATATTCTCTGATATGGTAGAGAATTTCCTGGAGATCTTTATGGACGAATTTTCGATTTTTGGAGATTCTTTTTCTGAATGCCTAGCGAATCTTGACGCTGTTCTTACTCGATGCAAAGAGAAGAACTTGACTTTAAACTGGGAAAAATGCCACTTTATGGTCCAAGAAGGAATAGTCCTTGGACATGTCATTTCACAGAAAGGCATTGAGGTTGACAGAGCTAAAGTAGATGTCATTCAAAACCTCCCTCATCCCAAAAGCGTCAAAGATATTCGCTCTTTCCTTGGCCATGCTGGCTTTTATAGGAGATTCATAAAGGACTTTAGCAAAATTGCTAGACCTTTAACACTACTCCTGGCCAAGGATACGACCTTCCACTTTGACTCGGATTGCGAGACAGCTTTCGACTCACTTAAACACTCACTCACTTCAGCCCCCGTTTTATCATCACCAAATTGGGACTACCCCTTTGAGCTGATGTGTGACGCATCTGATTTTGCAGTAGGTGCTGTCCTTGGACAGCACATTGAAAAGATGCCACACGTGATTTACTATGCTAGTAAGACCCTGAATGATGCGCAAATCAATTATACAACCACAGAGAAAGAACTATTAGCGGTTGTATTCGCATTAGAAAAATTCAGGCCTTACTTAATCGGCTCACCTATTGTTGTATATACTGACCATTCCGCTTTAAAATATCTTCTGGCGAAGAAAGATGCCAAAGGTCGACTAATACGTTGGATCCTTCTTTTACAAGAATTCGATCTTGTTATCAAAGATAAGAAAGGATGTGAAAACGTAGTAGCTGACCACCTTTCACGCATCGTTTCTTCCCCTGTGACCCTGCCGATCGATGACTCGTTCCCTGACGAACAACTCTTGAGCGTATCCACTGAACCATGGTTCAGGGATATCGTGAACTATCATGCCACGGGACTTATACCGAGCGATTGGTCAAAACAGGACAAATACCGCTTTCTATCCCAAGTAAAACACTATTACTGGGACGAGCCCTATTTGTTTAAATATTGTCCTGATCAGATCATTCGCCGGTGTATCCCGAATGAAGAGTTCAAGAGTATTCTTTCATTTTGTCATGATCAGGCCTGTGGGGGTCACTTTGGTCCTAGAAAAACAGCGGAAAAGGTTTTGCAATGTGGATTTTATTGGCCGACCTTATTCAAGGACGCATTTGAACATTGCAAAACCTGTACACAATGTCAGTATACGGGTAGAATATCCCAAAGGAATGAAATGCCTCAGCAGCCCATTCTGGTTGTTGAAATGTTTGATGTTTGGGGCATAGATTTCATGGGTCCTTTTCCCAACTCCTTTGGGAATCTGTACATATTGCTGGCGGTTGATTATGTCTCCAAGTGGGTAGAAGCCATTCCAAGTCGCACTAATGACAGGAAAGTTGTCATTAAGTTCTTGAAAGAGAATATCTTCTCACGATTTGGACACCCGCGCGCTATCATTAGCGATAATGGGACACACTTCTGCAACAGATCTTTCGAGACTCTGATGCGGAAATATTCAATCAACCACCGTCTTTCTACACCCTATCACCCCCAAATAAGCGGGCAGGCTGAGATCTCAAACAGACAAATCAAACTTATCCTGGAGAAAACTGTTGCTAAAAATAGAAAAGACTGGTCGACCAAATTGACGGATGCTCTTTGGGCATTCAGGACTGCATATAAGACCGACCTAGGAATGTCTCCATATAGGATAGTGTTTGGAAAAGCATGTCATCTACCTGTTGAGATAGAACATAAAGCATTGTGGGCTATAAAGGAAATTAATTTTGATCTAAACCTTGCTTGCAACTTTCGGAAGCTGCAACTTAACGAGCTAAGCGAACTCCGCGATGAAGCTTATGATAATGCTGTAATCACAAAGAATAGGACTAAGGTTTTTCACGATAAAAGCATTGTAAGGAAAACATTTTTACCTGGTCAACAAGTCCTTCTTTATGATTCACGATTACACCTTCATGCGGGTAAGCTCCGATCTCGTTGGAAGGGACCTTTTGTTGTGCGGTCTGTATACCCGCACGGGGCAGTAGAAGTTGAAAATGTTAAAAACGGCACTGTTTTCAAAGTAAATGGACATAAATTAAAGCCGTATTTTTCCACTGACCCCACGGAGGAGCTCTTGTTCTTACAAGAGCCAGTTTATTTTGATTAAAATTCCTCCGTCTCACTTTCATGTCCAGTATATCATTGTATCATATTTTGAATGAAGGTGAGTAAAAGATAAGTTTGGGGGAAGTTCTTCACTTATATATTCTGCCCCCACTAATAATTCCCCCCAGATTTACAGATTTTTGTAGGTATAACTGTCGGCAACAGTGAGGACACTGTTGAAAACAAGTTTGGGGGAGGTTTGTGCTTATTTTTGCATCATTTGCATATCATCTGCATAAGCACAAAACATTTCTTTTAAAAAATCTATAAAAATTGAAAAATTTTCAAAACCCATAAAAATTTAAAAATTTTCAAATATAAAAATAATTTTAATATTTACACTTTTTTATATATAAATAAGATAATGAAAGTTTAGACAGTGAACAATTACATCCATAAGATTGGAAAATTTTTAGAAAACTAAGAAAATTAGAAGTTTTCTTATACGAACTAGTAATAAGTAGTTATGAGCCGTTGTCCCAAGGGTTAGTAAGATGAAGGACGTCACTAATCTGAGGATAAAAATAAGTCTGAAAAATAGTTTCTATTCTGGAAGCCAAACATTTTGAACATTGCTACCCTGCTATTTGCACTTACACACATCTTAAAGCCTGGGATAGTAGAGGATACCTTGAAATGCTCTTGTCTTAAAGCCAAAAGTATGAAAAAAAATGTGTTTCAAAGTGGTGAAAAAAATGGATACTGGTTTTGTTATCACCAAGGGCAAGAAAAATATATAGCAAAAGGGTGCTTCTTCACCTAGTGCCCCAAGGTCAACTGGTCTGGGAGTCACTGCTATGCCTGAGGTGGTGCAAGACTAGGAAAATACACCAAGTTAGCAAGCACATTAGTAATCGGTCGGTTAGTACCTCAAGAAGTATTAACGGTCGCATGAAAGTGTGTAAGCAATCTCGTTTGCCAAGAAGTACTGAGGTCGATGGGCAAGGGTATGATAGCTTGAATTGAATTCTCCGGGTGTAGGGATGTCTTTACACACACGCAGGGTGATATGATCGATGTTTGGAATAAAGATAGGAATGAAGAATAAGACGATGTTTTATTGAGGGAGGACGTGATTTCTGACATCTTTTCATGACCATTAAGATAGGGCTCATGACAACCGAAAAGCTAGCTTAGTTGGAAACCCTAATTTTCAAGGCTTTTCTTTTACAATTCTTGTCTTTAAATGTAATATTCATGATCTTACTTTTATTTTTGGATTTTGTGGGTGCAATCCGCTGAAAACCCTCAGGAGACAACACTCCTCCTACTAGGGACACCTAGAGGTTTAAAGGCTTGTTGCACGTGCTCAGTGCAATCGTGTTGCCTACGAAAGTGTGCTAGTTAGTTTTTTCTCTTTCTTTATTTTCTCCTTCTCTTTTTAATAAAACATTCGCTCGAGACGATCGAAATTAAGTTTGGGGGTATTTGATCAGTCGAAAATATTGCATATTTTAACCGGCAATTTCCTTATCATCTGCATACATATAGAAGTGTACGGTATTCATAATTCAAATATTAGCCAATCGGTCGCAAAATATCAAATTACATGTATTCGACCTTAAAACTGGCATTTCTAGGGAAATTAACTGCATTGCATTACATAGCATATTTTCCATATCTTGCAACCCCTGTTTCGAAGTCTGTGCAGGAAAAGAGAAGCTTGCTCGATCATTACATTGCTCGACCATTACAATTGCTCGTAAACTCACTTAACTAAAATCTGGTATCAACACAGAAGGGAAACTGCAATTCAAAACATCAGAGAAAAGCCCAAACAGCAGTACCAAGCAACAGAAGAAGGCACAGATCCCAAGGCCATTAATGAGCCGCGGAAGCGTGGCCTATGGGTACCTCATGCGGCGGATCCGCGGTAGGTCCAGAGACCCAGCTCCTCAGTTTCAGTGCACAACTCCTGTACTAAGGCCCACTGCTCAGAAATGCACACAAACTTCCAGAAGATTCCAGATACTTCCACCAGATCAGCAAACACCTAAACTAGCCTAATACTTCTAGAACTTTCCTAAACCCTTGCTTAAACCCTAAGCTAAAGCCCAACAAACTTTGCCAACAAACTTTGGGAGTGAAAGTCCAATTTAAACCTAAACCTAGGGTTTGAAAGTTCTATAAATAAGACCCTAGACTCATTCATTGAGGGAATCATATGATATCTTGGCATCTAGGAAAATAATTCAACATCTTAGATTTTAGCCATTCTCTTTCTTCATCTTCCTCTTCCTCAAGTTTAGTGAGAGAGCTTGTAGGAAACCCTAACCCTAAATCCAACCACAATTCAAGATCTTGAGTGCAAGCCAAGCAAGATGCCTTCAACCCTTTTATGAGCCGAGCCGATCTTCCATCGGGCAAGAGATCAAAGTAGATCCACGATCCACAGAGACGAGCGAAGCCGAGTCAACGATCGATTTTCTTCTTCTTGTAGATCTTGAAAGAATGTATTGAAATTGTTGATTAAATAAAAGGTGATATTTTCTTCTATCTTGTTTTCTTTAAATTCCGCATCATGTTATCTTTACTATTCTTGAATATTGTCTATGTGGTGATGTGTGAATAAAACTCCGCTCGTTAAGGAGTCGAAACGATCTTTAGTATGATGATGTAGCAAATTTGTAATCGATTCTTGAATCCCACGAGTTTGTAAACCCTAGCAAGTTCAAGAATCGACGACCCAATTCGTTGCGATGCTTTCTTGATCGACATCGCTCGAGATTGGGGAAATCCGATCGCTTCTTGAAATTGCTAGAGGCTAGAATATAAATGGTATCCTCGAAAGAACAAGGGTTATGAGATGAAACCCTAATTTCATCAAGAAAGCCATAACTCTCGTCGATTACCATTGATCTAGTATCAATTCTTCGAAGGACAAGAATATGAAATCTTGTAGACTACAACACATCTAAAGATCCGATCGATTCCTACGAGCCTCTTTCTTATTCTTGATTGTTGTTTGGAAAATACCATTGAAACCCCGATTCTTGATTGTTTATAGTTTCTTGATTCTTTAATAGAGAATAGTGACACACGAATACAAATCATTCTTGAATCATGTTTTCTTTTATTGTTGCTTAACATTTCATTTCAAACACATTAAAATACAAACGAATCTTGAAATCCCTGTGGACGATCTGCACTCATTCATTAACTACATCCGACACCGTAGTTTGATTGCGGTCAAATTAAATTTTTGATTCGATACGACACATCTGAAATTTACATTCAATCACCTACCCTAACAAGTATGAAACTACTCACACATCATAATGAAAAGAAAACAAAACAAAAGAGGAAGATAGAAAGAAGGAGATTAGAAGATAACAACTAGCTATTTGCGACCTCACCTTGGTAAGGATCAAGCGTAAGCATCATGGTTGTTTTAATGATAAAGGAAAAGAGAAAAGAAAGAAACAACAAGAAATAACAACAACTAAGTTAACAAATTAAAATTACAAGCAATTATAAAAGAACAAGACAAGCATGATAAGTAAAAGAATCTTCTTTATTCATCATTCTTCACTCACAAAAGCTCACTACAAGATTTTTAATGGAGAAGAGATGAGAAGAGGAAGAAGAAACAAGTATTCTAAACCTAGAAAAATACAAGATTATGCACACTTGGCTTCACAAGGTTCTGGGCTATTTATAGGCAGGGAACTGGAAATCTAGGGCAAAATTCTGCACCCATGTAAAAAGACCAAACAACCCCCAAAAAGTCTTCAAGTGCGGCGTCAGTACGGCCGCGGAACCGCGGCCTAGACCCCCCTTTAGCCGCGGTTCCGCGGCGGTATGGAGGAGTTGGGCTCCCATCTTTTCTGTGCTTCCCTGGTTCTGTGTGCCCTTTACTCTGGTATATATATTTTTTCATATTTTCTTCACGATTTTTCCAGAATTTCTGTTGAGGAAAAGGTGATTTGATGTGGACTTTTTGTCATGATTTCCTCGAGCTCCGCGTAGATTTCTTGGATCTTGTGTTGCCATTGAGCCTTGTACATGAAGGTGACAATCGATTTGCCATTTTGTCTCCTAAACTGGTGTGTGGCAACAGACGGATAAAGAGCGGAGACCCGTGTTTTATCTGTGGTTGGCAGGAACCCGGATTTTGTCGTGTTTTTTCATGGATTTCACCGTTTAGAGCCGAGAACCTGTATCCTGCAATTGACTAGCAAACACGGCTCAAGAGTACCTACCGATATGCAATGTGATAAAAATTGGGTGGTATAAAAATGCAAAAATCTGATATGAACACATGGCGCGGATTCTACACTTGACAGGCTCCAGCCCATTCGTCTGCCTAGATATTACACGGAAGGTTTGAAAAGGCTATTAAAGCGTCAAGGAGTACCCTTCAGACAGACTACTCGACAAGCTCGGTTCTACAATCGGATTTGGGATGTCCCCGAAACTCAGCGCAAGTTGCCCAACGGGAGAATGGAAACGATCGGGCTTGGATATGTTCAATCCAGAAAACGGGAGCAAGTCCATGGCAGCTACGTCATACATGACTTTGATGAAGAAGAAGACACTCTGCTAAGAGACACCGATCCTGAACCAAAACAAGGTCCTGTCATTAAAATGCCGAGTCCATCGTTTGAAGAACGAATGGACAAGCTAGTAAGGGAAGCGGGTCAGAAGATCCGGGATGACCACAACCGCGAGATGGCAATTTATGAAAAAGCCAGGACGCAGCGCCTCCTTCAACAGGCCGCGGAGAATGACAATGCTCCTCGACGCCAGCCCATCATACAAAAGGCCCGACGCAGAGGCAAAAATAAATCAAGGATCGGGAAAGGTGTTCGACAGCGACAAAGCGGGACTAAGAAGCCACGCGATCGGGAATCGAGCAATCCGGATTCGTCTCTTATAAAGAAGATGGGTCGAGCATACTCTTTTCCCCAGGACAAAACACGGAAGATACTTGATCTTGCCATAAAACATCAAATGATTACACTTCCGGAGTCCAAACACCCCGAGCAAGCTAACGAGTTCTCTCACCCAGACTATTACTCTTATCACCGAGCAATAGGGCATCCTCTCGAAGACTGCTTCACCTTCAAGAACTGGGTCGAAGACCAATATCAGCTCGGCAGGTTCGCCCTATCCAGCAATTGGAAGGTAACTCCGCCGCAGAAGCACGAACCAAAAGCCGCGCATACAGCGAGAGTAGAACCATATCAACATCGGTCTTGGAAGCGAGATCGTACCTGTCATATGATAACGCTATCAAAAGAAGAGCCCGAGAATATGGATGACCTCCCCTGGTGCTTCGAAAACAACGATGACGAGGTAATCTCAGAGTTTCCACCGGCGCCGAAAGAGCTGGAAGATGGAATACATACCACTGCAGATGATCTCAAGAAAATTGATTTGGGGACGACAAGTGATCCGCGGCCGACATTCGTCAGTGAGTTGCTGTCTGAAGTAAGGGTAGCTACACTAAAAGACGTGCTTATGCAGCATAAAGATTGCTTCGCATGAAACTATTCCGAGATGCCAGGACTAGATCCAGAGATTGATGTCCACAAACTGGCCATATCCTCGGACGTCAAGCCAATCAAACAAGCACCGAGAAGAATGCGGCTCGAGCTTGAGATGAGCATCAACGCCAAGGTCAAGAAGCTGATCGACTCTGGCTTCATCCAAGAGGTGCAGTATCCTGACTGGATAGCCAACATCGTCCCGGTGATGAAGAAAAATGGGACGATGCGCATATGTGTGGACTTTCGGGATCTCAATAAAGCCTGCCCGAAAGACGACTTCCCAGTACCGGTCACCGAGCTAATGATAGACAATACGTCCACTCACGAGGTTTTCTCCTTCATGGACGGATCATCAGGATACAATCAGATAAAGATGCATCTCGAAGACCAGAAGCATACTGCTTTCCGGACCCCTTTGGGCATATTTTGCTACAAGGTGATGCCTTTCGGTCTAAAGAACACCAGTGCCACCTATCAGAGGGCCATGACGAAGATCTTCGATGACCTCATACATGAAATCGTTGAATGCTATATCGACGACCTTGTGGTGAAAAGCAAATCATACGAGGAACACCTAGAACATCTGAAGATTGTATTTCAACGCCTCCGGCAATACAACTTGAAGATGAACCCCCTCAAATGCGCGTTCGGAGTTTCCTCGGGCAAGTTCCTAGGATTCATCGTCCGACACCGAGGCATTGAGATAGATCCGTCAAAGATCAAGGAAATTATGGAGATGCCCCAGCCAAGGACTCTCAAGCAATTGCGGTCTCTCCAAGGGAAGCTCGCGTATATCCGGCGATTTATAGCCAATCTCTCAGGCAAGTGCCGTCCTTACAGCCACCTGATGAAGAAGGGAACCCCTTTCGTCTAGGATCGCAAATGCCAAAATACACTGGACGAAATCAAGCAATATCTGCAGAACCCGCCAGTGCTGGCTGCTCCGGTCAAGGGAAACCTTCTCATTCTGTATACAACCGCCCTTGAAGGTTCCTTAGGCGCATTATGGGCACAAGAGAACGACCAAGGGAAGGAGAAAGCCCTCTACTATTTGAGTCGAGTTCTACTGGGGGTAGAAAGCAATTATTCTCCCATCGAAAAACACTGCCTGGCATTGATCTTCACGATAATGAAGCTCAGGCATTATGCGTTGGCGCATGAAGTCCGTCTCATATCAAAGATGGATCCTCTCAAATATTTGATGTCAAAGGCCATATTGACGGGGCGGCTCGCTAAATGGGCCCTGCTTTTGATGGAGTTCTCGATAACTTATCATCCTCTTAAGGCAGTGAAAGGCCAGGCCATCGCCGACTTCCTCGCTGAGCATCCGATACCAGCCGATTCTCCTTTGAATTGCGAACTGCCAGACGAACATGCGTTTGACACGATCGACGGAAGTGATACCCGATGGGAACTTTACTTCGATAGAGCATCCTCCATGAAGAAGCGCAAACAAAACACCCCCATAATCAAATCAGGGGTAGGCCTTATCTTCGTAACTCCACAAGGAGGGATAATGCGCTTTGCCTTCTCCTTAACAGAGCCGAGGACAAATAATGAAGCCGAGTATGAAGCCTTGATAGCAGGTCTCGAGATCGCCATCGACATGGAAATTGAGAACCTCTTCATATACGGAGACTCCCAACTGGTCGTTAGTTAAGTAAACGGCGACTATCAAACGTGCAAACCAGAACTGGTGAAGTACGGCGATAGGGTACAGCAACTGCTGACCCAAATACCTTCCTACACCTTGGAAAGCATACCGCGTGCGGAAAATAGCAAAGCGGATGCATTAGCCAAGCTTGCTAAAGAATTGGCCGATGAGAACCTTGATGATGTAAGAATCGTGGTACAAAGCCGTCGGGTTCTTGCACCGGCAGAAATATCTCTGGAGTCGTCCGAGAAAAAGGGAGCAACTGAGCAAATGGCTCTACAAGTAAAAGACCAAGAAAAAGTTGAAGATTGGAGAGAAGTCTTTATAGACTACTTCAAATCCCGTTGAACGCCTGAAGATGCGTCCTCAAAACTTCAGCTCATGAAGCGAGCCCCATCTTTCGCCTTCGTCAATGATATTCTGTACAAGAGATCATTTGATTCTCTGTGGTTAAGATGCCTGGGACCTGAAGAAGCAAAAAGAGTCGTCCAAGAAACTCACGGCGGACTCTGCGGTTCTCACCAAGCCGAGCCGAAGATGAAGCTGAAGATCAAACGGATGGGCTATTATTGGCCCACGATGATCCAGGACTGCCTCGAGTATGAAAAGCAATGCCACCCGTGCCAGATCCATGGGGACTTTATCCATCAGCATCTGAATCCGCTACACCCGACAGTGGTTAGCTGGCCGTTCGAAATGTGGGGAACTGACATAATCGGCCCTATCGAACCAGCATCGTTCAGAGGACATCGATTCATTTTGGCGACAACTGATTACTTCTCCAAATGGGCAGAAGCAATACCGCTGAGGGAGGTGAAGACGGAGAATACCCTCCATTTCTTCAAGACACACGTCATTTATCGGTTTGGAACTCCGCGACGGATTATCTCCGATAATGGGCCAGCCTATAGAAGCCTCAAAATCAGCCGCTTCGCACAACATCATAACATAGACTGGAGATACTCCTCAGTTTATAATCCCCGAGCTAACGGTCTAGCTGAGGCTTTCAACAAGACCTTGACGAAGATCGTGAAAAAGACGGTGTCACGAAATAAGAAGGACTGGCACGAGAGACTGCATGAAGCTCTCTAGGCGTATCGAACTACGTTCAAGACGGCCACGAACACAACTCTATACGCATTGGTATTCGGTATAGAGGCGGTACTCCCCCTCGAGATAGAGCTACCCTCTCTACGAGTGGCGGTTCATTACGAGCTAACGGACGAAGAGAATGCTCACTTTCGGCTTGAAGAACTTGATGCCTTTGATGAAACCCGGCTCATAGCGCAACAAAATCTGGAAGCTTATAAATCAAAGATGACGCGCTCATATGAGAGATTGACTAGGCCGAGGACATTCTGCCAAGGCGAACTCGTGCTAGTGGTCAAAAGACCTATGATCCCCAATCGTTCCAAACGGGGGAAATTCGAGCCGAACTATGAAGGCCCATATATCATAGACAAGGTCTACCAGGGTGGGGACTATCTACTCATGGACATGCATGGTGAAAGACCTTTTAGGCCAATAAACGGTCGCTTCTTGAAAAAATACTATGCTTGACGAGTCACGGCCTAGGTTAACGATAGATGACGACGCCTATGTCCGCTCGCTATCTTCCTAAGCCTAAACTCCGTAAGTAGTAGCCGGTTTCCTTTACTACGGACCGAAACGTCCTTAAACTAACAACGGACCGAAACGTCCTTAAACTAACAACGGACCGAAACGTCCTTAAACTAACAATGGACCGCAATGTCCTAAAACTTGCAACTGACCGAGACGTCTATAAACTACTACGGACTGCGGCATCCCCAGGCTGACGTGGTGTAAAAAAAAAGAAGGTATGTCCATAAGCAAGATGGGCACGGATGAAACCCGAACGGTCACCGTGGGTAAAAACAGCAGGATTACCGGCGATATTTGTGAAAACCCGAAAGGACGCAGACTCGTAAAAAAAAAGGTATATTCATAAGCAAAATGGGCACGGATGAAAACCCGAAAGGGCGCCGTGAGTAAAAACAGCAGGGCTACCGGCGAGTTTTGTGAAAACCCGAAAGGGCACAATCTCGTTAAAATACACTTGCAAGGTCCTCTCGCCCTTGTAAGGAGAAACCACCTGCGTGAGATCCTTACGACTCACAAGGGAGCAACACACTTAGGGACCCCACGATTCTTAAGGAGAAAACACACTTGCTAGATCCTCACGACTCGTAAGGAGAATTCCCTTTTGAGACCCTCACGACTCACAGGGTTCAGAAGCCTTAAGCTACAGGGATCTAAACCTGTTCTTAAGCCATCACAATCTCCAATGCTGCCCTACAAGCGGTTCAATACTGACCTTTGTATACAATCCACGGGCACGAATAAACCTTTCCCTAACAAAGTCCCACCAGCGACTAGGGATATGCTCACACGGTGAGCAACCCTTGTAAGTCCTCTTGACTTATAAAGAGAAAACACTCTTGTAAGATCCTTACGACTTATAAGAGAACATACACTTAAGAATCCTCATGATTTTTAAGGAGAAAATACACCTACGAGATCCTCACGACTCGTAGGGAGAAATAACTTTATAAGACCCTTACGGCTCATGAAGTCAAAAGCCTTAGTCGACGGGATCCTAACCCTATTTGCTAAGCCACCTTTGTTCGACATCGACAGAGGCAAATGATGATTCGCTCCTAGCAATGTCCCAGTGGTAGCGATGCTGATGCCTAAATCGGTATCAAATCCCAAGTCCTTTCACGGCAAATGATGATTCGCTCATGGCAATATTCCAGTTGTAGCGATGCTGATGCTAAGATTGACATCAGGTTCTAAGTTCCACACTCGCGATTAAGATTCAGTGAGCCAAAAATGCATATAAAATAGCCGAAATGATGGGGCAACTTGCAACAAAATCAACAAGTAAAAGATATGCATACAAAAACAGCCGAAATGATCGGGAAACTCGCAATAAAAAGCAGCGAGTAAAAACAAAAAATAGCCGAAATGATTGGGCACCGCGAAAAATAGCCGAAATGATTGGGCAATCGCGATTTTCGCGATATAAAAAGCTGAAATGATAGAGCATCGCGGAAAGAAATAAAAAAAATGAAAGAATGAAACTTTTTGCCCTACAGGTGAGATCACATCGATCCCTGTATACAATCCAGGAGCACAAACAAAGAGGGAACCATACCTTCCCACCAGGCTCAATCAGGAAGCGAAGACAAATATCGACGGTTCATAGACAACCTAAAGACAATCCCGACATTCGTCGCAATATTGCAGACCCAATGTCAACAAACGAAGCGAAGGAAGATCCATAGCTTCAGGGTCTCAACATCAACATCGACAACTTAGAAATCAATACCGGCATTCTTCCTCCCTCTAATCGGATGCAGATGTTACACCAAAAAACGGAGCCACGACAAAGTCCCCTAGTTCCAAATCTCGACGGTTCACAGACAGCCTAGAGACTACCCCAGAACTATGGCAAAGTCCCCTAGTTCCAAATCTCGACGGTTCACAGATAGCCTAGAGATCACCAACGACGTTTCTCCTTACTCCAGTAGGATGCAGATACGACGTCAACAAACGACCCCAGGGTCAAAACAACGGAACCATGGCAAAGTCCCCTAGTTCCAAATCTCGACGGTTCACAGACAGCCTAAAGATCACCAACGGCGTTTCTCCTTACTCCAGCAGGATGCAGATACGACGTCAACAAACTGTAAGTCCATGTCACGCACCCCACGAACTTGTGGGGAGGCGGAATATATGAAAAACGATTATCAAAGCTTCGTAACACGGACTTGAGCGCATGAATCGTTTCTAAACCGTTACTAGCAAACTACGAAAGGTTTAACTACTCGGATTCGAAATTATACCTCACGTTACTTGTCCTTCGGGTCTTCATTGCGGTCCTCCACTCCTCGTAGGCTCCTTGGAATATCGGTACCTCAACGGCCTCCTCGAATCAAAGATGATCCACCCAAGAGGTCCTACTATAAGCTTTATCTCTAACTTGAGATAACTAGGTTGCTCAAAGTGCTAATCTAAGCTACCTAGGGGATATAGAGTGAGGTTATGGATGTATTAGTCTAGCTAACCCTTGATCTCAACACATGAGAGGTTAGGGTTAGGGTTTCAAGAATGAGAGCTTGAGGAGAGAGAAGGTGAGAAAGTGAATTCCTTTGGATGAATGAAATCATTTGAGATATATATGAAACATATGATATTATTAAGTAAATAATAAATAAAGCATTATCATCATGTTTCATTAATACCCTAAGTGATTCATCATATGAGTCATATAAATCATTAAATGAATCATTAACTCATTGCATGAATCACTACATGACCCACTAATCCAATTAATGCAAATACCACCTTAGCCCCCAAGTCACCATGCTTCTAGAAGCTTCCCGGAAAATTATGAGAACGCCCCTCCAATCCGTGAAAACACGGAAAAACTTTAGACTGTATAAATCCAATAACCTGATACTAGAAACTGGCTTAAACCAAAGCCGACTAGTAAAAACTGTCCGAACGTCGTACGTGCATAAACACACGTATGCGTCCGAACCCTTGTCGTAAAACCATACGACCTCTATATCGTTTCGCCTGGAGCAGGGAAACTTTCTGTGTGGGACTCTAAAGACTCGACACTACGCTGGCAGTGGGTTTAACCACAGACCGCAAGCGGCACTAGCTGTATGTAACGGTCCCCAGGTAGATGTCGATAAGAAGGCCGATGAGGAAAACCATCCGAACTCCTACTGAGCCTGATGTGACAATCTCCGTACAGTCCGGCCTGTTCGTCTAAGACTATCGCATATCGAGCCTAGGGGGCGGCAAGCGTCAGTCCCCTAATAGCTGTATAAGTCGTGTCGGAGCGTAGCCCATTACACCCTGAGAAACTACTGGAACCTACCAGTAAATCTCGCTTGCCCTGGCCAGGGACTTTGCGTAATGGCTCTCTGACACAGCGCGATATCAACTCCCAATACCGGGAGAGACGAATCCTGTCTAACCGCCACTGCCTCCAAGTGCTCGGGACTGCACCCAACTGCTACCTGTTTGCACGACTCCTTTGAGCCGTGGTAGGGTAGCAATCTAAGAACAGTGGGACACACTCAAGGCAAAGTAGCAGTGTCAAGTCTGTGGACTATGCTGTACTCATGTCACCTGGGAACTGTTAACTGACGATGGGCATAATACCAACCAATCAGTTCCCCTGCGAGTCCTGTCCGGTGTACCCGTAACTTAACGAGCATCTGCATACTATCTCCAGTATGACGTACTGATGGCTGTGGGACAGACCATCTCCCCAACTGGGATGAGAAGCGTACATACTTAGTCTACTCCGGAATATCGATGCCATGCCTCGATAATCCTACGACTAGGGACAAGTATAGGATGTTGCTTATAGACTACCCAGCCCCCACTAGTGTGACTGCCATCACAACGCTGGTAATCAAGAAAAGATCCTATGGGTTCTACTAATATGTATAAGTGATACGTTACAAGAAACATATGCACATATTAAAGTAGACACAAACCAAGTAGCATACTACCATTTTTAGCAAGACTGTATATACAACTGTGAATATCCCAAGCTTCCATTAAGTAATATACATACAAGTATGATACAATAATGGCCCCTAGGGCATATACACTAACACAAACAACCCCAGGGAAATCAGTGTCCTTGGCAACCTCCTCGATTCAGGGAAATCAGCGTCCTTGACGAGAGCATCTTGATTCGTGTCGACCCATAGAGAAATCAATGTCTTTGCGAGAATCTCTCGATTCGTCTCAACCCCGAGGAAATCAGTGTCCTTGGAAAAAACCTCGATTCAGGGAAATCAGCGTCCTTGACGAGAGCATCTCGATTCGCATCGACCCGCAAGGAAATCAGTGTCTTTGCAGGAATACCCCGATTCGTTTCAACTCCGAGGAAATCAGTGTCCTTGGCAAAAACCTCGATTCAGGGAAATCAACGTCCTTGACGAGAGCATCTCGATTCGCATCGACCCGCAAGGAAATCAGTGTCTTTGCAGGAATACCCCGATTCATTTCAACTCCGAGGAAATCAGTGTCCTTGGCAAAAACCTCGATTCAGGGAAATCAGCATCCTTGACGAGAGCATCTCGATTCGCGTCGACCCGCAGAGAAATCAGCGTCATTGCAGGAATACCTCAATTCGTTTCAACTCCGAGGAAATCAGTGTCCTTGGCAAATACCTCGATTCAGGGAAATCGGCGTCCTTGACGAGAGCACCTCGATTCGCATCGACCCGCAAGGAAATCAGTGTCTTTGCAGGAATACCTCGATTCGTCTCAACTCCGAGGAAATCAGCGTCCTTGGAAAATACCTCGATTCAGGGAAATCAGCGTCCTTGACGAGAGCATCTCGATTCGCGTCGACCCGCAGAGAAATCAGCGTCTTTGCAGGAATACATCGATTCGTTTCAACTCCCAGGAAAATCAGTGCCCTTGGCAACCACCTCGATTCAGGGAAATCAGCGTCCTTGACGAGAGCATCTCGATTCGCGTCGACCCGCAGAGAAATCAGCGTCTTTGCAGGAATACCTCGATTCATTTCAACTCCAAGGAAATCTGTTGGAGATAGTGCCCTCATAGTCAATTATTGGATCGCAGGTACGTGATTGCAATGATTGCGGAGGACCTATCCCGGTAGCGCAGTCTTACTCGAGATGATAGTATGCTATCTGGTTTGCCTTTATCAGTCGTGTACATGTTCAGGTGACTGATTGCATGTTACACTTTGATAGAGCCCTTAGGATCTTGCTTTACTACCAACAGTATGATGGCGATCATATACGTGAGAGTTGGGTAGTTTATATGCATATCCTTAATTGTGGTCCCTAGTCGTGGGAGTTTCGAGACAGGGCATCGATACTCCGGAGTAGACTAGTGTATACAGTCGAGACCCCGACGAGGGGCGGTGGCCGGTCTCACAAGCCACTGGTGTCAGTTGGATCACCTAAGATGTATACAGGTGCTCATTGGGTTATGAGTACACCGGACAGGACTCGTCGGGAATCTGCTAGTTAGTATTATATCTACCGTCAGATAGCAGTTCTCTGATGACATGTGTACAGGTTAGTTCATCGACCTGAGGTCGTCATTTGTCTCGTATGAGTTCCCACTGTGCTTTGATTTCTACCCTACCACGGCTCAAAGGAGTCGTGCAAACAGGTAGCTTTTGGGTACAGTCCCGAGCCATATGGAGGCACGTGAGCGGATCGGCAGGGGATTCGTCTCTCCCGGTATTGGGGGCGAGATCGTGCTGTGTCTAGGAGAGTCATTACACAAAGCCCACGGCCGTGGCAGGAGATTTACTGGTAGGTACTCCAGTAGTATCTCAGGGTGTTATTGGGCTTCACTCCGACACGACTTTATACTGCTATTGGGGGTCTGACGTTACTAGCCCCCTAGGCGGATATGCGATACTTATTGACGAACGGACCAGACTGTATATACATTGTCACTGTTAGGCTCAGTAGGGTTTTCCGGACGAGTGCGCTCATCGGCCACCCTTGAGGTCAGTCCATGGGCAGCCGTTACGCATAGCTAGTGCCGCTGACGGTTTGTGGTTAAACCCACTGCCAGGGTACTGACGAGTCATTAGAGTCCCCCACAGACAGTTTCCCAAGTTCGGGCGAAACGTTGTAGAGGCCGTATGGTTTTATGGCAGGGTTCGGAAAATGCACGTGCGTTTACGCACGTGTCAGTTTTCGGACAGATGATACTGGTCGGCTTTGGTTTAAGCCGGATCCGAGTATTATATTGAGTAGGTATAATATCTTTGTCTCAGTTGCATTTGTATTCGGTCGTAATACAAATGCGGGTATATTTATACAGTTTCGGGGTTATCCTGAAAGTTGTTTCAGGATCACTTTTGGAAGTTGCCAGTTTCCAGTTTTCTATCAGCCGTCTTTTAACATTCGGTTAAAGACGGATTTATCTTTTCTTCAGATATGATGAGTCAGTGTTCTAGAAGATTCTAGATGAGGTGACTAGGCTAATTGGTGTTGTGTTCTAATTGGATGCATTTATTGTAATGGTGACTAGGTTTAATAGTCATCATTTATGCATTATTGTGTTTAGTGACTCATACTTTGTTATTAAAGCTTCTTGTTTTGCTTAAGATATTTTGAGTGAGAAGCTTCATACCTTATGGTCACCACTTGCTCCTACGGTCACCTCCCTCTTCTATATTAGTGCACACCCCTCTCTCTCCTCATACTCACTCTCACTTGATGTTTCATTTTAGAGAGAAAAGATTATGATAGGTTTTATCGGTGTATGGAATTTCACAGTCCATTTCATTCCATCACCCGATTTCCACGGCAACTTCATTAACCGATCGTCCACGGATTTGGACGAAGTGAGACAAAGTCATCTACTCATTCTCTACATCATTCTTGATCGTCTCTTTTAGCAAACTTGACGATCGAGTTGCCTCGAGTCAGAGGCGGGAGCCCGTTTAAAGAACCGATCATGTGGTGCCACCTCGACGAAGGAGATCGGAGATCGACGAGATCGGAGCAGCCGCAACGGAGCGTGGGATGATGGTTGAAGAACAAAGGACTCGGATCATTCGGTATAACCTTCCTACACTCTTTACAGTTTGTTAGTTTAGCAATAATGGCAGATCCGGGTTAAAGTATACGATAGCGCCAAGTTAAAAGTTTTTGTTCCGCATTTTGGCGTCTGTAGACTGCCGGGACGCTAGCGTAGACTTACAGTGGTATCAGAGCCTCACCATTTTGCTATTCTAACTTGTGCTAACGCGTTTAAAACATCGATCCGACCGGAAATCAAAAACTACAAAATCCTATGCCGACAGTTTCTGTTAATTTTAAACGGTCTCAAAAATTATTTCTGGATGTCTTAAAAATCAGAGCAGGGTTTTCTAAGAACTACGACGAAATTTAGGGTCGTGATCCCTCCAAGTCGCCGCGGAAGGGCGGCCAAACCCATGGTTTGGCCGCGCAACCGCGGCCACGTGGGGAGCACGTGCTCCCAAATTTTGTCAGATGGTTCTCTGTGGGATTTTGGGGTTTTTGGTATATATAGTTTTGGCCCAGATTTTGTTACTGTTCACCAGTAAGCAGTGGGGCCCACTTTTTGATATTTGGTCTTTGGTCGATCGAAATTTAAACACGTTAGGTTACAGTGCTTACATTATATCTCCGACCGGGAATGTCATTTGATCGGTAAACCGCGTCTGATTGCTATAGTTCTTTTAGACGGGTTTGCGAACGTGACATTCGCGTTGATGTTCTGTGTTGTGCTGTGATGTTGCGGATTTGTCGTGGTAGATAGCAGTGTGCAATGGTAGTACAGTTTGTGTTTATTTGTACATTTGATATTGCGGGGCGAGCGTCCAACTTGTGGACAGCCGTCACTGCCTGTTGTATAATATTCTTTTTAGGGCACGACCAGGTTGCGGTCGATGTACCTATTGTACTATTTTTCATTACTGTACTAGGTTTTGCCCCGCGACGGAGTGCACGGATAGCCGGGTTCGGGAAAGCAACGGGTCCGCATCTCATGGCTTTGAGAGGCAGAGGGGCCCCACTTCAGAATTGGCAGACTATTCGCCGCACTCGTAGGGGGTACAGGTTGACCCAAGGAGGGGTGCTCAATTTACCGGATTCCGTGAAGTGCCGGGTGTTCCATTCACTATGCTGTGGGGACTACCTCGCTTCAGGTTTTGGCGGGTAACTTGCCGCACCCGTAGGGGTCTAGGTTTCATTGCACAGGCTATCCACACGACAGGGGAACGTCGAGTTTCAGCAGCGGCTCTGTGAAACTCGGGGATCCCAGATTATCTGTATTGTTCTGTGATGCTTATTACTTTTCTGTAATGTTGCATACTATCACGCCTGGAGCGATTATTGTATATTGGTTTATATACTATTAGATGTTGTATATGTTTTACACCCGCGCTAGTCCAGCCCCCGCTCTGTCGTTAGTTAAGTAACCTAACGAGTGATGACGGGACCCAGTGACGAATGCGGATGGCATATACGTACATTTTATTTTCGTTCTTTTCTGGTGTGATTGATTGATGGGACTGCGTTGATTCTGATCAATGCAAAGTAAAACAAACCTGTTTGAGTTGTTGGAACAATTTTAAAAAGGTGTTATTACAAAGACGTTTCTTTTTGTCATGCATAGCGGTATTCGGTGTGAATATCCAGCACCTCATTCGACGAGGCAAGGGCTGATATCCCTTCACCGGGAAAGACCTCTTGGGCAGAAGTTTGCGTCAGGGTAATAACTTCACTATAGTCGATTACAAGTTGCTTTGCATAGCGGTATTCAGTGGAATATCCTGCACCTCATTCCACGAGGAAAGAGCCGAGATCCCTTTACCGGGAGTGACCTCTTTAGCAAAAGGTTTTCGCCACTATATTTTAAAAAAAGCTATCAGGTTCCTTCAGCGATATCAAGTTCACTACGTTAAAGGTTTTTTCGCCAAAAACCAGTCGTAGCCCTCCGTCGTTTCTTATGGATGGTCAGTAGTATTCAAGCTATGTTTGTTGGCATACGTCAAGGCATAGTGTTTGGTAGCTGCTGGGTATTCATTTGTTGCATAGATAGATGAGTTGGTTTGGGACAGTCGTATTACCTTGTTGGCATACGTCAAGGGTATGTACGGGTGGGTTCAAATTAACAAGATAATGACGGGCAGAACTTGACATGTGACTTATGATTTGTTGACATACGCCAAGGTCATAAGAGCATGGGGCAAGAAAATGATATCGGGAGTTTCTAAAGAAACTGAAACTTGCCAAGTATGCGCATACCTTCTGGAGTATGAATAACGTGGATGCATTCCATCACGTTAACATGCGATGAGAGTTGGATCCCGATTCCCACTGATGAGTTGGTTTACTCTTCGGGTGATCCCGATTGATTCTTCTTTAGGTTTGGAGGAGAATTTGACAGGACAGTGGGAGGTTTCCGGATTAGATAAAATGATGACCATTCTGATCTAGGTTAGAGTGCACGCAGAGTGTTTCTTTTCTCTCTCTCTCTTTGGCAGCGACCTTTGACCGACCCTAGACTATGACTCAGTGACCAGGTTGACCGAACCTTCTTAAAATACTGGCTTTTGGATTGTCTGAGTTGCATAAGTCATTACCACTCCTTCTTTTACCCTTTGAATTTCTCAGAGCATCCGTATTACTACGGATATCCACTTCCATTGGATAGATCCATCGTATGGTTATATACGAACTCGAAGGGACTTCTTCGAGGATGGATCCAGGTTCAGGAGAAATAGAATTGGTTTATTCAGTTGTCTTTTATTATCACCTTCTCTCAGGTTGCGAGAGCTCCTTGGTTTAGGAGAGTACACCTATTACGCCTATTGGATAGTCTTATTCCAAACCATAGGCTGGTGCCGAAAGGTAGGGAATGAAGAAAACCAATTAGCATAAGTAGGGTGTGCAGAAGGCAATCTGTAAAGACAAAATAAAGGGATTAGAAAGAGGGCAAAGTAAATTGCGACTGATATCATTCACGACCAAAACCGCGTACTTCATCACCGCTCCTATTTCACCTTTAAAAGAATAAGGTATTATTCAGTTGTCTTTTATCGTCACCTTCTCTCGAGATGCGAGTACTCCTTGGTTTAGGAGGGTACACCTATTATGCTTAGTGGATAGTCTTCTTCCAAACCATAGGCTGGTGCCGAACGGTAGGGAAGGAAGAAAACCATTTAGCCCAACGATGGTGTACAGAAGGTAACGACTAAAGACAAATAAAGGGATTTGGAGAGATGGCAATAAAATATACGGTTGAAGTCATGAATTGGATTATGGAAGAGGCATTGCTATGAATACCAGGATACCCCTACGAAACATTTTCATGTTTCAGTGCATTGTTAAGAGAAAAACTGTTTTCCCGATTAGACACTTACTCCAAGGGTATGTATTTACCAGGTTTCATTCTCATATCTGTATGGTTTTACAGATGATGAGTGGGAGTAAGATATTGGGAATTAGGTGATCATCCTCATTATATCGGAATTCGTTGTAATTAGTGATATTTGAGGAAATCGCCAGGGTACAGTTTTCTACCTACGACGCACAGGTTTTGAGTTGTTTAACTCAGCGGACTTATACAGAGTATTGTATGTTGTCCAAGTGTCCTTCAGGGCAAAGGGGTAGGTCCTCGTACTATGTTCTATTTACTTATAACTTCTCTAGTATTTAGACGAGTGTTTCGTAGAAATACAAGTTCTAAGTTTTGAGAAGTTGTGGGTATAAGAATAAAGTAGAGAACCAGATGTCACAAGTATCGGGATTCTTCAAAGAGATCGAAGATGTAGATTCTTGTGAATGGTATTCAGATGATAGTGATGGTTTTGAGAAACGTGTTTCTCTTTCAGGTTACTCATAATTGGATGGATTCTTAAGTTGAGTAATGCTGATTAGCCTCTTTCCATTAAGTTGATATGCACTGGAGACAGCTGCATGATTTGAATATGGTTCCGATTAAATAAGTGCCAAAGTTTCTGTATTGGATATAGAAAGGATCGTACCTTAAAAGAAATTAAGGTACGGGGAGTTGTCCAGCTTATGCTTAAAACCAGACACTGGATAACTCAGGGCACGTTTCTGTAATGGCTGTTTGTGGGTTGACCCTGGCTATGACGAGGGTTGATATTCTACCATTTGGAAGATCAATAGTGATATTGTTCTTGACTCGCCACAGTTTTAGTAAAATGGATCTTTTTCAGAAAACAGTAGTGGGAGTATGGTAAAACTGGAAGTTATTCCAGAACCGCGAACGATTACGGAAAATTTAATAGGACCTATATATTCAATCAGGTTTGACATTCCAATAGCCACTCCGCAGATAAGGTAGGTAACCTCAGACACCCGAGAGGTACTTTGGTAGCCTCAAGGACGGTGACAGGGAGGTTCTTATCTACCCAGACTTGACACTACTGTTGTTCCAGGATATGAGACCCGGTAGGAGGGTTGTCGTAGTCAGTGGGAGCAACGGAAGCATAGTGGGCAAGATGCTTATATCTATTTATAGACTTGAGCAGTTATAGCGGAGATAGATCATCTAATTTTGTTGTGACAGTCATGGGTTTGACTTCAATCAGAATAGGGGATGGATCAATTAAGAAGGTAGTAGGGTGTGATGTCATGGTATCTGGATGACATACACAGAGTAGGAAGTAAAATTCCTATACTACGATCGGTTGGACTGTAGTCGTCACACAGTTGTTTCTCCAGACAGGATATGGATATAATATTTGACATTCTGGTTTCTAGATCTATGGTTTTAGATCTGGATTTGGGTAGTTTCCCAATGTGGGTACTTTGACAGATATTCTAATGGTTTTTGGAATAGTTGACTCCTAGCATGGTAGTGTACCTGCAGGTGATGGAGTCACCCTCTCTAAAGGTGTCGTATAGACTAAAGGGGAGAGGGATGTGCATGATTGGCAGATCACTTGCTTAGGCAATTGAGTCAATCATGAGATGTCAAGTACCACACCAAATGTTGGTTTTGCACTAGATGCAATAAGTTTGTATTAATCCAATCCTGGAGAAATATAAGGAAGCAGTTTTAGAACATAAGTACATGTTCTACGGATTTGATGACGGCAGCCTCCTTCGGGAGACGGTTATCATTCCAGGCTTCAAAGGTGACGTGGATGACAGAGTGACTGTCAGAGTTTTAGTTTTCCCTCTGACGAAGAGGGACAGTATTATGGACAGGTGGTCCAAGAGGATACTGTGGGAAGCAAGGTGCCCGATACTGATTAGGTTCAGTGATCGATTCAGTCTAAGAAGTTTGGATATGGAGTTCATTTATGAACTAAGGTCCCATCAGATATCCAAACATATTCTAAGACAGGTACTACTCAATTCGGGAGATGGCTTTCTCCGCGAACATGAGATTAAGAGGGATACAGAAAGAAACTTCTAGGCGGATCCACTCACTGAGGCTATTTCTCGAACACAATAGTTTTACAAACGGGCTTTGTGGAACTGATTAGTAGAGGAGTTGGATGTTCGGTTTCACACGGGCTGTGAGTAGTCGACATCGCAATATTAGCCTTGAGTGCAAGTGGGAGATTGTTGGAGATAGTGCCCTCATAGTCAATTATTGGATCGCAGGTACGAGATTGCAATGATTGCGGAGGACCTATCCCGGTAGCGCAGTCTTACTCGAGATGATAGTATGCTATCTGGTTTGCCTTTATCAGTCGTGTACATGTTCAGGTGACTGATTGCATGTTACACTTTGATAGAGCCCTTAGGATCTTGCTTTACTACCAACAGTATGATGGCGATCATATACGTGAGAGTTGGGTAGTTTATATGCATATCCTTAATTGTGGTCCCTAGTCGTGGGAGTTTCGAGACAGGGCATCGATACTCCGGAGTAGACTAGTGTATACAGTCGAGACCCCGACGAGGGGCGGTGGCCGGTCTCACAAGCCACTGGTGTCAGTTGGATCACCTAAGATGTATACAGGTGCTCATTGGGTTATGAGTACACCGGACAGGACTCGCCGGGAATCTGCTAGTTAGTATTATATCTACCGTCAGATAGCAGTTCCCTGGTGACATGTGTACAGGTTAGTTCATCGACCTGAGGTTGTCATTTGTCTCGTATGAGTTCCCACTGTGCTTTGATTTCTACCCTACCACGGCTCAAAGGAGTCGTGCAAACAGGTAGCTTTTGGGTACAGTCCCGAGCCATATGGAGGCACGTGAGCGGATCGGCAGGGGATTCTCCTCTCCCGGTATTGGGGGCGAGATCGTGCTGTGTCTAGGAGAGCCATTACACAAAGCCCACGGCCGTGGCAGGAGATTTACTGGTAGGTACTCCAGAAGTATCTCAGGGTGTTATTGGGCTTCACTCCGACACGACTTATACTGCTATTGGGGGTCTGACGTTACTAGCCCCCTAGGAGGATATGCGATACTCATTGACGAACGGACCGGACTGTATATACATTGTCACTGTTAGGCTCAGTAGGGTTTTCCGGATGAGTGCGCTCATCGGCCACCCTTGAGGTCAGTCCATGGGCAGCCGTTACGCATAGCTAGTGCCGCTGACGGTTTGTGGTTAAACCCACTGCCAGGGTACTGACGAGTCATTAGAGTCCCCCACAGACAGTTTCCCAAGTTCGGGCGAAACGTTGTAGAGGCCGTATGGTTTTATGGCAGGGTTCGGAAAATGCACGTGCGTTTACGCACGTGTCAGTTTTCGGGCAGATGATACTGGTCGGCTTTGGTTTAAGCCGGATCCGAGTATTATATTGAGTAGGTATAATATCTTTGTCTCAGTTGCATTTGTATTCGGTCGTAATACAAATGCGGGTATATTTATACAGTTTCGGGGTTATCCTGAAAGTTGTTTCAGGATCACTTTTGGAAGTTGCCAGTTTCCAGTTTTCTATCAGCCGTCTTTTAACATTCGGTTAAAGACGGATTTATCTTTTCTTCAGATATGATGAGTCAGTGTTCTAGAAGATTCTAGATGAGGTGACTAGGCTAATTGGTGTTGTGTTCTAATTGGATGCATTTATTGTAATGGTGACTAGGTTTAATAGTCATCATTTATGCATTATTGTGTTTAGTGACTCATGCTTTGTTATTAAAGCTTCTTGTTTTGCTTAAGATATTTTGAGTGAGAAGCTTCATACCTTATGGTCACCACTTGCTCCTACGGTCACCTCCCTCTTCTATATTAGTGCATACCCCTCTCTCTCCTCATACTCACTCTCACTTGATGTTTCATTTTAGAGAGAAAAGATTATGATAGGTTTTATCGGTGTATGGAATTTCACAGTCCATTTCATTCCATCACCCGATTTCCACGGCAACTTCATTAACCGATCGTCTACGGATTTGGACGAAGTGAGACAAAGTCATCTACTCATTCTCTACATCATTCTTGATCGTCTCTTTTAGCAAACTTGACGATCGAGTTGCCTCGAGTCAGAGGCGGGAGCCCGTTTAAAGAACCGATCATGTGGTGCCACCTCGACGAAGGAGATCGGAGATCGACGAGATCGGAGCAGCCGCAACGGAGCGTGGGATGATGGTTGAAGAACGAAGGACTCGGATCGTTCGGTATAACCTTCCTACACTCTTTACAGTTTGTTAGTTTAGCAATAATGGCAGATCCGGGTTAAAGTATACGATAGCGCCAAGTTAAAAGTTTTTGTTCCGCATTTTGGCGTCTGTAGACTGCCGGGGCGCTAGCGTAGACTTACAAAATTAGTGTCCTTGGCAACCTCCTCGATTCAGGGAAATCAGCGTCCTTGACGAGAGCATCTCGATTCGCGTCGACCCGCAGAGAAATCAGCGTCTTTGCAGGAATACCTCGATTCGTCTCAACCCCAGGGAAATTAGTGTCCTTGGCAACCTCCTCGATTCAGGAAAATCAGCGTCCTTGACGAGAGCATCTCGATTTGTGTCGACCCGCAGAGAAATTAGCGTCTTTGCAGGAATACCTCGATTCGTTTCAACTCCGAGGAAATCAGTGTCCTTGGCAAATACCTCGATTCAGGGAAATCAACGTCCTTGACGAGAGCACCTCGATTCGCGTCGACCCGCAAGGAAATCAGTGTCTTTGCAGGAATACCTTGATTCGTCTCAACTCCGAGGAAATCAGTGTCCTTGGCAAATACCTCAATTCAGGGAAATCAGCGTCGTTGATGAGAACATCTCGATTCGCGCCGACCCGCAGAGAAATCAGTGTCTCTGCAGGAATATACAATGTCAGCAAAGCGAAGCCGCGGCAAAGTTTCCAGTTCCATGACTTGGCGGTGCACAGATAACCCAAAGTCAACCCTTGACCTCCCTGTTGAAGCAATGCTTTGACTCGGGAGTAGGTCAACTCATCAATCACTTACGAGTCCTCTCGACTTGTAAGGAAGAAAATTCTCTTGTGAGATCCTTACGACTCTCAAGAGAAAACACACTTAGGAATCCTCACGATTCCTAAGGAGAAAATATACCTATGAGATCTTCTCGACTCGTAGGGAGAAAAAATCTTTATGAGACCTTCACGGCTCATAAAGTTGAAAAGTCTTAGGTGGTAGATCTGAACCTGTTTCCTAAGCCATCGTTTCTTATCTCGATTCAGGGAAATCAGCGTCCTTGGCGAGAACCTCTCGATTCGTTTCGACCCGCAAGGAAATCAGTGTCTTTGCGAGAATCTCTTGATTCGTCTCAACTTGTGGGGAAATTAGTGTCCCTACGCATAAAGAAAATTCTCTTATGAGATCCTTACGATTCTCAAGAGAAAACGCACTTAGGAGTTCTTACGACTCATAAGGAGAAAAGACACCTATGAGATCCTTACGACTCGTAGGGAGAAAAGCCTTTGCGAGACCCTCACGGCTCATAAAATTGGAAAGTCTTAGATAACAGATCCTAACCCTGTTTCCTAAGCCATCACTACCTTATAAGAAGTTCAAGATGAACTGTTATCTACCATCTATGGGCCACACTTGCCAAAACTATATGCCACTGAAATGGAGAAGTTACTCATGAGCATATAAACTACTTCACGCCAAAGTAAAACTTAAAGAAATAGAAGAGTGCGGCTCATGGAGCTGAGGGTTTGTAACTATATCCTTTAAGAGTCGAGATTTGAGCCAATGATAAATGACGACGCTTGTGTCCGCTCGTTATATTCTCAGATCAAGATTCTGAAAATTATATACTAACCCAAAACTGGTCAAACGCTATGAATTACTCTGCACTATTTCACCCACGTATATACTTACGTGGGTAAAGTAGTGGGGGGCATTTGTTCCCGCCAAAAAATTTCTGCGCAAAAGAGCCCAAGGTATCAAATGGCAGTGATACGTTTAAGAAAATGTGAACCAGTATTTTCCGAGTTATATTTTGATAAACTCCCGAATGTGAAACGGCTAAATTCTGATGGTATAGAAAGCGTCTCGAAAAAATCCTTCGATTTGATATATTACGGGCCTCATAATTCATCCGGGATCAAAAATTATGAGCAAATATGCTATGCACGTGTAATCTAAGGAAGAAAATGCGAACCAGTATTTTCCGAGCTGTATTTTGACAAACTCGCGAATGAGAAACAGCTAAATTCTGATGGTATCGAAAGTGTCTCGAAAAAACCTTCGATTTGATATATTATGGGCCTCATAATTCATCCAGGATCAAAAGTTATGAGGCATCACGTGCGCACATGTGCTCGGGGGTCACGTGCCGACACGTGATGGCTTCCTGAAGGCTCTAAAATGATAAGAATTGAATCTTAATCAAATGGGTCACGTGCCCACACGTGATAGGCTTTTAAACCCACTGAAAGAATTAAAAGTATAATAAAATAACAAGGAAAAACCCAATGGGGCATCACGTGCCAACACGTGACCAAGGGTCACGTGCTGACACGTGATAATTCCTGAGTTCTTTAAAACAACAGAATTAAATTCTGGTAAAATGCTTAATCAGGGGGTCACGTGCCAACACGTGATGGGTTCCTAAAGATATATGAATTAATAGAATTAAGTTCTAATTAAGGGAAATCAAAGACCCTAACTGGGAAAGTATTTCTCTAAATCTTTCCAAACAAAAAAGGATTATGAGGAACCGTTGGATTAAAAATCTAAGGGTGATTAAAAATCACCAATTTATAGAAAGATTTTAGACAAGGAAAGATTTCCTTAAATCTCACCAAAAATAACAAACATAATATATTTTGGATTTAAAATCCAATGGTGAATAAAATTCACTGTATGATCTAAACGATCATATTAATTATGAAAACAAACAAAATCTTTCAATGAGAGATTTACTAAATAAATTGATTCTTTTCCTTCTCCTATAAATAGGAGCCAAGAAGAGAAGAAAGATATAGAATTTTGGGATCTTGAAATTTTCAAAAGGCAAATAGCAGAGAGAAAAGAAAGGAGAATTTAATTCTCAAGAAAGAAAACCCTAAGTGAGAAAGGTGAAAAGGATCAAAACTTCAAAAAGAGAATTTAATTCTCAATTTAAGAGTTTAACTCTTCTGCAAAAAGAACTTAGTTCTTCCTCTAGTTGAAAATCTGCAGAAGCAATTCTCCCCATAGGTTGAGAATTTAATTCTCATTGGGTTGAGATTCTGCCATGCAGATCGAAAACTTAGAGGGAGAATTGAGTTTAAAGAATTTAATTCTCTCAAATTTACAGGAATTTAATTCCTTCAAGACAAAACTAGGGTTTAACCCTATATGAGAATTTAATTCTCCCAATTCACAGGAATTTAATTCCTCCAAGATATGAAACCAGGGTTTAACCCTATATGAGAATTTAATTCTCCTAAAATTATAGGAATTTAATTCCTTCAAGATGGACAAACTAGGGTTTAACCCTAATTGAGAATTTAATTCTCTCAAATTTACAGGAATTTAATTCCTCCTAAATGAAATTAGGGTTTCACCCTACATAAGAATTTAATTCTTTTACATATATGGGAATTTAATTCCCCCAAAATCATAATTGGGGTTTAACCCTATAAAGAATTTAATTCTTAAAGAAATAAAGGGACTTAAAAGATCTCCATATATGCAAAGAACTAAGGTCACGTGGCCCCACGTGACCCCTGAAAAGATCCCCAAAAATGAGAAGGAAAAAGCTCTGAGGCAACGCCTCACGTGTTCTCCACGTGACCTCCAAAACAGAAAGAATAAAAGCAAAGGAAATGTAGGCTCTGGGCGCTCTCACGTGTTACCACGTGACCCCTAATAAATGCCTTAACGAATCAGTGCATGAGTGCCTATCACGTGCCCACACGTGATGGCTAAAAAATTAAAAAGTGTTTAACACTTATTTGCAGAACAAAATGAGGAGATCTGGCCCCACCTTTGGGCGCCCTCACGTGTCCCCACGTGACCCCTCTTTCTTTAGTGTTTAACACTAATTCGAGAGCGTTATTTCCAGTGTTTAACACTGATTGTCTTCTAGTGTTTAACACTGAATTGAGAATCTTATTTCTAGTGTTTAACACTAATCTGAGAATTTTATTTCCAATGTTTAACACTGTTGTCTTCTAGTGTTTAACACTAATTTGAGAGCTTTATTTCCAGTGTTTAACACTGTTTTTAGCTAAATTGGCTAAGTTTTCTAGAGACAACCTCCCCTTCAACTGAATCTCAAAATTGAGTAAAATTCAGAGCTATAATGTTTAATGCTCAGTCAAAGATAAAAATGTTATCAGAGCCCTCAAACTCTTGTTTAGCATTGCTAAGTAATGAAGGGCTGAACCCAGACAAATATCTAATGGTCCAACAAAGGGCCAATATTTCAAACTTAATTGGACTTAGCCCAAGTTGGCCATAAGTCCTCAATTCAGACTTAACTTAGCCAATGTGCTTATAGTATAATTAATTGATCTTAGTTCCAAATTGGACTACAGGTCACTTAATCCACCTTGGTTCAAGGGTATATCTCTTCACTCCTTTGATATTTGTCGTTGTAATTCCTCAACGTCTTCAAAGAGGTGACGGGTCCCGACAACCACACATTTCATAGACTATGACGTCTCTAAACTACGAACTGTGGGGTCCTTAAGCCCATGGACTATGATGTCCTTAACCTCGACCGTGATGTCTTTAAACTAACATTGGACTGTGGGGTCCTTAAACCCATGGACTATGATGTCCTTAACCTCGACCGTGATGTCTTTAAACTAACATTGGACTGTGGGGTCCTTAAACCCATGGACTATGATGTCCTTCACCTCGACTGTGATGTCTTTAAACTAACATTGGACTGTGGGGTCCTTAAACCTATGGACTATGATGTCCTTAACCTCGACCACGATGTCTTAAAACTAACATTGGACTGTGGGGTCCTTAAGCCCATGGACTATGATGTCCTTAACCTTGACCGCGATGTCTTAAAACTAACATAGGACTGTGGGGTCCTTAAGCCCATGGACTATGATGTCCTTAACCTCGACCGGGATGTCTTTAAACTAACAATGGACCGAGATGTCCTTAAACTACCAATGGACCGTAATGTCCTTAAACTAATCGACCGCAATTCCCTAAACTAAACAATAGAGCCCAATTGCTCTCTTATTGGATCTAAACAATCCCGTTAAGTTGATCTTAGTCTAGAATGAGACTAACGTATCCTTAACATACGTTTAAGTTGATCTTAGTCCCAAATGAGGCTAACGTATCCTTAAACACAACCCCCCAAACCCAAATCTAAGAAGATACGGATTTGAACTAGTCCACGCCCTACGGGCGACAACATAAATTAGTCTCCGTATACAATCCACGGGCAACCAAACACAAAACAAACACCCACGACACGAAGTGACCATATGAAGAAGGAGAAAGTTGTTACCGCAATGCGGTAGCGTAATTAACTGCAGTGGCTTGCGCCGGCAGGGAAGAGCGTCCCCACTATTAAAAACCCCTCAAGCGAGGGGGAATCTGACGAAGTCTGCTACATCGGTCGCATCCGTTTAAACCTTCGATACATGGTGCCATAAATCAACTTGGTATCTTCGGAGAGGTGGACAGATAGCACCAATTAGTATCTGCCCCGAATTTCAGGCAAGACCGTTTCCCCAATCAGAGCGAAGCTCTGTTCAAATTCCAAGATTTGAAATAAAGCGATGCTTCTGCTTTCCCCAATCAGAGCAAAACTCTGTTCAAATTCCAAGATTTCAAAATTCAATAATTGAAGCAACGCTTCAGATCCCGTGCGCTGCGCGCTGCGTGCCACGTGTCAAAAGCAGACGCGCTAGCACAAGGTGCGCTGCGCCCTAGGCAGCGCACCCCCAATCAGAGCAAAGCTCTGCTTTAAAATTCAAAATTAAATTGAAGCAACGCTTCAGATGTTGCGCGCTGTGCGCCACGTGTCAAACACAGGTGCGCTAGCGCAGCTGCGCTGCTTGCCACGTGTTAAACTCGTGTGCGCTAGCGCAGTTGCGCTCTGCGCTGCGCGCCACGTGTCGAACGCAGGTGCGCCAGCGCTGGAATTAAAATTCCCCCACCGTCAGCTTAAAAGATATACTAATAATACATTATTAATTAATTAGAACTAAAATTCTATTATGGAAAGATTTTTCAATCTTATTAAAACAAAAAGATTATCTTCTGTAAAACAGAAGCCTTAGGATCAAAGATCCAACGGTGGGAAATATTCCCAAATCAATCAGAGAAAGATCTCTTAAAACTGATTTAACAAATCATTTGGCCCTATATAAAGGACCCTATACTTCAAGTCTAAATATATACAGAAGAGAGAATACAGAAGACAGAAAAGAGAGAGAAAAACCCTCTGCAAAAAAGAGCAAGCTCTTAGAAAAAAGAAGATTTTTTCTTCATCTTCAAGGTAAAGAACTATGTTCTTGAAATAACAGAGATGAAACCATCTCGTAAAAAGAAGAACCATCTTCTAAAAAAATCATAGATCTGAAAAAAGACCAAGGTCTTTAATAAAAAAGGAAAAGATCAAAAGATCTAATCATAAATAATAAAAGAAGTATTTTTACTTCATTCATAGATCTTTGATCTATAAAGGCAAAGCCCTTTTATAAAAACAAGAACTTTTGTTCTTGAATCTTGAGGCAAAGCCTCCTTTAAGAAGAACATAAAATTTGTTCTTTGATCTTGAAATTGATCAAATGCGCTTTGCGCTATTGAAAAGTTCCTTTGCGCTTCTTGGATTAGCGCGCAGCGCCAGAACACGCCACGTGTCAAACAAAGACACAACCTGCGCTTTGCGCTTTTAAAACAGAGCACTGCGCTCATGGGCTGGCGCTCTGATTGATCTCAAAAACTATCTAGTAACCGCAATCAAGAACGACGTCGCTTTGCAGCTAGCTGGTGAGTACGGGTCGGTCCACAGGGATGTTGTGAATTTCCTAGTCGCTCAAACGAGTTAATTCCGATAGGTGTTCGGATTGATTATTAAATCTAAAAACTAAATCTATCTAAAAACTAAATTAATCTAGATCTAAATCTTGCTAGGGTTAGGTTTAGGAATGATTTGGAAATGTAAATAAATCTCAACGCTTTCTATACCCAAATGAAGATCTATGAGGAGTTATGGTAATTATCAATAAAAGGGATTAGATCCATTCGGAAAGGTGTTCCTTCCTCTAGGTTCTTGTCCTTCCTTTATCGATCCTTACCCTAACCTCCATGGAAAACACGCGCAACCGGGCCTTTATACTACGGTATCACCGCTACCTCGAGAGATAGGGTGCCGTAGGGCGCGGTGTGTGCGTGTATGCATGGAGTCCTATTGATAATATATAATGGGCAAGAAAGGGATGGGAGATCTCATCTCTCAAAAGCCTTCCCCAAAGCTAACCCTAACAAGCGAGGAGACTACTCGCTCATTAGGGAATTTAAAAACATTTATCTAGGGCAGAGAATGAAAAATTACCCAGGGCAAGAATTAAAATTACCTACTTACTTTACAGATGGCTCTCTCCAAACATCAACACAGGGTTGTCAGATCTGAATTCATGATATGAAAAGAGGCATCGATGCTCTCCAAAAGAATTCTAAATTTTATTCATAGAAAGGAGGCATAGGGAGGCATAGCCTTTAGAATGATTTAGAGTTCCTATTTATAGAGGATAGGAACCCTAGGTTACAATTGACCCGCATGTCTACATTTACACAAATACCCCTAGGTAGACCCATTCAAAGCCGCTTCAATTTTTGGTAAAAATTCCTTCAACCATGGGCTATAGCAGGCCGCGGATCCGCGGCCCAGCAAGGGTTGGGCCGCGGTTTCGCGGCCCAATGAGGCAATCATGTTCTGGAATTTTGTGTTCTTCTTGTGGGCTTTCTGGGCTTCCTTCTTCTTTGGTTCTTTTCTGAATTTGGCTTCTCTGTTTCTTCCAGATCTCCAGTGAACAATTTCAGTGGACTTTTAGCAGTTCACTTTGTAATCTTGGACCTTGTGTTGCCTTTGTACTTTGTAAACTGATCTTCATATAGGCTTTATCAAGATCCTTCTATTTGTTGGTTGTAGTTCCACTTTTGCATCGTCTTTTCTCTTTTTCACTGTTTTAGATCCAAGAACCTGTAACCTATAATATGTAACAGACATGCGTCAAAAACACCTGTTTATTTATAAAACGAATAAGAATGGGGAATATAATAATACAATATTATGGTGTGAACAAATACCCCCAAACTTATCTTTTGCTCGTCCTCGAGCAAACTTATTATTTTTTTATTCTCGATAAAAAACCTAACCACACTTTCGCAGAGAAACGCGATTGCACTGAGCACGTGCAACAAGTCATTAAACCTCTAGGTGTCCCTAGTAGGAGGAGTGTTGTCTCCTGAGGGTTTTCAGCGGATACTACCCACAAAATCCTATCAATTCGGCCCATTAACTTTAATTCTCCAATTAGGTCTTCTAACAAGGAATTCTATTATCGTCGACTCGTAAATTATCCACCCATATTCTTCACACTTCCTCATTATTTAACTTAAGATTATATATGTTCTGCAGACCTACTTAGCTTTCGGCATTTCTTAAGTTTTCCTTCTAGGGTTCCATCTCCACTTAGGAATTTTTATCAACTTTACTAAAGATATAAGTTCTATTCTTCACTCCTTTCTCTCATCTAAACTCCAATCACATATCCCCACGTGTGTGTATAAATCACCCCTACACTTGGAAATTCAAATCAAGCAATCATACTCTTGTCCGTTGTCCAAAGTACTAATTAGTTGGTGAATTTTTAATTGAATTTTGCTTGCACATCCTTCATGCGACCGTTAATACTTCTTGAGGTACCAACGACCGATTACAAGATGTGTTTACACATTAAAGCGTAATTCCTAGTCTTGCAACACCCAAGGCTTTTAGCAGTGACTCCCAAACCAGTTGGTCTAAGGCACTAGGTGATGAAGCACCCTCGCTAAATATTTTTCTATTTTTACAGCCTTAAGTAATCACAAAAAACCAGTGTTCATTTTTTTTTATTCTTTATTCACACTTGTATTTTTTTATTTCATTTTCTTCGTACTAAGGACTTTAGATAAGAGCACTTCAAGGTCTCTTCTACTATTCCAAGTTTCAAAGTGCGTGATTGTGCAATTTGTAGGGTATACATTTTCTGAATCTAGACTTAAGTTAGGAATTATTTTTCAAACTTATACTCTAATAAAAATATCAATACTTTTCCTTTGTTTCGACTTAGCCCAAGAAGTGAACCCAAAATTTGCCTATTTCTAAATAAACTACAAAGACATATACTTTCTACCGTTAAACTTTTAAGGAAGATTATTTTTAGGGTTTTTAATTTACTAAGTCTAAGATCTAGTTGTTCCTAACTAGTTAACCTATTTGTCAAACTCAAATCAAATAAGGCCAAAATTGAATACACTAATTTTTATAATTTTTCAAATTTTTATGGGTTTTCAAATAAGTATGCAAATGCAAAAATATACATATGAATGCGAAGGAAGAAGACGTACCGAGCATACCCCCAAACTTAAACTTGACAGTGTCCTCACTGTCATGCTACACCAAGAGGGTCAAAATTGTCGGTACTCCCCTGTTTATTTATTTATAATTTATTATTATTATTTTTTTAATGTTTTGAATTTTTTTTTATAGAAAAAGAGAACAAAAAATATATATACATATATACAACAAGGTTCTCCCTAAACTAAGCAAGGCCTTACATAAGCCAAATGTTAGCACCAACCATTCAAAAATCTTATCGTGGTAATGGTAGGGTTGGTGAAAGAATGGGGTGGAAAGAAAAGTGATGAGAAGCACATGAGACCATGTGGGAAGAAAGGTAGAATATGGTCTCGGTGGAGGAGAAGAATGGCGGAAAAGAGAAAGAAGTGGAGTACGATCTTGAGGGTGTAAATTTAGGGAATAAATTAGAGCAATTTGTGATGACCGATGTGTTAAAAGTGATTGTGTTAATCTATCAACTCGTTGAGAAATGGGGTTAAATCCCTCAAGATTCGCAAGAAAACATGGGTACGTTGAACTTGGTAAAACCTCCATTGGAAATGGAAACGCGACGAAATCTTGCGTGGTCGAAGCGATAGGAAGGACGAAAGGGAGTGAATTAGGATTGTCTTATTCTCACCGTAGTAAACTGTCTCGAACTTGAAAGATTCCATCAATGGTTCGAAATGATCGTAAGCAACCGAGTCTGATGGTTCATCTGAAAATTCAAAGGACTCAAACTCGGGCGGTGAGTCTTCAACATCGTCCGAAAAAGTGAAACACTCATAATCGTTATCATCTGTGAGAACTGTGTCAAATTCAAAGAGAAAATTTTCAAGCTCACAATCTTCAAGCGTGATCTTTTGCGTGGTCGGAACGATGGAAAGGAGGGAGGGTGATATAAGAAGTGTAACAGTTAAAGGTTCAGGATGATGAACTGGAAAATTCGACACATCAAACAAAAATGGTTCATCCTAAATACTATCCTCAATACTCTCCTCAATACTATCCTCATAATTCTCCTCAAAATTTAGCCTATCCATGCCATTATCATCAAAATCAAGACGCATATGAGGTTCGGGAGAAACATTTAATGACCCGGGATGATGAATTGGACATAAAAGTTCAATCAAATCTACGGGTTCATCATCCAAAATATTCCCGGCGTTTATATCCTCAATCAAGTGAAAATAAATTTTTTCGGACACCTCATCAAAAGCATGGATATTTATCGATTTAGGTTCTAGATTGGAGGTGTAAAGATCGAAAGGATTAAGTGTGGTTTCACTCGAAAGGGGTTCTTCACAATTTGGCAAATCAAGCACTACAAAATCACACAACTCGTTTTTATTTTCAACTGGTGAACTATTTGGGACAATCGATGGAAAACCGGAGTTGTAGGTTTCAATTGGATAGGGGTAGGTTTGATTTGGAATTGTGTAGAACTCACTCGCTCCTCTCAAATTCTCACTCTGTCCAACCGCCTCCTCATACATAGAAAAATTTGGAGCTAGTTGGAAACTAGCTGCCTGTTCACTAGGTTGCATAAGGGCGGCCATGGACGCTTCTACATTCCTAGTCATTTTGTTTGTTGCTGCAATATAAGCTGCCAACGACTGTTCCAAACTAGACATGGGTGGTGAAGGGGTTTCGGTAAAAGATTCGAAATTGTTTGGATACGTGAAACTCCCAAAAGGCTGTGTAGAAACAGGGTCTAGTGAAGGTGGGAAAGTCGGGTAGGATTGGTAGGAAGTGGATGGTTGGACAGGATTAGGATCAACATGTGGATAAAAAGGTGGATGGACTTGTTGATTCCTAGAACTAGATGAGGGGAGAGGGGTGAAAGATCGGCTACGAGATTGAGCGATATGCTCAGCAATGGACATCGGTTTAGGAGTTACAGCAGGACTTGAAAAAGTGGTATCAACATATGAAGGTGGTAAAGGTGGACATGGTTGACACAAAGTGGGTTGCAAAGTCGAACTGTTTCTCCTAGCCGCTTCTATTTGATCATTCAAAGAAATTTTGGGCACGGAGGGATCTTCTTTAAATCGACCGAAACAATTGACGTACGAGGCAAAGTTAGGTTCAGGATACCAAAGTTCGGCAAGAGATTTATGATGTGGGGTACCCATGATAGAAGAAAGAGAAGAGAAAGAAGGTAGGTGGTGCAAGGATTTCTTAGCGACAAAAGTCGCAAGTCTTTTTTTTTAAATTTTTTTTTTCCTTATTCCTTTTTCTCTTTATTTAGAACTGTTTGCAAAAATATTTTCGAGAAAAGAGCTAAGACACACTTTCGATCAACCAAAAATGCATAATCAGGCCTAGATCTAGGGTCACCTAGGTCATCTAGACAGCTCCTAACTGTTCCAAAGGGTTAGAAATAGGACCTCAAACCGCCTCTTCACCGCCAATTGCGGCCAGGTAAGTGCCAGGTAAGTGGGAGGCTCCCCGCTACAAGTAGCGGTCCTAATTAAGTAACCACTTACCTTAGACACACTTGCCTAGACACCACAAAGTCAGGTTAGGATAAACGACCGATGCCTATAACTAGTCCCCTGTCCTATTGAGCTCGAAGTCCTTAGGGCTGAGTCTAGTATTTTTTTTAATTAAATACGGTCAATGCAAATGCCTTATGTGATTTCTGGGGTCCTGGGAAGGGTGATGAAATCCCAACCCAATCTGAATTGGTCAAAAGTCCCTTAAAATCCGATTAAAGATATGCAAAACAGTAAATCACTTGCAATCAAAGATTTTTTTGTTATTGCAATTTGAGAAAAGATATGCAAAACAGAAAAGATTTCTTGCAATCAATTTTTATTTTAAACGCGCGCAAAGAATCCTGCACAAGATTAGTTATTTGGAAGGGAAAAGATTTTTAAAGCGCAAAGAATCCTGCAGAATTTTTTTTAGAAAAGATATCAAGATTTACAAAGGAGAAAGAGGGAAACTTACAGAGAAAATTTGGACAGAAGTCTTCACCACGCCGCCGCCAATCCGCGGCCAAAGCACGGTTCCCACCGCAGTTCCGCGGTCAACTTGGCTGCACAGTTCCCCAAAAAAATCTGTGATGACGACGTCACTACAGTGCCGCGTTTCCGTGGTCCTATGGGCCTAATGCGGCGGTTCCGCGGTCCGGTAGGTGGATCAGATGCCAAGTTTTCTTCTGTGCTCTGTTGGGATACTCCTCTGCTGGTTCGGATTAGATGTTTTCTGTTTCGCTTTCTGGATTTTTCCAGATCCGAAGTTGTTTGTATATAGATCCTGCAAAATTCAAACAACAAAGTACCCTTTCCAAAAATAATAGATGATATATTTTTATATTTTTTTGTGATTTTTCAGATTTTTATGATTTTTCAATTAAGATTTTATTTTAGACGTTCCTAAATATATTTTTTTGTTATTTCCTTTTTTGCAATTTCGGGTTAATCTTAATAGATGATATTTTTTTGTTATTTCCTTTTTTGCAATTCCGCGGTCAACTTGGATTTTTCAGATCCTGCAATTTTTATTTTAGACGTGCCCGGCAACGGCGCCATTTGATTGATCTCAAAAACTATCTAGTAACCGCAATCAAGAACGGCGTCGCTTTGTAGCTAGCCGGTGAGTACGGGTGGGTCCACAGGGATGTTGTGAATTTCCTAGTCGCTCAAACGAGTTAATTCCGATGGGTGTTCGGATTGATTATTAAATCTAAAAACTAAATATATCTAAAAACTAAATTAATCTAGATCTAAATCTTGCTAGGGTTAGATTTAGGAATGGTTTGGAAATGTAAATAAATCTCAACGCTTTCTATACCCAAATGAAGATCTATGAGGAGTTATGGTAATTATCAATAAAAGGGATTAGATCTATGAGAATATGATATAAAAAGATAGAATAAATACTACTCCATCATCCTCATCTAATCTAGCCCATTAGATTAGGGTGTTCACCTCATTAGAGTGAGAGAGCTTGAGTTATAGCAACTTCGACGTAGATCATCGGAGAAACGAAACACTACAAGCTAGCATGGATCGTTCGAGTCGTGGAGCCTCTCTTGAGTTCGGGAGATCGTGGATCGCGGCGAAGGGACTTCTACTCGGAGCTTATGAAGCGAAGGAGCGGACTAAAAAGGTTGTAATCCCTCACACTTAGTAGTAAAGATTTTACTTGCATGTTAAACCCTAATAATCTAGCAAAGATCCCGGCTTTGGGTTGTTCGGCACGTCTAAAATTTTATTCGGGCATGTTTGATGCCTTATGAACCCTCACAAGAGTGCCTAGGAATACTACAGTGGTATCAGAGCCTAGCTAGAGCATTAGGCGACGTGTTTACGAAGTTAAAACTTCGAACGAACTCCGATACGACGATTTGAACCCCTCTCTGGACTTTTTCTAAAAACTATGATTTTTCTGTATTAAAAATACCTAAAAATAACAGCAGGGAATTATAAGAATAACAGTGAAATACGATAGGCTAAATCGTACGCACTGCCGCGGAACCGCGGCTAATCCTTTCTTGGGCCGCGGATCCGCGGCCGTACAGTGAAGTTTGACCTTTTGTTTTGCACCGTTATGACCGTCTCTGTTAGTGATAATTTATGGGTATTTTTTATATGACTCAAGTGTTGAGTGTTCTGGGGTTTATTTTGTAATTGTAGATTCGATCGGAATATTTAATTTCGTTTTTATTTTCGGATATTTAGAAACTGTTAAAATGTTCGAACGGATATCATTAAACTCACTTTTTCCCGGCACGAAAAACTTTCAAGTGTTGAATTTTTATCGGGTTTAAATCTTTCGGAAAAATGTGCAAGTAACACGGTGGACCCTCTAGAAGAACAAAAACCTTAACTCGATTATGTGACCGTCTTGAACTGCCACTAAACCTTAGGGTTTAGGGCAGTACGGCGTGCCACATGTGAGGCGTTGGTTTGACCCTTCTACGGCTGGATCATCGGTACTGTGACAGTTTCTGGGATTATTTGAACTCCGCTCAAGTGTTGAGATATTTAGGAAATTTTGGGTATTTGATTATCTGTTCGGAAAGTTTAATACTGTCTATTTATCTGGAATGTGATACAATATGTGGAATTCATACAGTTAGGCATGAAATGCGAAGTATGTGATATTTCGGATTCTGATGTCTAAAGTGATTGTGGATTCCAAATGTTGTAGTTTTACAATTTCTTTTCTGTGACCGTAAGTGTAGTATGTAGTTGTATTGCCGGTCTTCGTAGCTATACATCTACGATGATCGGTGTATGCATACTTACTTACGTTGATGATATGTGATATTATATATTGCTGTGATATATTATATTGGATCGTCGTGTTCTGAATAGCCGGGGGTTTTATGTGAGATGAGGGTTTTTATTTTCATTCATGTAAAATTCATTTGTATGTAATATTCTTTTATTGGGGCACTTCCGGGATGAGGTTGATGTCACCGGTGTATATTATTTACTTTTCCGCATTAGGTAGACCCAAGGAGGGGAGCATAAGTAACCGGGTTCTAGGGTCCAGTAGGAGGCCATCTCGAGGAGTCGAGACCGGGTCTCCTAACCCTAGAACTGGCAGTGTTACTTGTCGCTCTCGTAGGGGTCTAGGGATGTAGGTTTGGCTATTCATCGCAACCGTGGAATCCGTGTTTTATACAGGCTCGTATTAAAAACACGGACATTCTAGTATATCCAATATTTCATATATGTTCTTCTGCTGCAATGTTCTGTGATGAGATCATATTACTGCGTGAGATGAATGCTTATACTATATATATATGCTGATATATAAATATTACTGCTTTCGTTTCTTCTGTGATGCTTAGGAAGCATAAGCTGATGGGATTTTATTAATGAGATTAATAAAAAGAAAAAAAAACCTAAAAGATGTTGTAGAATCAAATCTTTATAAAAAAAGGGTAGCTACAGATTTGCTTTGCATAGCGGTATATATGATATACCCTGCACCTTATTCGATGAGGAAAGAGCCGAGATCCCTTCACCGGGAATGACCTCTTTAGCGAAACTGGCAGATGCTACAAACTCACGGTTTAGTTTTTGACAGCTTATATAGTTCTTGCTTTGCATAGCGGTATATATGATATACCCTGCACCTTATTCGATGAGGAAAGAGCCGAGATCCCTTCACCGGGAGTGACCTCTTTAGCGAAACTAGAAAAGCCTAAAAAGCACTCCTTTTTCAAAAACCACTCGATTCTACGACGATATCAAGTTCATTACGCTCAAGGTTTTTTTTTTCCTGAAAAACCTGCGTAGTCCTCCGTCATTTCAGATAAGTACTACTTAGTATTCGTGCTACGTTTGTTAACCATGTTAAGGCGTAGTGTGCGGTAGCTAATTAGTGCTTATCTGCTAAAACATGTGATGTGATTGGATTAGGGTAGTTGTACGACTTTGTTAACCATGTTAAGGGTCATACGAGTGGGTTTAATTCAATCGGGAAATGACGGGTTGAACTTGGCTAGCGCTTATGATTTGTTGACCATGTTAAGGTCATGAGTTGCTAGGGGAAAAAATATTATCGGGAATTTCAAGTGTTGAAATTTGCAATGAGATTGCATACCTCCTATGAGATAGTTGGATCCCGATACCCACTGCGAGTAAGAGTTACTCCTGGGAGAGTTTTACACAGGACAATTAGCCGATCAAGTAGGTGTCTAGAAAAGTGTTAACGGGGTTAGCCTCTGGGAAAACGAGGTTTACTTTAATTAGGTTCGTGCGAAAGCACGGGGAACCTCCCTCAAGTACCGACACTGATCTGGCTGAAAGATTGACGAAATTGTAGGGTGTAATTAATCCCGGCTAATCTTACCTTTTAGGGTTTGAAGGAAGATTTGATAAAAATAGTGGGAGACATCCTGATTAGATAAGATAATAACCAATCTAATCTTGCAAGAACGTACGCTAAAGTGTTTTCTTCTCTCTCTCTCCAGGTAGCGACCATATCAGGCCATAATCAAGATAATAATATGGATGTATTGACTGAACCCGCTTATTATACTGAGCAGGGGAACGTTGGACCCGTTCTTTCTTATAAGAGTAATAAGACTGAACAGGAAACAGGAGAATATCTGGATTCTCACGCCGCCCAAACGGAGAACATGCATGTTGATGCACCTTCTTCGGGTGTGTTAGTCATTGATAACTGTTTCTCAGTTCACCTTACGTCCTGGGTATTAGATACCGGATCAGGATCCCACATATGTAAATTGTTACATGGGCTACGGAAAGGTAGAGAACTGGGAAAAGGTGATCATTCCGTTCAAGTAGGGAATGGTGCAAATATTGCAGCCAAAGCAGTTGGCGAATATCACCTAGTATTACCAAGTCGTAATACACTGATTCTGAATGAGTGCTATTATATACCGAACATGATGTGCAACATTATATCAGTTTCTTTATTAAGTAAAGAAGGATATAATTTTGTAGTAAAGGATAATGTTATGAACATATTCCTAGATCAAAAATTTATTGGATCAGTCTCGTTACATAATGGCATATTCATTCTCAATCAAAATACAGTCCTTAATATACAAAACACACACAAGAGGAAAAATTCAGAAATGAACGAATCCTACTTGTGGCATTGTAGACTTGGTCATATCAATGCGACACGACTGACTAAGTTATATAAGGATGGATATTTGAATCCGTTCGAATTATCATCTTATGATACTTGCCATTCATGTCTCAAAGGTAAAATGACCAAAGCTCCGTTTAGTGGACACGGAGAAAGAGTTACAGAACTCTTAGGACTGGTACATAGTGATGTATGCGGTCCCATGTCTACGCATGCCAGGAACGGTTCTTCCTACTTCATTACATTCACTGACGATCTCTCTAGATACGGACATGTGTTCCTGATGAAACACAAGTCTGAAGCTTTTGAGAAATTCAGAGAATATAAGCACGAAGTAGAGAACCAAACGGGCAAAAGTATTAAGATTCTTCGATCTGATCAAGGAGGTGAATACTTAAGCAATGAGTTCCTAGATTATCTAAAAGAGAATGGGATTCTCTCTCAGCTTACTCCTCCTTATACACCACAGCACAACGGTGTATCGGAGCGAAGGAATCGCACCCTATAGATATGGTGCGCTCTATGATGAGTACAGCTGAGTTACCTATTTCCTTCTGGAGGTATGCACTTGAGACAACAGCATACCTATTGAATCAAGTTCCGTCTAAATCAGTGCCTTCAACCCCATATGAGATATGGTGGGGAATGAGACCATATTTTAAAAGATTTAAGATATGGGGTTGTCCGGCCTATGTAAAAAGGCAAAATCCGGACAAACTCGAGGTACGATCAGTTCTTTGCAAGTTTGTGGGATATCCAAAGAATTCTCAAGGATATATTTTCTACCACGCTGAGAAACAAAAAGTGTTTGTCTCTCAATATGCCATCTTTTTAGAAAAGGAATTTCTTGCAAAAGAAATTAGTGGCAAAGAGGTAGAGCTAGAAGAGGTTCCAGCACCACAAACTGCAACTGATGATTTGTTGGAACCAGAGGATTCAGTAGTACCCGACGAACCCCAGCCTCTCCGCCGATCAGTAGGGTTTCTCGTCCACCTGAGAGATACTACGGTTTTCTCATTGATGGTGGAAGCGAGGATTGCATCATGGAAGATGATGACCTAACTAGTTTCGAGCAGGCCATCACGAGTGGTGACTCTGTGAAATGGCTGGATGCAATGCGATCTGAGATGGAATCCATGTACACCAACAAAGTATGGACTTTGGAAAATGCTCCTGAAGGGGTAAAACCCATTAGGAGCAAGTGGATCTTTAAAAAGAAATTTGGCGTAGATGGAAAAGTTGAGACTTTCAAAGCTAGACTTGTTGCAAAGGGTTTTCGTCAACGACCAGGTGTGGATTATGACGAAACCTTTTCACCAGTGGCTATGCTTAAGTCCATCCGGATCTTACTTGCCATTGCTGCATACCATGACTACGAAATCTGGCAAATGGATGTTAAGACCGCCTTTCTAAACGGTGATTTAGAAGAGTGCGTGTACATGACTCAGCCAGAGGGCTTCGTAGATAGTGGGAGCAGCGGAAAGGTGTGCAAGCTGCTTAAATCCATTTATGGGTTAAAGCAAGAATCGCGGAGTTGGAACATCTGTTTTGATGTTGTAGTCAAAGAGTTTGACTTCATCAAAAATATAGATGAACCTTGTATCTATAAGAACGTAGCAGAGAGTAAGGTTGTCTTCCTCGTATTGTACGTGGATGACATACTCTTGATAGGAAATGACATTCCTATGCTGCAATCAGTCAAGCTCTTCTTATCACAAAGATTCTCAATGAAAGATCTAGGTGATGCCTCCTGCATATTGGGAATCATGATCTATAGAGATAGATCTAAACGGATACCTGGATTGTCCCAATCCAGGTACATTGACACCATACTAAAGAGGTTTAGTATGGAAGAATCCAAGTGTGGGAACCAACCCACGATCTCTGGACTCACTCTCTCCAAAGAGATGTCTCCCAAGACTGATTTGGAGAGAGCTCGCATGCAAGGGATACCCTAAGCTTCGGCAGTAGGCTCTATCATGTATGCGATGCTATGTACCAGACCCGATGTAGCATACTCACTAAGTGTAGTGAGTCGGTATCAAGCAGATCCTGGAGAGAGTCACTGGACAGCTGTGAAGAACATTCTCAAGTACTTACGAAGAACTAAAGAGATGTTCTTGGTGTATGGTAACGGAGAACTCCGGGTAGAGTCCTTTACCGATTCCAGCTTCCAAAGTGATAAGGACGACTTTAAGTCGCACCCGGGTTTTGTCTTTACCCTCAATGGAGGGGCGGTATGTTGGAAGAGTTCCAAACAGGATACCGTTGCAGACTCGACGATGGAGTCTGAATACATCGCTGCCAACGATGCTGCCAAAGAGGCTGTCTGGATAAAGAAGTTCATTAGTGAACTTGGTGTGGTTCCATCCATTGAACATCCAATACCTCTGTATTGCGATAACAATGGAGTTGTGGCTTTGTCCAAGGAACCCAGGTCCTATCAGAAGTCCAGACATATTCTGAGGCGGTATCACCTGATCAGGGAGATGGTTGATCGCCGGGAGATCGAGGTCAGGAGAGTAGATACGAAGGACAACACTGCGGATCCACTCACGAAGGCCATTCCCCAGATACAGTTTGAGAGATTATTCGGGATGCTAGGTATGAGATACTACAGCAGCTGGCCTTAGTGCAAGTGGGAGATTGTTAGTTATGTATATGCCCTAGAGGCTATTGTTGTACATATGATGTATATTATGATGGATGCTTGGATATATATAGAGAGGACTTTCTTGCTAGTCATGATAGTATGCTATTTGGTTTCACTTTATCTTAACATGTTGACTTGTATTGGTTTACTTTCTTTCTCTCACATATTGATAAAGCCCTTAGGATCTGTACTCGACTTCTGGGACTATGATGAGATCATACTAGTGGGGCCACGGTAGTCAATGAGTACATCCTATAACTGTTCCTAGTCGAGGGTATATCGAGACAGGGCATCGATACACCAGAGTAGACTAGCGTATACGCATCGTGACCCATATGACGGGCGATGGATGATCCCATATCCATCGGTGTTTGACATCAGAGATGGTGTACGGGTGCTGATCAGTCGAAAATATTGCATTTTTAACATGTCAATTTCCCTACCATTTGCACTCATCTAGAGGTATTCGGTATTAATATAACACATATTAGCAAATTGACTGTAAAATACCAAATAACTTGTGTTATATATTAAAACCGACATTTCTGAGAGAAATTGAGTGTTTATCATTGCATCGTATCATCTTTGTATAGCGCAACACTTGTCTCTAGAATCTGTGCAGGAAATTCCAGGAGAAAAGCCGAAACAGTTAAAAGTGCTGGTAAAAATACGTCAAGTCCAAGACTTGTGATCTGGCAGCAATATAGAATGAAATATTAAATTCCACACATCAGAAAAGTGCTAAAAGGCCAACACAAAGCAGCACAACAATTTTCATGCAAGAAGGCCATCAATGGGCCGCGGATTCGCGGCCAATAAGTGCTTCCCGCGGCGGATCCGCGACTCCATGGACACGTCAGCTTCCCAAATTTCCTCCACGTGTCTCCCTTTAATGGCCAAGCTTCCAAAACTCTCCAGAAACTCCACGTGGCTTCATCTAGAAGGCTCGGCCTAACAACCTAGTTCTAGAAGCCTCCCTCCAACTAACTTCTTCTAGAAGCCTCCTTATAACAACCTTCTTCTAGAAAGCTCTCTTCAACAACCTTCTTCTAGAAGCCTCCTTATAACAACCTTCTTCTAGAAGCCTCCTTGTAACAACCTCATTCTAGAATATTCCCTCCAACAAACTTCTTCTAGAAGATTCTTTCTAACAACCTCATTTTGGAGGGAAAATTCAAATGAGGTGGTTCATTTTGGAGGGAAATTTGAAATTTGAATTCTAGATCTAGGGTTATGAAAGCTTATAAAAAGGAGCCTAAATCTAAGGTTGTGGGTTGTTCATTAAATCATTAGTTAGTTGTTCATCATTAGTTCTTCATCTCTCCCTCTTCCACCCACAAGTTGAGTGACACAACTTGTGCCTAAAAAATCCAAAATCCAAAGCCAAATTCAAGATCCCGAGTACCATTCAAGCGAGAAGACTTCAACCTTTTAGGAGCGGAGCCGATCTTTAATCGAGCAAGTGATCCAAGCCGATCCGCAACTCAAGGAGACGAGCGAAGCCAAATCGACGATCGAGTTCTTCCTCTTGTAGTTCTTGAGCGATTTGTAACGGAATTGTTGATATAAATAAAAGGAGAAATTCTTTAATCTTGCTTTCTTTAAATTCTTGCATCATGATTTGATCTCAATTTGTGATTGTGGTTCTTGTTGTGATGTTTGAGTAAAACTCCGCTCGTAAAGCAGTCGAGATGATCAATAGAATGATGATGTAACAAATCTTAAAACGATTCTTAAGTCCTACGAGTTTTGTAAACCCTAGCAAATTGAAGAATCGACGACCTAGTTTCGTTGCGATGCTTTCTTGATTGTGATCGCTCGAAATTAGGGATCCACGATCGATTCTTGAATTTACTAGATGCTAGAATGTGAATGATATCGACGAAGGAACAAGGGATAGATGTTGAAACCCTAGTTTCTCTAGAAATCCCTAATTCTCGTCGATCATCATCGATCTAGTATCAATTCATCGAAGGATAAGAATACGTAATCGCTAGATTTCATCACATCTATAGATCCGATCGATTCCTACGAGCCTCATTTCGATTCTTGATATTTGGATTGGAAATCATCAATTGACACTTCTTGATTTTAATGTTTTCTTGTTATTAGATCTAGATTTTTCTAATTCTTGAAATTCAATTTACAAATCATAAATTGTTTCTTTTCTTTTCTTTAAAGTTTCAACTCATCTAAATCGAAACACGAATGATTACACTTTCCCTGTGGACGATCCGCACTTACTAACGCGCTACATTCGACACCGTTATTGATTGCGGTCAAAATATTTTTGGTTGTGATTTCTACACATTTTTCCAACTACACAATCCGAAATCGTTTCAATCAAATGGCGCCGTTGCCGGGGATCATTTGATTTACTTACACAATCGGAAAATATCAACAATCAGGTGCTCAGTGGAGACTGGGTACACTGGATGGAATCGCCGAGAACTCCCAGATGGTGATATACCACACGTCAGATGGCAGTTCTCCAGTGACACTGGTACAGGGTAGTCTGTAGACCCGAGATCGTCATAGAGTCTTGTGTGATTCCTGTTAGTGTATATGCCCTAGAGGCCATTACTGTATCATACTAGCTTGTATATTACTTAATGGAAGCTTGGGATATTCACAGTTGTATACACAATCTTGCTCAAAATGGTAGTATGCTACTTGGTTTGTTTCTACTTCAATATGTGCATGTGTTTCTTTTAGCATATCGCTTATACATATTAGTAGAGCCATTAGGATCTTTGCTTGATTACCAGCGTTGTGATGGCAGTCACACTAGTGGGGGCTGGGTAATCTACAAGCACATCCTTATACAGGTCCCTAGTCGTAGGACTATCTAGACGGGGCATCGATACTCCGGAGTAGACTAGCGTATACGCTTCTCATCCCAGCATGGGAGGTGGTCTGTCCCACAGCCATCAGTGCGTCGTACTGGAGATAGTATGCTGGTGCTCGTTAGGTTACGAGTACACTGGACAGGACTCGTCGGGAACTGTTGGATGGTATTATACCTATCGTCAGTTATCGGTTCCCAGGTGACATGAGTACAGCTTAGTCCGCTGACTTGACACTGTCACTTCGCCTCGAGTGTGTTCCCACTGTACTTAGATTACTACCCTACCACGGCTCAAAGGAGTCGTGCAAACAGGTAGTAGTTGGGTGCAGTCCCGAAGCACTTGGAGGCAGTGACGGTTAGACATGATTCGTCTCTCCCGGTATTGGGGGTTGACATCGCGCTGTGTCTAGGAGAGCCATTACACGAGTAGTCCCACGAGTAGTCCTTGGACAGGGCAAGCGAGATATACTGGTAGGTTTCCAGTGTTATCTCAGGGTGTTCTGGGCTACACTCCGACACGACTTGTACCGCTATTAGGGGACTGACGTTCACCACCCCCTAGGCCCGCCATGCGATATATCAGACGAACAGACCGGACTGTACGGAGATTGTCACATACAGGCTCAGTAGGAGTTCGGATGAGTTTACCTCATCGGCCTTCTTATCGACATCTACCTGGGGACCGTTACGTACAGCTAGTGCCGCTTGCGGTCTGTGGTTAAACCCACTGCCAGCGTAGTGTCGAGTCTTTAGAGTCCCACACAGAGAGTTTCCCTGCACTGAGCGGAACGTGTAGAGGCCGTATGGTTTTACGGCAGGGCTGCGATCACTTACGTGCACTTGTGTGCGTATGCTGTTCGGGCAGGCAATACTAGTGGGCTTTGGTTTAAGCCGGATCCTAGTATTGCACGGATGGATTTGTTTTGTCTTCTGTGCATTCGCATTCTACGGAATGCGGATGCGGGTGTGTATGCACAGTTTTGAAGAGCGATGAAGGAGGAGGTGCCTCATTAGGGTTTTGGCAGTTGGTTCGGCCAAAACCGTTATGTGGCAGGCTCATTAGGGTTTTGGCAATTCGTTCGGTCAAAACCATTATGAGCCGGAGACATTATTTACTAATCCTTTTAGTGATAATTTTGTGATGGCTAATTGCTTTGACCATTTGACCACCTTGACCACTCTTGACTTTGTTGACCCGTTGACCAAAGTTGACCTTGACCTTCATGAGAGGTCTACACTCTTCTTTGGTTTTCTTTTTCTTTTTGGATTATGAAAATGGTCATGTCAATGTAGCCATCAACTTTATCATGATAGGATTTGTAATAATGATGTTTAGCATTATTGCAACCATGGTGCCCTTTTTTTTCGTTGGTTGATAATTTTCATTATTCTTCTCTCATTCTCTCTCTTGTGAGAAGAAAAGAAAATGAGCTCTCATGGTTTCTAGTTCTCCTTCATCTTCCTCCTCTTGATAAATTCTTTTGATCTCATGTGTTGAGAGAAAAAGAATCCACAAAGACAAACACTTCCATCAACCTCTTCTACATAACCTAGGACTTCAAGACTAGCGTTCTTGTTGCCCTAGTTGCCTCGGCTCGAGGTGGAGCTCGGTGTACATCTCTCGGGTGGATCGTCTTTGACTCAAGAAGGCCGCGGAGGTGACCAAGATCCGGATCGACCCTCGGAGCGTGGATGGATGAGCCGGACAGCGGAGAGAAGACCCGAAGGACCGGTTTCGTGAGGTATAATTTTTACGGCATAGTAGTTAACGCCTCTAGTAGTTTGCTAGTTTCTAGTTTAGCAAAGATCCGGCTTTTAGTCCATGTTGCCTTTGCGCCAAAAAATGTTTTTCGCCGTTTCCGCCTCCCCGTAAGAACCGGGGTGAGCAACGTGGACTTACAATTCCCACTGTGTTTTGATTTCCACCTTACCACGTCCAAGAGGGCGTGCAAAACGGTGGCTTTTGGGTACAGTCCCGAATCACATGGAGACAATGAGCGATAGGAGGGTATTCGTCTCTCCCGGTATAGGGAGTTGATGTTGTGCTGTATTCGATTGGCTATAACTGGAAGTCCCTGGCCAGGGCTGATATAGAGATTTACTGGTAAGTGTTACCAGTAGTTTCTCGACCCGTTATGAGCCACACATCGACACGACTTATCGGTTACTGGGGTCTGACGTATACCACCCCTAGACTTGATATGCGACATATCAGACGAAGAGACCGGACTGTACGGGAGTGTTACTGATTGGATTCACAGGAGAACGTGCAGGCTAGCTTGTTGATCTTCTGATCGTTCAATACCTGGGTGGCTGTTACGTTTAGCTGACCGCTTACAGCTTGTGGGTGTTTGATATGATCATCACCTGCTACCGGCGTATTGACGATTCTTTAGAGTCCTACACAGAGGTTTCTTGGCTCAGGCAAAACGGAGTAGAGGCACACATGTGATATGCGCAGGACCGAGGATAATGCGATATGAGATACCGTATTATATTCTCACGATATTTAGATATGAACCGGGTCATCGGATCAAGTGTTGATTCGATGAATCGTTACATGATATATCAGTCGGTTATATTCGATATAGCCGGATTGTCGGATCAAGTGTTGATTCGATGATTTAATGTATAATAATATATATGATTTATTGTATTACATTATCTAATATTGGCTCACTTTATTATTTCATTTTCTCACCGGATAATACATTGATATATATGCGATATATGTTAATTGTATTATTTTCTTTTGTTACAAATATATAATATATATGTGATATATATTATAGTAACATGATATGATTAATAATGGAACATGTTTAGTAGAGATAAAGCAATGTTAGGGTTTGATTAGGGTTAGCTCTTTCTTGCACATTCTAGAAAGAATTCCTTTTGTCATGAGAAAGATATTATGTTGATATTTATCCATGACTCACTCTTTAACCTAACCAAACCCTAGCCCTAGTTTATTCTCTACAAAGGTTATCCTTGTCATCCTTGACCATGGTTCCATGATTAATCATATATTCATTTCTATTATTCATCACAAAAGGATTATCTCATTTTTCATCATCTTCTTCTCTCTTGTGCTTTGAAAAAGCTTGCTAGATTTTCCATTTGTGATGATTTCTTGTGAGAATATGATATAAAAAGATAGCATAAATACTACTCCATCATCCTCATCTAATCTAGCCCATTAGATTAGGGTGTTCACCTCATTAGAGTGAGAGAGCTTGAGTTATAGCAACTTTGACGTAGATTATCGGAGAAACGGAACACTACAAGCTAGCATGGATCGTTCGAGTCGTGGAGCCTCTCTTGAGTCTGGGAGATCGTGGATCGCGGTGAAGGGACTTCTACTCGGAGCTTATGAAGCGAAGGAGCAGACTACAAAGGTTGTAATTCCTCACACTTAGTTGTAAAGATATTTACTTGCATGTTAAACCCTAATAATCTAGCAAAGATCCCGGCTTTGGGTTGTTCGGCACGTCTAAAATTTTATTCGGGCATGTTTGATGCCTTATGAACCCTCACAAGAGTGCCTAGGAACCCTACACACGCGCAACCGGGCCTTTATACTACGGTATCACCGCTACCTCGAGGGATAGGGTGCCGTAGGGCGCGGTGTGTGCGTGTATGCATGGAGTTCTATTGATAATATATAATGGGCAAGAAAGGGATGAGAGATCTCATCTCTCAAAAGCCTTCCCCAATGCTAACCCTAACAAGCGAGGAGACTACTCGCTCATTAGGGAATTTAAAAACATTTATCTAGGGTAGAGAATGAAAAATTACCGAGGGCAAGAATTGAAATTACCTACTTACTTTACAGATGGCTTTCTCCAAACATCAACACAGGGTTGTCAGATCTGAATTCATGATATGAAAAGAGGCATCGATGCTCTCCAAAAGAATTCTAAATTTTATTCATAGAAAGGAGGCATAGGGAGGCATAGCCTTTACAATGATTTAGAGTTCCTATTTATAGAGGATAGGAACCCTAGGTTACAATTGACCCGCATGTCTACATTTACACAAATACCCCTAGGTAGACCCATTCAAAGTCGCTTCAATTTTTGGTAAAAATTCCTTCAACCATGGGCTATAGCAGGCCACGAATCCGTGGTCCCAGCAAGGGTTGGGCCGCGGTTCCGCGGCCCAATGAGGCAATCATGTTCTGGAATTTTGTGTTCTTCTTGTGGGCTTTCTGGGCTTCCTTCTTCTTTGGTTCTTTTCTGAATTTGGCTTCTCTGTTTCTTCCAGATCTCCAGTGAACAATTTCAGTGGACTTTTAACCGTTCATTTTGTAATCTTGGACCTTGTTTTGCCTTTGTACTTTGTAAATTGATCTTCATGTAGGCTTTATCAAGATTCTTCTATTTGTTGGTTGTAGTTCCACTTTTGCATCGTCTTTTCTCTTTTTAACTGTTTTAGATCCAAGAACCTGTAACCTATAATATGTAGCAGACATGCGTCAAAAACACCTGTTTATTTATAAAACGAATAAGAATGGGGAATATAATAATACAATATTATGGTGTGAACACGCTCAGCGCCAAGCGCGCTACGTGTCACTCACTGGTGCGCCAACAGACTAGCGCAATGCGCTCATAAATTAAAAGCGCAATGCGCTAACAAACTAGCGCTAAGCGCGACACGTGTCATTTTCGTGTGCGCTACCTGACAGAAGCACAATGCGCTCTTTGACTGGCGCAAAGCGCCTGACGCGCCACGTGGCGCACTGTCAGAAAATACTTTGTTTCTGATCAAGACAAAAAATGTCAGAGCCCAATGCTTAGCATTATTAAAAGGGTTGAGCCCAAATAAAGGTTTAATAGCTAGAACAAAAATAAAATGTTAAAACATTTTAATTGGACTTAGCCTAATTTTGGCCATAAGTCCTCAACTTGTTTTGAATTGAGCACATCTGCTCTTTCAACCAACTCACCTTGGTTCAAGGGTACATCTCTTCACTCCTTTGATATTCGTCATTGTAATTCCTCAATGTCTTCAAAGAGGTGACGGGTCCCGACAACCACACATTTCACAGACTATGACGTCTTTAAACTGGACTGCGGGGTCCTAAAACTCATGGAATATGATGTCCTTAACCTCGACCGTGATGTCTTTAAACTAACAACGGACTGTGGAGTCCTTAAATCCACGGACTATGATGTCCTTAACCTCGACCGTGATGTCTTAAAACTAACAACGGACTGTGGGGTCCTTAAACTCATGGACTATGAACGGACTATGGAGTCCTTAAATCCACGGACTATGATGTCCTTAACCTCGACCGTGATGTCTTTAAACTAACAACGGACTGTGGAGTCCTTAAATCTACGGATTATAATGTCCTTAACCTCGACCGTGATGTCTTTAAACTAACAACGGACTGTGGAGTCCTTAAATCCACAGACTATGATGTCCTTAACCTCGACCGTGATGTCTTAAAACTAACAATGGACCGTAATGTCCTTAAACTAATTATCGACCGCAATGTCACTAAACTAAACAATATAGCCCAATTGCTCTCTTGTCGGATCTAAACGATCCCGTTAAGTTGATCTTAGTCTGAAATGAGATTAACGTATCCTTAAAAAATATTTAAGTTGATCTTAGTCTCAAAAGAGGCTAACGTATCCTTAAACTCAAACCCCCAAACCTAAATCTAAGAAAGATACGGATTTGGACTAGTCCACGCCCTACGGGCGACGACATAACTTAGTCTCCGTATACAATCCACGGGCAACCACAAACAAAACAAACACCCACGACACGAAGTGACCATTTGGAGAAGGAGAAAGTTGTTATCGCGATGCGGTAGCATAATTAACTGCAGGGGCTTACGTCTGCAGGGAAGAGCGTCCCCACAATCAAAACCCCCTCAGATGAGGAGGAATCTGACGAAGTCTGCTACATCGGCCGCATCCGTTTAAACCTTCGATACACGGTGCCATAAATCAACTTGGCATCTTCGGAGAGGTGGACGGATAGCACCAATTAGCATCTGTCCCGAATTTCAGGCGAGATGTACGCCGCGTCTCCGCCGCGTCTTTCGGAGGGGAACAAAGACGTTCGCCGCGTCTTTTGGAGGGGAACACCCCTCTTTCAGACGGTTCAAGTAAGTGATTCTTTCCTCACTAGGCCGTTACTCTGCTCAAATATCCAGTCTAACTTGATCGTCGGAGGGTCCTCGATGGCACAACCACCCCGAGACTTCCTTGCAGGTAGCTCAGCCACAACAACCTCAAACCCATTGAGATCCACACGCTTTAGGAGGCAATCTCCAACGCAATCTCAGCCGTCCATCGTCGCTCGCAGCAGATCTATGGAAGGTAACATCTTGACGAGATCCGACATGCGCCAGCTGGTGCCGTCTGTGGGAAACGATTGATTCCACTAAACAAAGTTCACCTTCCGATCTCAACTCAATGGCGAGCGATCACCGCGACGATCCAAGCGCTAGCCGCCGCCTCCCCTACAACGGAGGTGCGGACGAATCTCCTCCCCCGAACGCCATAAACGCCCTAGCCGCACGGATAGATTGACTCGCGTCCGTCGTGGATGTGCTCGTCCGTGTCCAAACGGCGGAGCAAGCTCCTCAGGTCGCCGCTCCCCCACTTCGGGACCGGGACCCCTACAGAGGGAGAGAAGACTCTGCTCGCGTCGGCACTGCCGACCACTGCCTCGCTGCCTCCCACGGCCGCAGATCTCCCTGGCAAACATATACTATAACCCGCTGGGCACCCCATAGTTCAACACCGAGGTCCGTCGCCAGAGCGCCTCGCCCCTAGCCCCTTCGTGCCCCTGTCTCTCCCGAGGAGATGTCTGTCAGCTCGCCTGCTCCCAGGCATGACCGACACCCCCTCCCTCAACCGGGTCGTGCGGACGGGACTCGTCACGACAGCTCGAAGGCTACCTCGCCAGGGGACCTAAGGAACCTCATCGAAAGGAACCGGGGCCGCGACCAGACACAGGTCTCCAACAGCAAAGGCCAAAGATCAGAATGTGCCGAATCGTCGGGATACCACGGCCGACTCGACGCCCTCGAGAAGAAGATCGAAGGTATGCATTGGGAGGATCATCATTCGAGCGACGGGGCTAAGTTCGCCGCCGACTCGCTCACAAAACCCTTCACCGAGGAGCTGCTCGCCGTCCATGTCTCCTCCCGGAACAAGCCCCCGAAGGTCTCTCTCTTCGACGGTAAGTCTGACCCGAAGGACCATTTGGACGCATTCACCACAGGAATGAGCTTTTAAGACAACTCTGACGCCGCCCAATGACGAGCTTTCCCAGTCACTCTCATCCGCTCCGGACGAGACTGGTTCCGAGGACTCGCACCACGCTCGATCTCAACCTTTGACGAGCTGGCCACCTAATTCCTCGGCCACTTCGTCGGGAACAGACGGAAGAAACAGACCGTCGACCATCTTTTCACAATCAAGAGCGAGGACAAAGAAACATTCAAAGGGTACGTCACCCACTTCTAGAGCATCGGGATGAGACGGTCATTACAGCATTTAGGTCTGGTCTTAGGCACAAGGAGTGGTTACACTCCTTTGCATTAGCGCAACCTAAGACCATGGTCGAGGTAAAGCCTAGATCGAGCGTGAGATCTAGCTCGAGTCCGAGGTGAACGAAAATCTCCCTGGGGCAGAGCAAACTGACCAAAAGAAAAGGGCGAGGGAAGAAAGAAAGAGACTTGGACGGCCAAAGCCCTACTCCCTGAAGTTTCAGGAGTACACCCCACTCAACGTCTTCCAGACGGTACTGCTTGAGGAGGCTAAGGGCGAGGGGTTCTTTAAGCTCCCCCCGATCTCTCACATGGCGGCAAAGCGCACCCGGGCCCCTACTGCAGTTTCCATAGGTCGCAAGGCCACTCCACAGAGAGCTGTAAATAGTTCCGAGACTACATCGAGGTGCTCATCCGTTCGGGACACCTGGAAGCGTACTTGCGGGACAAGCGGCAAGCTGACCGCGGGCAGGAGCAACGTTTCCCTCCCGGCGAGTTGACAATCGGCCAAATTATGATCATGTCGGCGGGGGGTACGTCGAGTACCTACGAGGCTCGGCACCCCATGCCGGTTGTGGAGGCCAACAGCCATCCGAGGATGAAGGCCAGGGAGATCGAGCCGACCGTTTTTGACGGCCTTACACTGCTAAGAAGCTCAAACCGTACCAATAAAAAGAACATCTATTAGTGTGTACTTCTTTTACTAAGGCAATGTAAACTTTTCTCAAGATCTTTCTGTCTATATAATAAGAAGGGATCAATAAAACATTGCAAAAAGAAGAGTTTGTTTATTCAAAGGGTACTATAGGCTCCTCAGCCGTACATCGAAAAAGAAAAATTACAATAGCGGGGGAAAGGGGTGCTGAGAACATTGCTTGTGGTACTCCGAGGATATTTCCGCCAGCCGAGCCCTCGTGGCCTCAAACCTTTGCCTCTGATGCCGCCTGCGAACGCCGACATCGTGCCTCAATTGGTAGCACTCAAGGATGAGTACCACCGAGCGATCCCGCCGACCCACGGAGATCAGGACGAAGCGCTGCAAAGACCTTAACTTACCAACCGCCTCGTCCCTCAGTTGTTCGGACAAGGGGTTGTAGAGCCCCGGCGACGCCTTCCAGATGGAGTACATCAACAGCTGGAGCAGGGGGGAGCGCCGGGGAAGTAGTCGGCTGAAATGATCCTCAATACGGCCTATGACTAACTGCACCGTGTCCTCGGTGCAGTGCTGATCGTAGAGGTACACGTCCTCAAAGTTTACGATGTCGGGGATGGTAAAAGGGAAGTCCTCCATTCTTACGTTTTGGATGTGAAGGAAGGAGTGATCAATGCTCCCTCCATTTTATAGCCCACAATGTCCCACGAGTCCAACAGTCGCTCGTTTCACCCGCAACTATACCGCCACGTGGTAAACATCGAGCCTTTCTCGGCGAAATCGAAATGACGCGGCTCCGGCGTTTCGCCTCCCCCACGCTTTCATTACATGTGTCGCCCACGACTGTCTATATTCCCCATACTCACACCGGGAAGGTCGGACGGAATCTCATGAATCGACCGAACGGCTACCTTTCTCGGCAATCCCGGGTTGGTAGTTCCCTACCCCGCAACGCCAGGGATCGAAGCCCTCACCAAGATGCAGCCGAGTGGCTACCTTGCTCGGCTATCCCTGGATGGTAGTTCATTGCCCCACGACGCCAGGGATCTAAGCCCTCTCCAAGAGGCAACCGGGCAGCAACCTTACTCGGTCCATCCTTAGCAGGCCTCTTACGGCCTCTCCCACGCTAGGGATCGAAGCACTCACCAAGAGGCAGCTGAGCGGCTACCCTGATCGGTTATCCCTGGCTGGTAGTTCACTGCCCCGCGATGCCAGGGATCGAAGCCCTCACCAAGAGGCAACCGGGCAGCAACCCTGCTCGGTTCATCCTTAGCAGGCCTCTTGCGGCCCCTCCCGCGCTAAGGATTGAAGCCCTCACCAAGAGGCAACCGGGCTTGCCCTTGCTCGGTTATCCCTGGATGGTAGTTCCCTACTCCGCAATGCCAGGGATCGAAGCCCTTGCCAAGAGGCACCGGGTAGTAACCCTGCTCGGTCCATCCTTAAGGATCCAAGCCCTCGCCAAGAAGCACCGGGAAGCAACCCTGCTCGGCCTGTCCTTAGCAGGCCTTTTACGGCCCCTCCCGTGCTAAGGATCAAAGCCCTCGCCAAGAGGCACCGAGAAGTAACCCTGCTCGGCCCATCCTTAAGGATCCAAGTCCTCCTCAAGAGGCAACCGGGTCGCAATCCTGCTCAGTCCATCCTTAGCAGACCTCTTGCGGCCCCTCCCGCGCTAAGGATCGAAGCCCTCACCAAGAGGCAACCGGGCTCGCCCTTGCTCTGTTATCCCTGGCTAGTAGTTCCCTACCTCGCAATGCTAGGGATCGTAGCCCTCGCCAAGAGGCACTGGCCAGTAACCCTGCTCGGCCCGTCCTTAAGGATCCAAGTCCTCGCCAAGAGGCATCGGGAAGCAACCCTGCTTGGCCCGTCCTTAGCAGGCTTCTTACGGCCCCTCCCGTGCTAAGGATCAAAGTCCTCGCTAAGAGGCACCGGATAGTAACCCTGCTCGGCCCGTCCTTAAGGATTCAAGTCCTCGCCAAGAGGCAACCGAGCAGCAACCATACTTGGTCCATCCTTAGCAGGCCTCTTGCGGCCCCTCCCGTGCTAAGAATCGAAGCCCTCACCAAGAAGCAACCGGGCTCGCCCTTGCTCGGTTATCCCTGGCTGGTAATTCCCTACCCCGCAACGCCAGGGATTGAAGCCCTCACCAAGAGGCACCGGATAGTAACCCTGCTCGGCCTGTCCTTAAAGATCCAAGCCCTCGCCAAGAGGCGCCGGGCAGCAACCCTGCTCGGCCCATCCTTAGCAGGCCTCTTACGGCCCCTACCGCTCTAAGGATCAAAGCCTTCACCAAGAGGCACCGGGCAGTATCCCTGCTCGGCCCATCCTTAAGGATCCAAGCCCTCGCCAAGAGGCAACTGAGCAGCTTCACTGCTCGGTCCATCCTTAGCAGGCCTCTTACGGCCCCTCCCGCGCTAAGGATCGAAGCCCTCACCAAGAGGCAACCGAGCAGCTACCCTGCTCGGTTATGCTGGCTGGTCGTTCACTACCCCCATGAAGCCAGGTATCTAAGCCCTCACCAAGAGATAACCAAGCAGCTTCACTGCTCGGTCCATTCTTAGAGGATAACCTCGATGAATATTCACTACGCGACCCACCACGTCGACTTCGGGGCCACTAAGATACCGACCTCGTACCGTTCTTTGAACACTTAGGCAATTGGCAAAATTGTTAAATTCAACTCGACGTGCGGTCGCCAAGTGAAATTCTCTAAGCTCAGCACCGTGCAAACAGAGATTTAACAACAAGCAAAAGGAAAAACTACGCCAAACACCGCAAAAAAATGCTTCATTCAAAAGTCTTTACAAAGGTATTATTGGCCCCCCGGCCTTACAAAAACGTCCGGAGGCTTACAGGATTCCCGAAGCAACAAAAAAATATATAAGAAGATGAGTGGTTTCAGGCCTCAGGGCCGGGCGCAACCCCGAGGAGCTCCGTATCCACCACGACCGGGGCTTCGACTTGAGGATCTGCGCCCATCGCAAGAGCCTTGGCGCCGCCCTCGTCGGGGGCATCTTCCCCGGCCGCGCTTCCAGGGGAATTCCCCTGCGCGTCATCCCCACGAGGATATTCGTCCCAGAGCTCTTCATCAGGGAACTCTGGCATCCGAGCCTTGACGGCGTCAAGGGCATCGTGCCAGATGAAGGTAGAGGCTGCAGTTAGGTCGGTGTAAAAATGGTCCGACTTCTTATAGTTCTCCACCGCCTTCGACGCTCTGAGCTCGGCTCGCTTCATCCCCTCCATCACAGCCCCGCACTCCTTCCGGAGGGAGCTCGCCGACTTCTTCAGAGTGCTGACGAGCACCTAGGAGTCCTGAAGCTTGGCCTCGACGGCCCGGATGGCCTCACAGCACCTGGCAACCTCCTGCTTCCCGGACACCACCTCGTCCTCAAGGGCGGCGACCCTCGCCATCGCCGCCTCCAGCTCTAACTTTGAGCTCTCCTCCAGCGAGGAGAACTCGCCCGCGGCCCGCATTGCCGGGGCAATTTCCTCGTCCTCCATTTGGACGATGAGGGGGGACGTGCTGGAGGACCTGAAGAGATCAAAAGGGGGTCAAAAAGGAAAGGGAGGCACCCAATAAGACGCTGAATGAAAACCCAAGTGGGGTGCGAGTGTTCATATCAGAATTTTGCATTATTATATTCCCCATTCTTAATCATATTATGAATAAATAGGTGCTTTTGATCCATGTCTGCTAAATAGTTGCAGATTACAGGTTCTCAGAACAATACAGTGAAATTCATGAAAAGACGCTACAAACGTGAGACTACGACCAACAAATAGATGAATCTGTATGATGCCGCCTACCAGTTCAAGGAACAAATGAAGATCAGTAAACAGTTCAATTGCATAAAGCACAAGGGCAGCACAAGATTCAAGACTTCAACGCGAAGCTAACGGTAAAAGTCCACAAATTCTGCAATGTTGGAAATCTGGAAGAAAGTAGAAAAGATTCTGAGGAACCAAGAGAAGAAAACAGAAGGAAATAGCAACATGAAACAACCCTGAGAAGTTGAGCCAAAGATCCCCCTATATGGCCGCGGATCCGCGGCCGTGCAGTGCACGTGTCGGTGGGTGTCGGTGCTTTGACCCCGCTTTCTTAGAGTAGTCTTGTAATTTCAAATGTGGATCAGATGTAAACCCTAGGGTTTCTCCTATCTATAAATAGGAAACCCGAAAGCCTAATTAGGCATGCCTCTTTTTATTTTTCAAGATTAAATTTTATTCATTGTAATCGTCAAGAGGTATCAATAAAGTAAGTTTTTTATCTTGCAATTTTCCATTCAAATTTTATTTCTGCAATTTTTTATCTGCCTTTATTTATCTGCAAGTTAATTAGGTTATTAAAACAAAAATTATAAAAATGAATTTCATCGTAACTTTCCTAATGAGTGAGTAATCCCTCACTTGTTAGGGTTAGGATTGCGTAGGTTTGAGAGATGGAAATCTCTCACTCCTTTCTTGCCCATATAACATTTTAATTAGGACTCTATTTGAATCAAACACACACCGCTCACTACGGCACCCTATCCTACGAGATAGCGGTGATTCCCTAGTTAGACCGGTTGTGGTTGATTTACATAGAGGTTAGGGCTAAGAGTTAAGAAAGGATGGACAAGGACCAAAATGAAGAAACGAAGTTTCTTTCTAGTCGTGTTAATCCCCTTTGTTGACTATTACCCTAACACCTATGTTCTTAATTAAGGCAAAGGAAGCAGTGAGTAGAGTTATTTTTCCAAACTAATGTAATCCTAACCCTAGCAAGGGTTTAAATCAAATTAAATTCAATCTTAGATTTTTAAATCAAAACCTACCAAAAATAGGACTTAACTCGTAAGAACTTAAAGAAAGAACACGTTTTTCCTGTGTACCGACCCGTACTCAACCGGCTAGCTATCAAGCGACACCGTTATTGATTGCGGTATATTCTTAATTTTGATTTTAAAACGCACGTACGCAAAAGATAACCAATCAAATGGCGCCGTTGCCGGAGATCACGGTAGTTATTTCCTTTTTGTAATTTCGGGTTAATTGAAATTGAAAAAGAATTATAAAAACTGAAAAACCAAAAAAAATAAAAATCATCTTGCTTTTTTTGAAGGGTTTTTGTGCGAATTGTGCAGGAACGGAAGACGGACAGTTTCAGATCTGGAGCAGACCCAGTGAACAAATCAGCAAACAGAGGATCTGAACAGACAGAGGAGAACTATAACAGCAAACAGGAAAATTTTGGAGATCCAAACTAACAGAACCACAGCGGAACCACGGCGGATATAGGCAGTTGACCGCGGAACTGCGGTCAACCAGTGACGTCAGCATCCCAAAAATTCTCTGTAAGTATTTTTTCCTTTCTTCTACCCTCTGTACTCCTCTGAAAAATTTTCCTGCAGGGTTCTTTGCGCAAAACTTCTTCTCCCTTTCTAATAAATCAATTTTGTGCAGGATTCTTTGCGCCGCAAATAAAAATAATTTTTTTTTGGCAAGTGTTTTAGATTTTGTGTGTTTACTGCTTTGCATTTTTAAAACGGAAATTAAGAGGCTATAACACCAATCCAGATTGGGTGGGGATTTCATTACCCTTCCTAAGACCCCAGAAATCACAAAAAGCATATGCATCAACTCTCGAGTTAATTAAAAAATATCTAGACTCATCCAATTAAGGACTGTCGCGCTCATTAGGACAGAGGAAGGATGTGGGCATTCAGTCGTTTATCTAAACCTGACTTTGTGGTGCCTAGGCTAGACAAGTGGGAAAGGTAATTTTAAAAGGTCCGTCTCACTGTGATTCATGAGCGGATCCCTCCTTTCTTTACTTGTGCTTACCTGGCCACAATTGGCGGTGAAGATGCGATTTGAGGGATATCTCACAACTTGTCACTTTGGACCAGTTAGGAGTGGTCTAGTTGACTTAGGATACCCTAGCTCTAGGGTTGATTGTGCATGTTTAAATTGTGATTGCTTGAAAGTGTGTCATAGTTCCGTACAAAATCTTTTGCAAAAACTCTTTATAAAAAAAAAAACACAAAACAATTTTTTTTACAAAAACTTGCCATTTGTCGCCAGAAATCCATTGCACCTAACTTTCGCCAACATTTTCTCCATTGACGTTTTCTTACCCCCCACATTCTACGTTTGACTACACTACACCTCATTTAGTGTATGTCCGGTTGGACTAGGGACACTAGCGCCCGTTTAGTCCGTGTCTCGTTAGTCCCTACCGACGACGTGTTCGACTTCGAAGTCGAAATTCCCTCCACTTCTTTACCTTCATCTTCATATTCATTATCATCTAAGGAGATGTCGGGATTCAATCATAACAACCCCTTACCTACCTCGGGACTGATTCCGCCTCAACTGGGTGCGAATAACCCACAACACCCTCCTGTTGAAGCGCCCCAGTGAATCGCGCTCCAGGATCTTTTATATCCAACCCGCACCGCACTTCCTACTTGTCTTTCACTTCCGCCGACTAATGGGGATAATTTCGAAATTAAGCCCCACTTCATCAATAAGTTGCCCAAATTTCACGGGCTGTAATCCGAAGATGCCTATATCTTCATTAACAAATTCCAGAATGTTTGTGCAATGATGAAGACCACCCAACTTTCCGTTGATGCTATAAGGCTACGAGTCATTCCCTTCACTTTATGTGATCTAGCTGAAAAGTGGCTGTATAGTACAACATCGCATTCCATAAAAAGTTGAGAAGAGTTTGTTAAGGCTTTTCTTAAAAAGTTTTACCCACATCACAAGACCGCGAGAATTCGCAATGAAATTAACCAATTTTCCCAGCTTCTTTCCGAACCTTTTTGGAAGTGTTTCGAACGATTTAAGGACCTTCTTGTTCAGTGCCCTCACCATGGTATCGAGAGATGGCAACTTTGCCAAACTTTATACGAAGGACTGAACCCAGCAACTAAGCAGTTGCTGGAAACCATCTGTCAAGCTCACTTCCTTACAAAATCTGACGAGGAAGCTTGACAATTTCTCGACGATCTTGCTGAACAAACGCTTCAGTGGGAAAGAACTAGACAGACCGCTTCGTCCACTTCATCTACTTCATCCGGTCCGTCTAGGGCTGGTGTTCATCAACTTGACATGTCAATTGCAATGAAAGCCAAAATGGCCGCAATTACACGTAAACTAGAAGCAATTGAGAGCAAATTCTCATCGCCTTCTCCTGCCTCCGCTTTACCCCCTCGCACTATATGCGCTTGTTGTTCGGATCCGTCCCATTTGACTGAAGAGTGTCCTTACAACCCACCTGCTCAAGGACAGGATCGAATCAATGCTGCCTTTTAACAGAGACAAACAAATGATCCATACTCTTCAACTTACAATCCTGGTTGGAGGAACCATCCCAATTTTGCTTGGAATCAAAATCAACAACAATTCCAAGGCAATAACAATTTCCAAAGGCCTCCTCCACAACAACGAGCTCCTCAACAAACTCAATATCAGCAACCTTTCCAACCCCAACCTTACCAAAATCAAATGAACAATTTTGCACCAAACAACTCTTTTCCTCAAAACAATTTTGTTTAGCCAAATAACGATAAGGTTTCCTTGCTAGAACGAAGTCTGGATGCGTTTTTAAAACAATCTAGTCAATACTCAGCCAACATCCAGTCTTCCATTCAGTCTTGGTGCAACACACTGCATCACATGGGCAAAGCATCAAAACCATTGAAGCCCAAATTGCACAACTGAATGCTGCTTTAAGTGAGCGAGAGAAAGGAAAGCTTCCATCTCAACCACTGCCAAATCCTGGTCATACACAAAATGCACATGTTGCTCATGAACAACAAAATCATAATGTGAGTGCAGTGACTATATTGAGATCTGGAAGGACGTTGCACAACAATGTTGGCATTGATGATGACACCCCGGCCGCCGCTTCTTCCTCTTCATCTTCTTCGTCTTCAGAGCCCGTTCTTCATTCTTCACAAGGCTCTACTTCTTCTACTGCTTCGAACGGACCCACATCTCACTCCACGAAAACACCAACACTGGGATCCGTTCCAACTTCGCAATCTACTCCACAAACATTGGACTCAATTTTTTTTCAAAATATTCCATTTCCAAACAGGTTGAGATCCAATAAACAAACTCCGCAAATAGAGAAGATTGTGGAGTTATTTAAACAGGTTAGCATAAATATACCTCTCTTGGATGCAATCCAACAAGTCCCTTCTTACGCTAAAATCTTGAAGGACTTATGCACCAAGAAGAGGAAATCACAGGTACCCAAGAAAGTTTTCTTGGCTAGTGCAGTAAGTGATGCTCTTACCCAACCTTTACCTCAAAAACGAAAGGACCTTGGCTGTCCTACAATTTCAATAACTATTGGGGATAAGAACATCAACCGTGCTCTTTTAGATCTTGGTGCCAGTGTTAATCTGCTTCCTTATTCAGTATATGAATAATTAGGCGTTGGAGAGCTGAAACCCACACATTGTACTCTCCAAATGGCCGACCGATCCATCACCTATCCTAGGGGTGAGTTAGAGGATGTGTTGATTAAAGTAGGGGACTTCATTTTCCCCGTTGATTTCATTGTTATGGACACATAGCCTGTAGCTAACCCCCGGAGTCAAATTCCGTTAATACTCGGTCGACCATTCCTTGCAACTTCTAATGCGGTGATCAATTGTCGAAATGGTTCGATGAACCTATCTTTTGGAAACATAACAATTGAGCTCAACATTTTTAAGTTGGGGAATCAGCCCTCCGAACCTAATGCTAATATACTTGATGTTTGCTCAATCCAAGAGATCATTCAGGAGGACTGTGAGCTCGAAAAATTTCTGTTTGATCACGGCAACTTTGACGCCACTAGTGCGTTCCTCCTCTATTATGATACTGCTTTCACACCCGATAATGATTATGAGTGTTTCACTTTCACGAACGATTTTGAAGAATCACCACCCGAGTTCGAATCCTTTGAATTTTCGGATGAGTTAACTGAACCATCCGACTCGGTTGCTTACACTCGCTTTGAACCCCTATTGGAATCCTTCGAGTTCGAGACAGTTTCACCAATTTTACCTTCAATTGTTTTGCCTCCAAAACTCGAACTCAAGCTATTGCCGTCTCACCTTAAATACGCTTACTTATGTGATAATGAGACCCTTCCTGTTATCATCTCGGCTTCTCTAGCCCCCGAGCAAGAGAAAGCCCTTTTAACGGTCTTACAAAACAATTGGCAAGCTTTTGGCTGGGCTATGGCGGACATCAAGGGGATCAATCCCCTAATAGTTGAACATCATACTCATATGATAGATGATGCCAAGCCAGCAAGGGATCCACAGAGACGACTAAACCCAATAATGAAGGAGGCTGTTAAAAAGGAGGTTGTAAAATGTCTTGATAGTGGTATCATTTACCCTATCTCTGATAGCCAGTGGGTTAGCCCCATTCACGTTGTCCCAAAGAAATCAGGCATAACAGTTATAACTAATGAGGCGAATAAGTTAATACCTACTCGCACCCAAACTGGGTGGCGAGTATGCATCGATTATAGAAAACTCAACGCCGCGACACGGAAAGACCACTTTCCATTACCTTTTATTGACCAAATGCTAGAACGATTGGATGGGCATGAATTCTACTGCTTTTTGGATGGCTACTCCGGCTATAATCAAGTTCCCATCGCCGAAAAGGACCAAGACAAGACCACATTCACTTGTCCTTTCGGAAGTTTGCTTACTGTCGCATGCCCTTTGGGTTATGCAATGCACCCGCTACTTTCCAGCGGTGTATGATGGGTATTTTTTCAGACATGGTGGAAAAATTCTTGGAGATTTTCATGGATGATTTCACCATTTTCGGCGCCTCCTTTGATGAGTGTTTGCTACATTTAGACGCAGTTCTTACCCGGTGTAGGGATAAGAACCTTACTTTAAATTGGGAGAAATGTCACTTTATGGTACGAGAAGGTATTGTCTTAGGACATATTATCTCGCAAAATGGCATTGAGATAGATAAAGCTAAGATTGAAGTCATTTCCAATCTTCCTCCTCCCAAATGCGTCCGAGACATTTGAGCATTCCTTGGCCATTCCGGTTTCTATAGACGGTTCATCAAGGATTTTAGCAAGATAGCTAGACCCTTGACTCTTTTGTTGGCCAAGGATACCACATTTGATTTCGACTCAAGCTGTATGAAGGCATTCGAGTCATTGAAAAACTCACTTACTGCCGCTCCCATTATTTCATCTCCTGACTGGACGCATCCATTTGAGATTATGTGCGATACATCTGATTTCGCCATTGGTGCTGTCCTTGGACAACACATTAATAAGATGTCGCATGTGATTTATTATGCTAGCCGAACCTTAAACGAGGCCCAATTAAATTACACAACAACTGAGAAGGAATTCTTAGCTGTTGTGTTTGCATTAGAAAAGTTCAGGCCCTATTTAATCGGCTCTCTAATCATCGTTTACACTGACCACTCAGCTCTTCGCCATCTTTTTGCGAAGAAGGACGCTAAATCTCGGCTGATACGTTGGATCCTCTTACTACAAGAGTTTGACCTTGTCATCAGAGACAAGAGAGGATGCGAAAACGTAGTCGCCGACCATCTTTCACGTCTCCCTTCTTCGCCTACACTTCAAATTCCTATTAAAGACGTCTTTCCAGATGAGCAGCTCTTGACTGTGTCATGCGAACCTTGATTCGCGGATATTGTAAATTATTTGGCCACCGGACTTATACCAAACGAATGGTCGAATCAGGACAGACTCAGATTTCTATCCCAGGTAAAACATTTTTACTGGGATGAACCATATCTATTCAAATACTGTCCCAACCAAATTATTCGTCGGTGTGTCTCCGACAATGAGTTTAAGAGCGTGCTGTCATTCTGCCACGATCAAGCGTGTGGCGGGTATTTTCGCCCCAAAAAGGCAGCAGAAAAGATCTTACAGTGTGGCTTCTACTGGCCACAACTTTTTAAAGACGCACATGATTACTGCAAGACATGCTCCCGGTGCTAACACTTAGGCTGGATATCTAGGAGAAATGAAATGCCGTTCCAACCAATATTGGTTGTTGAAATTTTTTATGTTTGGGGGATAGATTTTATGGGACCGTTTCCTAACTCTTTTCGGAACGTGTATATTCTCCTCGCTGTTGACTATGTTTCAAAGTGGGTCGAGGCTGTGCCTAACCGGACTAATGACAACAAGGTTGTCGTTAGATTCCTCAAAGAAAACATTTTCTCTCAGTTTGGGCATCCCCGTGCAATTATCAGCGATAATGGATCTCATTTTTGTAATAGGACTTTTGAGTCCTTAATGCGGAAATATTCCATTACCCACAAGCTGTCAACGTCCTATCATTCCAAAACTTGTGGGCAAGCCGAGATTTCAAATCAGCAAATTAAATAGATATTAGAGAAAACGGTTTCCAAAAACCGTAAAGATTGGTCGTCAAAACTTATTGATGCCCTTTGGGCATTCCGAACTGCCTATAAGACCGATCTTGGCATGTCTCCGTATAGACTTGTTTATGGAAAGGCTTGCCGCCTTCCAGTTGAAATTGATTATAGAGCATTTTGGGCAAAAAAGAGTTGAATCTATCTCTAGGAGATGCGGGCAGCAATAGAAAGCTGCAGTTGAATGAATTGAACGAGCTTCGGAATAAAGCTTACGAGAACGCAATAATCGTCAAAAACTGAACGAAGGTGTTCCGCGATAAACACCTTATGTGCAAAACTTTCAAACCTGGTCAACAGGTTTTACTTTACGACACTCGGTTACATTTCCATCCCGGCAAGCTCAGATCTCAATGGAAAGGGCCATTTTTGGTACGCACCGTATATCCGCACGGTGCGGTCGATTTAGAAAATCCGGAGGACGGTTCACTATTTAAAGTGAATGGACATAGACTTAAACCGTTTCTCACTGCGGACCCTTCGGAGAAGCTCCTGTTTTTGCAAGAGCCGATTTACATTGATTTATCTTCCTCCATCTACCCCTAAATTTTAATTATCCAGCCAAAACACTGTTTCAAATAAGTTTGGGGGTATGTACCACTTGTAATTATATAAAAACAACATGAAATAAATAAATAAATAAATAAATAAAATTTCAAATTTTTGGGGGTATTTTTGTAATTTTTCAGTTTTAATAAAAATTAAATAAATAAATAAAAAATTATTTACAAATAAATTCCTCTTTTTAAGAGGACCTTTTACAAATAACCAAAATATACCCCCTATAAATACAAGCCGACCCCTCTACTGTTTTTACCAGACCCTAAGTATTCCTCTCTCAAAACCCTAGCCGCCGCTCCAATTTCTGCAGAGAGATCCCACTACGCCGCCGCCCAACCACCGCAATTGCCTGCATCTGGCCACGCTTCCGCCGCTGCTTAGCCTCGTCACCATCTGAAAACTTCAGAGGAGGTTTGCATTCTCTGGTTCTCTCTGTTAATTTTTGAAATATTCTGCAACTTTCATTCTCTGTAATGGCACCAACGCTACAATATGAAAGGGACTTTTCACAAATATTTGCACACACAATCTACGGTAGCTATTTTGGTGAAGAGATCCGGAGGCGAGGGTGGAATTTTTTACTGTTTAATCATCCAAACTCCTTCGCTCTTCCAGATCTCGTCACACGATTTTATGAATGCATGGAAGATGAATGCCTTTCACAACACGGATATATTAGGCTTATTTGGGGTGATAGGGAAATCATTATCGATAGGGACTTCATTTATGAAGTCACCTTAATACCTAGACTACCTACCCATGACCAACCCCTCCAATTCGAGGATTATTTACCCTTGATGGGTACTGACTATTCGAGGAATCCACGTAAGGGCATCCAAGCTAGAACCCTCTTTGCAAACGTACTGACTGTGTGCCGTTGGGCACAAAATAACATTTTTGGTAGTTCACACAATACTACCTTTTTCACACCATCTCTTCATATCGTGCACACCTTAATGACTAGGAACCCCAGATATGATATATGCACGGTATTGCTTAATTCAATTAGTGCTGGCAAAAGGGCTGCCAATTACCCATGCCCTATGTTAGTGACACAACCGTGTCGCTATTTCCTCCCTGTGGAGGAATTTGAGTTTTACATGCATGGAGGTATCCCCATTAGGCCTTTTATTGAGGGCGTATCCACGTCCTATACCCGTCTAAATGATGTATGGTCGCGAACTAAACCGGTCGAGCATGTACCCGCCAGAACACCCATCTCCAGCTCGATCGCGAGCGAGGAAGAGCTTACCCCCGCAGAACATGCACGTCTACTTAGGAAAGCCACTAGGGGGATAGACAGATTGGTAGGGATGGTGACCAACTTGGATCACCGTGTGACAGAGATTGAGCGCGGCGTGTCCACACTACTGGCGAGAGAGGAACGTTCCCGTTCATGTTCAAGGGGACGGCGAGGTCATGAGCAGTGAGGGCACTGCTTTTGGTAAGTTTGGGGGAGGAGGTGGTTTGTAAATAGTTATCATTGCATTGCATATTTTAATTTTTGTATATATTTTTTTTCTCTTTTCTTTCTTTGCATGTTTAAGTCTGCATTGCATCTTTATAAAAAATTATAAAAATTAAAAAATAAAAATAAAAAAATTATAAAAGTAAAATCAAATAAAAAATTGAAAAATTTTAAAAAATTATAAAAATTGAAAAGTTCAATTTTGGCCATATTTGACTTAAGTTTAACATGACGGTTGACTAGTTAGGAAAAACTAGATCCTAAACTTAGTAAATTAAAAACCCTAAAAATAACCTTTCTTAAAGTTTAACTGTAGAAAATATATGTCCTTGTAGTTTATTTAGAAATATGAAAATTTTGAGTTCAGTTCTTGGGCTAAGTCAAAATAAGAGAAGAGTATTGAATTTTTATTTGAAGTGTAAGTCTGAAAAATAATTCTGAACCTTAAGTCTAAATTCTGAAAATATATACCCTACAATTAGCACGCACATTGAAACTTGGAATAGTAGAGGATACCTTGAAATGCTCTTGTCTAAAATCCTTAGTATGAAGGAAAATAAAATAAAAGTACAAGAGTGAATAAAGAGATATAAAAAAATGAACACTGGTTTTGTAATTATTTAAGGCTGTGTAAAATGAAAAAATATATAGCGAGGGTGCTTTATCACCCAGTGCCTTAGACCAACTGGTTTGGGAGTCACAGCTAAAGCCTTAGGTATTACAAGACGAGGAATTACGCCTAAATGCGCGAACACATATTGTAATCGGTCGTTAGTACCTCAAGAAGTATTAACGGTTGCATGAAGGATGTGTGAGAAATTTCATCTAAAATTCACCAACTAAAAGTACTTTGGATGATGGACAAGAGTATAATAGCTTGAATTGAATTTCCAAGTGTAGGGGTGATACATACACATACGTATGGGTATATGATTGGGGTTTGGATGAGAGATAGGAATGAAAGATAGGGCTTATATTTTCAGTAGAGATGATAAAAATTCCTAAGTTGAGATGAAACCTTAAAAAGGAAATTCAAAAGATGCTAAAAGCTGAATAAATTTGCAGAACATATACGATCTTAAGTTAAATGATAAGTGAGTGTGAAAAATATGGGTTGATGATTTCTAAGTTGAAGATAATAGAATTTCTTGCTAAAATACCGAATTGAAGAATGAAAGTCAACATGCCAAATTGATCGGATTTTGTGGGTAGTATCTGCTGAAAACCCTCAAGAGACAACACTTCTCCTACTAGGGACACCTAGAGGTTTAACGGCTTATTGCACGAGCTCAGTGCAATCGCGATTCCCTGCGAAAGTGAGGTTAGGTTTTTTCAAGAATAAAAATAGCTTTGCTCGGGACGAGCAAAAGATAAGTTTGGGGGTATTTGTTCATATCAGAATTTTGCATTATTATATTCCCCATTCTTAATCATATTATGAATAAATAGGTGCTTTTGGTCCATATCTGCTAAATAGTTGCAGGTTACAGGTTCTCAGAACAATACAGTGAAATTCATGAAAAGATGCTACAAACGTGAGACTACGACCAACAAATAGATGAATCTGTATGATGCCGCCTACCAGTTCAAGGAACAAATGAAGATCAGTAAACAGTATAATTGCACAAAGTACAAGGGCAGCACAAGATTCAAGACTTCAACGCGAAGCTAACGGAGAAAGTCCACAAATTCTGCACTGTTGGAAATCTGGAAGAAAGTAGAAAAGATTCTGAGGAACCAAGAGAAGAAAACAAAAGGAAATAGCAACATGAAGCAACCCTGAGAAGTTGAGCCAGAGATCCCCCAATATGGCCGCGGATCCGTGGCCAAATAGGGCATTCTGCAGCGGATCCGCGGCCGTGCAGTGCACGTAACGGTGGGTGTCGGTGCTTTGACCCGGCTTTCTTAGGGTAGTATTGTAATTTCAAATGTGGATCAGATGTAAACCCTAGGGTTTCTCCTATTGTCACGACTCGAAAAGTACAGAACATGACCGACACTTAAACTACGAAACGTCTCGAGGCGTACGAAATCTAAGTAAGCCAAAACCCAGAAATCCAAACCAAGTAAAGCAGTAGAGTGAAGGAAAACCAATTTTAAAGCAAGAAGTTTAACAACATAAGCCGAAATATGCATTTTTAAAATCTCAAGTCTTTTCTGAAAATTTCGGCAGAGTTTCCTTTGTAAAAACTGACCCCAAACGGGTACAAACCTGATAAAGCATATATAATGAATAAAGGCATCCCCAAGCAGGAGCTAGCTCTTCGTCAATTGACGGTCACTACCACGCAAGTAATATAATATAAAAAGCCGAAGGGCGAGGATCAAAACTCAAAAGAAAGCCCACATCCACCAGAAAACCATAATAATACAAGCGCGACTCTAAGGTCGAAAGAATATACACTGGTCTTCCAGTTCTATCAAATAAACAAGTCTGGTTGATGGAGTTTTACTAGATACAACTGAATAATAAATGTACAATGGTGGTCACGATGCAAGTGAACCCACCTACCAAAGCAATCACCCGAAATGAAAGCAGTGTGCCAGCAAGCCGTCAAGATATCTGTACGGCAAAACCTGCAAGAAACTGTGGCACAACGGGGGTGAGTTGCCAACTCGGGAGTAGAAAATATCACGGAGCAGAAATCGAAAGTATGACGCTATCCTAGATCATATCAAGTAATATCCTCAAATAAATATCCTGATCCATCTACACATAAGTGCAATCACGTGCTCGTGTCAGTGCCTCAGATAGCAACATATCAGATATATGATGTATGAATGCATTACTAATGGAAACAGAATACATCATGAATGAGACAACTATTTTTTTTTATTTAATGAGATTTCTGTATGTATATAAATCGAGTATCATCAATGAAATCAACAGAGAAATCAGTGTTAAGCATCGACACAAAACATAAATCTCAAAATCTCAATATCTCAGGCTCCAGCTATCCGGATTGGCCTGTATCATCAAATCTCAATATCTCAGTGTCCCAAATCTCAATACCTCGGGCTCCGTCAGTCTGGATCGGCCCATATCATCAATCACACGACCATGCACGGTATCCTCCGAATATCCGCCGCGCCAAACAATCACCGGTAGGCAGTCTTCCCCTGCCGGGATCATCGTCTACAACTCGAGCTTCTTGCCCCGGGTACCATACCGGGTCCATCATGTACCCGCAGACGGTTCATCCAACTCCTCGAATCGGGTCTTGAAAACCATCTCAGAACCGATAAAACATCATGGTGGACAATACTCGCCATATCAAGGAAAACCGCATCTTTCTCTTTAAAACAATTCATCAGTTTAATAAACTTTCACATGCGGTTTCCAAATCCAGAAAATCTCAAGAAGGATCCGAAATCATCAAATCACCATGTCAATAAAAAGTGAAAACCGGCAAAAATCTCCATAATACTGCATAGCCAATGAATATATGAATGCATCTGATATCATGCAATGAGTGCAATAGTTAAACTAGCATATGAAAGCAATAACATATTGCAACTATCAGCTAGCAAGCTATATCAATGAAATAATATTCTCTAAAGTGTACGTGATATGGCAATTACCGATGATGATGTGTGTGAGCCGGCAAGTAAGTGTACGTGGAACATACGCATCATCGGTAATGGTGCTGGTGTCCTAACAGCAGGGTTTTATAATAAATACAGATAACATATGTACGAGCATGCAATGCGATGAAACATCATGAATATACAGAAAGTGATATAGTAACAGCAACACCGAAAAATATACCTACCCAATATACGAGTCATACAGTTTGGTATTTAAATTACTCACAATTCTCCACTTTTGAAAACTAGTTTGACTCGAGCCCAGCCAAAAGGGTAAGGGAATCCACCTAAGTCTGAGTCGACCTATATATATATCTAGTAGTCGGTGATCTCGCCTCAATAGTATCATGTACGATACAGTATATCATATGACATCCTTGAGTCAAGAGTGCGGATCTAACATCATAATTATATCTCGAACGGTAAATCTATCGTACGACATCCCAAATCTGGGTACGGGTCAAATATCATATTTATCTCATTACTCATCTGATATCTTTATCATCACATATCGTGAACAGGGGGGTACTGATCTAAGTCTAGTACAATACTAATATCATCAACATATACGTACGCGTGTGTGTGAATACACATCGCCCATCAATCCGCTAATATCATGTCGTATCTCATAATACGAACCAAATCACATCACCGATCTCACGGCATCAAGCCCAATCACATCGACTCACCTCCAAGTACCATATATTATCCTCTATCATCCGTGTACTCGTATATATATATATATATATATATATATATATATATATATATATATATATATATATACCCACACATCCACATCTATCCACATACATATAACTTGTACACCCAAAACCATATCCCGTGCGTGCATGTGTATGGGTAACAACCTCACTCTAGGGTTTGCGACTAAGAAACCAACTAAACCACTTTCCTCAATTCTCGCTAACATTAACCCATGATCTCCTAAAGCTTTTCTTGCTAAGTGTTCATATCTTTCAATAACACATAAATGTACATCTATATCACATCACATCATTTCTTACAACTTTGCGGGAGTGCTATACGCCATCCACTCGACTTCCCGTGTAGATATAAATCTACTCATCTTGATCCTTGCTCACTGGAGTCGATGACGCTACGCTCTCCTCGTCGTCTCGAAATCCATGTGGGGGGTACCTACATATGTACACACAAGATATCGTAACCGAAATCGCACACGAAAACCAAATCGGCACTAGTATCACACATAGGTTAAAACCTATCGTTTACGCATGCAAGAATAACCAACAACTCTCGACGATTGACGTATAAACGTGAATCGACCGATAAAAACACCAATACCAAAACTTCATTTCACAAATATCACGAAATACAAGGCAGCAACTCAAGAAAATGGTCCCAGATTTTACCCTAGGTCAAATTAGCCAATTTTGCATATGTAAAGGGTCTAGTCTACTGGAGATGGATCTACAGAATAAGCACGAACAAAAATGGACCAGGTCTGGCCGCAATTTGCGGCCAGAGGGGATTTATTTGCGGCCTGGGTGAGGGTATAGGGGTTAGGGTCTTGGGTGATGCTTACTAGGTGCCTGCACACTCCTCTGTGTTTGCTAAATAATTTTTTAAGTCTCCGGGTGTTAGCAGATTCAGTTTTCCTATCACAATTCTCACAATTTCAATGTCGGCAGAAATTCAAAGTTCACGTTCCGGGGTTAAGTCTCAGGTTTGGGTCTGAATTCTAGCACTAGGGGGTTTGTGTGGCCTCTACTAAGCTCAATTACACATCACAACTCAAGAATTCCACAAAACCCTAACTAGGAATTTTCAAAGTTCACTAAACCGCATCAAAACAATTCTAATCTTGTATGGGTGCTAAGGTAGTGGAAATATAATGCTAATGGTGCAGAAATTACCTCGTTTGACAACTCAAGAATTTTCTTGAGTTGCCCCAAGTGCTCAAAATCCTTGCTTCCTAGGTCCAAAGTGTTTGCCATGAGCTTGTGAACATTTTTAATGAAATGAAGATGGGGTTTTGGGTTGTTTTTGATGGTGCTTTGTGGCTTGAAGAAGGGGGGGGGGGGAAGAGATGCTGCCATAAGAGAATGAAGGAAGAAAATGATGAAGGAATGAAGAAGGAATGGGAGCCTTGGTCCAATGTTTGACCCCTCACCCTCACCCTCTCATGCCCATACCCCTTTCTTTATTATTTTCCCTTTTCTTTTCTTTTCTTTTCTCTTCTCACATAAAACCCAAACCATGAATGATAATGAAGAGAAAGCCTTGTAGGAGAATGTAACACAAGTGTTAAAATGATATGGTGCATGTTTTGCACAAAACAAACTTAATACGCGATTAGCGATTTTTAATCGCGATTAGCACTAAAATAGTGTTTAATAAATCATAAATTTTCATAATTGCTTAAATCCAATAAAATACCCTCTTTTTAGTAATTTTTATAATTTTCCAATTTTTTCCCCAAATTTATCGGTATTTAATTATACCGCAATATTAAAATATTCATTATATTTATTATTTAATTATAAAAATTCCCAAAAATAATATCTTATTTTTCTGTAATGTTACAGTCTTCCCCCCTTAAAGAAATTCGGTCCCCGAATTTAAATTTAAACCCTTCAAATACTAAAACATTTCAGTAAAAAGTTCAAGTCGTCGGGCCTCCAAAATCATCAATACATAAAACGCATCATAACGCAATGCATGCGCATGAACAATGAGCAGATAACTCCAAATCAAAACTCCGTCAAGCATCCCGCAATCATCTGAGTCACGGTGAAGATACAAATGTCAAATCTAATACAAAAACCAATATGATATACATCAAAACTATAGATGTAAACATCTAAAGGAAATGCATGCCAAACCTTTCATGTTGCTGTGCGATGCGCATAAAACTGCACAGTGGCGGATGTCTATTATAAGAAAATAACCATATATGTATATATCTTTTATTTAATATGCACATCCCGCCGTTTTCGAAAATAATTTAGAAGGGTCTCCTTTATAAAATGTTTCGTGTCATTTTAGACACGTAGGTAAATACTGAGACTATAGCTCCCTTTTTGGAAATCCCTTCGATAACTATTAATGCATGCAAAATATATCCAGGTACTGTCCTCTGATTAATCCTGCTCAGTACGAAAACAAATAGCAAATATCATAAAAACGTACTGCTCCATAAGAAATCAATCCCAAAATGTGCATATGAATGCTACGTGCATCTGGTGCACACGGAAATCGAAACCCATGAATGTGCCATACATGTTCACAGAAACATCATCTAAGTGCATCAGGAGTGCACGAAACATCTGTAAAGGCAACGGGTGTGCCTGACAGCAATATCAGGTGCATCTGATATGCACGAAGAATCTCGATTTAGTGCATCTGGTGTGCACCAAAATCGCATCAAGCGCCCAAGCATGCGCAAGAATCCAAATCAAGTGTACGAAAACAAATATCGAATATCAAAATCGAAATCGACGGTATACGACACATTCAATCCAAATCCAAATCAGGTATACCGTGGTACATAATCTCACAACTATGTGCATCAGCGTGCACAAAATCAAATCAAATACTAAAAGTGCATGAAAACTATGCCGAAAGCACAAGTCAAATCACATGCCTACCATAGGTATGGAATCAAAATCACTATCTCAAATGACATCTAATCAAAGTCAAGTGTTACTGTGGTGCACAAAATCTCAATCATGCAAATAAATCGCTCAAAATATCAGGCATGGAATCAAAATCAACATCTCGAATGATATCAAATCAAAATCAAGTGCAACTGTGGTGTACAAAATCTCAATCCAGTGCAACTAACATGCACGAATGGAAATCCCAATCGAGTGCATCCGGTGCGCACAAAATCCAATATTAAGCGTCTAATATGCGCAAAAATCCAACCCAAGCGTGTCAGTCCGTGAAAAGTATCTAGTGCAGTAACATGCATGAAAACGAACATCAAGTGCAGACGCGCACAAAACACAAATCTGGTAACACAAATGCTCAAAGAAATAAATCGGGTGCAACCAAGGTACGGAGTATAATTCCAGCACAACCAATGCACAAATACCTAGCTGGTGCAATAAATGTTCGAAATATGAATCCGGTGCATCCAGTGCACGAAATACAATACAGTGCAACAATCGCACAAAAATACAAATCGGGTGTAACCAGTGCACGGAAATGCATCAATAACTCAAATGCGTATAAAATGTAACACCGAGTGTGCCAAGGTGTATAAAATCATAAACGCGTGCAACTGCGTGCACAAAACACGTATCCACAAATCGGGTGCAACCAGTGCACGGAAATGCATCAATAACTCAAATGCGTATAAAATGTAACACCGAGTGTGCCAAGGTGTATAAAATCATAAACGCGTGCAACTGCGTGCACAAAACACGTATCCACGCACTGCAAGAACATGTAAGCTATACCGAGTGCAAAAACCAAATCGAGTGCATACCACCTGCACAAAAATCAAATCAGCTGTATGCAATCCATGAAATCATAAACATGTGCAGCCAAGGTACAAAACTGAATCAAGTGCAATAAACCTGCACAAATCATAAATCAACACAACGGTGTATAAAGTATATCTCAAGTGCAATAACTATGCACAAAACGTAAATACTCAGTAGGTGCAGCCATGGTGCACGAAAACAATACCATAAAGCCCAATAATCAAAACTCAAATCCAAGTGATATAAGCGTGATATTCAAAATCGAAATCGACGGTATACGACACATTCAATCCAAATCCAAATCAGGTATACCGTGGTATATAATCTCACAACCATGTGCATCAGCGTGCACAAAATCAAATCAAATACTAAAAGTGCATGAAAACTATGCCGAAAGCACAAGTCAAATCACATGCCTACCATAGGTATGGAATCAAAATCACTATCTCAAATGACATCTAATCAAAGTCAAGTGTTACTGTGGTGCATAAAATCTCAATCATGCAAATAAATCGCTCAAAATATCAGGCATGGAATCAAAATCAACATCTCGAATGATATCAAATCAAAATCAAGTGCAACTGTGGTGTACAAAATCTCAATCGAGTGCAACTAACATGCACGAATGGAAATCCCAATCGAGTGCATCCGGTGCGCACAAAATCCAATATTAAGCGTCTAATATGCGAAAAAATCCAACCCAAGCGCGTCAGTCCGTGAAAAGTATCTAGTGCAGTAACATGCATGAAAACGAACATCAAGTGTAGACGCGCACAAAACACAAATCTGGTAACACAAATGCTCAAAGAAATAAATCGGGTTCAACTAAGGTACGGAGTATAATTCCAGCGCAACCAATGCACAAATACCTAGCTGGTGTAACAAATGTTCGAAATATGAATCCGGTGCATCCAGTGCACGAAATACAATACAGTGCAACAATCGTACAAAAATACAAATCGGGTGCAACCAGTGCACGGAAATGCATCAATAACTCAAATGCGTATAAAAAGTAACACCGAGTGTGCCAAGGTGTATAAAATCATAAACACGTACAACTGCGTGCACAAAACACGTATCCACGCACTGCAAGCATATGTAACCTATACCGAGTGCAAAAACCAAATCGAGTGCATACCACCTGCACAAAAATCAAATCAGCTGTATGCAATCCATGAAATCATAAACATGTGCAGCCAAGGTACAAAACTGAATCAAGTGCAATAAATCTGCACAAATCATAAATCAACACAACGGTGTATAAAGTATATCTCAAGTGCAATAACTATGCACAAAACGTAAATACTCAGTAGGTGCAGCCATGGTGCACGAAAACAATACCATAAAGCCCAATAATCAAAACTCAAATCCAAGTGATATAAGCGTGATATTCAGATCACAACGCAAATCGCAACGAAAGACATTGAGGTATGCCTCCTACAATATCGAAACGTGTCGGTGTGCCCAAAACTGGCAGAGCAAGAACATCCGCTGCCTCCTGCTCACGGTCTGGCGTCTTTTGTCTCCGGGTCTTCATTTCTCTGTGGATTACCAATATTGCAATCTATTGGCTCGTCGGCCCGGTTCGGTGTACTAACGGAAACGATTCGCTCTAGCATATCCTCTAAAGATCTATGGCCAATTATCATGGTCACTCATAACATATCTCATCAATGATGCCGAACTCTGGTCTCCTGGGTGTGCGTAATACAACTGATCCTGGGTCCAGGTCTTCTCGTATAGTACTCCAGAAAGGCTCTGTCGAAGTATCTCCCAATTCTCGTTTCTGCCGAACTGCCCGGAAGTTATCATCCTTTACTAAATCCGTTTCTTGTTCCGGAACGGCTGCATACTCATCACGACTCCTTCTGGAAAATATATTCATATACAACGCCTCTGCATGCGTATCACATCTCTGATGTCAGCGGAGTGACACGTCATCTCATCAAGATCTCGTACGGACCTCTTACTCCCCTTTTTTTTTTCTAATGTCGAATGATTCAGACTTGTCTCTTCGTGGCTGCATGGGCTGCGCTCCAATGGCTATACTCGTTTCTGGAGTCTCCCAAGCAATGTATCCCATCACATGATATCCGAATGATGTCGAACTTTTCGATCGATTCGTCAAGGTTCCATAATCCCCCAAGAGCTCAACATCTTGAGTATAGTTTAATAATATCGAGTACATACCACAGCACCGGTGGACCAGCCGTAGAAGGGCAAACCCAAGCCTCACTAATTGCACCGTGGAACTGCCGCAAACCCTAAGGTTCAAAGGCTTTCACCTGGTCATTATGTCGAGTTAGGGTTTTCATTCTTCTAGAGGGTCCATAGAATTGCTTGCATGTCTTTTCGAATACTTTAAACTTGGAATATGGGTTTTTGACATTCGATCGCCTCTATCGACACTCAACGTACCTGCGTGAAGTCGTCTCTAGCTAGAATCAATCAATCTGATGACCTCGCATCGGGGTAAGCGAACGAACCACATGTCCTAGCCATTCATCCTTGGGTGACTAGCGACCTTATATCATATCTCAAGTACAACTCGTACTGCAATAGCTCCAATATCTAGGGCGATATCTCGTCATTCGCAGCAACAACTGGCTTATCCGTCTGCAACTGAACAGTGCCTCAATCATCAAATAATCGGTGCATCGACGGTCATCACATTCTGGCTGGCCTCTAGCAGTAGCCTGATCCTCTGGTGCTGATCTGCACGTCCGAGAAATCTCGTAAAAGCGATCCATCAAGCGCTCCTGGTGTGAAAACACAATAAAACGACGCCTTTATGCAATCGTATGTCCCTGGAATCACGCCCTGGTCAGTCCTCATCCGTGACGAGCTCGTGCTGACGCAACTCTAGCCGTAGCTCTCTCTGCCCGTGTAATCGTGGCAGCAAACCATAAACCGATACTGAAGAGGATAGATCATAAGAATGAATATAATGCTGTGTAAGGAAATGTACATCCTAAGGCTTCTTAAGCAGAGTAGCGTATCGTAAGTATGCCGCGGAATATACACATGGTACGTCACTCTTCCTACGTCACCTACTCCATCAACCAAGGGTCATCCTACACTCAAAAGGTAAAACCTAACGTTCTGATACCAACTTTGTCACGACCCGAAAAGTACGGAACATAACCGATACTTAAACTACGAAACGTCTCGAGGCGTACGTAATCTAAGTAAGCCAAAACCCAGAAATCCAAACCAAGTAAAGCTGTAGAGTGAAGGAAAACCAATTTTAAAGCAAGAAGTTTAACAACATAAGTCGAAATATGCATTTTTAAAATCTCAAGTCTTTTCTGAAAATTTCGGCAGAGTTTCCTTTGTAAAAACTGACCCCAAACGGGTACAAACCTGATAAAACATATATAATGAATAAAGGCATCCCCAAGCGGAAGCTTGCTCTTCGTCAATTGACGGTCACAACCACGCAAGCAATATAATATACAACGCGGAAGGGCGAGGATCAAAACTCAAAAGAAAGCCCATATCCACCAGAAAACCATAATAATACAAGCGCGACTCTAAGGTCGAAAGAATATATACTGGTCTTCCAGTTCTATCAAATAAACAAGTCTGGTTGATAGAGTTTTACTAGATACAACTGAATAATAAATGTACAATGGTGGTCACGATGCAAGTGAACCCACCTACCAAAGCAATCACCCGAAATGAAAGCAGTGTGCCAGCAAGCCGTCAAGATATCCGTACGGCAAAACCTGTAAGAAATTGTGGCACAACGGGGGAGAGTTGTCAACTCGTGAGTAGAAAATATCACAGAGCAGAAATCGAAAGTATGACGCTATCCTAGGTCATATCAAGTAATATCCTCAAATAAATATCCTGATCCATCTACACATAAGTGCAATCACATGCTCGTGTCAGTGCCTCAGATAACAACATATTAGATATATGATGTATGAATGCATTACTAATGGAAACAGAATACATCATGAATGAGACAACTGTTTTCTTTATTTAATGAGATTTCTGTATGTATATAAATCGAGTATCATCAATGAAATCAACAGAGAAATCAGTGTCAAGCATCGACACAAAACATAAATCTCAAAATCTCAAAATCTCAGGCTCCAGCTATCCGGACTGGCCTGTATCATCAAATCTCAATATCTCAGTGTCTCAAATCTCAATATCTCAATACCTCGGGCTCCGTCAGTCCGGATCGGCCCATATCATCAGTCACATGACCACGAACGGTATCCTCCGGATATTCGCCGCGCCAAACAATCACCGGTAGTCAGTCTGCCCCTGCCGGGCTCATCGTTTATAACTCGAGCTTCTTTCCCGGGGTACCATACTGGGTCCACCATGTACCCGCAGACGGTTCATCCAACTCCTCTAATCGGGTCTCGAAAACCATCTCAGAACCGAGAAAACATCATGGTGGACAATACTCGACATATCAAGAAAAACTGCATCTTTCTCTTTAAAACAATTCATCAGTTTAATAAACTTTCACATGCGGTTTCCAAATCCAGAAAATCTCAAGAAGGTTCCGAAATCATCAAATCACCATGTCAACAAAAAGTAAAACCGACATAAATCTCCATAATACTGCATAGCCAATGAATATATGAATGCATCTGATATCATGCAATGAGTGCAATAGTTAAACTAGCATATGAAAGCGATAACATATTGCAACTATCAGCTAGCAAGCTATGTCAATGAAATAATATTCTCTAAAGTGTACGTGATATGGAATTACCGATGATGATGTGTGTGAGCCGGCAAGTAAGTGTGCGTGGAACATACGCATCATCGGTAATGGTGCTGGTGTCCTAACAGCAGGGTTTTATAATAAATACAGATAACATATGTACGAGCATGCAATGCGATGAAACATCATGAATATACAGAAAGTGATATAGTAACAGCAATACCGAAAAATGTACCTACCCAATATACGAGCCATATAGTTTGGTATTTAAATTACTCACAATTCTCCACTTTTGAAAACTAGTATGACTCGAGCCCAGTCAAAAGGGTAAGGGAATCCACCAAAGTCTGAGTCGACCTATATATATATCTAGTAGTCAGTGATCTCGCCTCAATAGTATCATGTACGATACAGTATATCATATGACATCCTCGAGTCAAGAGTGTGGATCTAACATTATAATTATATCTCGTACGGTAAATCTATCGTACGACATCTCAAATCTGGGTACGGGTCAAATATCATATTTATCTCATTACTCATCTGATATCTTTATCATCACAAATCGTGAACAGGCGGGGTACTAATCTAAGTCTAGTACAATACTAATATCATCAACGTATACATACGCGTGTGTGTGAATACACATCGCCCATCAATCCGCTAATATCATGTCGTATCTCATAATATGAACCAAATCACATCACCGATCTCACGACATCAAGCCCAATCACGTCGACTCACCTCCAAGTACCATATATTATCCTCTATCATCCGTATACCCGTATATGTATATCTATATACCCATGCATCCACATCTATCCACATACATATAACTTGTACACCCAAAACCATATCCTGTGTGTGCATGTGTATGGGTAACAACCTCACTCTAGGGTTCGCGACTAAGAAACCAACTAAACCACTTTCCTCAATTCTCGCTAACATTAACCCATGATCTCCTAAAGCTTTTCTTGCTAAGTGTTCATATCTCTCAATAACACATAAATGTACATCTATATCACATCACATCATTTCTTACAACTTTGCGGGGGTGCTATACGCCATCCACCCGACTTCCCCTATAGATATAAATCTACTCACCTTGATCCTTGCTCGCTGGAGTCGATGACGCTACACTCTCCTCGTCGTTTCGAAATCCATGTGGGGGGGGGGTACCTATATATGTACACACAAGATATCGTAACCGAAATCACACACGAAAACCAAATCGGCACTAGTATCACACATAGGTTAAAACCTATCGTTTACGTATGCAAGAATAACCAACAACTCTCGACGATTGACGTATAAACGTGAATCGACCGATAAAAACACCAATACCAAAACTTCATTTCACAAATATCACGAAATACAAGGCAGCAACTCAAGAAAATGGTCCCAGATTTTACTCTAGGCAAATTAGCCAATTTTGCATATGTAAAGGGTCTAGTTTACTAGAGATGGATCTACAGAATAAGCATGAACAAAAATGGACCAGGTCTGGCCGCAATTTGCGGCCAGAGGGGATTTATTTGCGGCCTGGGTGAGGGTATAGGGGTTAGGGTCTTGGGTGATGCTTACTAGGTGCCTGCACACTCCTCTGTGTTTGCTAAATAATTTTTTAAGTCTTCGGGTGTTAGCAGATTCAGTTTTCCTATCACAATTCTCACAATTTCAATGTCGGCAGAAATTCAAAGTTCGCATTCCGGGGTTAAGTCTCAGGTTTGGGTCTGAATTCTAGCACTAGGGGGTTTGTGTGGCTTCTACTAAGCTCAATTACACATCACAACTCAAGAATTCCACAAAACCCTAACTAGGAATTTTCAAAGTTCACTAAACCGCATCAAAACACTTCTAATCTTGTATGGGTGCTAAGATAGCGGAAATATAATGCTAATGGTACAGAAATTACCTCGTTTGACAACTCAAGAATTTTCTTGAGTTGCCCCAAGTGCTCAAAATCTGCTTTCTAGGTCCAAAGTGTTTGCCATGAGCTTGTGAACATTTTTAATGAAATCGAGATGGGGTTTTAGGTTGTTTTTGATGATGCTTTGTAGCTTGAAGAGGGGGGAGGAGATGCTGCCATGAGAGAATGAAGGAAGAAAATGATGAAGGAATGAAGAAGGAATGGGAGCCTTGGTCCAAGGTTTGACCCCTCATCCTCTCTCTCTCATGCCCATACCCCTTTCTTTATTATTTTCCCTTTTCTTTTCTTTTCTCTTCTCACATAAAACCCAAACCATGAATGAAAATGAAGAGAAAGCCATGTAGGGGAATGTAACACAAGTGTTAAAATGACATGGTGCATGTTTTGCACAAAACAAGCTTAATGCGCGATTAGCGATTTTTAATCGTGATTAGCACTAAAATAGTGTATAATAATTCATAAATTTTCATAATTGCTTAAATCCAATAAAACACCCTCTTTTTAGTAATTTCTATAATTTTCCAAAATTTTTCCCAATTTATCGGTATTTAATTATACCGCAATATTAAAATATTCATTATATTTATTATTTAATTATAAAAATTCCCAAAAATAATATCTTATTTTTCTGAAATGTTACAATCTATAAATAGGAAACCCGAAAACCTAATTAGGCATGCCTCCTTTTATTTTTCTAGATTAAATTTTATTCATTGTAATCGTCAAGTGGTGTCAATAAAGTAAGTATTTTATCTTGCAATTTTCCATTCAAATTTTATTTCTGCAATTTTTTATCTACCTTTATTTATTTGCAAGTTAATTAGGTTATTAAAACAAAAATTATAAAAATGAATTTCATCGTAACTTTCCTAATAAGTGAGTAATCCCTCACTTGTTAGGGTTAGGATTGGGTAGGTTTGAGAGATGGAAATCTCTCAATCCTTTCTTGCCCATATAACATTTTAATTAGGACTCTATTTGAATCAAATACACACCGCTCACTATGGTACCCTATCCTACGAGATAGCGGTGATTCCCTAATTAAACCGGTTGTGGTTGATTTACATAGAGCTTAGGACTAAGAGTTAAGAAAGGACGGATAAGGATCAAAAGGAAGAAACGAAGTTTCTTCCTAGTTGTGCTAATCCCCTTTGTTGATTATTACCTTAACACCTATGTTCTTAATTAAGGCAAAGGAAGCAGTGAGTAGAGTTATTTATCCAAACTAACCTAATCCTAACCCTAGCAAGGCTTTAAATCAAATTAAATTCAATCTAAGATTTTTAAATCAAAACCTCCAAAAATAGGACTTAACTCGTAAGAACTTAAAGAAAGAACACGTTTTCCCTGTGGACCGACCCGTACTCAACCGGCTAGCTACCAAGTGACACCGTTATTGATTGCGGTATATTCTTAATTTTCATTTTAAAACGCACGTACGCAAAAGACAACCAATCAGCGAGCACTAACCTGCACGGCCTCTTGGGTAATGGTCTTCATTTGCGCCCTGAGAGTCCCCCGAGGGATTTTGCCCCCGGCCGACCTCTCCATCTCCGTCAGCAGGCTGTCAGCAACGGAGAGCCCCGAGGGCACCTCAAAACGGAGGTCCCCCTCATCCACCAAGATCGGGGAGGCCGGGGTGCGTGGAACCTGTAGGGTTGCTAGGCACGCGCACAAGGGTCTACGAGGCATCAACCATCCCCGATTAAAAAATTAGCCGTGCCGAACAACCCGAATACGGATCTTTAAACTAGAGATTAGGCGAAAACTAACATGTTAACAACTTTAACACTAAGTGAGAGGGATTACAACCTTTGTAGATCCGGTCCTTCACTTCATATGCTCCGTGTTGTGGTCCCTTCGCTGCGATCATCGGGTTCTAGACTCTCGAGAGGTTCCACGAAGAGAAAGATGCAACCTTTGCTTCCGATCTTCGATACAAAGATGATCTACCTTGAAGTTTCGTTAACATAAGCTAACACTCATGAAATGATGTGAACACCCTCATCTAAAGGGCAAGGGAAGATGAGGATGATGAAGTAGGATTTTTGCTCTCTTTATTTATCTTTTTCTCATATTTATTCATCACTTGGAAAAAATCTAGAAAGCTTTTTCATGAAAGAATGAAGGAAGAAGAAGATGAAGAATCATGATAGAATCCTTTTGTGATGAATAGAAAAAGAAGATAATGATCAATAATGCAACCATGGTTAATATAACCTTTGTAGAGAATTAACCAAGGCTAGGGTTTGGGTTAGGTTAAGAATGAGTCACTTGAAAATATCTTTCACAAAACAAAAAGAAAACCTTCTAGAATCTACTAGAAGTCATTAACCCAAATCAAACCCTAATCTTGATTAATCTTTACTAAACATGTTGCATTAGTTATCATATCATGTTACAATATTATATATCACATATATAATATTTATTGTAACCAAATAAAATAATACATTTAACATATATCGCATATATATCAATGTATTACCCGAATGAGAAAAAGAATCTTTTAGTGAGCTAATATTAGTTAATGTAATTTAATATATCATATATATATTATTATACATTAAATTATCGAATCAACACTTGATCCGACAATCCGGCTATATCGCATATAACCGACTAATATTATTTATCCGTACCGATTCATCGAATCAACATTTGATCCGATGACCCGGCTGATATCAAATATCGCGAGAATACAATACGGTATCACATACCGCATTATCCTCGGTCCCGCACATATCACATACGTGCCCCTACTCCGTTTTGCCTGAGCCAAGAAACCTCTGTGTAGGACTCTAAAGAATCGTCAATACGCCGGCAGTAGGTGATGATCATATCAAACACCCACAAGCTGCAAGCGGTCAGCTAAACGTAACAGCTACCCAGGTATTGAGCGCTCAGAAGATCAACAAGCAAGCCTGTACATTCTCCTGTGAATCCAAACAGTAACACTCCTGTACAGTCCGGTCTCGTCGTCTGATATTTTGCATATCTCGCCTGGGGGTGGTAAACGTCAGACCCCAGTAGCTCGATAAGTCGTGTCGATATGAGGTCTATAACAGTTCGAGAAACTACTGATAACACTTACGAGTAAATCTCAGCAACCCTGGCCAGGGATTTTCGGTTATAGCCAATCGAACACAGCACGACATCAACTCCCTATACCGGGAGAGACGAATCCCCTCCTATCGCTCATTGCCTCCATGTGATTCGGGACTGTACCCAAAAGCCACCTTTTTGCACGCCCTCTTGGACGTGGTATGATGGAAATCAAAGCACAGTGGGAATCATACAAGACTCTATGACGATCTCGGGTCAACAGACTACTCTGTACCAGTGTCACCGGAGAACCGCCATCTGACGTGAGGTATAATACCATCTGGGAGTTCTCGGCGAGTCCGTCCAGTGTACCCAGTCTCTACTGAGCACCCGTACACCATCCTTGATGTCAAATACCGATGGATATGGGATCATCCATCGCCCATCATATGGGTCAAGATGCGTATACGCTAGTCTACTCTGGTGCATCGATGCCCTGTCTCGATACACCCTCGACTAGGAACAGTTATAGGATGTACTCGTCGACTACAGTGGCCCCACTAGTATGATCTCATCATAGTCCCAGTAGCCGAGTACATATCCTAAGGGCTTTATCAACATGTAATATAGAGACAATCAGAGTACATGTTAAGATAAAGTACAACCAGATAGCGTACTATCATGTCGAGCAAGAAAGTCCTCCCTATATATGTCCAAGCATCCATTACAATATACATCGTATGTACAGTAATGGCCTCTAGGGCATACATATAACTAACAATCTCCCACTTGCACTAGGGCAATCTGTTGTGGTATCACATACCCAACAATTAGCTGTGGTCGAAGTATCTCATACTCAACCATCCCATAAAAGTCTCTACTGGGAAAAATGCCTTCGTGAGTGGATCCGCGCTGTTGTCCTCTGTGTCTACTCTCCTAACCTTGATCTCCCTGAAGATCATCCATCTCCATGATCAGGTGATACTGCCTAAGAATTATATCTGGATTTTTGATGGTACGGGGGTTCCTTGGCTAAAGCCACAACTCCATTGTCACACAATGGTAGGAACGAAGTTCATCTCATGAACTTATATATATCCAGACTGCCTCTTTGGTAGCATCCTCGGTAACGATGTATCTTGCCTTTAATCATCTAGTATGTCACGGTATCTAGCTTGGAACTCTTCCAACATACCGTCCCTCCACTGAGGGTATAGACAATGCCTGCAACTGACAACCAGTCGTCCTTATCACCCTGGAACCTTTCCAGTGATTCTCCCCAGGATCGATTGATACCATCTCACTACAACTAGTGAGTATCCTAACATCCAATTAGAACTATCTCATAGATCCAAAACACAGGATTTAGGAGGTATCACTTTGATCCTATATGGAGAATCATTGTGATAAGCGGAGATTGACCAAGCGTAGCATAGGAAACTCCTTCCCTATCAAGAGTATGTCATCCACGTACTCTACGAGGATCACCACCATACTCTCTACTACCTTTTTGTATATACAAGGTTCATCTACCATTTTGATGAAGTCAAACTCTTTGACTACCACATCAAAACAGATGTTCCAACTCCGCGATGCCTGTTTTATCATATAAAACATCTTGCACACGTTTCCGCTGCTCCCACTGTCTACGAAGCCCTCTGGCTGTGTACTTATAGACGCTCTTTTCTAAAACATCATTTAGAAAAGCTGTCATGACACCCAACCACCAGATATCGTACTCATGGTATGTAGCCGTGGCAAGTAGGATCTGGATGGACTTAAGCATAGCTTTGAAAGTCTCAACTTTTCCATGTACACCAAGTAATCTTCTCAAGATATACTCGCTCCTGATGGGGATTTAACCCTTCAGATAAAGCAACCAAAGTCCATACTTTGTCGGTGTATAAGGATTCCATCTCAGATCGCTAAGCATCCAGCCATTCTTACAGAGTCCCACTCCTGATGGCCAGCTCGAAACTAGTTGGGTCATCATCTCATGATGCAATCCTCGCTCCCACTATCATAGAGAAATCGAAGTATCTTTCAGGTGGGTGAGGAACCCTACTAGATCGGCGGAGAGGCTGAGGTTCGTTGGAAACTATTGAATCCTTTGGTTCTACCAAATCATCAGCTGCAGTTTGTATAGCTGGAACCCTTCCAGTTTTACAGAGCTGACCTTGCCTCGAGCTTGTCCGGATTTTGCTTTTAGACAAAGGCCGGACAACCCCAAATCTTAACTTACTTAAGATATGGGCTCTTCCCTTTCTATATCACATATGAAGTGGTAGGCAACTGATTTGATTTGAACCCTATTCAATAGGTATGCAGCTTCTCAAGTGCATAACTCCCAAAAGGAAATAGGAAACTCAGTAGTACTCATCATAGAGCACACCATATCAAATAGGGTGCTATTGCTCCGCCCCGATATACCATCGTGCTATGGTGTATACGGAGGAGTAATGCTGAGAGAGAATCTCATTCTCCTTTAGAATAGTCCAGGAATTCCGTGCCCAAGTATTCTCCTCCTTGATCTCATCAAAGGACATAATACTTATACCCGTATTTTGGTTCTCTACTTCTAACTCATATTCTGTGAATATCTCAAAAGGTTCTGACTTGTGTTTCAACAGAAACATATGTCTGAATCTTGGGAGATTATCAGAGAATGTAATGAAGTACAAAAAACCGGTCTTGGCATGTGTAGACAGGGGACATTCATACATCAGCGTGTATCAATCCCAAGAGTTCACTAACTCTTTCTCTGTTTCCAATAAACAGAGCTGTGGTCATCTTATCTTTGTGACATGACCGGCAAGTTTCAAAAGATGTAAATTCAAACTAATTTAAATATGCATCTATATGTAACTTAGCTAGTCGGGTCGCATTGATATGACATAGTCTACAATACCTCAAGAAGGATTCGTTCATTTCTGAACTCTTCCTCTTGTGTGTGTTCCGTATACTAAGAACTGTAGTTTGATTTAGAATGTCAATGCTTTTAGATAACGTGCCTGAACCGATCAACTCTTGATATAGGAAATGTTCAAAACATTATCCAACAATACAAAATTATATCCTTTCTTTACTAATAAAGAGACTGATATGATTTTGTATATCAGGTTCGGTATCTAATAGCATTTGTTCAGAATCAATGTATTGGTAATACAGGGTGACAGTGACCGACAGACTTGGCTGCAACACTTGCACCGTTTTCTGTCTCATGAAAATTATCACCCGTTCTCAGTTCTCTACCTATCTGTAGCCCATGTAACAGATTACATATGCGGGATCCTGATCCGGTATCACATACCCAGGACATAAAGGATACTGAGAAACAGTTCTATGTAACGAACACACCCGAAGATGATGCATCAGCATGCACTTTCTTCGTTTGGGCGGCACGGGAATTCTGGTAATCCCCTATTTCCTACTCTGTCTTATAACAATTATAAGTTGGAGCGGGACCAACGTTCCCCAGCTCAGTATAACAAGCGGGTTCGGTCAATATATCCGTATTATTATCTTGATTAATGCGTGATATGGTCGCTACCTGGAGAGAGAGAGAAGAAAACACTCAGCGTATGCTCTTGCAAGATTAGATTGGTTATCTAATATATCTAATCAGGATGTCTCCCACTGTTTTAATCAAATCTTCCTTCAAACCCTAAAAGGAAAGACTAGCCGGGATTAATTACACGCTACAAGTTCGCCAATCTTTCAGCCAGGCCAGTGTCAGTACTTTGAGGGAGGTCCCCCGTGCTTTCGCACGAACCTAATTAAAGTAAACCTCGTTTTTCCAGAGGCGTAACCCCGTTAACACCTTTCTAGACACCTACTTGATCGGCTAATTGTAATGTGTAAAACTCTCCCAGGAGTAACTCTTACTCGCAGCGGGTATCTGGATCCAACTATCTCATAGAAGGTATGCAATCTCATTGCAAATTTCAACACTTGAAATTCCTAATAATATTTTGCCCCAAGCCTCCTATGACCTTGACAAAGGCCAACAAACCATAGGCTGCTAGTCAAGTTCAACCCGTCATTTCTTGATTGAAGTAAACCCACCCGCACGGCCCTTGACAAAGGCCAACAAGGTCGCACGACTACCCTAATCCAATCTGTATCATATGCATAAGCAGATAAGTACTATTCAGCTATCGCACACTACGCCTTGACAAAGGCCAACAAACGCAGCACGAATACTAAATAGTGCTTATCTGAAATGACGGAGGGCTACAACAGGTTTTTAAGAAAACCTTTTGCGCAATGAACTTGATATCGTCGTAGAATCAAGTGATTTTAAATGGAGTGTTTTTTAGGCTTTTCTAGTTTTGCTAAAGGGGTCACTCCCGGTGAAGGGATCGTCGGCCCTTTCCTCATCGAATAAGGTGCAGGATATTTCACAAATACCTCTATACAAAGCAAGAACTATAGAAGCAATCAAAAGACAAACCGAGTTTGTAGCATCTGCTAGTTTCACTAAAGAGGTCACTCCCGGTGAAGGGATCTCGGCTCTTTCCTTATCGAATAAGGTGCTGGATGTTCTACAAGGAACACCGCTATGCAAAGCAAGAACTAGAGCTACCGGTTTTTAAACAAGTTTCAACAACATCTTAGGTTTCTTTTAGTTTCATTAATCTCATTAATGAAGTCCCATTTTATTGTGCTTCACAAGCATCTCATTTGAAACGAAATCTGCAATATAACATATATCTCATATATATAATATAAACATTCGTCACAGGCAGTAATATGATCTCATCACAGAACATTGCAGCAGAAGAAACATATATGAAATATTGGATATACTAGGACGTCCGTGTTTTTAATATGAGCCTGTATAAAACACAGATTCCACGGTCGCGATGAATAGCCAAACCCACATCCCTAGACCCCTACGAGAGCGGCAAGCAACACTGCCAATTCTAAGGTTAAGAGACCCGGTCTCGACTCCTCAAGATGGTCTCCCACTGGACCCTAAAACCCGGTTACTTGTGCTCCCCGCCTTGGGTCTACCTAATGCGGAAAAGTAAATAATATACATCAACGGTGACATCTTCCGCAACCTGGAAGTGCCCCAATAAAAGAATATTACATACAAATTGAATTTTACATGAATGAAAATGAAAAACACTCATCTCACATAAAACCCCCGGCTATTCAGAATGCGACGATCCAATATAACATATCATAGCAACACATAATAACTCATATCATCAACGTAAGCAAGTATGCGTATCCCGATTGTCGTTGATGTATAGCAACGAAGCCGGCGATACACCACATACTACGCTTACGGTCACAGAAAAGAAAGTGTAAAACTACAACAGTTGAAATCCGCAACCTCCTTAGACATCGCATGCCTAACCAAATGAATTCCTTAGACATCACATGCCTAACAATTATAAACCCCGCATTTTAGTCTCATTATCGAAAACTCTTTTCAATATCAAGTCGGGCAATTCAACAAGATTCCCGACGTCCTGATCGAATGCTCGTCGCAAACTTTAGTAGACGGCCGCACCCCCAGATGCCGTCGACGAAGTGCACTAAGGCGGAACACCGCTGCCGCGAGCACCCGAACGGATGCTTTCGGCGACGGGGTTCTCCTACAGTCACTTGGTCGGGGCTATGGGGCGTAGCTGTCTATTGAGTTTACCCGGCGAGTATCCGCGTACGCTACGTGATTGCGACGGACTTTTGATCACATCAAAATTCCGTGGCAACCGATCATTTGAGACTAAACTGCTATGTTTATAATATTCAAATCAGTTATCTCATAACTACCTGTGGATTCCAAATATTGTATCACATTCCAGATAAATAGACAAAGTTAAACTTTCCGATCGAATCATCAAACACCCAAGATTTCCCCAATATATCTCAACACTTGAAATCAGTTTAAAAACATCCATCACATGCCACAGTACCAATGGTCCAGCCGTAGAAGGGTCAAGCCAACGCCTCACATGTGGCACGCCGTACTGCCCCAAACCCTAAGGTTCAAAAGGCAGTTCAAGACGGTCACATAATCGAGTTAAGGTTTGTTGTCTTCTAGAGGGTCCACCGCGTTACTTGCACGACTTAGAACGTTCTTAAACACGAGGAAAAATCCAACTTTTGAAAAAATTTCCGACAGGGGAAAAAATGAGTTATTGATATCCGTTCGAAACTTTTAACAGTTTCTAAAAATTATCCGGAACAACAAAACAAAGTTAAAACATCCGATCGAATCAACGATTCCCCAATACAACCCTTGAGAACTCAACACTTGAGTGGAATTAAAATATTCCCAGAAAAACTTAACAAGAAAGGGCCAAAAAATAATTACATGAAATTTCAGGGACTAAGTCCAAATTTTGGCCGCGGAACAACCGCAAAACCCATATTTTGGCCGCGGTTCCGCACTCCAATTTTGGAATTAGAGGTCCGTACTTCACAGTAATTCTTAGTTTTGCCTTCTTGTGTTTCTGAGCATTTTTAATTCAGAAAATATCAACTTTTTGAAAAATGTACAGAGAGGGTTCCGTGTCGGGGTTTCGGCGTTCGATCGGACTTTAAAATTCGTCTAGACTTCGCCTAAAGCTCTAGCTTGACGCTGATACCACTGTAGGGTTGCTTGGCACGCGCACAAGGGTCTACGAGGCATCAACCATGCCCGATTAAAAAATTAGCCGTGTCGAACAACCCGAATACGGATCTTTAAACTAGAGATTAGGCGAAAACTAACATGTTAACAACTTTAACACTAAGTGAGAGAGATTACAACCTTTGTAGATCCGGTCCTTCACTTCATATGCTCCGTGTTGTGGTCCCTTCGCTGCGATCATCCGGTTCCGGACTCTCGAGAGGTTCCACGAAGAGAAAGATGCAACCTTTGCTTCCGATCTTCGATACAAAGATGATCTACCTTGAAGTTTCGTTAACACAAGATAACACTCATGAAATGATGTGAACACCCTCATCTAAAGAGCAAGGGAAGATGAGGATGATGAAGTAGGATTTTTGCTCTCTTTATTTATCTTTTTCTCATATTTATTCATCACTTGGAAAAAATCTAGAAAGCTTTTTCATGAAAGAATGAAGGAAGAAGAAGATGAAGAATCATGATAGAATCCTTTTGTGATGAATAGAAAAAGAAGATAATGATCAATAATGCAACCATGGTTAACATAACCTTTGTAGAGAATTAACCAAGGCTAGGGTTTGGGTTGGGTTAAGAATGAGTCACTTGAAAATATCTTTCACAAAACAAAAAGAAAACCTTCTAGAATCTACTAGAAGTCATTAACCCAAATCAAACCCTAATCTTGATTAATCTTTACTAAACATGTTGCATTAGTTATCATATCATGTTACAATATTATATATCACATATATAATATTTATTGTAACCAAATAAAATAATACATTTAACATATATCGCATATATATCAATGTATTACCCGAATGAGAAAAAGAATCTTTTAGTGAGCTAATATTAGTTAATGTAATTTAATATATCATATATATATTATTATACATTAAATTATCGAATCAACACTTGATCCGACAATCCGGCTATATCGCATATAACCGACTAATATTATTTATCCGTACCGATTCATCGAATCAACATTTGATCCGATGACCCGGCTGATATCAAATATCGCGAGAATACAATACGGTATCACATACCGCATTATCCTCGGTCCCGCACATATCACATACGTGCCCCTACTCCGTTTTGCCTGAGCCAAGAAACCTCTGTATAGGACTCTAAAGAATCGTCAATACGCCGGCAGTAGGTGATGATCATATCAAACACCCACAAGCTGCAAGCGGTCAGCTAAACGTAACAGCTACCCAGGTATTGAGCGCTCAGAAGATCAACAAGCAAGCCTGTACATTCTCCTGTGAATCCAAACAGTAACACTCCTGTACAGTCCGGTCTCGTCGTCTGATATGTCGCATATCTCGCCTAGGGGTGGTAAACGTCAGACCCCAGTAGCTCGATAAGTCGTGTCAATATGAGGTCTATAACAGTTTGAGAAACTACTGATAACACTTACCAGTAAATCTCAGCAACCCTGGCTAGGGATTTCCGGTTATAGCCAATCGAACACAGCACAACATCAACTCCCTATACTGGGAGAGACGAATCCCCTCCTATCGCTCATTGCCTCCATGTGATTCGGGACTGTACCCAAAGCCACCTTTTTGCACGCCCTCTTGGACGTGGTATGATGGAAATCAAAGCACAGTGGGAATCACACAAGACTCTATGACGATCTCGGATCAACAGACTACTCTGTACCAGTGTCACCGGAGAACTGCCATCTGACGTGAGGTATAATACCATCTGGGAGTTCTCGGCGAGTCCGTCCAGTGTACCCAGTCTCTACTGAGCCCCCGTACACTATCCTTGATGTCAAACACCGATGGATATGGGATCATCCATCGCCCATCATATGGGTCAATATGCGTATACGCTAGTCTACTCTGGTGCATCGATGCCCTGTCTCGATACACCCTCGACTAGGAACAGTTATAGGATGTACTCGTCGGCTACAGTGGCCCCACTAGTATGATCTCATCATAGTCCCAGTAGCTGAGTACATATCCTAAGGGCTTTATCAACATGTAATATAGAGACAATCAGAGTACATGTTAAGATAAAGTACAACCAGATAGCGTACTATCATGTCGAGCAAGAAAGTCCTCCCTATATATGTCCAAGCATCCATTACAATATACATCGTATGTACAGTAATGGCCTCTAGGGCATACATATAACTAACAGAACCGTCCGGTGAAACCTCTTGAGAGACGACGCCGGGGAGCCAGTCTCTATCTCCGAGGCCCGGGCCTCTTGTTCCCGAACCCGCTTTCGGCTCGGCGCCTGGCTAGACTCCGGGGCACGGGCCGCACTCGAACGCCTAGGTGGATCGACTGCCGAGGGAGCCGGGACCGACGTCGGACAGGAGGAGCTGGCATCTCCAGCCCTCGATCCCTTCTTTTGCTCGTGCATGGCTGCTCGGAATTTGCTCACGTCCATGGGTTCTGCACATGACAAGGTCAGCAATGCAAGTAAAAATAAAAATAAACGCAAGTCTAACAGATCGCCTGTAAACTCCTAACTTACCTGCGAACTGGGCGGGGCTGAGCCCAGCCTAACTAAGGGCCTGCTCAGAAGCAGCACGTCAGCCCGAGGAATGGGCTCCCACTCCGCCACTTTCGCCGCGTCGGGATCATTCGACTGACTCTCCCGCCGGCAACTATCCCTAGACCACTGGGTGGGCACGGGCCAGTCCTCACCCTCAGGCGGCCGAACAAAGAAAAACTTCTTCTTCCAATCGTGGATGGACGAAGGTACGACGACGACCCCCGACCCGGCAGCACTCCCCCGCTGTTTCCTAAAAGAGATGTATACCCACCTCGGCTCGCCCACACGAGTGCCGGGGTGACTTTTGTAACAAAGAGAAGAGGCAAAGGTGCTCAGCCTGAAACGGATCATGTGCAACTTCAAACGGACTATGAACCCAAGGAGAATCCTCCCGGAGTTCGGCACTAGCTGACCTGTGTTAACCAAAACGATTCAGCGCTCTAACAACCTCGGGAGAGAAGGGCATGCGCATTCGAGTCCAAAAGGATTCCAGGTACAGGGCAATCTCCTTACCCCGTACCTGATCTGCCCTCTCCCCTTTTTCGGCCAAATGTAGCGTATAGCCGGGAGGAATGTGGAAACGAGCCCGAGCGGTGGCGAGCTCATCCTCATACCTCACCGTGGATGACACACCAGGGGCATCCGCGACCTCCGCTCTGGGAACCGCCCCCGTCGCGCGACCCCGGGAAGGGGATCTGACCTTAACTTCCCGGGAGAACTCCGACTCTGTGGAAGAAGAAGCAAAAGAAGAAGAAGCAAAATAAGAAGAAGAAGAATCTACGGGGGGCTTCCTAGACTCTACCCGATTTATTTCTATAGACTCTTCATAAGAAGACATCTAACCTGATGGAGAGGATGAGTCCTCGGAAGAGAAAACGTAGAGATTCGACCTAAAAAAGAGAGCGCTGAGATAACGAGACTCTGGACGAGGAAATTATGAAGAGGTATGGGCCCTGATGGGGACTCCACATCTTTTTATAGCTGCCGGCGTACACATCCAACGGCGACATTCATCTCCCGCCGAAACAACTCATTGCATTCGACGGCCACCATCGCTCCACCTGTTACACGCGCATGATCGCACCCCATCGGACGCCGAAAATCTACGGTCCGTCGCGTCAGCCAACCAGCGCCAGACACGTGGGTTGTTGCTTCGGTGAGCGTACGCACGATCCGGCGCATCCTCTTTAATGCAAGATCTGGCCCCTGATCTGCTGACGTCATCAAGAAAATACAGCTAATTGCCCGGGAATGCACGCTTACGATATCTACGAAAAGGAGCTCATCTCGGGTGACCTGACAGACCACTCTCGACCCGACCCGTGAGCGGGTCGGGACGAGAGCGGGGGGCTAATGATGATGCTCGATATCGGTGATCTCCCAGATCGTGACACGTGGCGGATGACGTGTCCCGAAACTTGCAAGAAAGGACCAAGAACGGTACGTCGGTAAAATACCTCGGGTTTGCGACCCATGGACGTAGTCGACCTTCTGCGACCGTCCACACCTCTCCTGTGCCCGCTTTACAAACAACCGTTGGTTTACCTCCGAGCCCCCTGCACAATTGGCCTCCTCGGCCCTCTCAGCTCGTCTTCGGGCTACCGCAGAACCAAGATACCTCAGTCTCTCGCTCGTCCCCGAGCCTCCCGCGAGCTCATCTTCCTCGGTCTCATCGACCGACCGACGGCACCAATCGCAGGCGCAACCGCCCCACCTCCATGAATCTCGCCATGGGTGAGATATCCGCCAGCCACGTCCCGCGTTCCACGCCATCACGATCCCCCATTAACGAGCATGTCTCGTCATTAATGCGGGATCCGGCCTATCACGCGGGCGTGACGCCGGGAGCGTAACGGCCGGCATGATTCTCGCGCCTGCCTGCCTGTTGCCACCACTATATAAACCCCTCTTTCAGACGGTTCAAGTAAGTAATTCTTTACTCACTAGGCCGTTACTCTGCTCAAATTTCCGGTCTAACTTGATCGTCGAAGGGTCTTCGGTGGCACAACCACCCCGGAACTTTCTTGTCGGCCACAACAACCTCAAACCCATTGAGATCCACACGCTTCAGGAGGCAACCTCCAACTCAATCTCAGCCGTCCATCGTCGCTCGCACCAGATCTACGGAAGGTAATATCTTGACGAGATCCGACATCCGTCAATTAGTCAGGAAGCACCATCTTCAGCTTATCCAGATCTTCCCTGACATTTTACTGAGGTATTGATGAGAGAACCGCATTTAGAATAATTGAAGGTTAAGTGAAGATGGTGAACTGTACTTTGAAGGAATTTATATGGAAAGAAAGTATAGGTAAAGTATTAAAGCGCAACGGGGATGAAAGTTTGAGGAATTATATATATAACAGTTCACGCACAATTAAATGGCTATAAGGCCCCTGGACCCAAAAATTGGACCGAGAATGTGCAAGATTAAGGAATTTCGCTTTTATTTACTAAGATATACAAAATTTTCTCATGAAAATCAAATGAATGGATTATTCTAATAAACATGTAACAAACACCGTCAAACTCAACAAAATGCTTAGAGACATTACTCAATTTTCTCATGAAAATCAAATGAATTAATTATTCTAATTAACATGTAACTAACGCTGTAAAGACCCAACCTATGCTAAGAGACAATATTACTCAACCTGTATTTGAAATGAAAAAGGAAAAGAGTTGTTGTAGAACCTGTAGTATTTGGCAGGGATGTACACAAATGGAAATAATTCAAAGTGACTCTGTAATCATATCTGACTTTTTTATTATTAGATTTGGATAGTTATTTACATTTCCGATGACTATTGTTGTTCGTATTCGCATCCATCAACAACCAATGAGTAGATATATATGATAACACTTATATCCATTCTTTATCCACATCCGTATGCAACTTCTAAATGCAAGTATAATAGACAAAAATTAGTGATAAATACTACAGAGGATATAGTTTTGCGATATTCATTTTGTATCAAAATTGTAGCTGAATTTTTTTGATATACTAATATTAATTTCATTTCCAATTACTATTCGTATGTGTATTCATGTACGCCAAGGAATATTAGATACGTCTATGGTAACACCTATATACGTTCCATTCCAATACGTCACGGCCCACATTTTAGTCATAAATATTTGTTGTAAATTTTTTGCTGTTGGAAAGGTCACATTTGTAATCATTTTGTATGCACATTGACGAGAGTTCAGTATAATATTTTTTATTTCAACTTCATTTTCTCTCAAACATATAGGCTCTAAACAATGGTTGTGTTCCAGGTTATGGTTTTCCAAATTTTTTTAAGCAACGAGGTTCATAATTAATAGAAATACACAAATTCAGCAACAAGGTTTATAATTATGGGTGTGTACAGATCAGGTTGGATGGGCTTTGAGAGATCTTGTACCTGGACCAGCTACACTGGACCGATTATTAACTATTTTATACTCATCCACTATAATGAATATGTATCCCCATACCCGCACCCAACGGGTTGCGAGGGTTTCAGGTAAGGGAGAGTTTTCAAAAGCCGGGGGGTTAGGGTAAACATAACAAGAATACATGTTTCTTCAAATTTCACAAGCAATGCCATAACAATACGTAAACATAAATGTACACTTTAGATGACGTAGATACATAACAAGCAATCAAGCACAACGGAAATACATGTATCTACTCTAAAGCTTTACCGAAATAGCTACCGATCGATTAGATCGATTATTATGCCCATGTCACGTAGAAGATATGATCTTTAGCGCCTCCAAATAACGGCTAGAGGGAAACTACACTTGGTAGAAACAAGAATCCCCCACTTGATCACCCACAAGCCAACCCAAAATAGAAAAGGGTGAAAAAGGAGACATCAGCTCTTTAGTTTTTCTCTCTAGAAAAACTCTCTATGTATCATGCATTATGTTTTTATCTCATATGTCTCATATGAAATCCCAATCCCCTATATATGAATATATAAGATACTCACTCATATGGACGGATATTGGGCCGGATCGAGCCCAAATGGCTAACATACTCCCACTCGTACATTCGAGTGGGTGCCGTCTATAACTCACTGAGCTGATTCCCTGAATCAGTTGTCTCCCTGAGAATCTCCTCCTTCTCTTCCTCATTCTTACACATACATATATATTGGTGCGGCGTAGACCATTGAGAACCTGCAAACGGGTAGGTTTGCAGCCAGATCCGTTAGGACCGACACAAGGATCTCCCTAAAAAACAACATAAACCAAAAGTACATTCGATCCCTCTCAGAAGCGTACTTAACACCTAGGTGTACCTCTCGATTCATTGCACTCTTAAACTTCGCCACCTTGGCGTTAATAAGAGTTGGCCATGTGATGCAATCAGAAGACATTCCAATCGATCTTCCTCTGGCTTTGAATAGTTAGGTCTGTTATTCACCCGTGTTCCTGACATAGCCTCGTATGTACGATATATTGTTATCTCAGCAGGAAACAGCAGCCAAAGTAGCAGACACTCATAACATGCCTACCCAGACAGCCCAGTGTCGCTAAGGGTATAGACTGTCCGTCCTTCCGTGAAAGAGGTCGTCATAAGGGCTCACACTGTGAGGGAGATGAAATCTATCTCTCAACCTCCTTATGTGCGCGATCCAAGCGCACGTCGTATGACAACGTGCTACGGTAAAAAATTCTCTCCCTGAGAGCATACGCTATTAAGGTTATACATACGGACCCAAGTTCAATCACCATGTGATTGACTTGTCTGGACATATCGCCCTGTGAGATGCCTGAGATCTCCTTGTAGGGTTGTATAGCAGACATCAAGGTTTCGGGAGGCATTGTCCATGCCAATTAATTTTTTTTTCCGTTCTATCTAACACTAACCCTAGGTTCTTAACTAAAGAATCATACGGAAACGATAAAGTAAACAACTTTACTTCTAAGTGATAGGGATTCCAACCTTTGTAGTCCGTTCCTTCGCTTCATAAGCTCTAAGTTGTGATCCTTTCGCTGCGATCATCAAGCTCCCGGACTCTAAAGAGGCTCCATGAGGTGAATGATCCATGCTTACTTGAAGTCTTTACAATCCAAGATGATCTACTTCGAGGAGACACAAACCCAAGCTATTCCTTCACTAATTAGAGATTAGTGAAACTAACACACTAATCTATATGGCTAGTATAGAAGAGGATGATGAATTAGGAATTATGCACTCTTTAGTTTTCTTTTTCTCACTTAATTTCATCACATGAAAAAATCTAGCAAACTTTTGTGAGGATGAAGAAGATGAAGTGATGAAAGAAATGAATAATGAGCTTAGGTTAGAAATGCAACCATGGTGAGTTAATAAATATCATGGCTAACTCATGTAGAGAATAAATCATGAGCTAGGGTTAGGGTTAGGTTAATAAATATCTTAGACTTGACAAAAGAGTGGACCAAGTCAACTAAGAAAAATATCTTAGCATAAATCCACAATTTTTATTTATCTAAAATAAATCATAAACCCTAATCTTAACCCTAGCATGGTATACGTCTCTCACATCCATGTTGCATGTGTAACCTAGCATGTTACAATTATACATATCATATATATATAATTTTGTAACAAAAGAAAAGAATACAATAAACATATATTACACATATGTTAAAAGTATCCAAAGTGAGAAATGAAATACTTAAGTGAGCTAATATTAGTTAATGTAATTTAATATATCAAATATATAATTATATATTAAATTATTAAATCAATACTTGATTTAATAATCCGGCTATATAACATATAACCGACTAATATCAAATGCAACAACTTATCGAACCAACACTTGATCCGATAATCCAGCTATATCACATATAACCGACCGATGTCACAAGTCGCGAGAACATAATACGGTATCACATACACGTATCAATCTCGGTCCCGCACATATGACATATGTGCTCCTACTCCGTTTCTCCTGAGCCAGGAAATCTCTGTGTAGGACTCTAAAGACTCGTCAATACGTTGGCAGTAGGTGATGATCATATCAAACACCCACAAGCCGCAAGCGGTCAGCTAAACGTAACAGCCACCCGGGTATTCAGCGATCAGAAGATCAACAAGCAAGCCTGCTCATACTCCTGTGAATCCAATCAGTAACACTACCGTACAGTCCGGTCTCTTCGTCCGATATATCGCATATCCAGTCTAGGGGTGGTAAACGTCAGACCCCAGTAACCGATAAGTCGTGTCAATGTGAGGCTTATAACAGGTCGAGAAACTACTAATAACACTTACCAGTAGATCTCCATATCAGCCCTGGCCAGGGACTTCCAGTTATAGCCAATCGAACATAGCGCAACATCAAACCCCAATACCGGGAGAGACAAACCCCTCCCTATCGCTCATTGTCTCCATGCGATTCGGGACTGTACCCAAAAGCCACCGTTTTGCACGTTGTCATGAACGTGGTAAGATGGAAATCAAAGCACAGTGGGAATCACACAAGACTGTATGACGATCTCGAGTCTACAGACTAACCTGTACCAGTGTCACCAGAGAACTGCTATCTGACGATAGGTATAATACCAACAAGGAGTTCTCGGCGAGTCCGTTCAGTGTACCCAGTCTCCACTGAGAACCCGTATACCATCTTTAATGTCAAACACCAATGGATGTGGGATCATCCATCACCCATCATATGGGTCAAGATGCGTATACGCTAGTCTACTCTGTAGTATCGATTCCCTGTCTCGATACACCCTCGACTAGGAACAATTATAGGATGTACTCGTGGACTACCCTGGCCCACCAGTATGATCTGCATCATAGTCCCAGTAGTCAAGTACATATCTTAAGGGCTTTATCAACTTGTATTGTGTTACTGTCTTGCTCTCACATATTGATAAAGCCCTTAGGATATGTACTTGACTACTAGGACTGTGATGGAGATCATACTAGTGGAGCCAGGGTAGTTCACAAGTACATCCTATAACTGTTCCTAGTCGAGGGTGTATCGAGACAGGGTATCGATACTCCAGAGTAGACTAGCGTATACACATCATGACCCAAATGATGGGCGATGGATGATCCCACATCTATTGGTATTTGACATCAAAGATGGTATACGGGTGTTCAGTGGAGACTGGGTATACTGAACGGACTCGCTGAGAACTCCTTGTTAGTATTATACCTATCGTCAGATAGCAGTTCTCTGGTGACATTGGTACAGGTTAGTCTGTAGACCCGAGATCGTTATAGAGTCTTGTGTGATTCCCACCGTGCTTTGATTTCCACCTTACCACGTTCATGAGAACGTGCAAAATGGTGGCTTTTGGGTATAGTCCCGAATCACATGGAGGCAACGAGCAATAGGAGGGGTTTCGTCTATCCCGGTATTGGGGTTTGATGTTGCGTTGTGTTCGATTGGCTATAACTGGAAGTCCCTGGCCAGGGCTGATATGGAGATCTACTGGTAAGTGTTATCAGTAGTTTCTCGACCTGTTATGAGCCTCACATCGACACGACTTATCGGTTACTGGGGTCTGACGTTTACCACCCCTAGACTGGATATGCGACATATCAGAAGAAGAGACCGGACTGTACGGTAGTGTTACTGATTGGACTTACAGGAGTTAGAGAAGACTTGCTTGTTGATCTTCTGATCGCTCAATACCCGGGTGGCCGTTACGTTTAGCTGACCACTTGCGGCTTGTCGGTGTTTGATGTGATCATCACTTACTATCGGCGTATTGACGAGTTTTTAGAGTCTTACATAGAGGTTTCCTGGCTCAGGCAAAACAGAGTAGGAGCACATATGCGATATGTGCGGGAATGAGATTGATACACGTATGTGATGCCGTATTCTATTCTCGCGATATGTGATATCGGCCGGTTATACGTGATATAGCCGGGTTATCGGATCAAGTGTTGATTCGATGAAATAATATATATATATATATATATATATATATATATTATGCTCACTTAAATATTTATTATTCTCACTTATGATACATTTAACATATATGTGATATATATTTATTGTATTGTTTTCTATTGTTACATAAATATTATATATGTGATATATAATATTGTGATATGCTAGGTTATACATGCAACAAGGATGTATGGGAATTATACCATGCTACATATAATGTTTTGGTTTAAATTCTTATGTAATTCAAAATTGTGGAAATGAGTCATGGTGGAAGATTCATGAAGCTTGTTGATAACCATTGACAAAGTCCACCCTTTTTGTTTTGCTTAAGATATTTTCTAACCCAACCATGACACATAGCCATGGTTAACTCTCTACATGGGTTAGGTTTTGACATATACTAACCCATGGTTGCATTTCTAACCTTATCTCATTTATTCATCTTCTTCTTCCTCATCTCATTTTTGCTCTCTAGATTTTGAGATCAAGAAGAAAAATAGTGAGAAATTAAATACTAAAGTGAGCTAAATTCCTACTTCATCATCCTCTTCGATACTAGCTATATAGATTAGTGTGTTAGCTTCACTAATTTCGTATTAGTGAAGAGTGAGCCTGAGTCCATGTTTTCTCGACGTAGATCATCACAGACTTTGAAGACTTCAAGCAAGGATGCATCGTACATCTTGTGGAGCCTCTCAAGAGTTCGGGAGCTCGTTGATCACAGCGAAGGGACCACTACTGTCACACTCCACTTCTCAGTGTACGGACAGAGGACGCGATGAGCCCGCTACGTATTTACTCTGAAGTAAATACGCTAAGCGTATCTAAGCAATATAAAAATAAATGCACAAGAGACAAGATATAATAAAACAACAACTTTATTTATTCACATTCTTTTTGTACAATGCATGGAAAAGTAAATACATCTGAAAGAAAGCAATGCCAGTGACATAATAGAAAAGGAAAAGTACCGAAATAAAAGTGTACAATGTAGCTAGAGCTCTGGATCGTATGCAAGCTATTCCAAGTCCTCGCTAGTAGGCTCGATCTCTGGAAGATCCGAATCACCTGACGACATTCAAAGAAAAAAGAAAGAGAATGTCGTCAGTGAACAAATCACTCGGTAAGTCCTAAGGATAAGGGAGAAATAGAATAGACAGAAAGAGAAGGTATCTTTTAAAGTTGTATTATATGAGTATTTGGTGTTAACGGTGTTGTTTGTGGCTTGGTACAGAAGGATGCCAGTGTATACGGGATGAGTCTTTATATGCTAGAGACTAGGGCAAACAGAAAGTACACGGAACCGTTATGCCACTGTACAACAACAACTGAATATAGGTTAGGCGTCTTAATCTTGCAGTCTCATGCCACTTCTACACACCCAATCTAACCCTTAAACCCCGCGATGTCTTGTTTGTATTGCTTGTATTGTATTGTCTTGTAATTTGAATTGTATAGATGAGTGACTTGCCAAAACCATGATATCAGTAAATGGATGTAACTGGAGAATTATGTAAATGGAAGTATATCCATGGTTCGGTTCAGTCAATACAGATCGAATAGATAAAATATAAGTATTCAAGGATTCGTGTTGGATTGTAAATTGTAGATTGTACTTGAATCATATTCAAGTCAGATTATTAATGAGACCCAGTCTGAGTCAGACAATTAGAAAAGAAATTGAAGTCCTGATTGTTTTGATGTTATCTGTAACCGCTGCACATGGGCGGCAGAATTTGTGTCTTTTTCAAAGACGATTACCGTGTTGATAACACCGATTTTAAAGTTGTCTACCTTAAATAGGCAAGCACCCACTTCTCCGGCTCCCTGAGGCTCAAGAGATTGGTCCCGCTTAAACCTATGTTTACTAGGGTCCTTAGGGTAATTTATAGAACTTGAGGGGTTTTTATGTAAAAATACTTTTGTATAATTTTCAAAATACACCCTAAGTATTTAATTATCGTCTTTAGAGTTGTCATAGATATAGATTTTATATTTGTGATCTTTCTAGTGAAAATATCCTAATTTCATAATATAAGGTATTTAATTGTAACATTGAACTTGTATAGAATTTATGGTATTTTAATGTAAAGTGATTCTTGTGATTTTTAGAAAAATTGGAATATTTATATTATTACAAAGTAAATATTTTACTGATACATATATATATTTATATAAAAATAATTTTACTATATATTATATTTCTAGATATCTCATTTTCTTAAGATTTTCGTATTTTAAATCTCTCGAGACCGTATGCTCCTTGCGGAGATCTGCATCTCGCACTACTGAGCCCAGGGATGTGCGATAATCCGCACCATCCCAGTTGGGTTCCCCAAAATGGGTTGTAGCGGCACTTTGCAAATATAAAAAAATACTTAATCCTTCAGAAAACGGTTTTATTAATTCATGGTATTTATTTGAAATGTTTCGTTTTCCCGTATTCTATGTTTCCGAAAGGTATTGTGCTATGTTGCATATGAGTGTTGTGAGGAGGTAGGTCATTATCTCATGATCTACTTAAAGGTATAACAAGTTTGTGATGTTTAAATGTCGAAATGAAACTATATGGTATTTTAATGAAAAAAGTATGGTAAAAGTTACAAAATGAATTAGATTGCCGTGAAACTTGATCAACATATTATTAATGTTTAATAGTCAACATGTAAGAGTTTTGTGTGAATGTATTTAAGAAAATGTTGGATTTTTAGAAAGAACCGAATCGGAAATCGGTTTAACTCCGATTCCGTCGGGTTTTGAAATTTCGTATTTTTAGAACAAGATTAGAGAAGAGGGAGGGGGACTGTCACGATCCAATTTGGGCACATGACTGGCACTTAGACTACGTAATGTCAACAGGCATAACGCAATTTAAGTAAGCCGAAAACCCAGCAATCTAAACCATCGATTAGAAGGAAAAGATAGAACACTTTAAAACTCGATGCAAAACTTTAAACTTTAGTTTGTTTTTTTCATAAAAATTTCGGCAGCACCTCCTTTGTAAAAACTATCCTCGAAACGGGTACAAACATAAGATAAAAGTAAAGCATCCCCAGATGGGAGCAAATCTCGCCCAACAGCGGAAACAACTACCACAACAGATATACGACGCCGTAGCAAAGAAAAGATAATCCACATATATAAAAAGGCCGGCTCACACGAGCCCGACAACCAGAGTCAAAGAATATACAATATCGATCCTCACAACTCGTCTCTACGTCAATACATGAAGGTGGTAGATGGAGAGCACTAGATACAAGAAATATACAATGTACATCATCGGATAACCGCAACCCACCTATAACAAACGGCTTCACAGCCAACCATAGCGGTATCTGCAAAGTAGAGATAATAAGGCGCCCTGCCGCGACCACTCTGATGATCAGACCTGAAAAACCCTGCGGCACAACGGGGGTGAGTTGCCAACTCGTGAATAGTAAATAACATCATACAGTAATCGCAAGTATATACTAACAACGATAATCTATCACATGTAATCTGATAGCATAAGTATGACAATATGTATATGCAACAGTCATGAAAGGTGCTCTATCAGGTACTACTAATAAATAAAGCAAATGCATATCAAATAAATACGGAGTATGTGGTAAAATATGTCATCCTCACGGAATCCTCATCGTGGCGAACCATTGTCCATCAAGACAATCTAAATCCCCAAATTGCCTCAAATTGGCCCCCATATCGGCCCTCATATCGTGCACATCGGCCCCTCACATCGGGCACATCAGCCCTTCATATTGGGCACATCAGCCACTCATATCGCAATGAATAAGAATACATGCACAGATCATTATGATGATATATATTATATAGGTGTACATATATATAACAGCATCCCATACCACTGATATGTATATATATATATATATATACATGTATATATATCAGCGTCCCATACCACTGATATATATACCCATGAGCAAAACATCCAGGAAACATCATATGAAATCCATATATCAATGCGAAATCCATGAAATATAATATATGCAACATGAAACAGTAATATGAGCATATAAAGAGAAAAAACCGCTATTTAACTGCAACAAGTTATTTAGATATATCATGCGGTTCCTAATTTCTCCGAAACCAAACGCAACATCATATAAAGGTGAACATGTAGCTATAGCCAGGTATGCGTAACCATGTCGGTATAGAAAAATGTGTGTATCTACCTATCAATAATGATGTAATACCTTTCAGGTATGTTTGTAGCTATATCAAGCTAGGTATATGTATATACATGTCAATAATGATACAATACCCTCCAGGTATATGTGTAGCTAACAAGTAGGCATGGCAAGGCATATGTGTAAGCATGTAGATATACAGGTATGCTATATGTCATATGCACAATGGAATATGAATCAATGTCTCTATGCCCCTAACCGTCAATATCACATATGTATAGGTGTTGTGCGTGTCATGGCAATTATTGACGCTGTGAGTGGCATACAATCAGTGCTCGTGCAACATGAACCGTCAATAATAGTGCAGTGTCCAAGCACATCAAATAATAGTATGCAATGAAGTTTTTATGCACAATCTCTATATGTGCAATATAAAAATGAGGCTAATATCATATCATATCTAGCCCTGACGCATAACGCCATGCGGGCGAATTGCCCTTAGATGTTAAATCTACTCACCGACAATCGCGGGCTAGGTAAATCCAATCGCCTGCTTCCTTTTCTTCACAGCGTCCGAAGTCCCCGCCTGCGATCCTATTAACACAAAACATAACCAGTGCAAATATCAGAAATCGATCAATATAACGTATACAAGACGTTTGACCAACGCACTAACTCCAATCCGACCCACAAGTGTTCGTCTAATGGCTAACGCGCGTGACGACACACCAACACCAGTCCAAGTGTAGCAGCACACCAGATCACGAATCGTGTCGGATAACGTAACACGCGTACTCAAAACACTAGAATATAGCAAAGTGGTCCCAGATTTTGATACACTAACAATTGGTGAAAGTTGCAAGTGCCACGAGACTACATACAATCCCAGAGACCCCACGACAAAGACTCAACTCCCCAGCCCCCACTCTGGCCGTAAATTGCGGCCAAAACCATTAAATTTGCGGCCCAAAAATGAAGCGGTGGTCTCAGGTTTTTATGGTGGGTTCTATTCCTTAACACCATGTCACTGTGATGGGAACTTTTCCAACAAATACCTGGTTCTACAGCAGATCACAGAGACTCAAAGTTGACACTAAAAATACGATATTTTGCACAAAATGCTACCTTTAGTGTTCCAATCCATAACAATAAGGCAACACAACAATATAACTCCTAATAATCAGTTTGAGGTCATTACCTAGCCACTCTTGCTCAAAAATCCTAGCTTTCCAAGCTCCAAGGCAACCTAGTGGCTAATCAAGACATTTGAAGTGTTTTCCATGGATTTTTGTGAAGTTTTTGCAAGGATTTGTGAAGAGTGAGTAAGGGTTCAGTTTGGGAGTTGAGAGAATGAACAACAATGAAAATGAGAGAAGAATGAGAGAGTGAGAGATCAATATGGTGAGAGGTGAGTGTAGGGTGAGTCAAAGGCTTACACTCACTCTCTCCCTCACCTCATTAAATGCACACATTAATGCCTCTTGACTCACCTTGCCACCTCTCTCTCTCTCTCAATCCAAAGCAAAAGATATTTCTTTCACACAAAATATCTTGGGCAAGGTTAAAGCAAGGTTAAATTAGGACATTGGTTAATTAAGGTGTCTTGGTCACTTAACAAGATTAACACTACCTAACCCTCACATTAATATGCATGTATGTGTGCAAGCCATATCAAATAATAATAAAATATTAATTAATTGATATAAAATATGAGAACTTTTCCTTAAAAAACCCGCATTAACGCTTAATTAACACTAATCGCGTTCCAAGGTGTTACAGGGACTTACAGGTTTAGAAGTTAGGGATGAGGAAGAGGAGATGGGAGGAGACACCGGTGCGTCATTTCGTCGCCGGGAACTTCTAGGATTGTCGTCGGAAAATTGCCGAAGCTTTCGCCCTTCGCTACTCCAAAAGTACACTAAGCTTCTAGGAATTTTCTTGAGAGTTTTGTTCAGAATTTTGGAGTGAGGGGTGTGTGTTTAGGGGTTGTATTTATAGGGTAAGGCTAGGGTTTAGGGTAGATGAAAGGTTGAATTAAAATTTGTAATAAAAATTGTATTAAAATAGGGTTTAATGTGATTTAAAGGGGCTCTAGAACCGATCTACAGAAATAAAGTGTGCAGGAGTGATGGGGAGATGAAAAGCCAGACTTTTCATGTTGGAGACTCGGCGGTCCAGCCGAGTCCGTCCGGCGGCGGCGGCCCGAGTCGGCTGATCCACCAGCCGATTCGGCTGAGTCCGGCAGAGTCAGGAAGCCGGAACCCCCCCGTCGGTTCATTAGTCCCCTGGTACAGTTAGTTTATCATGTGTAGTGGGGTTTTTGTGAGTTACGCACGTGTAAACCCTTAGTATTCTAAAAATTCAAAATAAAACAATATTAAAAATAATGTGGGGGTATGGGATTTGAACTCTGGTGGCTTGGTTCAACAGTGCAAGGTATTACCAATGAGCTACAAGCTCCTTCTTATAATTAATTAGCAAAACAAATATTTATTGTACTCGCAGAAAATGCAAATACCCTAAGTATACATTAATTTTTAAACAATTTTTTGTACACCAAAATTGGAGTTGTTACAGTCTACCCTCCTTACAAAAATTTCGTCCTCGAAATTTATAACTTTTATTTGAGGACTAGTTTACAAAGAGGTGAGGATATCTTGCACGCATTTCATCTTCCCTTTCCCAAGTTGATTCTCCTGGAGTGTCTTTTCTCCACATCACTCGAACCAAGTTGACTTCCTTGTTCCGAAGCGACTTCACTTTTCTATCCAGGATCTCCACAGGTTGTTGCTCACAAGATAAGTCGGGCTGTATAGTGAGCTCGGAATGATCAAGAACATGGCTGAAGTCATTCACATACCTTCTGAGTTGGGATATGTGGAACGCATTATACACTCCTTCCAATGAAGGTGGAAGTGCTAAGCGGTATGCCACTTCACCGACTTGTTCGAGTATGTCGAACGGTCCTATGTATCTCGGACTTAGCTTACCCCGTCTTCCAAATTGGATCACTCCGCGGTTCGGAGATATCTTTAAGAACACGTGATCTCATGGCTGGAACTCCAAGTGACGTTGCTTTGCATCAGCCCAATGTTTCTGTCGATCTTGGGCTATGCGCATTATTTCTTTGATAGTACGAACCACATCAACAGTCGCTACTATCATCTCAGGTCCAAGAAGTTCCCTATCTTCGATGTCATCCCAACTTAATGGCGATCGACACTTCCTTCCATACAGTGCTGCAAAAGGTGCTATTCCTATGCTTGCTTGGTAGCTGTTGTTGTACGAAAACTCCACAAGATGTAGGTGATCTTCCTACGATCCTTTGAAGTCTAACATACATGCTCGGAGCATATCCTCCAAGATCTGAATAGTTCGCTCAGACTGACCATCTGTTTGTGGATGATAAGCCGTGCTGAAGTTCAGACTTGTTCCCAAGCTTGCTTGCAGACTTTGCCAAAATTGCGATCCAAACCTGGTGTCACGATCGGAGACAATGCAGACCGGTACTTCATGAAGTCTCACAATTTCCTGTATGAGTTCATGGGTATCAGGGATAGTATATATTTAAAGAGTTTGAATCTTAAGTAGATTATTACCTCCATGTACTTCTTTGCTAATGTCTCAGTTGATTGGCCAACTCGGAATGTGATGAAGTGAGCCGACTTTGTGAGTCGATCCATAATGATCCATACTGCGTCGTTACCCTTTATGCTGCGAGGAAGAGCAGTCACAAAATCCATCGTGATGTGTTGCCACTTCCATTCTGGGATTGGTAACGGTTGAAGTAATCCAGCTGTCCTGTGATGTTCAGCCTTTACTTGCTGACACACCAAGCATTTTGCGACGCTTCGGGCTACTTCACGCTTCATTCCATGCCACCAGTAATTCTGACGTAGATCTTTGTACATCTTTGTACCTCCAGGGTGTACTGAGTAGGGAGAGCTGTGAGCTTCTTTCATTAACTCTTCCCTAACAGGACCTTTTGGTACACACAATCTGCTGCCGTATCTCAAAGATCCGTCTTCATGGATAATGAAGTCTGTTCTGAGTTCATTCTCCACTTATTCTCTGATCTTTTGCAACTTAGCATCACTTGCTTGTGTTGCTTTGATCTGATTGACAATGGTTGATTGAACTTGTAAATTCATCAAACTTGAAGTGTTACCTGGTATGACTACTTCAATCTCCATCTGATGCAAGTCTTATTGTAGATTCCACTAAGCGGTGAGATGCATTGCTAATGGTTGACGACTAAGAGCATCTAGAACCACATTCACCTTCCCTGGGTGATATTGCAGGTTGATGTCAAAGTCCGCCATGAGTTCTAACCATCGTCTCTGCCGCATATTCAACTCTTTCTGAGTAAACACATATTTCAGATTCTTGTGATCTGTGTATATGTTCATTCATTCACCAAGAAGATAATGGCGCCAAATCTTGAGAGCAAAGATGATGGCCGCCAATTCCAAATCATGCGTCGGATAATTGCGCTCATGAGTCTTCAGCTGTCTTGAAGCATAAGCCACAACCTTACCGTGCTGATGTAGAACACATTCCAATCCCTTACCGGATGCATCGCAATGCACTTCGAAACCTCCAGATTGGTCCGGTATAACGAGAATATGCGTTGATGTCAACCTTGACTTGAGTTCTACGAAAGCTTGCTCGCATGCTTCTGACCACACAAATTCTTCATCTTTACGTGTGAGCTTGGTCATGGGTGTTGCTATCTTTGAAAAGCCTTCAATGAACCTTCTGTAATATCCAGCTAAACCCAAGAAACTCCGAATGTCCTTCATTGACTTTGGTGTCGGCCATTCGCTTACTGCTGAAACTTTCGCTAGATCCACAGAAATTCCGTCGCCTGATACGATATGTCCAAGAAAACCAACTTGATTTAGCCAAAACTCGCATTTGCTATACTTGGCATACAATTATGTTGTCGTAGAGTTTCTAGGACAATTCGTAGGTGCTTGGCATGTTCTTTTCGACTTTTGGAATACACCAGGATGTCGTCGATGAAGATGACAACGAACCTGTCTAAGTACTCCCGGAAAACTTGATTCATCAGGTTCATGAATATTGCTGGTGCGTTGGTCACTCCAAATGGCATCACTAGAAATTCGTAATGACCATAGCGAGTTCTGAAAGCCGTTTTTTGAATATTAGCTTCCTTGACTGTCACGTCCCGAAAATACGGAACACGACTGGCACTTAGATTACGAGACGTCTAAAGGCGTACCGTAACCTAAGTCAGCCAAAACCCAGAAAATCTAAACCAAAATCAAAAGAGAGTGAAGGAAAACCTTAATAAAATCGGTTTTTAAATCATTTAAGTTGCATAGAATTCTTTTTAAAAAAAAACATCAAAAATTTCCGAAAATTTCGGCAGAGTCTCCCCTGTATTTTCTATCCCCCAAAATGGGTACAACAAGATAATAACCCTGTAAACATAAAAATGGCATCCCCAAGCGGGTGCTAGCTCTTCGCCCAAGGCGGATCACAACCACATGCAATATATAAGCAATATTAAGAAAAGAGCATAAAAGAAACCCAAAATATCAGAAAACACACGTCGGCTCAAGTGAGCTCGACCCAAAAGAAACCACAAATATACAAATCTCTCAGTCTCATCACTAGGTCGCATATACAATATAAAGTGGTAGATGGAGAATACTAGATACAATGATAAAGCAAAAGAAATAAAGTGTGCTCGCAACCCACCTACGGGTGATGTCGCGAGTCTGAGCAAAAGGATCTGATGATAAGATAGTCGATGCTACAAGACTGATGAGTCCGACCTGCAAGACACTGTGGCACAACGGGGGTGAGTTTCCAGCTCGTGAGTAAATATAACATCTAATAAGGCAATCGTAAGAATGCACGCAATGCACCACAACATGTATGTCCATATGTGATATACTATCTCTAGTATGCATGCACAGGTATGCAATGTCATTATTAAGTCTTTAAGTGTTTTAAATACTAAAGGTATTGAATTATTAACTTTAGAAAATAAATATCTGTATAATAGCTAAGTACCATCAAGAAATCATCTGAAAACCCGTGTCAAGTATCGACACCAAATAGAAATCATATCTGTCTCAATATCGGGCTCCGTCAGTCCGGATCGGCCCATATCATAAATCTCACGACAACGGTCGGTATCCTCTGGATATCCGCCGCGCCAGACATCACCGGTAGGTAGTCTTCCCCTGCCAGGCTCATCGTCTACAACTCGATCTTCTTGCCCCGGGTACCATACCGGGCCCACCATGTACCCGAGACGGTTCATCCACTCCTCGAATCGGGTCTCGAAATCCAACAGAAAACATGAAAACTCATGGTGGACGACAAATACATCATGAGAAAACCGCAACTTTGTTTTAAAAAATGATAAATATAAGCTTTTGTTAAATTCTTGCGGTTTTCCCCAAAAATCCAGAAATCGCAGCAAAACTGAAATCCTCAAGAAAATCATAATGTCCATATGTTATATATGATAAGTGTCTATGATATCAATGTATATATGATGTGAGTTTTGGCTAGAAATCTATTTAAATATGATGGAAATGCGAGGTATATGCATGCGATGCAATCTTAATATCAGGTATGAATGCAAATGGCGTTATTAAGTTAAACAGGTTCTAGTGCACGTGGCATGGCAATTACCAAAGGCGTGTGTGTGTCATGAATAGTGAGCGTGCAACAGATGCCAATGGTAATGGTGTTCGTGTCCTACGAAGTGATATCGCATATATGAAGATGAATGTCCATACAATCTAGCATACGGTTAGCTGTGAGGGTATGCAATGTACATAAAGGGGTAAGCTATCTAACAATATAAATCTTGCATAAAGTAGGATAATCCTAACTAGGGGGGCGCCTCGCGCCATCCAAACGATTCTCCCATAGATGAATATATCTACTCACCAGAAATCCCCGCTAATCTGATCCGGCCACCGCTTTGCCTTTATGCGCCGTGTCCGATGTTTCTCCGACCGATCCTATATTTGCACAACACCAAGTATAAGATTACATAATCTAAAATGATGCAAGTCATATTATACAAATATCGACGCTCTCAAATTAATCATAGCATGCGCTCGGTGCGCGGAAAAACGCACGAAAATCGCTAACCTTTAACTAAAATCGTCATTTCGGGAAAATCGGTAAAACTACAACCCGACTAGACGAAACCCCGCGTTCGTGCACTCTAATAGTCCTATACGAAGCTAATTACATCGCTAACATAACACAATTTGGTCGCATTCTACCTTTCGTAAAAATCTAGCAAGCAATTTTCTAGCCGATTCGATACAAACATCGAAATTTGTCGATTTAGCAAGCGTATCATTACACAATTAACCATTCTAATCAATTATATAACCAAAACCCTAACTTAATTTTTACCACCATGTTTCAAACCCTAACTCAACATCAAAACCCATTCTTGAATTTTCAAGACAACTCATTATAATGAAATTAACACTTTAAACATCTAATTTAGCATAAACAAACTACAAATTAGCAACTAGTTTAGGATTTTACCTCACCAATTGAATCCTAGCATGATCAAGTCACCAAGAAAGCCTCCTTTCATCATGTTTTCAAACAAATTAGGGTTTGGGAAAGGTTGGATTAGGGTTTTGGTTTGAATGGAGAAAGAAATTTGTGTAATTTTAATGGATTTTAGCAAGAAAATGAAGCAAAATGAAGTGAGGAAGTGGGGAAAAACTGCAGGTGAGGGGTCGGCCAGCAGGTTGAGGAGGGAGTGTGGGATTTTTGGGAGAAGTTTCTAGGTCTAAAGCACCCCATGTTCTCATTTAATGTATTTCCAATCAACTTTTTACAAAAAAAAAACCCTTATTTAACATCATTTTTCATTAAATTTCCCACCAAAAAAAACTAAAAGTTTGCAAGCCATGATATAATTTTATTAACACCATATTTTATCTTATAAAGACTCCTAATTATGAAATTTACCTAATTAAATTTGTATTTATCCCTAATTTAATATATTTAAAAAGGCTTAAAATAATAAAAAAATAATTAATTACGAAATTTTTTTTATTTAACTAGAAAATTATAAGTGACATTTTAGTGACAAAATTATAGTAATATCTTATCTAAATTTGTATAATTAGGTCTAAAATGAAAAATACCTATTTTGACTTTTTACGGAAAAAGCCGAAAAATTTGCCGATTACCGAAAAACTGCCTAAACGATTTTCGAACGGTTACATTGACCTTCACCTGATGATAACCTGAACGAAGATCTAATTTAGAGAAAACACAAGATCCACTTAGCTGATCGAATAAATCATTGATGCGCGGGAGTGGATACTTGTTCTTTATAGTTACTTCGTTCAAGGCTCTATAATCGATGCACATTCTGTATGAACCTTCCTTCTTCATCACAAATAGTACTGGTGATCCCCAACTTGAAGTGCTGGGACGAATCCATCCTTTCGCCAATAATTTGTCCAACTGAGTTCGTACTTCCTTCAAACCTTCCAGACTTAAACGATAAGGTGCTTTGATCACCGGTTGTGCTCCTGGTACTAAATCAATGCTGAATTCAAGAGCTCGATCGGGAGGCAAACCTGATATATCATCAGGAAACACATCGTCGAGCTCTCGAACCACTTGTGGCCTTGATTCTTCCTCTGCTTGAGTTTCTGCAATCACTGCGTTTCTTGGCTAAGCTTTGTATGTACTTGGCTCCAGTGTACGGTCTCCACTTTTGAAATAGAAGACCGGATGGTCTGGAATCTCGAATACTACCCTCCTTTGACGACAGTCGATGGTAGCATAAAAAGTTCCGAGCCAATCCATACCTAGAACCATATCGAAGTTCAGTATGTCCAGCACTTTGAAGTCAGCATAGAATTCTCTGCTGCAGACGACTACTGGACACAAGCTGTATCCCATTGTTGCCTTTAGAACGCCATTTACTGAACTGACATTCCAGCTGGATACAAGCGGTGTGACTGGAATCGCATGAGTTCGGATGAACCGTTGCGACATAAAGCAGTGAGATGCTTCAGTATCAAAGAGTGCCAGTGCAGGGAGTGAGGCTACTAAGATTGTACCTAAGGTATGTGGGATATATTTTAGGTGTAGGTAAAGGTATGTAGATAGGTAGTAAGACTGAATGAAAATTTGAGAAAGAAAGGTTACCAGTGATAACTTGGCCAGTGGCCTCAGCTTCTTCCACGGTCATCGTGAAAGCTTGGCGCCGTGGTACATTCCTCCTGGCCTGAGGAGCATTCCTCGGAACGTTCCGTTGAGCTTGATGGAACTGACGAGGAGGAGGTGCAGTTTGTGGTCCTCTAGGTGGTGGAGCAGGTAGTGCATGTCTTGGAGCAAGTGCTTGAAGAGCTGGCCGCTGCGGATAGGTGATTGCTTGCCTGGGTGCAGCAACTGGGTTTTGTCTTTGGGGACAAGACCTACTATCATGAGCAGCTGAGCCGCAGATTAAGCAAAGACAGTTGGCTCGCTGGCAGTCTTTCATCACATGCCCATTTCTCTTGCAGTAGGTACAAAAGGTTGGGCCAGGACTATTGTTCTGTACTCCCGGTCGCCTTGGCACAAAAGGTGGCCTTGATAAAGCTCCTCCTGCCATTTGGTTGGCAGGGCACTTAAATCCAGTAGATTGAGATCTTCCCCTCGCCTTTACTACTGCCTCATAATGGCGGGAAGCTTTCAGAGCCGAGTCATGAGTCGGAAAATCTCTTGTGGCCAGTGCATCCTGGATCTCCGAATCCAAACCTTGTTGAAATCGACGGGCTCTGATCTCATCCGTCAGTATCAGGTGTGCCGCAAATCTATTTAAAATATGGTGTTAGCTGTGTAATATGTGATATATTGAAAAATCGAATTATTGAGACATATCTTACCGACTGAACATGGTGAACTCAGCGTCATACTCATCTACCGACTTGGTCCACATCGAACCTCGTTGCAGATGTATGGACTGCTGTTCCATGTCGAACCTGGCAGTCTCAGGGAAGTACTTAGCGTTGAACATGCCGCAGAAAGTCTTCCATTCGATGGGTGGTTCAAGACGGCTTTCTTCCGCCTTCCACCAGTTCCGTGCATTGTCCGTGAGCTGTAATTTTGCAACACAAACCCAAGCTATTTCTGGTACTTGTGCCGCTGCCAGATCATCTTCTATACTCTGAACCCATTTCTCAGCTTCCAGTAGGCTCCTGTAATTCTACGGTAGCGCCCCGGCCGTCTTTCAGACGCCAAATGCGGAAAAAAAACTTTTATAACTGGCGCTATCGCATACTATAACCCGGATCTGCCATTAACGCTAAACTAACAAACTACAAAGTGGGTAGAAAGGTTATACCAAACGATCCGAGTCCTTCGTTCTTTAACCATCATCCCACGCTCCGTTGCGGCGGCTCCAATCTCCTGGCTCCTCGTCGAGGTGACACCACATCTACGGATCTTTAAATGGGCTCCCGCCTCTGAACCGAGGCAACTCGGCCATCAAGTTTGCTAAAAGAGATGACTAAGATTGATGTAGAGAATGAGTAGAACACTTTGTCTTGCTTCATCCAAAGCCATGGATGAACGGTTAATGAAGTTGCCTTTTTAATCGGGTGATGAGAAAATGAGCTATATGAAATTTCCATGAACAAATCTATCATAATCTTTTTCCCAAAACAACTTCGCCCCCAAAAGAAAATGGCCGGCCACTTTTATGAGGGGAGGATGAGTGTAGGAGAAGGGAGTGGTGACCATAAACAATGATACTTATCATAACTCATTAAAGGAAAGAATGACTCACAAAATACATTTAATGCAAAATGGTGACTCTTAAACCTAGTTATCCATTCAATTAATGCATACAATGAATCAAAACCTAGTCACCAAAATAAGAAGCTTCTAGAACCTTCCACACTCATGACTCACCTCAAGAAAAGATAAATCCGTATTAAACCGAATATTTAAGACGGGTGATAGAAAACTGGCAACTTCCAAAAACGATCCCGAAACGAATTTCAGGATAACCCCGTAACTGTATAAACATACCCGCATTTGTATTACGACCAAATACAAATGCAACTGAGACAAAGATATTATATCTACAAAGTATAATACATGGATCCGGCTTAAACCAAAGCCCACCAGTATTATCTGCCCGAAATATGACACGTGCGTAAACGCACGTGCATTTTCCGAACCCTGCCATAAAACCATACGGCCTCTACAACGTTTCGCCCGAACTTGGAAAACTATCTGTGGGGGACTCTAATGACTCGTCAGTACCCTGGCAGTGGGTTTAACCACAAGCGCGTCAGCGGCACTAGCAGTGCGTAACGGCTGCCCATGTACCGACCTCAAGGGAAGCCGATGAGCGAACTCATCTTGAAACCCTACTGAGCCTAACAGTGACAATATACATACAGTCCGGTTCGTTCGTCTATGAGTATCGCATATCGGGCCTAGGGGGCTAGTAACGTCAGACCCCCAATAGCGGTATAAGTTCCTTGCCGAAAGCAATCCAAGGCTCTCAGGCAGAAGAGGAATCGGATATTCTGGTCGTGTCGGAGACAAGCCCTGAACACCCTGAGAAACTACTGGAATACTTACCAGTAATTCTCACCTGCCTTGGCCAAGGACTTGGTGTAATGGCTTTCCTAGACACAGCGCGATCTCACCCCCAATACCGGGATAGACGAATCCCCTGCCGATCCGCTCACTTGCCACCATGTGGCTCGGGACTGTACCCAAAAAATACCTATTTGCACGACTCCTTTGAGCCGTGGTAGGGTAGAAATCAAAGCACAGTGGGAACTCACACGAGACAAACGACGACCTCAGGTCGATGAACTAACCTGTACACATGTCACCAGGAAACTGCTATCTGACGCTAGGTATAATACCAACTAGCAGGTTCCCGGTGAGTCCTGTCCGGTGTACTCATAACCCAATGAGCACCTGTATACATCTTAGGTGATCCAACTGACACCAGTGGTTTGTGAGACCGGCCACCACCCCTCGTCGGGGTCTCGAATGTATACACTAGTCTACTCCGGAGTATCGATGCCCTGTCTCGGTACTCCCACGACTAGGGACCAATTTTAAGGATGAGCTTATAGACCACCCAACTCTCACGTATATGATTGCCATCATACTGTTGGCAGTCAAGCAAGATCCTAAGGGCTCTATCAATGTGTAATAGTGATCAGTCATCTGAACCTGTACACGACTGATAAAGGCAAACCAGATAGCATACTATTATCTCGAGTAAGACTGTGCTACCGGTATAGGTCCTCCTCAATCATTGCAATCACGTACCAGCGATCCAATAATTGACTTTGAGGGCACTATATCCAACAATCTCCCACTTGCACTTAAGGCTAATTATTGCGATGTCGCATACTCACAACCCGTGTGATACCGAGCACCCAACTCCTCTACTAATCAGTTTCACAAAGCTCGTTTGTAAAACTCTTGTGTTCGAGAAATAGCCTCAGTGAGTGGATCCGCCCTGATGTTTCTTTCTATGTCTCTCTTAATCTCAAGTTCGCGGAGAAAGCCATCTCCCGAATTGAGTAATACCTGTCTTAGAATATGTCTGGATATCTGATGGGACCTAGTTCATAAATGAACTCCAAATCCAAACTTCTTAGACTGTATCGTCAACTGAACCTAATCAGTATCCTGCACCATGCCTCCCAAAGTATCCTCTTGGACCAACTGTCCATAATACTGTCCCTCATCAGAGGGAAACTATAACTCTGACAATCACTCTGTCATCCATGTCACCTTTGAAGCCTGGAATGATAACCATCTCCGAAGGAGGCTGCCGTCATCTAATCCTCAAAACATCCACTTATGTTCTAAAACTGCTTCCTTATGTTTCTTCAGGATTGGATTAATATAAACTTATCGCATCTAGTGCAAAAATAACATCTGGTGTGGTACTTGACATCTTACGATTGACTCAATTGCCTAAGCAAGTGATCTGCCAATCATGCACATCCCTCTCCCCTTTAGTCTTTAAGACACCTTTAGAGAGGGTGACTCCATCACCTGCAAGTACACCACCATGCCAGGAGTCATCTATTCTAAAAACTATTAGAATACTGTCAAAGTACCCACATTGGGAAACTACCCAAGTCTAGATCTAAAACCATAGATCTAGTAACCAGAATGTCAGATATTATATCCAGATCCTTTGTGGAGAAACAACTGTGTGACGACCAAAGTATAACCGTTCGTAGTATAGGAATTTTATTTCCCACTCTGTGTATGTCATCCAAATACAAGGACATCACACCCTACTACCTTCTTAACAGATCCATCCCCTTATTCTGATGAAGTCAAAGCCATGACTGTCACATCAAAATTAGATGATCTATCTCCGCTATAACTGCTCTAGTCTATAAATAGACATAAGCTACTTGCCCACTATGCTTCCGCTGCTCCCACTGACCACAACAACCCTCTGGCAGAATAATATATACGTGCACATCTAAAGCTAGTTTAGAACGACGCTATACTTAACCTCCTGCCGGGTCTCATAGTCTGGAACAACAGTAGTGTCAAGTCTGGGTAAACAAGAACCTCCCTGTCACCGTCCTTGAGGTACCGGAGTACCTCTCGGGTGCCTGAGGTTACCCACCATATCTGCGGAGTGGCTATTGGAATGTCAAACCTGATTGAATCTATAGGTCCTATTAAATTTTCTGTAATCGTTTGCGGTTCTGGAATCACTTCCAGTTCTACCATACTCCCACTACTGTTTTCTGAAAAAATCCATTTTAACTAAAACTGTGGCGAGTCAAGAACAATATCACTATTGATCTTCCAGATGGTAGAAAGTCAACCCTCGACATAGCCTGGGTCAACCCACAAACTGCTATTACAGAAACGTGCCCTGAGTTATCCAGAGTCTGGTTTTAAGCATAAGCTGAACAACTCCCCTTACCTTAACATCGTTAAGATATGAACCATTCTATATCCAATATAGAAACTTTGGCACTTATTTAATTGGAACCAGATTCTAATCATGCAGCTGTCTCCAGTGCATATCAATTTAATGGAGAGAGGCCGATCAACATTACTCAACTTAGGAGCCCATCCAATTATGAGTAACCTGAAAGAGAAACAAGTTTCTCAAAACCATTACTATCAACTGAATACCAATCAAAAGAATCTACATCTTCGATCTCTTTGAAGAATCCCAATACTTGCGATACCTGGTTCTCTACTTTATTCCTATACCCATAACTTCTCAAAACTTAGACCTTGTATTTCTACGAAATACTTGTCTAAAAACTAGAGAAGTCATAAGTAAACAGAACATAGTACGATGACCAACCCCTTTGTCTTGATGGACACTGGATAGCATACAATACTCTGTATGAGTCCGCTGAGTTGAATAACTCAAAACCTGTGCATCGTAGGTTGAAAACTGTACTTATGGTTAGAACTACTCCGCTGTTCAATGCTCCTTACCCAATCGCCAACTGATATAGGTAAATGTCTCGGATATAATTTCAAAAGGTTATATCTCACTTTATAAAAATAAACGTACAGATATATCATTTTGAAATTGGTGCACAACAACGGATACTCAAAACCAAATACATGTCGTCCGGCAAAAACCCAGGCGACTTCCTCAAATATCACCAATTACAACGAATTCCGATATAATGAGGATGATCACCTTATTCCCAATAACCTACTCCCACTCATCATCTGTAAAACCATACATATGTGAGAATCATACCCGGTAAATACATACCCTGGAGTAAGTATCTAATCGGAAAATCAGTTTTCCTTTAACAATGCACTGAAACATGAAAATGTTTCGTAGGGGTATCCTGGTATTCCTAGTAATGCCTCTTCCATAATCCAATTCATGACTATAACCGTATATTTCTTTGCCATCTCTCTAAATCCCTTTATTTGTCTTTATTCATTTCCTTCTGTACACCCCTTTAGGCTAAGTGGTTTTCTTCCTTCCCTACCGTTTGGCACCAGCCTATGGTTTGGAAGAAGACTATCCAATAAGCGTAATAGGTGTACCCTCCTAAACCAAGGAGTACCCGCAACCTGAGAGAAGGTGATGATAAAAGACAACTGAATAATACCTTATTCTATTTCTCCCGAACTGGGGAAAAAAGCAAAGGTGAAATAGGAGTGGCGATGAACTACGCGGTTTGGTCGTGAATGATAGCAGTCGCAATTTACTTTGCCCTCATACTAATCCCTTTATTTTGTCTTTACATATTACCTTCTGTACACCCTACTTAGGCTAATTGGTTTTCTTCATTCCCTACCTTTCGGCACCTGTCTATGGTTTGGAAGAAGACTATCTAATAAGCGTAATAGGTGTACTCTCCTAAACCAAGGAGCCCTCGCAACCTGAGAGAAGGTGATAATGAAAGACAACTGAATAAACCAATTCTATTTCTCCTGAACCTGGATCCATCCTCGAAGAAGTCCCTTCGAGTTCGTATATAACCATACGATGGATCTATCCAATGGAAGTGGATGTTCGTAGTGATACGAGGTGTTCTGAGAAATTCAAAGGGTAAAAGAAGGAGCGACAATGACTTATGCAACTTAGACAATCCAAAAGCCAGTATTTTAAGAAGGTTCGGTCAACTTGGTCACTGAGTCATAGTCTTGGGTCGGTAAAAGGTCGCTTCCAAAGAGAGAGAGAAAAGAAACACTCTGCGTGCACTCTAACCTAGATCAGAATGGTTATTACTTTATCTAATCCGGAAACCTCCCACTGTACTGTCAAATTCTCCTCCAAACCTGAAAGAAGAATCAACCGGGATCACCCGAAGAGTAAACCAACTCATCAGTGGGAATCGGGATCCAACTCTCATCGCATGATAATGTGACGGAATCTACTCACGTTATCACACTCCAGAAGGTATGCGCATGCGTGGAAAGTTTCAGTTTCTTTAGAAACTCCCGATATGATTTTTACCCCATGTTCTTATGACCTTGACGAAAGCCAACAAATCATAAATCACACGTCAAGTTCTACCCATCATTATCTTGTCAATTCGAACCCACCCGTACATACCCTTGACGAAAGCCAACAAGGTAATACGAATGTCCCAAACTAACTCATCTATCTATGCAACAAATGAATACCCCAGCAGCTACCAAACACTATGCCTTGACAAAAGCCAACAAACATAGCTTGAATACTACTGACCATCCATAAGAAATGACGGAGGGCTACGGCTGGTTTTTGGTGAAAAATCTTTAACGTAATGAACTTGATCTCGTTGAAGGAACCTGATAGCTTTTTATAAAAATATAGTGGCGAAAACCTTTGCTAAAGAGGTCACTCTCGGTGAAGGGATCTCGGCTCTTTCCTCGTGGAATGAGGTGCAGGATATTCCAACTGAATACCACTGTGCAAAGCAACATGTAATCGACTATAGTGAAGTTATTACCCTGATGTAAACTTCTGCCCAAGGGGTCACTCCCGGTGAAGGGATCTCGGCCCTTACCTCGTCGAATGAGGTGCAGGATATTCCAACTGAATACCACCATAGTCACAAATTCGCCGTTCGGGAATAATTCGGCGAGGACGAAAATTCGGATTTGGAGAACTATTCGGAAAAAATTGGCAGGTATTCGGGAAAGATTCGGTAAGTGTTCGGGAAATGTTCGGGAAGGATTTCGAGCAATAAATTAATATATGATACGCTAGGTTTTGATTTTGTGAATTATTTGCTGTTTTTTGAATTATTCGTTGTTTTTTCACATAATTCGGGAATAATTCGGGAATAATTCGCGAATTATTCGTGAATAATTCGGCCAGTTCGGCAATGGCGATTAATTCGCAGATTAATTCGTTTGATCAAAAATTCACGAATTATTCGTGAATTCGGCGAATAATTCGCGAATTATGTGACTATGAATACCACTATGCAAAACAAAAGAAAACGTCTTTGTAATAACACTTTTTAAAACTGTTCCAACAACATCTAAACAGGTTTGTTTTCCCTTGCATTGATCAGAATCAACGCAGTCCCATCAATTAATCACACCAGAAAAGAACGAAAATAAAATGTACGTATATGCCATCCGCATTCGCCACTGGGTCCCTCATCACCCGTTAGGTTACTTAACTAATGACAGAGCGGGGACTGAACTAGCGCAGGTGTAAAATATATACAACATCTACTAGTATATATACCAATATACAATAATCGCTCCAGACGTGATAATATGCAACATTACAGAAAATTAATAAGCATCACAGAACAATACAGATAATCTGGGATCCCCGGGTTTCACAGAGACGCTGCTGAAACCCGACGTTCCCCTGGTCATGTTGATAGCCTGTGCAATGAAACCTAGACCCCTACGAGTGCGGCAAGTTACCCGCCAAAACGTGAAGCGAGGCAGCGCCCTACAGTAAAGTGAATGGACCGCCCTGCACTTCACGGAATCCGGTAACCTGAGCACCCCTCCTTGGGTCAACCTGTACCCCCTACGAGTGCGGCGAATAGTCTGCCAATACTAGAGTGATGCCCCTCTGCCTCTCAAAGCCATGAGATGCGGACCCGTTGCCCTCCAGAACCCGGCTATCCGTGCACTCCGTCGCGGGGTAAAACCTAGTACAAAAATGAAAAATATGTATAACAGGTACATCGACCTCAGCCCGGTCGTGTCCCAAAAGAATATTATACAAACAGCCAGTGACGGCAGTCCACATGTTGGACGCTCGCCCCGCAATATCAAATGTACAAATAAATTCAAACTGCACTACCATTGCACACTGCTATCCACCACGACAAATCCACAACTGTAGGGTTCCTAGGCACTCTAATGAGGTCTCACAAGGCATCAACCATGCCAATTTCAAATTTTACAAGTGCCGAGAAACCCTAAAACGGATTCGTTGACTAGAGTTTAGGAGAAAAGTGAAACTAGTTAACAACTTAACTAAAAGAAAGAGGCTACAACCTTTGTAGATCCGGTTCTCCACTTCCTTAGCTCCACGTAGACGTACCCTCGCTGTCCATATCGGATCCCGGACTCTAGCATCGGCTTCATCGGAGAAATGGACGGGTTAGGTCATCGACTTCGATGCCGAAGATGATCTACGTCGAGGCAACACAAGATCAAGCTCCAACTTCACCAAGTCGTGAAACTTGTGAAGAAAATACCCTATACTACTTGGCAAGAGGTAGAGGATGAAGAAATAGGAGGTGGGTTCACTTTAGAATTGGATTTCTCAAGATGCCATTAATGGTGGCAAGTTTTCTTCTTGCAGAAGAAGAAGAAGAAGAAGATGATAGAATATGATAAGTCTCTTCTTTAAAAAAGAAAATAATATGAATACTTATCATATGCTAACCATGGTCAAGTGTAGAGAGTAAACTAGGGTTAGGTGAATGGTTAGGTTAAGGGAATAAAACAAAAATGGTCAAGCTTTCAACTCATCATGAAGCTTCATGAAAGAAACAAAGAAAGCCACCATTTCCATTTTCTTTTCCAAAATAAATAATCAAAATAAATAAATGAATAAGTAAACAAAACCCTAACCATTCATATAACCATAGTTTAATCTTTACACAAACTCAAGTTTACATGTATCATCAAACATGATACAATCAAGTGCACACAAAAATATATCACATATACAATGTGCACATCAAGTGAGAAAATCCTTTTAAAATGAACCAATACTAGTTAATGCAAAGTAATATATCAAATATATAATTATACATTAAATCATTAAATCAACACTTGATTCAATGATCCGGTCATGTCGCACATAACTGACTAGTATTCAATGTATCGACTTATCGAATCAACCTTCGATTCGATAACTAGGTTATATCGCATACAACCAATCGAAACATTCATCGCGAGAATGAAATACGGTATCACATACACGCATTATTCTCGGTCCCGCACATATCTCATATGCGCTCCTATCTCGTTTCGCTTGAGCCAGAAAACCTCTGTGTAGGATTCTAAAGACTCGTCAATACGCCGGCAGCAGATGATGATCATATCAAGCACCCACAAGCCGCAAGCGGTCTGCCAAACGTAACGGCCACCTGGGTATTGAGCGATCAGAAGATCAACGAGCAAGCCCGCTCACACTCCTGTGAATCCAACCAGTAACACTTACCGTACAGTCCGGTCTGTTCGTCTGATATGTCGCATATCAAGTCTAGGGGTGGTAAGCGTCAGACCCCAATAACCGATAAGTCGTGCCGATGCGAGGCTCATAACGGGTCGAGAAACTACTGGTAACACTTAACAGCAAATCTATGATCAGCCATGGCCAGGGACTTCCCTGTTACGGCCAATCGAGCACAGCGCAACATCAACTCCCAATACCGGGAGAGACGAAACCCCTCCTATCGCTCATTGCCTCCATGTGACTCGGGACTGTGCCCAAAAACCACCATTTTGCACGCCCTCATGGATGTAGTAAGGTGGAGATCAAAGCACAGTGGGAATCACACAAGACTCTATGACGATCTCGGGTCTACAGACTAACCTGCACAAGTGTCACCTGAGAACTGCCATCTGACGTGAGGTATAATACCATCTGGGAGTTCTCGGCGAGTCCGTCCAGTGTACCCAGTCTCCACTGAGCACCCGTATACCATCTCTGAAGTCAAACACCAATGGATATAGGATCATCCATCGCCCATCTCATGGGTCGAGAAGCGTATACGCTAGTCTACACTGGTATATCGATGCCCGTCTCGATACACCTACGACTAGGGACCTTGAAGGATGTACTTATGGACTACCATGTCCCCACTAGTATGATCTCCATCATAGTACAGGTAGTCAAGTACACATCCTAAGGGTTTTACCAACATGTAACTATAAGACAGTTTAAGGAGACTAGTATACATGTTAAGATAAAGAGCAACCAGATAGCATACTATCATATCGAGCAAGAAAGTCATCTCTATATATTTCCAAGCATCCAATATAATATACATCATCTGTACAATACTGGCCTCTAGGGCATACATACTACTAACAATCTCCCACTTGCACTAGGGCCAGCTGCTGTAGTATCGCATACCGAGCATCCCAAAGAGTCTCTCAAACTGTATCTGGGGAATGGCCTTCATGAGTGGATCCGCCGTGTTGTTCTTCGTGTCAACCCTCCTGAGCTCGATCTCCCGGCGATCTACTATCTCCCGGATCAGGTGATACCGCCTCAGAATATGCCTGGATCGCTGATGGGACCGGGTTCCTTGGCCAAAGCCACCGCTCCATTGTTATCGCAATACAAAGGTATTGGATACTCAATGGATGGAACCACTCCAAGTTCAGTAATGAACTTCTTGATCCAGACAGCCTCTTTGGCAGCATCGTTGGCAGCGATGTATTCAGCCTCCATCGTCGTGTCTGCCACGGTTTCCTGCTTGGAACTCTTCCAGCTAACCGCCCCTCCGTAAAGGGTAAAGACAAATCCCGACTGCGACTTAGAGTCGTCCTTATCACTTTGGAAGCTCGAATCGGTAAAGGATTCCACTTGGAGTTCTCCGTTACCATCCACCAAGAGCATCTCTTTAGTCCTTCGCAAGTACTTGAGAATGCTCTTCACAGCTATCCAGTGACTCTCTCCAGGATCAGCTTGATACCTGCTCACTACACTTAGTGAGTATGCAACATCGGGTCTGGTACATAGCATCGCGTACATGATAGAGCCTACAGCCGAGGCATAGGGTATCCCTTGCATGCGAGCTCTCTCTAAATTAGTCTTAGGAGACGTCTCTTTAGAGAGAGTGACTCCAGAGATCGTGGGCAAGTTCCCACGCTTGGATTCTTCCATACTAAACCTCTTTAGTATGGTGTCAATGTACCTGGATTGGGACAATCCCAATATCCGTTTGGATCTATCTCTATAGATCCTAATTCCCAATATGCAAGAGGCATCACCAAGATCTTTCATTGAGAATCTTTGTGATAAGAAGAGCTTGACTGATTGCAGCATAGGAATATCATTTCCTATCAAGAGTATGTCGTCTACGTACAATACGAGAAAGACAACCTTACTCTCTGCCACCTTCTTGTAAATACAAGGTTCATCTGGGTTTTTGACGAAATCAAACTCTTTGATAACGACGTCAAAGCAGATGTTCCAACTCCGCGATGCTTGCTTTAATCCATAAATGGATTTAAGCAGCTTGCACACCTTCCCGCTGCTCCCACTGTCTACGAAGCCCTCTGGCTGAGTCATGTACACGCACTCTTCTAAATCACCATTTAGAAAGGCGGTCTTAACATCCATTTGCCAGATTTCGTAATCATGATATGCAGCGATGGCAAGCATGATCCGGATGGATTTAAGCATAGCCACTGGAGAAAAGGTTTCGTCATAGTCCACACCTGGTCTTTGACGAAAACCCTTTGCAACAAGTCTAGCTTTGAAAGTCTCCACTTTCCCATCTACACCAAGTTTTTTCTTGAAGATCCACTTGCTCCCAATGGGTTTTACCCCTTCAGGAGCAACTTCCAAAGTCCATACTTTGTTGGTGTACATGGATTCCATCTCGGACCGCATTGCATCCAGCCATTCCACTGAGTCCCTACTCGTGATGGCCTGCTCGAAGCTAGTTGGGTCATCATCCTCCATGATGCAATCCTCGCTCCCACCATCCATGAGAAAACCGTAGTATCTCTCAGGTTGGCGAGGAACCCTACTAGATCGGCGGAGAGGCTGAGGTTCGTTGGGAGCTACTAAATCCTCTGGTTCCACTAGATCTTCAGTTTGAGTTTGTGTAACCGGAATTTCTTCCAGTTCTACCTTATCACCACTAATTTCTTTTGCAAGAAATTTCTTTTCCAAAAAGGTGGCATGTCGAGAAACAAACACTTTTTGTTCCTCTGTATGGTAGAAAAGATATCCATGTGAATGTTTGGGATATCCCACAAACTTGCATAGAACTGACCGCGCCTCGAGTTTGTCCGGATTTTGCCTCTTGACATAGGCCGGGCAACCCCATATCTTAACTCGTTTAAGACATGGTCTCTTCCCACTCCATATCTCATATGGCGTGGTAGGTACAGATTTAGTTGAAACTTGATTCAATAGGTATGCTGCTGTTTCCAGCGCATATCCCCAGAAGGAAATAGGTAACTCAGCTGTGCTCATCATAGAGCGCACCATATCTAATAGGGTGCGGTTCCTCCGTTCTAATACACCGTTGTGCTGTGGTGTATATGAAGGAGTCAGCTGAGAGAGAATCCCATTCTCTTTTAGGAAGTCCAGGAATTCATTGCTCAAGTATTCACCTCCTCGATCAGATCGAAGGATTTTAATACTTTTTCCGGTTTGGTTTTCGACTTCTTGTTTATATTCTCTAAATTTCTCAAAAGCTTCTGATTTGTGTTTCATCAGGAACACATATCCGAATCTAGAGAGATCGTCAGTGAATGTAATGAAGTACGAAGAACCATCCCTGGCATGTGTAGACATGGGACCGCATACATCACTATGTATTAGTCCCAAGAGTTCGGTAACTCTTTCTCTGTGTCCCGTAAACGGAGTTTTGGTCATCTTGCCTTTGAGACATGACTGGCAAGTGTCATAAGATGAAAATTCAAACGGATTTAAATATCCATCCTTATGCAACTTAGCTAGTCGTGTCGCATTGATATGACCCAGTCTACAATGCTACAAGAAGGATTCGTTCAGTTCTGAACTCTTCCTCTTGTGTGTGTTTGTTATGCTCAGAACTGTTGATTGATTTAGAACATAAATGCCATTGCACAACGTGCCTGATCCAACCAACTTTTGGTTACGGAAAATGTTCATAACATTATCCTGTAATACAAAATTATATCCCTCTTTACTCAACAAAGAAACCGATATAATGTTGCATATCAGGTTCGGCATGTAATAGCATTCGTTCAGAACCAATGTATTACCAGTTGGTAATACAAGGTGATATTCCCCGACAGTCTTAGCTGCAACAATTGCACCATTTCCAACTCTAATGTCTTTATCACCTTCTCCAAGTTCTCTACCTTTCCTAAGCCCATGTAACTTATTACATATATGGGATCCTGACCCGGTATCTAATACCCAGGACGTAGGGCAAATGGAGAAACAGTTCTCTGTAACGAACACACCCGAAGAAAATGCATCAACTTGTACTTTCTTCAATCGGGTGGCATGGGAATCCTGGTATTCCCCTATATTCTGTTCAGTCCTATAACTCTTATAAGAAAGAACGGAACCAACGTTCCCCAGCACAGTATAACATGCGGGTTCGGTCAATACATCCATATTATTATCTTGATTAGGGCATGACATAGTCGCTACCTGGAGAGAGAGAGAAGAAAACACTTTAGCGTATGCTCGTGCAAGATCAGATTGGTTATTATCTTATCTAATCAGGATGGCTCTCACTGGTTTTTATCAAATCTTCCTTCAAACCCTAAAAGGAAAGACTAGCCGGGATTAATTACACCCTACAACTTCGCCAATCTTTCAGCCAGGCTAGTGTCGGTACTTTGAGGGAGGTTCCCCGTGCTTTCGCACGGACCTAATTAAAGTAAACCTCGTTTTCCCAGAGGTGTAACCCCGTTGACACCTTTCTAGACACCTACTTGATCGGCTAATTTGTAATGTGTAAAACTCTCCCAGGAGTAACTCTTACTCGCAGCGGGTATCGGGATCCAACTATCTCATAGAAGGTATGCAATCTCATTGCAAATTTCAACACTTGAAATTCCCGATAATATTTTGCCCCTAGCGTCCTATGACCTTGACAAAGGCCAACAAATCACAGGATGCTTAGTCAAGTTCAACCCGTCATTTCTTGATTGAATCAAACCCACCCGCACGACCCTTGACAAAGGCCAACAAGGTCGTACGACTACCCTGAAACAATCTGCATCACATGCATAAGCAGATAAGCACTATTCAGCTACCGCACACTACGCCTTGACAAAGGCCAACAAACGCAGCACGAATACTAAACAGTTCTTATCTGAAATGACGGAGGGCTACATCAGGTTTTTCTGAAAACCTATTGCGTAATGAACTTGATATCGTTGTAGAATCAAGTAAAGTTTTGAAATGGAGTGATTTTGAGGCTTTTCTAGTTTTTGCTAAAGGGGTCACTCCCGGTAAAGGGATCGTCGGCCCTTTCCTCGTCGAATGAGGTGCGGGATATATCATATATATCGCTGTGCAAAGCAAAACTCCAAAAGCCGTCAAAAGTCAAACCGAGTGTTTGTAGCATCTGCCAGTTATTGCTAAAGGGGTCACTCCCGGTGAAGGGATCTCGGCCCTTTCCTCATCGAATAAGGTGCAGGGTATATCATATATACCACTATGCAAAGCAAAACTGTAGCTACCCTTTTTATTTAAAATTTGATTCTACAACATCTTTTAGGTTTCTTTCCTTTCATTAATCACATTAATGAAGTCCCATCATTTAAGTCACCTAAACATCACAGATAAATACGGCGTACACTTATGCCATCCGTATTTGCCTCGATGTCCCCTCGTGCACCGTTAGGTTAGGTAACTAACGACAGAGCAGGGCAGGGCTAGTGCGGGTGCAAAACATAAGTAACGTCTATATAATATATCATATATACTATATACTGTATCCATTAGAACATATCAAATGATCACATCACAGATATCACAGCAGAAAATATCATATGAAATATTGGATATACTAGGACGTCCGTGTTTTTAATACGAGCCAGTATAAAACATGGATTCCACGGTCGTGATGAATAGCCAATCCCACACCCCTAGACCCTTACGAGAGCGGCAAGCAACCCTACCAATTCTAGGGTTAGGAGACCCGGACTCGACTCCTCGAGATGGTCTCCCACTGGACCCTAGAACCCGGTTACTTGTGCTCCCCTCCTTGGGTCTATCCTAATGCGGAAAAGTAAATAATATACAAAAGGTGACAAGTTCCGCAACCTGGAAGTGCCCCAAATAAAAGAATATTACATACAAGTTTTTTACATGAATGAAAATGAAAAACACTCATCTCACATAAAAACCCCCGGCTATTCGAACACGACGATCCAATATAACATATCCAGCAATACATAACATCACATGTCATCAACATAAGTAAGTATGCGTACCCTAATTGTCGTTGACGTATAGCAACGAAACCGGCGATATCGACATACTACACTTACGGTCACATAAAAGAAAGTATAAAACTACAACAGTTGGAATCCGCAACCTGTTTAGACATCGCATGCCTAATCAAATGAAATACTTAGACATCACATGCCTAACAACTATAAACCCTGCATTTTAGTCTCATTATCGAAAACTCTTTTCAATATCAAGTGAGACTAAACCGCTAGATTTATAAGATTCATTCAGTTATCTCATAACTGTTTGTGAATTCCAATTATTGTATCCCATTCCGGATAAATAGAAAATATTAAACTTTCCGATCGAACATTCGAACACCCAAGTTTTTCCCGAAACCGTTCAACACATGAAATAAGTTCAAAGACATTCACTTCATGCCTCAGTACCAACGGTCCAGCCGTAGAAGGGTCAAGCCAACGCCTCACATGTGGCATGCCGTACTGCCCCAAACCCTAAGGTTTAAAGGGCAGTTCAATACGGTCACATAATCGAGTTAAGGTTTGTTGTCTTCTAGAGAGACCATCGCGTTACTTGCACTACTTAGAACGTCATTAAACTACGGAAAAGTCCAACAATTGGAAATTTCCCGGCAGGGGAAAGATTGGGTATTTACATCCGGTCGAACTTTTTAACATATTCTAAAATTATCCGGAAAAACACATAGACAAAGTTTGATAATCCGATCGAATCTTCGATTCCCTCTACATCCCCAGAACACTCAACTCTTGAGTCATAATAAAAATACCTAGAAAATATAGCATTCAAATATAAGAATTACTGTGCAGAAATAAATGGGAGAAGAGACAAAGTGGCCGCGGAACCGCCGCATTAGCCATGATAATGCCGCGGTTCCGCCGCACTTTGATGGAATCATGTGATCGTACTTCACTGTAATTCTTAGAAATTCCTGCTTAGTTTTCTGCATATTTTTAATTCACAAAATTCCAAATTTGCAGAAAATTTCCAGAGAGCATTTTGGATTAGGGTTTCGATGTTCGTTCGGATTTCAAACGTCGTCTACACTTCACCTAAGGCTCTAGCTAGGCTCTGATACCATTGTAGGGTTCCTAGACACTCTAATGAGGTCTCACAAGGCATCAACCATGCCAATTCAAATTTTACAAGTGCCGAGAAACCCTAAAACGGATTCGTTGACTAGAGTTTAGGCGAAAAGTGAAACTAGTTAACAACTTAACTAAAAGAAAGAGGCTACAACCTTTGTAGATCCGGTTCTCCACTTCCTTAGCTCCACGTAGACGTCCTCTCGCTGTCCATATCGGATCCCGGACTCTAGCATCGGCTTCATCGGAGAAATGGGCGGGTTAGGTCGTCGACTTCGATGCCGAAGATGATCTACGTCGAGGCAACACAAGATCAAGCTCCAACTTCACCAAGTCATGAAACTTGTGAAGAAAACACCCTATACTACTTGGCAAGAGGTAGAGGATGAAGAAATAAGAGGTGGGTTCACTTTAGAATTGGATTTCTCACTCTTTTTCTCAAGATGCCATTAATGGTGGCAAGTTTTCTTCTTGAAGAAGAAGAAGAAGAAGATGATAGAATATGATAAGTCTCTTCTTTAAAAAAGAAAATAATATGAATACTTATCATATGCTAACCATGGTCAAGTGTAGAGAGTAAACTAGGGTTAGGTGAATGGTTAGGTTAAGGGAATAAAACAAAAATGGTCAAGCTTTCAACTCTTCATGAAGTTTCATGAAAGAAACAAAGAAAGCCACCATTTCCATTTTCTTTTCCAAAATAAATAATCAAAATAAATAAATGAATAAGTAAACAAAACCCTAACCATTCATATAACCATGGTTTAATCTTTACACAAACTCAAGTTTACATGTATCATCAAACATGATACAATCAAGTGCACACAAAAATATATCACATATACAATGTGCACATCAAGTGAGAAAATCCTTTTAAAATAAACCAATACTAGTTAATGCAAAGTAATATATCAAATATATAATTATACATTAAATCATTAAATCAACACTTGATTCAATGATCCGGTCATGTCGCACATAACTGACTAGTATTCAATATATCGACTTATCGAATCAACCTTCGATTCGATAACTAGGTTATATTGCATACAACCAATCGAAACATTCATCGCGAGAATGAAATACGGTATCACATACACGCATTATTCTCGGTCCCGCACATATCTCATATGCACTCCTATCTCGTTTCGCTTGAGCCAGGAAACCTCTGTGTAGGACTTTAAAGACTCGTCAATACGCCGGCAGCACATGATGATCATATCAAGCACCCACAAGCCGCAAGCGGTCTGCCAAACGTAACGGCCACCCGGGTATTGAGCGATCAGAAGATCGACGAGCAAGCCTGCTCACACTCCTGTGAATCCAACCAGTAACACTTACCGTACAGTCCGGTCTGTTCGTCTGATATGTCGCATATCAAGTCTAGGGGTGGTAAACGTCAGACCCCAATAACCGATAAGTCGTGCCGATGCGAGGCTCATAACGGGTCGAGAAACTACTGGTAACACTTACCAGCAAATCTATGATCTGCCCTGGCCACGGACTTCCCTGTTACGGCCAATCGAGCACAGCGCAACATCAACTCCCAATACCGGGAGAGACGAAAACCCTCCTATCGCTCATTACCTCCATGTGACTCAGGACTGTGCCCAAAAACCACCGTTTTGCACGCCCTCATGGATGTGGTAAGGTGGAGATCAAAGCACAGTGGGAATCACACAAGACTCTATGACGATCTCGAGTCTACAGACTAACCTGCACAAGTGTCACCTGAGAACTGCCATCTGACGTGAGGTATAATACCATCTGGGAGTTCTCGGCGAGTTCGTCCAGTGTACCCAGTCTCCACTGAGCACCCGTATACCATCTCTGAAGTCAAACACCAATGGATATGGGATCATCCATCGCCCATCTCATGGGTCGAGAAGCGTATACGCTAGTCTACACTGGTATATCGATGCCCCGTCTCGATACACCTACGACTAGGGACCTTGAAGGATGTACTTATGGACTACCATGTCCCCACTAGTATGATCTGCATCATAGTCCAGGTAGTCAAGTACAAATCCTAAGGGCTTTACCAACATGTAACTATAAGACAGTTTAAGGAGACTAGTATACATGTTAAGATAAAGAGCAACCAGATAGCATACTATCATATCGAGCAAGAAAGTCATCTCTATATATGTCCAAGCATCCAATATAATATACATCATCTGTACAATACTGGCCTCTAGGGCATACATACTACTAACAACAACATCACAGCACAACACAGAACATCAACGCGAATGTCACGTTCGCAAATCCGTCTAAAAGGACTATAGCAATTAGACGCAATTTACCGCTCGAATGACATTCACGGTCGGAGATATAATGTAAGTACTGCAAACTAACACGTTTAAATTTCGATCGACAAAACTTCCCGAAGTGGGCCCCACGTACATCTGCTATACAGTAACAAAATCTGGGCCCAAAAGAAATATTCCAGAAACCATTATTTCCTATGTAAATCCCCCAGAATAAATTTGGCCCACTGAAGCACCAAGACGGCCGCGGATCCGTGGTCAAAGCTTGGCTTTGGCGGCGGTTCCGCGGCCGTACGGTCGAATCAGGGGATCGATTTTCTTCTGTGTTCTTAAAAAAGCTTGCTCGATTTTCTGAGATGCTCAAAATGATTTTTAGACCAGCATTTAAAATCGACAGAAACTTTAACATAGAAATTGCGGTTTTCGAAAATCCGTTCGATCGATATTTTAAACGCGTTAGAACAAGTTAGCAAAGCTTAATGGCGTGGCTCTGATACCATGTAAGTCTACAGTAGCGCCCCGGCCGTCTTTCAGACGCCAAATGCGGAACAAAAACATTTATAACTGGCGCTATCGCATACTATAACCCGGATCTGCCATTAACGCTAAACTAACAAACTACAAAGTGGGTAGAAAGGTTATACCAAACGATCCGAGTCCTTCATTCTTTAACCATCATCTCACGCTCCGTTGCGGCGGCTCCGATCTCCTGGCTCCTCGTCGAGGTGGCACCATATCTATAGATCTTTAAATGGGCTCCCGCCTCTGAACCGAGGCAACTCGGTCATCAAGTTTGCTAAAAGAGATGACCAAGATTGATGTAGAGAATAAGTAGAACACTTTGTCTCGCTTCATCCAAAGCCATGGATGAACGGTTAATGAAGTTGCCTTTTTAATCGGGTGATGAGAAAATGAGCTATATGAAATTTCCATGAACAAATCTATCATAATCTTTTTCCCAAAACAACTTTGCCCCCAAAAGAAAATGGCCGGCCACTTTTATGAGGGGAGGGTGAGTGTAGGAGAAGGGAGTGGTGACCATAAACAATGATACTTATCATAACTCATTAAAGGAAAGAATGACTCACAAAATACATTTAATGCAAAATGGTGACTCTTAAACCTAGTCATCCATTCAATTAATGCATACAATGAATCAAAACCTAGTCACCAAAACAAGAAGCTTCTAGAACCTTCCAAACTCATGACTCACCTCAAGAAAAGATAAATCCGTATTAAACCGAATGTTTAAGACGGGTGATAGAAAACTGGCAACTTCCAAAAGCGATCCCGAAACGAATTTCAGGATAACCCCGTAACTGTATAAACATACCCGCATTTGTATTACGACTGAATACAAATGCAACTGAGACAAAGATATTATATCTACAAAGTATAAAACATGGATCCGGCTTAAACCAAAGCCCACCAGTATTATCTGCCCGAAATATGACACGTGCGTAAACGCACGTGCATTTTCCGAACCCTGCCATAAAACCATACGGCCTCTACAACGTTTCGCCCGAACTTGGGAAACTATCTGTGGGGGACTCTAATGACTCGTTAGTACCCTGGCAGTAGGTTTAACCACAAGCGCGTCAGCGGCACTAGCAGTGCGTAACGGCTGCCCATGTACTGACCTCAGGGGAAGCCGATGAGCGAACTCATCCTGAAACTCTACCGAGCCTAACAGTGACAATATACATACAGTCCGGTCCGTTCGTCTATGAGTATCGCATATCGGGCCTAGGGGGCTGGTAACGTCAGACCCCCAATAGCGGTATAAGTCGTGTCGAAGACAAGCCCTGAACACCCTGAGAAACTACTGGAGTACTTACCAGTAATTCTCACCTGCCTTGGCCAAGGACTTGGTGTAATAGCTTTCCTAGACACAGCGCGATCTCACCCCCAATACCGGGAGAGACGAATCCCCTACCGATCCGCTCCCTTGCCTCCATGTGGCTCGGGACTGTACCAAAAAAATACCTGTTTGCACGACTCCTTTGAGCCATGGTAGGGTAGAAATCAAAGCACAGTGGGAACTCACACGAGACAAACGACGACCTCAGGTCGATGAACTAACCTGTACACATGTCACCAGGGAACTGCTATCTGACGCTAGGTATAATACCAACTAGTAGGTTCCCGGCGAGTCCTGTCCGGTATACTCATAACCCAATGAGCACCTGTATACATCTTAGGTGATCCAACTGACACCAGTGGCTTGTGAGACCGGCCACCGCCCCTCGTCGGGGTCTCGATTGTATACACTAGTTTACTCCGGAGTATCGATGCCCTGTCTCGGTACTCCCATGACTAGGGACCACTTTTAAGGATGAGCTTATAGACTACCCAACTCTCACGTATATGATCGCTATCATACTGTTGGCAGTCAAGCAAGATCCTAAGGGCTCTATCAACGTGTAATAGTGATCAGTCACCTGAACCTGTACACGACTGATAAAGGCAAACCAGATAGCATACTGTCATCTCGAGTAAGACTGTGCTACCGGTATAGGTCCTCCTCAATCATTGCAATCACGTACCTGCGATCCAATAATTGACTTTGAGGGCACTATATCCAACAGCTCCCCTTTCCTGAGAACTGTTTGGGATGTAAAGCTCTGAATTGCTTCACCCCAGGTGCTTCAGCCTCGGGACGGTTCAAGAGCTGCTGCTGTCCCTCTAGGAGGCTGCGGATTGCCTCAAGCAGAACCGTTTGCTCGTTGGGTAGAGCAGGAACGGCAGGTGTGATTGGTAGTGGACGTGCAGTGTTGTTGAAGTTGGTGCTGGTATTGTTTGGGGAATCCATAACCTTGAAGAAAATTTTGGGTTTAAAGTATATGATTCAAAGAATATGAAATTGTAAGATTCAAGGAACATGAATTGTAAAGAATGTTTTAGTTGCTGGTTCTTGTGTTATATTGCTTAGGTTGTTCACGCAGAACAGAATTGCATGGCAGTGTTCCATACAACTCTGACCTGCATGGGCCACCCAGTCAGATGGTATTGTCCGTTTTGGTCGAAACCGCACGGTTTTTCCCTTTAGAGCGAACCGGACCTGACCAAGGGGCCACTTCCCAGAAGGTCACCCATCCCAAGACTTCCCTGGCCCGAGCACGCTTAACTACGGAGTTCTCAAGCTCCTGTAGTTCTGGTTCACTTAAAAGGCGCCTCTGTAATTGATGGTGGTATCATTATATTTATAATGCAGTTTAGTCCTCTTTCGGAATGTGCTTTAGGGACCCAATCCCATTGTTCTGAAATGGCTCCCTCACTTAAATCACCAAGATGTCCTCAATAGACCGCACTGAGTGTGGACATAGCAGATCACCATGATGTCTTAAGACCGCACTGCTCTGGGGTATTACATTCCTCCCATCTAAGAACGGTTCGTCCTCGAACCATAAACCTACTATTGAGGGACTTGCATGGGCCACCAACAAAACCTGTCACGCCCCGCTTTCCAGTGTACGGGCAGAGGACGCGACGAGGCCGCTACGTATTTACACTGAAGTAAATACGCTAAGCGTATCTAAGCAATATAAAAATAAATGCACAAGAGACAAGATATAATAAAACAACAATTTTATTTATTCACATTCTTTTTGTACAATGCATGGAAAAGTAAATACATCTGAAAGAAAGCAATGCCTAAACAGTGGCATAACAGAAAAGGAAAAATACTGAAATAAAAGTGTACAATGTATCTAGAGCTATGGATCGTATGCAAGCTGGTCCAAGTCCTCGCTAGTAGGCTCGATCTCTGGAAGATCCGAATCACCTGACGACATTCAAAGAAGAAAGAAAGAGAATGTCTCCAGCGAACAAATTGCTCGGTAAGTCCCAAGGATAAGGGAGAAATAGAATAGACAGAAAGAGAAGGTAGCTTTTAAAGTTGTATTATATGAGTATTTGGTGTTAACGCTGTTGTTTGTAGCTTGGTACAGAAGGATGCCAGTGTATACGAGAGGAGTCTCTATATGCTAGAAACTAGGGCAAACGGAAAGTATAAGGAACCGTTATGCCATGGTACAACAACAACTGAATATAAGTTAGGTGTCTTAATCTTGCAGTTTCGTGCTACTTCTAACACCTTCCGTACCAATCTACCCTTTAAACCCCGCGATGTCTTGTTCGTATTGTATTGTCTTGTAATTTTAATTGTATAGATGAGTGACTCGCCGAAACCATGATATCAGTAAATGGATGTAATTGGAGAATCATGTAAATGGAAGTATATCTATGGTTCGGTTCGGTCAATACAGATTGAATAGATAGAATATAAGTATTCAAGTATTCGTGTTGGATTGTAGATTGTAGATTGTACTTGAATCATATTCAAGTCAGATTATTAATGAGACTCAGTCTGAGTCAGATAATTAGAAAAGAAATTGAAGTCCTGATTGTTTTGATATTATCGGTAACCGCTGCACATGGGCGGCAGGATTTGTGTCTTTTTCAAGACAATTACCGTGTTGATAACACCGTTTGTTAAGTTGTCTACCTTAAATAGGCAAGCACCCACTTCTCCGGCTCCCTGAGGCTCAAGAGATTGGTCCCGCTTAAACCTATGTTTACTAGGGTCCTTAGGGTAATTTATAGAATTTGAGGGGGTTTTAGGTAAAAATACTTTTGTATAATTTTCAAAATACACCCTAAATATTTAATTATCGTCTTTAGAGTTGTCATAGATATAGATTTTATATTTGTGATTTTCTAGTGAAAACATCCTAATTTCATAATATAAGGTATTTAATTGTAACATTGAACTTGTATGGAATTTATGGTATTTTAATGTAAAGTGATTATTGTGATTTTTAGAAAAATTGGAATATTTATATTATTACAAAATAGATATTTTACTGATACATATATATATTTATATAAAAATAATTTTACTATATATTATATTTCTAGAAATCTTATTTTCTTAAGATTTTCGTATTTTAAATCTCTTGAGACCGTATGCTCCTTGCGGAGGTCTGTATCTCGCGCTACTAAGCCCAGGGATGTGCGATAATCTACGCCATCCCAGCCGGGTTCCCCAAAATGGGTTGTAGCGGCACTTTGCAAAGATTTATAAAAAAATACTTAATCCTTTAGAAAACGGTTTTATTAATTCATGGTATTTATTTGAAATGTTTCGTTTTCCCGTATTCTATGTTTCCGAAAGGTATTGTGCTATGTTGTATATGAGTGTTGTGAGGAGGTAGGTCATTACCTCGTGATCTACTTAAAGGTATAGCAAGTTTGTGATATTTAAATGTCGAAATGAAACTATATGGTATTTTAGTGAAAAAGTATGGCAAAAGTTACAAAATGAATTAGATTGTCGTGAAACTTGATCAACATATTTATTAATGTTTAATAGTCAACATGTAAGAGTTTTGTGTGAATGTATTTAAGAAAATGTTGGATTTTTAGAAAGAACCGAATCGAAAATCGGTTTAACTCCGATTCTGTCGGGTTTTGAAATTTCGTATTTTTAAAACAAGATCAGAGAAGAGGGAGGGGGACTTACGGGTTTAGAAGTTAGGGATGAGGAAGAGGAGATGGGAGGAGGCGCCGGTGCGTCGTTTCGTAGCCGGGAACTCCTAGGGTTGTCGTCGGAAAATTTCCGAAGCTTTCGCCCTTCACTACTCCAAAAGTACACTAAGCTTCTAGGAATTTTCTTCAGAGTTTTGTTCAGAATTTTAGAGTGAGAGGGGTGTGTTTAGGGGTTGTATTTATAGGGTAAGGTTAGGGTTTAGGGTAGATGAAAGGTTGAATTAAAATTTATAATAAAAATTGTATTAAAATAGGGTTTAATGTGATTTAAAGGGGCTATGGAACCGATCTACAGAAATAAAGTGTGCAGGAGTGATGGGGAGATGAAAATCCAGACTTTTCATGTTGGGGACTCGGCGGTCCGGCCGAGTCCGGCCTGCGGCGGCGGCCCAAGTCGGCCGATCCGCCGGCCGATTCTGCTGAGTCCGGCCGAGTCAGGCGGCCGGAATCCCCCCGTCGGTTCATTAGTTCCCTGGTACAGTTAGTTTATCATGTGTAGTGGGTTTTTGTGAATTATGCACGTGTAAACCCTTGGTATTCTAAAAATTCAAAATAAAACAATATTAAAAATAATGTAGGGTATGAGATTTGAACTCTGGTGGCTTGGTTCAGCAGTGCAAGGTATTACCAATGAGCTACAAGCCCCTTCTTGTAATTAATTAGCAAAACAAATATTTATTGTACTCACAGAAAATGCAAATACCCCAAGTATATATTAATTTTTAAACAAATTTTTATACACCAAAATTGGAGTTGTTACAACTACTTGGAGCTTGTGAAGTGAAGGAATGGACTACAAAGGTTGTATTCCCCAATCACTTAGTTGTAAAGCTGTTTATATGCCAGTTAACCCTAATTCTCTAGTTTGATTACTTGGTTGGTTTGTTTAGCACCCCAAAATTTTCAAATAGCATGATTGATACTTGCCAAAACCTTACTAAGGTGCTAAGCTAACACTACAAAAAGGTCACTTCCGGTGAAGGGATCTCGGCTCTTTCCTTATCGAATAAGGTGCTGGATATTCTACAAGGAATACCACTATGTAAAGTAAAAACTAGAGCTACCCCTTTTTATAAATTTGATTCTACAAAATCTTTTAGGTTTCTTTTCTTTCATTAATCTCATTAATGAATTCCCATCATTTATGCTTCCTAAGTATCACAGAAGAAACAAAAATACAACGTTTGCTTATGCCATCTGTATTCGCCACAGTGTCCCGTTATGCACCGTTAGGTTGCTTAACTAACGGCATACCGGGGCCAGACTAGCGCGGGTGCAAAACATAAGCAACGTTTATTATATATCATATATACAATAATAAAGCATTCGTCTCACGCATATAAAATGATCACATCACAGAATATCAGAAACAGAAGATAACATATGAAATATTGGATATACTAGGAGGCCCGTGTTTTATTTTGAGCCTGTATAAAACACGGATTCCACGGTCGCGATGAATAGCCAAACCCACAACCCTAGACCCCTACGAGAGCGGCAAGCAACCCTACCAATTCTAGGGTTAGGAGACCCGGTCTCGACTCCTCGAGATGGCCTCCCACTGGAGCCCAGAACCTGGTTACTTATGCTCCCCTCCTTGGGTCTATCCTAATGCGGAAAAATAAATAATATACAATGGTGACATCATCCTCAACCCAGAAGTCCCCTAATAAAAGAATATTACATACATTGAATTTTACATGAATGAAAATGAAAAACTCTCATCTCACATAAAACCCCCGGCTATTCAAATCAAGACGATCCAATATAACATATCACAACAACACATAACATCACATGTCATCAACGAAAATAAATATGCGTATCCTAATTGTTGTTGATGTATAGCAACGAAACCGGCGATACACCACATATTACACTTACGGTCGCAGAAAAGAAAATGAAAAACCACAACATTTGGAATCCACAATCACCTTAGACATCATAAACCCGAAATATCACATATTACGGATTTCATGCCTAACTATATGAATTCCACATATTGTATCACATTCCAGAAAAAGCTAGACGACGTTAAACATTCCGATCGAATCAACAAACACCCAAAATTTTCCAAAAGCTCAACACTTGAGCGTAGTTTAAAAATACTCAGTACATGCCACAGTGCCAATGAACCAGCCGTAAAAGGGTCAACCAATGCCTCACCTGTGGCACCGCTGAACCACCACAAACCCTATGGTTTAGTGGTGGTTCTGACGGTCACAGAATCGAGTTAAGGTTTCGTTCTTCTAGAGGGTCCACCGCATCACTTGCACGATATTTGAATGTTCTTTAACTAAGGAAAAATCCAACTCTTTAAAATTTTCCGGTAAGGGTTAAAGTGGGTATTTGATATCCGATCGAACTTTTTACACCGTCTAAATTAACCCAAAAACAAACTAGAATTACGAATACGAAACAGTCCGAATTACCAATGCAGAAAATTAGCATCACATGCAAATTTAGAAAAAACAAACAACACCTGAAACCCTAAAATCCAGAGACTGGAACACTACCAAAATTTGACGCCAGGAATCCAAAATTCACCCGAGGAGCTCGGAAATTTCATGGTTGTGGCCGGCCAGAATTGGGCTAAATTGCTTCAATTTTTGGTGGTGTTCATGTTATATCACATATAACACACTGCAGTTGTTTAAAAATTTTTTAAAGCACCTTTTAAATTCGACAGAAACTAGGTTGTTAGGTTTCAAGTTTCGGATTCGTTTCGGTTTCGTAATCCTACACAATCTGTATAATTCTCTAGCTAGGCTCTGATACCACTGTAGGGTTGTATAGCACGACAACAAGGTTTCGTCCATGCCAATTTAAAATTTTTGATGTTCTATCTAACCCTAACCCTAGGTTCTTAACTAAAGAATCATACGGAAACGATAAAGCAAACAATTTTACTTCTAAGTGATAGGGATTACAACCTTTGTAGTCCATTCCTTCGCTTCATAAGCTCCATGTTATGGTCCTTTCGCTGCGATCATCAAGCTCCTGGACTCTAGAGAGGCTCCATGAGGTGAATGATCTATGCTTGCTTGAAGTCTTCACAATCCAAGATGATCTACTTTGAGGAGACACAAACCCAAGCTATTCCTTCACCAATTAGAGATTAGTGAAGGTAACACACTAATCTATATGGCTAGTATAGAAGAGGATGATGAAGTAGGAATTTTGCTCTCTTTAGTTTTCTTTAGTTTTCTTTTTCTCACTTAATTTCATCACATGAAAAAATCTAGCAAGCTTTTGTGAGGATGAAGAAGATGAAGTGATGAAAGAAATGAATAATGAGCTTAGGTTAGAAATGCAACCATGGTGAGTTAGTAAATATCATGGCTAACTCATGTAAAGAATAAACCATGAGCTAGGGTTAGGGTTAGGTTAATAAATATCTTAGACTTGACAAAAGAGTGGACCAAGTCAACTAAGAAAAATATCTTAGCATAAATCCACAATTTTGATTTATCTAAAATAAAACATAAACCCTAATCTTAACCCTAGCATGGTATAAGTCTCTCAAATCCATGTTGCATGTGTAACCTAGCATGTTACAATTATACATATCATATATATATAATTTTATAACAAAAGAAAAGAATACAATAAACATATATCACATATATGTTAAAAGTATCCAAAGTGAGAAAATGAAATACTTAAGTGAGCTAATATTAGTTAATGTAATTTAATATATCAAATATATAATTATATATTAAATTATTAAATCAATACTTGATTTAATAATCCGGCTATATGACATATAACCGACTAATATCAAATGCAACATCTTATCAAACCAACACTTGATCCGATAATCCGGCTGTATCACATATAACCGACCGATGTCACAAGTCGCGAGAACAGAATACGGTATCACATACACGTATCAATCTCGGTCCCGCACATATGATATATGTGCTCCTACTCCGTTTCTCCTGAGCCAGAAAATCTCTGTGTAGGACTCTAAAGACTCGTCAATATGCCGGCAGTAAGTGATGATCATATCAAACACCCACAAGCCGCAAGCGGTCGGCTAAACGTAACAGCCACCCGGGTATTGAGCAATCAGAAGATCAACAAGCAAGTTTGCCCACACTCCTGTGAATCCAATCAGTAACATTACCGTACAGTCCGGTCTCTTCGTCTGATATGTCGCATATCCAGCCTAGGGGTGGTAAACGTCAGACCCCAGTAACCGATAAGTCGTGTCGATGTGAGGCTTATAACAGGTCGAGAAACTACTGATAACACTTACCAGTAGCTCTCCATATCAGCCCTGGCCAGGGACTTCCAGTTATAGCCAATCGAACACAGCGCAACATCAACCCCCAATACCGGGAGAGACGAAACCCCTCATATTGCTCATTGCCTCTATGTGATTCGGGACTGTACCCAAAAGCCACCGTTCTGCACGTTCTCATTAACGTGGTAAGGTGGAAATCAAAGCACAGTAGGAATCACACAAGACTCTATGACGATCTTGGGTCTACTGACTAACCTGTACCATCTGACGATAGGTATAATACTATCTTGGAGTTCTCTTCGAGTCCGTTCAGTGTACCTAGTCTCCACTGAGCACCCGTATACCATCTTTGATGTCAAACACCAATGGATGCGGGATCATCCATCGCCCATCATATGGGTCAAGATGCGTATACGCTAGTCTACTCTGGAGTATCGATGCTCTGTCTCGATACACCCTCGACTAGGAACAATTATAGGATGTACTCGTGGACTACTCTGGCCCCACTAGTATGATCTGGGTCATAGTCCCAGTAGTCAAGTACATATCCTAAGGGCTTTATCAACATGTGAGAGTAAGACAGTAACACAATACAAGTCAACATGTTAAGACAAAGTGAAACCAGATAGCATACTATCATGTCAAGCAAGAAAGTTCTCTCTGTATATATTCAAGCATCCACTATAATATACAACATAGGTACAATAATGGCCTCTAGGGCATATATATAACTAACACTCCTGACAAGCCGCACCCCGCGCGACGAGTCAGACCCCTAGTCCGGCTATATGTAAATAGATAAAAGTGGCCATGGGATAACTACTTCGGTCGCTTGGCCTACAACACATGACAAGCTCATCCTGACCCAGTCAAGGTGACTCTATTAAGTGCTCCTATTGTCGCCATACCAAGTATGCAACATTACAGTCTCTGCTCCGAGCAGATGATGTCTAACACTTAGTCTCACCTTCGTATGCTTCTCTAGCATAACAGAGATCTCTCGCGGGAGGAGAGTTCCTACCTGCTGATGTATCCTTATTAAATGTGTGCACTGCACACATCGTGTACCCCGTACACTTGTACTTTATGCCTGAAATAGTCAAACAAAATATAAAAATATCCATCCCAGATAAGAAAGAAAGCTATACATCAATAATCTTAAAATATGCATCTATAAAGTCGCCACCCATAATAATAATGTTAATGAAAGTGTACGCTAGCACCACGACGGGGTTAAAACGGACATCACACATGCAATTTTCAAAAATTCGTAGTGCTAACGAACACTAACCAAGATCTAACTAGAATATTAGGGTTTTACTATGATGATATGAACTAAACAAAGAGAAGGAAGAAGGTTACAACCTTTGATGACCGTGTTCTTCTCTTCTAAAGCTCCGGGTTGTAGTCCACGCGACTCCACTAGGCTCCACTTCAAGTTTGAACGAGCCTCCTCCGTGATCTTCGTGCCGAAGACGATCCACCCAAAGTCCCTCTATCTCAAGCTACCTCTTCACTAAACTATCTTTAGTGAAGGAAACACACTACACTTGATTGCTAATCAAGTGTAGGATGATGAAGTAGGGGTTTTAAGGCTCACTAGGATTTGTTCTAAGCTCCATGGTTCACATCATATGAGGGGTTGGAGCTTTGAGGCATGAATAGGAAGAAAAAGAAGAGAGCATGCTAGAGTTGATCTTATGAGCTCAAGAAGGAGCAAAAAAAATAACTCAAGTGAATAATCAAGTATAGAATGACAACCCCTTGACCTCACTTATTCAAGCATGAAATAAATTGCAATAAGAAATTGCAACCATGCTTGAATAGTGAGTCAAGAGTAATAAACAAATGATAAAACCTATGCTTGCCCATTCTACAAATATCTCTATATATTACACCTCATTTTCTATTTTCTAAAAAAAGAAAATCCATGCCATGCTTCATAATATATATATATATATATATAATGAAGAATAATCAGTGAGCTAATAATATTAGTTAATATATAATTATATCAAATATAATATATATCAAATTATTAAATCAACACTTGATTTAATAATCCGGTTATATCACATAGAACCGACTAATATCATTTATCTGTATATTACATTATCAAATCAACGCTTGATTCGATAATCTGGTTATATCACATATAACCTAACTGATAACAAATAACTCCCAGATTAGAATACGGTATCACATATTCGTATTTAATCAAGGCCTCGCACATATTAACATATGTGCCTTACTTCGTTTCGCTTGAACCAGAAAACTTTTATATGGGACTCTAAAGACTCGTCAATACGCCAGCAGTAGGTGATGATCACATTAGTCACCCACAAGCCGTCAGCGGTACTAGCTGGACGTAACGGCTACCCAGGTACTGAGCGATTAGAAGATCAACAAGTAAGCTTATCCAAACTTCCATGAAGCCTATAAGTAACACTTACCGTACAGTCCGGTCTCTTCGTCTGATATATCGCATATCATGTCTAGGGGTGGTATCGTCAGACCCCAGTAACGTGATAAGTCATGCCGATGTCTGGCTTATAACGGTTTGAGAAACTATTGATAACACTTACCAGTAAATCTCATCAACAACCATGGCCAGGGACTTACAGTTATAGCCAATCGAGCATAACGCAACATCAACCCCCAATACCGGGAGAGACGAAACCCCTCCTATTGCTCATTGCCTCCATGTGACTTGGGACTGTACCCAAAATCCACCTGTTTGCATGACTCCTTTGAGTTGTGGTGGGGAGGAAATCAAAGCACAGTGGGAGCCACACAAGACTCTATGACGATCTCGGGTCTATAGACTAACCTGTAGCAGCGTCACCAAAGAACTACTATCTGACGATAGGTATAATACCAACTAGGAGTTCTCGATGAGTTATGTTCGGTGTACCCATTCTCTAATGAGCACCTATATACAATCTTTGATGTCAAACACCAATGGATATGGGATCTACCATCGCCCCCATACAGGGTCAAGAAACTGTTAGTTATGTATATGCCCTAGAGGCCATTGTTGTACATATGATGTATATTATAGTGGATGCTTGGATATTTATAGAGAGGACTTTCTTGCTCGACATGATAGTATGCTATCTGGTTTCACTTTGTCTTAACATGTTGACTTGTATTGGTTTACTGTCTTGCTCTCACATGTTGATAAAGCCCTTAGGATATGTACTCGACTACTAGGACTATGATGCAGATCATACTAGTGGGGCCAGGGTAGTCCAAGAGTACATCCTATAACTGTTCATAGTCGAGGAAGTATCGAGATAGGGCATCGATACTCCAGAGTGGACTAGCGTATACGCTTCTCGACCCATATGATGGGCGATGGATGATCCTATATTCATTGGTGTTTGACATCAAAGAAGGTGTACGGGTGCTCAGTAGAGACTGGGTATACTGAACGGACTCACCGAGAACTCCTAGATGGTATTATACCTATCGTCAGATAGCAGTTCTCTGGTGACACTGGTACATGTTAGTCTGTAGACCCGAGATCGTCAAAGAGTCTTGTGTGATTCCCACTGTGCTTTGATTTCCACCTTACCACGTTCAACAGGAAGTGCAAAATGGTGGCTTTTGGGTACAGTCCCGAATCACATGGAGACAATGAGCGATAGGAGGGGTTTCGTCTCTGCCGGTATTGGGGGTTGATGTTGCGCTGTGTTCGATTGGCCATAACTGGAAGTCCCTGGCCAGGGCTGATATGGAGATCTACTGGTAAGTGTTATCGGTAGTTTTTCGACCCGTTATGATCCTCACATCGACACGACTTATCGGTTATTGGGGTTTGACGTTTACCACCCCTAAACTGGATATGCGACATATCAGACGAAGAGACCGGACTGTACGGGAGTGTCACTGATTGGATTCACAGGAGTTTGTATAGGGTTGCTTGTTGATCTTTTGATCGCTCAATACCCGGGTGGATGTTACGTTTAGCTGACCGCTTACAGCTTGTGGGTGTTTGATATGATCATCACCTACTGCCGGCGTGTTGACGAGTCTTTAGAGTCCTACACAGAGGTTTTCTGCCTTAGGCGAAATGAAGTAGGATCACATATGTGATCTTTGCCGGACCGAGATTAAATACGATATGAGATACCGTATTTGATTGTCGTGATATATGATATCGGCCGGGTATATGTGATATAGCCGGGTCATCGGATCAAGTGTTGATTCGATGAACTGATACAGATTATATCAGTCGGTTATCTGTAAAATAGCCGGATTATTAAATCAAGTGTTGATTTAATAATTTAATGTATAATTATATATGTGATATATTACATTACATTAACTAATATAAGCTCACTTAAATGATTCTTTTTCTCGCTTGATAATACATTGATATATATGTGATATATGTTAATTGTATTATTTTCTTTTGTTACATTATATATTATATATGTGATATATAATATTGTAACATATTTGGGTTACAAATGCAACTAGGGTTTGTGAGATTAAACCATGATTAGGGTTTATGGTTGGATTTATATTTATTTTGGATAAATCAAAATTGTGTGGATAATTGATGAGAAATTTGTCATAGTTGACAAAGTCCACTCTTTAGATATTTTCCTTGATATTTATTAACCCAATCCTAACCCTACCTCATGGTTTATTCTCTACAAGGGTTAAGCATGCCATGCTTAGCCCATGGTTGCTTTTCTAACCTCAACAATAATTCATTCTTTCATCACAACTTCATCTTCTTCTTCTTCCTCACAAAAGCTTTCTAGCTTTTTGATTTGTGATGAATTAAAGTGAGAAATAGAAAACTAAAGAGAGAAAAATTCCTACTTCATCATCCTCATCTATTCTAGCCACTTAGATTAGGGTGTTTGCTTCACTAATACCTCATTAGTGAAGTGAGAGATTGGGTTTGTGATTCCTCAAGGTAGATCATCTTTGATTGTGAAGACTTCAAGCTAGCATGGATCATTCACCTCATGGAGTCTCTCTAGAGTTCGGGAACATGATGATCACAGCGAAGGGACCTCAACTCGGAGGTTATGAAGCGAAGGAATGGACTACAAAGGTTGTAATCCCTAACTCTTAGATGTAAAGGTGTTTACATGCATAGTTAACCCTAATTCTCTGGTTAAGATCCCTGCTAAGGTTGTTTGGCACTTGAAAAATTTAAACTTGGCATGTTTGATGCCTTGTAGAACCTTGTCCTAGTGCCTAAGAACCTTACAGTGGTATCAGAGCCTAGCTAAAGCTTTAGGCGTTGCGTAGGCGAAATTAAAAGTCCGATCGAACCTCGAAAACCCAAATTATACCCCCTCTCTGGAAATTTTTCAAAAAGTTGGATTTTTCCATGTTAAAAATATTCAGAAAAACAAGCAAGGAATTCTATGGACACACCTGAAGAACGAAACCCTAACTCGTCTAAGTGACCGCGGATCTGCAGCTAAAACAAGGTTTTGGCGGCGGATCCGCGGCGCCAATTGAGAGGCTTGGGTCGGGCCCTTCAGCTGTATGTCCGTAGGTACTGTGGCATGTCTCTGGTTAATTTTAACAGTGCTCAAGTGTTGAGCTTTCAGGGAATTTTGGGAATTCGTTGATTCGATCGAATTGTTTAACGTCGTCTAGCTTTCTATAATGAGATACAATAATTGGAATCTACAAATTTGTTTGTTGCGTGTAAATCTAACATTTCGGTCTCGGGTGTAATCGGAAATCTTGTTGAATTATCCGACTTATTTTGAAAAGTGTTTTCATGGGTGAGACCTAAATACGAGCTTTACATTGTTAGGCATGAAATCTTGGATATGTGATATCCCGGGTTTATGTTGTCTAAGGGCAGTTACAATTTCAATTGTTGTAGTTTTTCATTTTTTTTTCTGCGACCGTAAGTGTAATATGTGGTGTATCGCCGGTTTCGTTGCTATACATCAACAACAATTGGGATATGCATATTTACTTACGTTGATGACATGCGATATTATGTGTTGCTGTGGTATGTTATATTGGATCGTTGTGATTTGAATAGCCGGGGATTTTATATGAGATGAGGGTTTTTAATTTTCATTCATGTAAAATTCATTATATGTAATATTCTTTTATTGGGGCACTTCCGGGTTGAGGATGATGTCACCATTGTATATTATTTACTTTTCCGCATTAGGATAGACCCAAGGAAGGGAGCACAAGTAACCGGGTTCTAGGGTCCAGTGGGAAGCCATCTCGAGGAGTCGAGACCGGGTCTCCTAACCCTAGAATTGGTAGAGTTGCTTGTCGCTCTCGTAGGGTCTAGGGTTTTGGGTTTGGATATTCATCGCGACCGTGGAATCCGTGTTTTATACAGGCTCAAAATAAAACACGGACCTCCTAGTATATCCAATATTTCATATGTTATCTTCTGCTGCTGATATTCTGTGATGTGATCATTTTATATGCGTGAGACGAATGCTTTATTATTGTATATATGATATATAATAAACGTTGCTTATGTTTTGCACCCGCGCTAATCCCGTCCCGGTATGCCGTTAGTTAAGTAACCTAACGGTGCATAACGGGACACTGTGGCGAATGCGGATAGCATAAGCGTACGTTGTATTTTCGTTTCTTCTATGATGCTTAGGAAGCTTAATTGATGGGATTCATTAATAAGATTAATGAAAGAAAAAGAAACCTAAAAGATGTTGTAGAATCAAATTTATAAAAAATAGGGCAGCTCTAGTTTTTGCTTTGCATAGCGGTATTCCTTGTAGAATATCCAGCACCTTATTCGATAAGAAAAGAGCCGAGATCCCTTCACCGGGAGTGACCTCTTTAGCGAAACTAGCAGATGCTACAAACACTCGGTTTTGTTTTCTATTGCTTCTATAGTTCTTGCTTTGCATAGCGGTATTTATGAAATATCCTGCACCTTATTCGATAAGGAAAGAGCCGAGATCCCTTCACCGGGAGTGACCTCTTTAGCAGAACTAATAAAAGCCTCAAAAACACCCCTTTTCAAATATCACTTGTTTCTAAAATGATATCAAGTTCATTACGCAAAAGGTTTTCTGAAAAACCTATCGTAGCCCTCCGGCATTTCAGATAAGTCCTACTTGGTATTCGTGCTGCGTTTGTTGACCTTGTCAAGGCGTAGTGTACGGTAGCTAATTAGTGTTTATCTGCTAAAGTATGAGATGCGATTGGATTAGGGTAGTCGTTCGGCCCTTTTGACCTTGTCAAGGGTCATGCGGGTGGGTTTAATTCAATCAGGAAATGACGGGTTGAACTTGACTTGCGATCTATGGTTTGTTGACGTTGTCAAGGTCATAGATCACTAGGGGCAAAACATTATCGGGAATTTAAAGTATTGAAATTTGCAATGAGATTGCATACCTTCTATAGAGATAGTTAGATCCCGATACCCACTGCGAGTATGAGTTACTCCTGGGAGAGTTTTACACATGACAATTAGCCGATCAAGTAGGTGTCTAGAAAGGTGTTAACGGGATTAAGCCTCTGGGAAAATGAGATTTATTTTAATTAGGTCCGTGCGAAAGCACGGGGAACCTCCCTCAAAGCACCAGTACTGACCTGGCTGAAAGATTGGCTAACTTGTTAGGTGTAATTAATCCCGGCTAGTTTTACCCTTTAGGGTTTTAAGGAAGATTTGATAAAAGCAATGGGAGCCATCCTGATTAGATAAGATAATAACCAATCTAATCTTGCAAGAGCATATGCTAAAGTGTTTTCTTCTCTCTCTCTCCAGGTAGCGACCATGTCAGGCCTTAATTAAGATAAAATATGGATGTATTGACCGAACCCGCTTATTATACTGAGCAGGGGAACGTTGGTCCCGTTCTTTCTTATAATTGTTATAAGACAGAGCAGGAAATATGGGTCTATCCGGATTCTCACGCCGTCCAAACGAAGAATAAGCATGTTGATGCATCTTCTTCGGGTGTGTTAGTTATCGAGAACTGTTTCTCAGTTCATTCTACATCCTGGGTATTAGATACCGGATCAGGATCCCACATATGTAACATGTTACATGGGTTGAGGAAAGGTAGGGAACTGGGAATGGGTGATCATTCTATAAGAGTAGGGAATGGTGCAAATGTTGCAGCCAAAGCAGTTGGTGAATATCACCTTGTATTGCCAAATGGTTATACGTTGATTCTGAATGAATGCTATTACATTCCGACCCTGATATGCAATCTTATATCCGTTTCTTTATTAAGTAAAGAAGGATATAATTTTGTAGTAGAGGATAATGTTATGAACATCTTCCTGAATCAAAAGATGATTGGATCAGGCTCGCTAAATAATGACATATACGTTCTAAATCAAACCATAATTCTTAATGTACAAAACACACACAAGAGGAAGAGTTCAGAAATGAACGAATCCTTCTTGTGGCACTGTAGACTAGGTCATATCAATGCGACACGACTAGCTAAGTTACATAAGGATGGATATTTGAATCCGTTCGAATTTTCATCTTATGACACTTGCCAGTCATGTCTCAAAGGCAAGATGACCAAAACTCCGTTTAGTGGACACAGAGAAAGAGTTACGGAACTCTTGGGACTGATACATAGTGATGTATGTGGTCCCATGTCTACACATGCCAGGAATGGTTCCTCATACTTCATTACGTTCATTGACGATCTCTCAAGATACGGACATGTGTTCCTATTGAAACACAAGTCTGAAGCTTTTGAGAAATTGAAAGAATATAAGCACGAAGTCGAGAACCAAATGGGTAAAAGTATTAAAATCCTTCGATCTGATCGAGGAGGAGAATACTTGAGCAATGAGTTCCTGGACTATCTAAAAGAGAATGGGATTCTCTCTCAGCTGACTCCTCCTTATACACCACAGCACAACGATGTATCGGAATGGAAGAATCACACCTTATTAGATATGGTGCGCTCTATGATGAGCACTGCTGAGTTGCCTATTTCTCTTTGGGGCTATGCGCTTGAGACAACAACATACCTATTGAATCAAGTTTCATCTAAATCTGTACCTACCACACCATATGAGATATGGAGTGGGAAGAGACCATATCTTAAACGAGTTAAGATATGGGGTTGTCCGGCCTATGTCAAAAGGCAAAATCCGGACAAACTCGAGGCACGATCAGTTCTCTGCAAGTTTGTGGGTTATCCAAAGAATTCATATGGATATTTTTTCTACCACAGTGAGGAGCAAAAGGTGTTTGTTGCTCAACATGCCACCTTTTTAGAAAAGGAATTTCTTGCAAAAGAAATTAGTGGCAAAGATGTAGAGCTGGAAGAAGTTCCAACAACACAAACTGCAACTGAAGATTTAATGGAACTAGAGAATTCAGTAGTTCCCGACGAACCTCAGTCGCTCCGCCGATCTAGTAGGGTTCCTCATCCACCTGAGAGATACTACGGTTTTCTCATCAATGGTGGGAGCGAGGATTGCATCATGGAAGATGATGACCCGACTAGCTTCGAGCAGGCCATCACGAGTGGTGACTTTGTGAAATGGCTGGATGCAATGCGATCTGAGATGGAATCCATGTACACCAACAAAGTATGGACTTTAGAAGTTGCTCCCGAAGGGGTAAAACCCATTGGGAGCAAATGGATCTTTAAGAAGAAACTTGGTGTAGATGGAAAAGTTGAGACTTTCAAAGCTAGACTTGTTGCAAAGGGTTTTCGTCAACGACCAGGTGTGGATTATGATGAATTCTTTTTTCCAGTGGCTATGCTTAAGTCCATCCGGATCTTACTTGCCATTGCTGCATACCATGACTACGAAATCTGGAAAATGGATGTTAAGACCGCTTTTCTAAATGGTGATTTGGAAGAGTGCATGTACATGACTCAGCCAGAGGGCTTCGTAGACAGTGGGAGCAGCGGAAAGGTGTGCAAGCTGCTTAAATTCATCTACGGGTTAAAGCAGGCATCGCAGAGTTGGAACATCTATTTTGATGTAGTAGTCAAAGAGTTTCACTTCATCAAGAACGTAGATGAACCTTGTATTTACAAGAAGGTGGCAGAGAGTAAGGTTGTCTTCCTCGTATTGTACGTGGATGACATACTCTTGATAGGAAATGATGTTCCTATACTTCACTCGGTCAAGCTTTTCTTATCACAAAGATTCTCAATGAAAGATCTAGGTAGGTGATTCCTCCTGCATTTTGGGGATTAGGATCTATAGAAATAGATCCAAGCAGATACTGGGATTGTCCCAATCCGGGTACTTTGACACCATACTAAAGAGGTTTAGTATGGAAGAATCCAAGCGTGGGAATTTACCCACGATCTCTGGACCCACTCTCTCCAAAGAGATATCTCCCAAGACTGATTTGGAAAGAGCTCGCATGCAGGGGATACCCTATGCTTCGGCAATAGGCTCTATCATGTACGCGATACTATGTACCAGACCCGATTTAGTATACTCACTAAGTGTAGTGAGTAAGTATCAAGCAGATCTAGGAGAGAGTCACTGGATAGCTGTGAAGAACATTCTCAAGTACTTGAGAAGGACTAAAGAGATGTTCTTGGTGTATGGTAACGGAGAACTCCAGGTGGAGTCCTTTACCGATTCGAGCTTCCAAAGTGATAAGGATGACTCTAAGTCGCACTCGGAATTTGTTTTTACCCTAAATGGAGGGGAGGTTTGTTGGAAGGGTTCCAAGAAAGAAACCGTGGCCGACTCGACGATGGAGGCTAAATACATCGCTGCCAACGATGCTGCCAAAGAGGCTGTCTGGATGAAGAAGTTCATAACTGAACTTGGTGTAGTTCCATCCATTGAGCATCCAATACCTTTGTATTGTGATAACAATGGAGCTATGGCTTTGTCCAAGGAACCCAGATCCCATCAGAGATCCAGGCATATTTTGAGGCGGTATCACCTGATCCGGGAGATAGTTGATCGCCGAGAGATCGAGGTCAGGAGAGTTGACACAAAGGATAACACTGCGGATCCACTCATGAAGGACATACCCCAGATACAATTTGAGAGACTCTTCGGGATATTGGGTATGAGATACTACAACAGCTGGCCTTAGTGCAAGTGGGAGATTGTTAGTTATGTATATGCCCTAGAGGCCATTGTTGTACATATGATGTATATTATAGTAGATGCTTGGATATATATAGAGAGGACTTTCTTGCTCGACATGATAGTATGCTATCTGGTTTCACTTTGTCTTAACATGTTGACTTGTATTGGTTTACTGTCTTGCTCTCACATGTTGATAAAGCCCTTAGGATATGTACTCGACTACTAGGACTATGATGCAGATCATACTAGTGGGGCCAGGGTAGTCCAAGCATACATCCTATAACTATTCCTAGTCGAGGGAGTATTGAGACAGGGCATCGATACTCCAGAGTAGACTAGCGTATACGCTTCTCGACCCATATGATGGGCGATGGATGATCCCATATCCATTAATGTTTGACATCAGAGAAGGTGTACGGGTACTCAGTGGAGACTGGGTACACTGAACGGACTCGCCGAGAACTCCTAGATGGTATTGTACCTATCGTCAGATAGCAGTTCTCTGGTGACACTGGTACAGGTTAGTCTGTAGACCAGAGATCGTCATAGAGTCTTGTGTGATTCCCACTGTGCTTTGATTTCCACCTTACCACGTTCAAGAGGACGTGCAAAATGGTGGTTTTTGAGTACAGTCCCGAATCACATGGAGGCAATGAGCAATAAGAGGGGTTTTGTCTCTCCCGGTATTGGAGGTTGATGCGTGTTCGATTGGCCATAACTGGAAGTCCCTGGCCAGGGATGATATGGAGATCTACTGGTAAGTGTTATCAGTAGTTTCTCGACCCGTTATGAGCCTCACATCGACACGACTTATCGGTTATTGGGGTCTGACGTTTACCACCCCTAGACTGGATATGCGACATATCAGACGAAGAGACCGGACTGTACGGTAGTGTTACTGATTGGATTCATAGGAGTTTGTACAGGCTTGCTTGTTGATCTTTTGATCGCTCAATACCCGGGTGGCTGTTACGTTTAGCTGACCGCTTGCAGCTTGTGGGTGTTTTATATGATCATCACCTACTGCCGGCGTGTTGACGAGTCTTTAGAATCCTACACAGAGGTTTTCTGGCTTAGGCGAAACGAAGTAGGAGCATATAAGTGATATGTGCGGGACCGAGATTAATACGATATGAGATACCGTATTTGATTCTCGCGATATGTGATATCGGCCAGGTATATGTGATATAGCCGGGTCATCGGATCAAGTGTTGATTCGATGAACTGTTACAGATTATATCAGTCGGTTATCTGTAAAATAGCCGGATTATTAAATCAAGTGTTGATTTAATAATTTAATGTATAATTATATATGTGATATATTACATTACATTAATTAATATAAGCTCACTTAAATGATTCTTTTTCTCACTTGATAATACATTGATATATATGTGATATATGTTAATTGTATTATTTTCTTTTATTACATTATATATTATATATGTGATATATAATATTGTAACATGTTTGGGTTACAAATGCAACTAGGGTTTGTTAGATTAAACCATGATTAGAGTTTATGGTTGGATTTATATTTATTTTGGATAAATCAAAATTGTGTGGATAATTGATGAGATATTTGTCATGGTTGACAAAGTCCACTCTTTAGATATTTTACTTGATATTTATTAACCCAACCCTAACCCTACCTCATGGTTTATTCTCTACAACGGTTAAGCATGCCATACTTAACCCATGGTTGCTTTTCTAACCTCAACAATAATTCATTCTTTCATCACAACTTCATCTTCTTTTTCTTCCTCACAAAAGCTTTCTAGCTTTTTGATTTGTGATGAATTAAAGTGAGAAATAGAAAACCAAAGAGAGAAAAATTCCTACTTCATCATCCTCATCTATTCTAGCCACTTAGATTAGGGTGTTTGCTTCACTAATACCTCATTAGTGAAGTGAGAGATTGGGTTTGTGATTCCTCAAGGTAGATCATCTTTGATTGTGAAGACTTCAAGTTAGCATGGATCATTCACCTCATGGAGCCTCTCTAGAGTTCGGGAACATGGTGATCACAGCGAAGGGACCTCAACTCGGAGGTTATGAAGCGAAGGAACGGACTACAAAGGTTGTGATCCCTAACTCTTAGATGTAAAGGTGTTTACATGCATAGTTAACCTTAATTCTCTAGTTAAGATCCTTGCTTAGGTTGTTTGGCACTTGAAAATTTTAAACTTGGCATGTTTGATGCCTTGTAGAACCTTTTCTTAGTGCCTAAGAACCTTACAGAAACGTACACACTAGCCTACTCTGGTGTATTGATGCCCTGTCTCGATATACCCTCGACTAGGAACAATTGAAGGATGTGCTTGTGGACTACCCAGGTCCTAGTAGTATGATCCGCGTCATAGTCCTGGTAGTTAAGCCAACATCCTAAGGACTTTATCAACATATATATGAGAGACGGTATAATAATACCCAGGCCTCTAGGGCATACATATCACTAACTATCTCCCATTTGCACTAAGCCCAGTTGTTGTAGTATCTCATACCCAACATCCCAAAAAGTCTCTCGATTAGCATCTCGGGGAAGGCCTTGATGAGTGGATCCGCTGTGTTATCCTCTGTATCAACTCTCCTGATCTCGATTTCTCGGAGATCAACTATCTCCCTGATCAGGTGATACCGCCTAAGAATATGTCTGGATCGCTGATGGGACCGGGGTTCCTAGGCCAAAGCCACAACTCCATTGTTATCACAGTACACAGGTATTGGATGCTCAATGGTAGGAACCACACCAAGTTCTTCTTATGAACATGTTCATCCAGACAGCCTCTTTGGCAGCATCTTTGGTAGCGATTTATTCAGCCTTCATTGTCGAGTCTGCTACGGTATCTATCTTGGAACTCTTCTAACATACCGTCCCTCTACTGAGGGTGAAGACAAAACCCGAGACCGACTTACTGTCGTCCTTATCGCTCTGGAAGCTCGAATCAGTAAAGGACTCCACCTGGAGTTCACCGTTACCATATACCAAGAATATCTCTTTAGTCCTTCTTAAGTACTTAAGAATGTTCTTCACGGCTATCCAGTATTTCTCCCCATGATTTGTTTGATACCTACTCACTACACCTAGTGAGTAAGCTACATCTGGTCTGGTATATAACATCGCATACATGATTGACCCGACTGCCGAAGCATAGGGTATTCCTTGCATGCGAGCCCTCTCCAAATCAGTCTTGGGAGACATCTCTTTAGAGAGAGTGATTCCTGATCAAGCGGGTACATTACCATGCTTAGAATCTTCCATACTAAATCTCTTTAGTATGGTGTCTATGTACCTGGATTGGGACAATCCCAACATCTTCTTAGATCTATCTCTATAGATCTATATCCCCAAGATGTAGGAGGCATCACTTAGATCTATCATGGAGAACTTGTGTGATAAGAAGAGTTTGACCGAGTGTAGCATATGAATATCGTTTCATATCAAGAGTATGTCATCCACGTACAATACGAGGAAGACAACCTTACTCTCGACAACCTTCTTATATATACACATGGTTCATTTATATTTTTTTATGAAGTTAAACTCTTTGACAACTTCATCAAAACAAATATTCTAGCTCCGCGATGCCTGTTTTAATCCGTAGATCGATTTAAGCAGCTTGCACACGCTTCCGCTGCTTCCACCGTCTACGAAGTCCTCTGGCTGTGTCATGAACATGCACTCTTCTAAATCACCATTTAGAAAAGCGGTCTTGACGTGCAACTGCCAGATTTCGTAGTCATGGTATGCAGCAATGGCAAGTAGGATCCTGATGGATTTAAGCATAGCCACTGGAGAAAAAGGTTTCATCATTGTTGACACCTAGTCGTTGATGAAAACCTTTTGCCACAAGTCTAGCTTTGAAAGTCTCAACTTTTCCATCTACACCAATTATCTTCTTAAGATCTACTTGCTCCCGATGGGTTTTACCCCTTCAGGAGCAAATTTCAAAGTGTAACCCTTTGAAAATCGTTTAGGCAGTTTTTCGGTAATCGGCTAATTTTTCGGCTTTTTCCGTAAAAAGTCAAAATTGATATTTTTCATTGTAGACCTAATTATAAAAAATTTAGATAAGATATTACTATAATTTTGTCACTAAAATGTCACTTATAATTTTCTAGTTAAATAAATTTTTTTTCGTAATTAATTATTTTTTTATTATTTTAAGCCTTTTTAAATACATTAAATTAGTGATAAATACAAATTTAATTGGGTAAATTTCATAATTAGGAGTCTTTATAAGCTAAATTATGGTGTTAATAAAATTATATCATGACTTGCAAACTTTTAGTTTTATGGTGGGAAAATTATGAAAAAAATGATGAAAAAAGGGGTTTTTTTGGAAAAAATTGATGTGAGAGCATTAAATGAACTTGTGAATGACATTTTGTGTAGAATTTTCCACACTTCTCCTCACTCTCCTCCTCTCTTCACCTCAGGCCAAAATCTTGAGCTGCAGCCCCCCATTTTCCCCCTCACTTCATGCTTCTAAAATCATGATAAAATCAAGAAAAATCCACAAAATTATACCATTTTCTTCATAGATTCAAAGCCAAACCCTAATCCATTCTCTCTTCAACCCAAATTAGTTCAAAAACATGGTGAAAGGAGGCTTTCTTGGTGACTTGATCATGCTAGGTTTCCACTTGTAAGGTAAAATCCTAAACTAGTTGCTAACTTGTAGTTTATATATGTTAGAATTTAATTTTGAAGTATTAATTTAGTTGTAAATTATTGTTCATGAAAATCAAGAATGGGTTTTGATGTTGAGTTAGGGTTTGAAACATGGTTGTTAGAATTAAGTTAGGGTTTTGGTTATCTAATTGATTAGAATGGTTAATTGTGTAATGATATGCTTGCTAAATCGACAAATTGCGATGTTTGTATCGAATCGGCTAGAAAATTGCTTGCTAGATTTTTACAAAAATTAGAACGCGATCAAATTGCGTTATGTTAGCGATATAATTAGCTTCGTATAGGACTATTAGAGTGCGCGAACGCGGGGTTTCGTCTAGTCGGGTTGTAGTTTTGTCGATTTCCCCGAAATGACGATTCTAGTTAAAGATTAGCGATTTTCGTGCGTTTTCCCGCGCACCGAGTGTATGCTATGTTTAATTCGAGAGCGTCGATAATTGTATATTGTGATTTGCATCGTTTTAGGTTTTGTAATCTTATGCATGGTGTTGTACAAATATAGGATCGGTCGGGGAAACATCGGACACGGCACGTAAAGGCAAGGCGGTGGTCGGATCGGATTAGCGGGGATTTCAGGTGAGTAGATGTATTCATCTATATGGGGGAATCGTCTGAATGGCGTGAGGCGCCCCCCTAGTTAGGATTACCCTATTTCTTACAAGATTTATATTGTTAGTTAGCTTACCCCTTTATTTACACTGCATACCCTTATAGTTAATAGTATGCTAGATTGCATGGATATTCATATGCACATATGCGATAACACTTCGTAGGACACGAACACCATTACCATTGGCATCGGTTGCACGCGCACTATTCATGTGACACACACGCCTTTGGTAATTGCCATGCCACGTGCACTATAGAACCTGTTTAGCTTAGTATCGCCACTTGCATCATACATGATATATAAAATTGCATAGCATGTATATACGTCGCATCATCATCATACTTACATAGATTTCTAGCAACAATTCACATCGCATACCTTGATATCATAGACATTTATCATATATAACATGTTGGACATTATGATTTTCTTGAGGATTTCAGTATTGCTGCGATTTCTGGATTTTTTGGGGAAAACCGCAAGAATTTAACAAAAGCTTATATTTATCATTTTTAAAACAAAGTTGCGGTTTTCTTGTGATGTATGTGTCGTCCACCATGAGTTTTCATGTTTTCTGTTGGATTTCGAGACCCGATTCGAGGAGTGGATGAACCGTCTCGGGTACATGGTGGGCCCGGTATGGTACCCCGGGGCAAGAAGATCGAGTTGTAGACGATGAGCCTGGCAGGGGAAGACTACCTACCGGTGATGTCTGGCGCGGCGGATATCCGGAGGATACCGACCGTTGTCGTGAGATTTGATGACATGGGCCGATCCGGACTGACGGAGCCCGATATTTTGAGACATTGAGACAGAGGTGATTTCATATTTGGTGTCGGTGCTTGACACAATTTTTAGATGATTCTTGATGATATTTAGTTATTATACAGATATTCCTTTTTCTAAAGTTAAGAATGTAGTACCCTTAGCATTTAAAACACTTAAAGATTTAGTAATGACATTGCATACATGTGCATGCATACTAGAGGTATTATAACACATATGGACATACATGTTGTGACGCATTGCGTGCATTCTTACGATTGCCTTACTAGATGTTATATTCTACTCACGAGCTGGCAACTCACCCCTGTTGTGCCACAGTGTCTTGCAGGTCGGACTCATCAGTCTTGTAGCGGCGGCTATCTTATTATCAGCTCCTTTTGCGCAGACTCGCGACATCGCCCGTAGGTGGGTTGCGAGCACACTTTGTTTCTTTTTGCTTTATCATTGTATCTAGTATTCTCCATCTACCACTTTATATTGTATATGCGACCTAGTGATGAGACTGAGAGATTTGTATATTTGTGGTTTCTTTTGGGTCGAGCTCACTTGAGCCGGCGTTGTGTTTTCTGATATTTTACATCTCTTTATTGCTCTTTTCTTGATATTACTTATATATTGCATGTGGTTGTGATCCGCCTTGGGCGAAGAGCTAGCTTCCGCTTAGGGATGCCATTTATGATTACAGGTTATATATATCTTGTTGTACCCATTTTGGGGGATAGAATTTACAGGGGAGACTCTGCCGAAATTTTCGGGAATTTTTGATGTTTTTTTAAAAGGGATTCTATGCAACTTAATTAATTTAAAAACCGTTTTCATTTAAGGTTTTCCTTCACTCTCTCTTTTGATTTGGTTTAGATTTTCTGGGCTTTGGCTGACTCAGGTTACGGTACGCCTTTAGACGTCTCGTAATCTAAGTACCAGTCACGTTCCGTACTTTCGGGTCGTGACAAAGTTGGTATCAGAGCATAGGTTTTACCTTTTTGAGTGTAGGACGACCTTGGTAGATAGAGTAGGTGACTTAAGCAGAGTGGCGTAGTGTGGGTATGATCCGCGGCATACTTACGATACGGTACTCCGCCTAAGTAAGCTTAGGACATAATTGCTTGTATTTCCTTTCTTGATTCCTTGCATTCCTTGATTCAATTGCAATGTCCTTATCAGTCCTGTTTCTTATTCTAGCTTCGATGCCGTAAAAGAATACGAGAGCTCAGCGGGCTGCCGCTAGGGATGAGATTCGGGCGGGCCCGTCTGAGGCGAGGATCGAGCGGGATGATACACCTACCCCTTAGGGTCATACTGATCCGCCTTATCCTGACCGTATTGCCAGACTAGAGGCCGGCATGCAAGAGTTGCGGCAGATGATGGGATCTTTAGTTGAGTCCAGCCGGGCACAGAGATCCGAGGACGTTCCTTCCACCGCACAGACCACGATCGTACCTGCTGCACAGATGGTCACTCCTGCTGCTACTACGGAGACTATCCCTGTTTCACTACAGGAGTTCATGAAATTGAGACCTCCAGCTTTTACCGGTACAGATGCGACAGAGGACCCACAGGCATTTCTTGATAGGATGTCTCGGATTTGCCGTTCGTTGAGGTGTTCTGAGGATAGATTGGTGGAGTTTGCGAGTTTTCGTCTGGAAGGTCTTGCCCAGACATGGTACGATTCAGTAAAGAGAGGCCGAGCTGCAGGTCTACCTTCTATGACATGGGATGAGTTTACAGCTGCATTTCTTGCCCGATTTCTTCCGGAGAGTGTCCGAGATGCTTGAGCCCGTAGTTTTGAGTCTTTGCGCAAGACTCCTGGGATGACAGTGTCGGAGTATGATATACAGTTTACCCAGTTGTCTCGATATGCTCCGTACCTAGTCGACACAGAAGAGAAGAGAATAAAGAGGTTTGTACGAGGGCTTGATACACAGCTATTCCTTGCCATCGGCACCCAGCACTTTGATACATACGCAGCCGCGATGGATGCAGCCTTACTTTTGGAGGAGCGTATTTCTGAGACTCCGGTCGTTTCTGGGCCGAAGAGGATCCGTACTAATACGCCAGCTCAGCGGCGGATGGGCCGACATCGTGATAGATTATTTCCGGGAGATGGTGGAGGCAGAGGATTGAGACGAGGTCAGTTATTTGGTTCATATCCACAGACTCAGCAGTCGTCTCCAGGATGTTTTCGGTGTGGGAGTCAGTACCACCGTGTCAGAGACTGTACCATGGGACGTCCAGGCGCGACGACAGTCCCGCATGTGACCTTACCACCCTCACCACCTCCTCAGAGAGCTTTGCTTCCTACTCCTGATAATGCTCCACGCCAGCCAGATGCTTCTAGAGGCCGTGGGCGTGGCGGTCCGGTTCAGAGAGGACGAGGCGACAGAGGCAGAGCCCGAGGTAGAGGCAGAGGACAGCCAGCTATTAGTGGTGGACAGGTCCGAGTGTTCGCGTTGACTCCTCAGGATGCACAGGCATCCAATGCCGTCGTGACAGGTACTCTGCCAGTATGTTCTTTTGATGCACGGGTATTATTTGATCCAGGCTCCACACATTCCTATGTTTCCACGTATTTTGCACCGAGGTTGGGCCGAGAGTCTTCTCCGTTAGATCAGCCGCTTGTCGTTATTACCCCGGTAGGCGAGTCTTTTGTTGCCCGTTTTTTGTACCGATCGTGTTCCGTTCGTATCGGGGAGAGAGATTCTTCAGTTGATTTGATTCTCCTCGATATGCTTGACCTTGACGTTCTTCTTGGTATGGACTGGCTAGCCACCTGTTATGCATCCGTGGACTGCCGTGAAAAGGCAGTCAGATTCAGTTTTCCTGGTGAGCCGGTTCTTATTATTCAGGGAGATCGTAGTGCTACCCTTCCCAACTTGATTTCTTCTCTTCGCGCTGGTCAGCTCTTAAGGAAAGGGTGTCAGGGATTCTTAGCCTATGTTCATGGTACTAGCTCCACAGAGGTTCCGTTGGACCAGGTCCCTGTTGTGAGAGAGTTTCCTGATGTATTCCCTGACGAGCTGCCTGGTCTGCCACCAGAGCACGAGATTGAGTTCTGTATTGACTTGATCCCTGGCACGGGGCCTATCTCTATACCGCCTTATCGGATGGCCCCGGCAGAGCTGAGAGAGCTAAAGGATCAGTTACAGGACTTGCTGGACAAAGGGCTTATCCGACCGAGTGTGTCACCTTGGGGTGCTCCCGTCTTGTTTGTTAAGAAGGACGGAAGTATGCGGTTATGCATTGATTATCGTCAGCTGAACCGGGTTACTGTGCGGAACAGGTATCCCCTACCCCGCATTGATGACTTATTTGATCAGCTCCAGGGTGCAGGGTTTTTTCTCGAAGGTTGATTTACGATCAGGTTATCACCAGTTGCGGGTTCGGAAGGAGGATATTCCGAAGACCGCTTTCCGTACTCGATATGGTCATTATGAGTTCTTGGTGATGTCGTTCGGGCTCACCAATGCCCCGGCAGCATTTATGGACTTGATGAACTGTGTATTCAGTCCGTATCTCGATCAGTTCATCATTGTGTTCATTGACGACATCTTAGTTTATTCTTGGAGCCGGGAGGAGCATGAGCAGCACTTACGTATCACCTTGCAGACTTTGAGGGAGCATCAGCTGTTCGCCAAATTCTCCAAGTGCGCATTCTGGCTAGACAGTGTCGACTTCTTGGGTCATGTGGTGACGAGAGACGGTATTTGTGTGGACCCGAAGAAGATCGAGGCAGTTCAGCGTTGGCCTAGACCAGTATCAGTTACAGAGGTTCGCAGCTTTCTAGGTCTGGCCGGCTATTATCGACGTTTCGTCCAGGATTTCTCCTGCATTGCTGCACCGTTGACCGGGTTGACCCGGAAGGGGGTTCCTTTTGATTGGACCCAGGCATGTGAGGATAGATTCCAGCAGTTGAAGACTCGTCTGACTACTGCACCAGTGTTAGCATTGCCTTCAGGATCAGGCGGGTTCGTGGTATATTGTGATGCTTCTAGAGTGGGGCTGGGATGTGTATTGATGCAGCACGACAGAGTTATCGCGTATGCTTCTCGGCAGCTGAGGAAACACGAGCAGAACTACCCCACCCATGATTTAGAGATGGCTGCAGTGGTATTTGCACTTAAGATCTGGAGACATTACCTATACGGTGAGTCATGCCAGATATTCACTGACCACAAGAGTTTGAAGTATATCTTCCAGCAGCGAGATTTGAACCTGAGACAGCGCCGTTGGATGGAGTTGGTGAAGGATTATGACTGCGAGATTTTATACCATTCGGGCAAGGCGAATGTGGTGGCAGATGCTTTGAGTAGGAGGCCCGGAGGTAGTTTATCTTGTTTGAGCGCAGTACAGATGCAGTCGACGGCGGATTGGCAGGTGTTATGTGATAGCAGAGTGCAGTTTGAGTTTACTCCTACAGGGGGACAACTGGCCCATTTCAGAGCACGCCCACAGTTACTTGACCGTATCCATGAGGCACAGTCCGGCGATGCCCGTACATTAGAGATTATTGAGCAGATTCGACAGGGCAGAGTTTCCGAGTTCGTGATTGATGGTCAGGGGATACTTCGATTTGGGACTCGACTGTGCGTGCCAGATTCAAAGGGACTGAGGCGTGATATTCTCGAGGAGGCACATAGATCAGTATACAGTGTGCATCCGGGTTCCACCAAAATGTACCGTGATTTGAGAGAGGTTTACTGGTGGGACGGGATGAAGAAGGATATTACAGACTTTGTGTCGAGATGCCTGACTTGTCAGCAAGTCAAGGCCGAGCACCAGAGGCCAGCCGGCGAGTTACAGCCTTTACCCATCCCTGAGTGGAAGTGGGAGCAGGTCTCCATGGACTTCATCGTGGGTCTACCCAGGACTAGTTGAGCGTATGACTCTATTTGGGTGATTGTGGATCGACTGACGAAAGCGGCTCACTTTCTGCCAGTGAAGACCACTTTTGGATTTTCTCAGTACGCCCAGATTTATATTGATGAGATAGTGCGACTGCATGGCGTTCTGACTTGCATCGTGTCCGACCGTGGCACCCAGTTTACCAGCCGATTATGGCAGAAACTACAGGAAGCTTTGGGCACCCGATTGAGTTTTAGCACAGCCTTTCATCCGCAGACTGACGGTCAGTCGGAGCGTACTATTCAGACTCTTGAGGACATGCTCAGAGCTTGTGTTTTAGATTTCGGTGGTAGCTGGGATCGTCATTTGCCTTTGATCGAGTTTTCCTACAATAATAGCTTCCAGGAGACGATTCAGATGGCACCTTTCGAGGCTTTATATGGGAGGAGATGTCGATCGCCTGTATGTTGGACAGAGCTCAGAGAGAGCAGTATTTTGGGGCCGCAGATTGTACAGGAGACGACCGAGAAGATACAGCTGATTCGGGACAGGATGAGAGCGGCACAGAGCAGGCAGAAATCATATGTTGACAGGCGCCGTCGCCGACTCGAGTTCGCTGTTGGCGATCATGTTTTCCTGAAGGTCTCTCCGATGAAAGGTGTGATGAGATTTGGGCGGAAAAGAAAACTGAGTCCTAGATATGTTGGTCCTTTCGAGATCCTAGAGCGTGTTGGTCCAGTCGCTTATCGGTTAGCTCTTCCGCCCAGCTTTCCCGATGTTCACCCCGTATTCCATGTCTCGATGCTCCGCAAGTACCTTCATGATCCTTCCCATGCGAATCAGCACCAGACGATCCAGTTAAAGCGTGATCTTTCTTTCACCGAGCAGCCGGTGGTCATTCTGGATCGGCAGGTGAAGAAATTGAGGTCGAAGGTTATACCGTCTGTCAAGGTCCTTTGGCGTGGCCCGAACAGCGAGGAGGTCACCTGGGAGACCGAGGTCGAGATGAGGAAGAGATATCCCCATCTTTTTGAAGGTACGCGTAGTTAAATTCTAAATTCGGGGACCGAATTTCTTTAAGGGGGGAAGATTGTAACTCTTCGAAAATCGTTTAGGAAGTTTTTCGGTAATCGGCTAATTTTTCGGCTTTTTCCGTAAAAAGTCAAAATTGATATTTTTCAATGTAGACCTAATTATACAAAATTTAGATAAGATATTACTATAATTTTGTCACTAAAATGTCACTTATAATTTTCTAGTTAAATAAATTTTTTTTCGTAATTAATTATTTTTTTATTATTTTAAGCCTTTTTAAATACATTAAATTAGTGATAAATACAAATTTAATTGGGTAAATTTCATAATTAGGAGTCTTTATAAGATAAAATATGGTGTTAATAAAATTATATCATGACTTGCAAACTTTTAGTTTTATGGTGGGAAAATTATGAAAAAAATGATGAAAAAAGGGGTTTTTTTTGGAAAAAATTGATGTGAGAGCATTAAATGAACTTGTGAATGACATTTTGTGTAGAATTTTCCACACTTCTCCTCACTCTCCTCCTCTCTTCACCTCAGGCCGAAATCTTGAGCTGCAGCCCCCCATTTTCCCCCTCACTTCATGCTTCTAAAATCATGATAAAATCAAGAAAAATCCACAAAATTATACCATTTTCTTCATAGATTCAAAGCCAAACCCTAATCCATTCTCTCTTCAACCCAAATTAGTTCAAAAACATGGTAAAAGGAGGCTTTCTTGGTGACTTGATCATGCTAGGTTTCCACTTGTAAGGTAAAATCCTAAACTAGTTGCTAACTTGTAGTTTATATATGCTAGAATTTAATTTTGAAGTATTAATTTAGTTGTAAATTATTGTTCATGAAAATCAAGAATGGGTTTTGATGTTGAGTTAGGGTTTGAAACATGGTTGTTAGAATTAAGTTAGGGTTTTGGTTATCTAATTGATTAGAATGGTTAATTGTGTAATGATATGCTTGCTAAATCGACAAATTGCGATGTTTGTATCGAATCGGCTAGAAAATTGCTTGCTAGATTTTTACAAAAATTAGAACGCGATCAAATTGCGTTATGTTAGTAATATAATTAGCTTCGTATAGGACTATTAGAGTGCGCGAACGCGGGGTTTCGTCTAGTCGGGTTGTAGTTTTGTCGATTTCCCCGAAATGACGATTCTAGTTAAAGATTAGCGATTTTCGTGCGTTTTCCCGCGCACCGAGTGTATGCTATGTTTAATTCGAGAGCGTCGATAATTGTATATTGTGACTTGCATCGTTTTAGGTTTTGTAATCTTATGCATGGTGTTGTACAAATATAGGATCGGTCGGGGAAACATCGGACACGGCACGTAAAGGCAAGGCGGTGGTCGGATCGGATTAGCGGGGATTTCAGGTGAGTAGATGTATTCATCTATATGGGGGAATCGTCTGAATGGCGTGAGGCGCCCCCCTAGTTAGGATTACCCTATTTCTTACAAGATTTATATTGTTAGTTAGCTTACCCCTTTATTTACACTGCATACCCTTATAGTTAATAGTATGCTAGATTGCATGGATATTCATATGCAAATATGCGATAACACTTCGTAGGACACGAACACCATTACCATTGGCATCGGTTGCACGCGCACTATTCATGTGACACACACGCCTTTGGTAATTGCCATGCCACGTGCACTATAGAACCTGTTTAGCTTAGTATCGCTACTTGCATCATACATGATATATAAAATTGCATAGCATGTATATACCTCGCATCATCATCATACTTACATAGATTTCTAGCCACAATTCACATCGCATACCTTGATATCATAGACATTTATCATATATAACATGTTGGACATTATGATTTTCTTGAGGATTTCAGTATTGCTGCGATTTCTGGATTTTTTGGGGAAAACCGCAAGAATTTAACAAAAGCTTATATTTATCATTTTTAAAACAAAGTTGCGGTTTTCTTGTGATGTATGTATCGTCCACCATGAGTTTTCATGTTTTCTGTTGGATTTCGAGACCCGATTCGAGGAGTGGATGAACCGTCTCGGGTACATGGTGGGCCCGGTATGGTACCCCGGGGCAAGAAGATCGAGTTGTAGACGATGAGCCTGGCAGGGGAAGACTACCTACCGGTGATGTCTGGCGCGGCGGATATCCGGAGGATACCGACCGTTGTCGTGAGATTTGATGACATGGGCCGATCCGGACTGACGGAGCCCGATATTTTGAGACATTGAGACAGAGGTGATTTCATATTTGGTGTCGGTGCTTGACACAATTTTTAGATGATTCTTGATGATATTTAGTTATTATACAGATATTCCTTTTTCTAAAGTTAAGAATGTAGTACCCTTAGCATTTAAAACTCTTAAAGATTTAGTAATGACATTGCATACATGTGCATGCATACTAGAGGTATTATAACACATATGGACATACATGTTGTGACGCATTGCGTGCATTCTTACGATTGCCTTACTAGATGTTATATTCTACTCACGAGCTGGCAACTCACCCCTGTTGTGCCACAGTGTCTTGCAGGTCGGACTCATCAGTCTTGTAGCGGCGGCTATCTTATTATCAGCTCCTTTTGCGCAGACTCGCGACATCGCCCGTAGGTGGGTTTCGAGCACACTTTGTTTCTTTTTGCTTTATCATTGTATCTAGTATTCTCCATCTACCACTTTATATTGTATATGCGACCTAGTGATGAGACTGAGAGATTTGTATATTTGTGGTTTCTTTTGGGTCGAGCTCACTTGAGCCGGCGTTGTGTTTTCTGATATTTTACATCTCTTTATTGCTCTTTTCTTGATATTACTTATATATTGCATGTGGTTGTGATCCGCCTTGGGCGAAGAGCTAGCTCCCGCTTAGGGATGCCATTTATGATTACAGGTTATATATATCTTGTTGTACCCATTTTGGGGGATAGAATTTACAGGGGAGACTCTGCCGAAATTTTCGGGAATTTTTGATGTTTTTTTAAAAAGGGATTCTATGAAACTTAATTAATTTAAAAACCGTTTTCATTTAAGGTTTTCCTTCACTCTCTCTTTTGATTTGGTTTAGATTTTCTGGGCTTTGGCTGACTCAGGTTACGGTACGCCTTTAGACGTCTCGTAATCTAAGTGCCAGTCACGTTCCGTACTTTCGGGTCGTGACACAAAGTCTATACTTTGTTGGTGTACATGGATTTCATCTCAGATCGCATAACATCCAGCCATTTCACATAGCCTCCACTTGTGATGGCCTGCTCGAAACTAGTTGGTTCATCATATTCAATGATGCAATCCTCGCTCCCACCATCTATGAGAAAACCGTAGTATCTCTCAGGTGGATGAGGAACCCTACTAGATCCGCGGAGTGGCTTAGGTTCATTGGGGACTATTGAATCCTACGTTCAACTAAATCGTCAGTTATAGTTTGTGTAGCCGGAACTTCTTCCCGTTCTACCTCATTGCCAATAATTTCTTTCACAAGAAATTCCTTTTCTAAAAAGGTGGCATGTCGAGAAACAAACACCTTTTGTTCCTCGGTGTGGTAGAAGATATTCCCTCGCGTTTGTTTAGGATATCCTACAAACTTGCACAGAACCGACCTTTCCTTGAGCTTGTCCGGATTTTGCTTTTTAACACAGGCCGGACAACTCCATGTCTTAACTCATTTAAGAGATGGTCTCTTCCCATTCCATATATCATATGAAGTGGTAGGCAACGGATTTGGTCGGAACTCTATTCAATAGGAATGCAGCTATCTCAAGTGTATAACCCCAAAAGGAAAAAGGCAACTCAGCAGTACTCATCATAGAGCGCACTATATCTAATAGGGTGCGATTCCTCCGCTCCGATACTCCGTTTTGCTGTGGTGTATACGGAGGAGTAATCTGAGAGAGAATCCCATTCTCTTTTAAGTAGTCTCTGAATTTCGTGCTCTAGTATTCTTCTCCCCGATCATATCGAAGGATTTTAATACTTTTACCCGTCCAGTTCTCAACTTCGTACTTATATTCTTTGAATTTCTCTAAAGATTTAGATTTGTGTTTCAACAGGAATACATGTCCGTATCTTGAGAGATCATCGGTGAATGTAATAAAGTACAAGGAACCATTCCTGACATGTTTAGACATAGGACCGCATACATCATTATGTATCTGTCCAAGAGTTCAGTAGCTCTTTCTCCATGTTGAGTAAACGGAGATTTGGTCATCTTGCCTTTGAAACATGACTGGCAAGTTTCATAAGATGTAAATTCGAACGGATTCAAATATGCATCTTTTTGCAACTCAGCTAGTCTTGTCGCATTGATATGACTTAGTCTATAATACCATAAGAAGACTTCGTTCATTTCTGAACTGTTCCTCTTGTGTGTGTTCTGTATACTTAGAAATGTATTGTGATTTAGAACGTATATACCGTTATACAACGTACCATACCCAATCAACACTTGATTTAGGAAAACATTCACAATATTTTTGGTACGAAATAACAGTCGCTCAGAATCATTGTATTACCAGTTGGCAACACTAGGTGATATTCGCCAACAGCTTTGGCTGCAACAATTGCACCATTCCCTACTACTAGAGACATATCACCCTTTCCCAGTTCTCTACCTCTTTATAGCCTATGTAACAAATTACATATGTGGGATCCTGATCCGGTATCCAATATCCAGGACGTAGAGTTAATTGAGAAACAATTCTTGGTAACGAACATACCCGAAGAAGATGCATCAACATGCTCCTTCTTCGTTCGGGTGGCTTGGGAATCCTGATATTCCCCTATTCCTTGCTCAGACTTATGATAATCATAAGATAGAGCGGAACCAAGTATAATAAGTGGGTTCGGTCAATACATCCATATTATTATCTTGATTAAGGCATGTCATTGGTCGCTACCAGGAGAGAGAGAAGGATAATCACTTTGCATGCGCTCTTTGCAAGATTACATTGGTTATTAGTTTATCTAATCAGGATGGCTCCCACTATTTTTATCAAATCTTCCTTCAAACCCTAAAAGGTAAGATTAGCCGGGATTAATTACACCCTACAAATTCGCCAATCGTTCGGTCAGGCAGGTATTGGTGCTCCGAGGGAGTCTCCCCATGCTTTTGCATGGAACTAATTAAATAACCTCGTTTCCGCAGGGGTATCACCCCGTTAACACCTTTCTTAGACACCTACTTGATCGGCTAATTGTAAAGTGCAAAACTCTTCCAGGAGTAACTCTTACTCGCAGTGGGTATCGGGATCCAACTATCATATAGAAGGTATGCAATCTCATTGCAAATTTCAACACTTGAAATTCCCAATATTGTTTTTACCCCATGCGATTTATGACCTTGACAAGGTCAACAAACCATAAACCGCAAGTCAAGTTCAACCCGTTCATTTCTTGATTGAATTAAACCTACCCGCACGACCCTTGACAAGGTCAACAAGTCCGCACGACTACCCTAATCCAATCGCATCACATGCGGCAGATAAGCACTAATCAGCTACCGCACACTATGCCTTGACAAGGTCAACAAACGCAGCACGAATACTAAATAGTTATCTGAAATGACGGAGGGCAACGTTGGTTTTTAAGAAAACCTTTAGTGTAATGAACTTGATATCGTTGTAGAATCTAGTGATTTTGAAAAGGAGTGGTTTAAGCCCCGCTTTTAAAATCGAGAAGTTTTCAAAAACAAACCGAATAGCTTTTACTAAAGAGGTCACTCCCGGTGAAGGCATCTCGGCTCTTTCCTCATCGAATGAGGTGCTGGATATCCATCAAGAAATACCACTATGCAAAGCAAGAACTACAGAAGCTATGATGATAAACCGAGTGGGTTGTAGCATTTGTTAGTTTTGCTAAAGAGGTCACTCCCGGTGAAGGGATCTCGGCTCTTTTCTCATCGAATGGGGTGCTGGATATTCATCAAGGAATACCATTATGCAAAGAAAGAACTAGAGTTACCTTTTTAAAAACTTTTGATTCTACAACATCTTTAGGTTTCTTTTCTTTTCATTAACCTCATTAATGAAGTCCCATCATTTAATGTTTCCTAAACATCACAGAAAATGAAACGAAAATAGAATGTACGCTTATGCCATCCGCATTCGCCACGGGGCCCCGTCATGCACCGTTAGGTTACTTAACTAACGGCAGAGCGGGAGATGGACTAGCGCGAGTGCAAAACATAAGCAACGTTTATTATATATCATATATATAATATAACATTCATCTCACGCAGTTATTTGATCACATCATAGAACCAAGAAGCAGAAGCAACATATGAAATATTGGATATACTAGGATGTCCGTGTTTTAAATTTAGCCAGTAATGTAAAACACGGATTCCACAGTCGTGATGAATAGCCTAACCCACATCCCATAGACCCATATGAGAGTGGCAAGCAACCCTAACAATTCTAGAGTTAGGAGACCCGATCTCAACTCCTTGAGATGGTCTCCCACTGGACTCTAGAACCCGGCTACTTATGATCCCCGCCTTGGGTCTATCTTAATGCGGAAAAATAAATAATATACATGAATGGTGATATCATCCTCAACCCGGAATTGTCCTAATAAAAGAATATTATATACAGATTTTACATGAATGAAAATGAAAAACTCTCATCTCACACAAAACCCCCCGGCTACTCAATCACGACGATCCAATAAAATATATCACAGCAACACATAATATCACATATCATCAACGTAAGTAAATACGCGTATCCTGTTCACACTAGAATATTGTATTATTATATTCTCCATTCTTATTCTTTTTATAAATAAACAGGTGCTTTTGACGCATGTCTGCTACATATTACAGGTTACAGGTTCTTGGACAGGAAACAGTGAAAACAATGTAAAGACAATGAAAATATGGACTTTTGACCAACCAACAGAGGACTCTTGATCAAGCCTACATCAAAGAACAGTTCACAATCAACAAGGCAGTGCAAGGTCCAAAATATCAAGGCAAACGGTTAAAAAGCCATTGCAAAATTTTTCACTGAAGATCTGGAACCAATGAAGAAGCCCAAGTGAAGAAAGAACCAAATAATATTAAAGCCCAGAAAGCCCAAAACATTACCACAAAATTTCAGCATGTGATCCTACTAGTGGGCCGCGGAACCGCGGCCCAAGCCTACTATTGCCGCGGTTCCGCGGCCAGAAGAAGCCCGTATTCTGTGAAATTTTTACCAAAATGTTTAAGCTGCGCTGATTAGTCAACCTAAGGGCTATTTTTGTAATTTCAGACATGCGGATCAAAATGTAACCTAGGGTTTCTATTTCCTATAAATAGAACTCTAAACATTGTATTTCTTCATGCCTCCCTTTAATGAATAAAATTTAGAAATCTTTTGGAGAGCATCGGTGTTTCTTCTCCATTCAGAAATTCAGATCTGACAACCCTGCATGGATGATTGGAGAGATGCATCAGTAAGTAGTTTTATTTAATTGCCCTAGTTTAGATTTTAATTCCTTGCCTTAGATGTTAGCTTTGGGAAGGGCTTTTGAGAGATGAGATCTCTCATCCCTTTCTTACCCATCACATAGAATCTATAGGACTCCATGCATACACGCACACACTGCGCCCTACGGCACCCTAACCCTCGAGGTAGCGGTGATACCGTAGTATAAAGGCTCAGTGGCGCGCGTTTTCCATGGAGGTTAGGGTAAGGATCTCTAAAGGAAGGACAAGAACCTAGAGGAAGGAACACCTTCCCGAATGGATCCAATCCCCTTTATTGATAATTACCATAACTCCTCTTAGATCCTAATCTGGGTATAGAAAGCGTTGAGATTTATTTACATTTCCAAACCATTCCTAAACCTAACCCTAGCAAGATTTAGATCTATATTAATTTAGTTTTTAGATAGAATCAATTTTTAGATTTAATAATCAACCGAACACCCTTCGGAATTAACTCGTTAGCACGATTAGAAAATTCACAACATCCCTGTGGACCGACCCGTACTCACCGGCTAGCTGCAAAGCGACGCCGTTCTTGATTGCGGTTATAAATATTTTTGATCTATCTTTTAGAAAGCGCAAGCACGCTAAATCAATCAATCAAATGGCGCCGTTGCCGGGGATTACATTTGTGTCACGAGTCCCTTTCCAAAAACCTATTTGCAAAACTCTCACATAAATAAAAAAAAGGGAAAATCTTTTCAAAACTTGCAACTTGTCGCTAAAGGAACTTGCACCTCACTTCCACCATTTCTCCTTCATTGACGTTATCTTACCCCCACATTCTGTTTTTCTTTTTTATTTTTTCTGACTACACTACTCCTTTAGTGTATGTCACTTTAGACTAGGGATACTAACGCCCGATTAGTCCGTGTTTCGTTGGTACCGATCGACGAACCCTTCGTCGACATTCCGTCCATTTCCTTACCTCCACCTTCAAATTCTTTCACCGAAGCTATGTCGGGATTCAACCCCAACGATACCTTACCGACGGGAATGATTCCACCTCCGCCAGGTGCGAATAACCCGAATCTTCCGCCTGTGGTAGCGCCCGCACGAGTCGCGCTCCAGGATCTCTTCTACCCCGTCCGCACGTCTTTACCTACATGTCTTTCACCCCCACCGACAAATGGGGACAACTTTGAAATAAAACCATATTTCATCAATATGCTGCCTAAGTTTCATGGTTTGGAATCCGAAGATGCATATATTTTCATTAATAAATTCCAAAACGTTTGCGCCATGATGAAGACAACCCAATTAAGTGATGACGCAATAAGGCTAAGGGTCATTCCTTTTACCTTATGTGACCTAGCCGAGAAGTGGCTATACAGCACCGCATCACATTCCATTAGAAATTGGGACGAGTTTGTGAGGGCTTTTCTGAAAAAGTTCTATCCTCATCACAAAACTGCTAGAATCCGAAACGAGATTATACAATTTTCACAGCTTCCTTCCGAACCATTCTGGAAGTGCTTCGAGAGATTTAAAGACCTACTTGTTCAATGCCCTCATCATGGGATAGAAAGTTGGCAGCTTTGCCAAACATTATACGAGGGATTGAACGCAGCAACGAAGCAGTTGCTAGAAACAATATGTCAAGGTCATTTTCTCTCCAAGTCTAGCGACGAAGCATGGCAGTTTCTTGAGGACCTTAGTGAGCAAACAATTCAGTGGGAGAGTACCAAGACCACATCATCTTCTAGTGGTCAATCTAGGGCAGGCATACATCAAGTAGATATGTCGATTGCTATGAAGGCCGAGATGGCCTCACTTATGAAAAAGCTAGAAGCCATTGAGACAAAAATCTCATCGTCTTCTCCTGCCCCTACCTTACACACACGAACTGTTTGTGCATTGTTCGGCCCCATCACATCTCACCGAAGAGTGTCCTTATAATGCACCTATTCAAGGGCATGATCAAGTCAATGCTGCATTCCAGCAACGACAAAAAAATGATCCGTACTCTTCGACATACAATCCGGGGTGGAGGAGTCACCCGAATTTCACTTGGAACCAAAATCAACAAGTCCAAGGAAATAACAATTTTCAAAAACCTCCTCCACAACAACAAGCACCTCCACAAACTCAAAACCAGCAACCTTTCCAACAACAACCTTATACAAATCAAACGAACAATTTTGGTCAACCAAATGATGATAAGGTTATCCCGTTAGAAAAAAGTCTAGATGCATTTCTCAAGCAATCTACTGAATCCGCAGCAAGATTTGAAAATTATGTTCAGTCTTTGATGAATAATAATGCTTCACACGATCAAAGTATCAAATCTATTGAGGCACAAATTGCACAATTAACTGCTGCGTTAAGCGAGAGAGAAAAGGGAAAGCTTCCATCTCAACCATTGCCCAATCCCGGTCACACACAAAACGCATATCACAATCACAATGTAAATGCGGTGACCACGTTGAGATCCGGAAGAGAGTTGCAAAGTAATGTGGGAACTAATGATGACATCCCCGCCGGTGGTTCTTCTTCTTCTTCTTTTTCTCCATTGTCATCTTCCCCTTCTTCATTTTCTTCACTTTCTTCTTCACCTCTTTCTTTAGAGCCTATTCTCTACCCTTCACACGGCTCTACTTCTTCTAGCTCGAACAGACCCATTTCTCACAACATGAACACATCTACACCGGGATCCGTTCCTACTCCACATTCTACTCCACATACATTTGACTCAACGAATTTTCAAAATGCTCCATTCCCGAACAGGTTGAGTCCTAATAAACCAAATGCACAAATGGAGAAGATCGTGGAGATATTTAATCAGGTTAGCATAAATATACCTCTCTTGGATGCAATCCAACAAGTCCCTTCATACGCGAAAATCTTAAAGGGCTTATGTGTTAGTTGTATGTATGCCCTAGAGGCCAGTATTGTACAGATGTTGTATATTATATTGGATGCTTGGACATATATAGAGATGACTTTCTTGCTCGATATGATAGTATGCTATCTGGTTACTCTTTATCTTAACATGTACACTAGTCTCTTTAAACTGTCTTATGGTTACATGTTGGTAAAGCCCTTAGGATGTGTACTTGACTACCTGGACTATGATGCAGATCATACTAGTAGGGACATGGTAGTCCATAAGTACATCCTTCAAGGTCCCTAGTCGTGGGTGTATCGAGACGGGGCATCGATATACCAGTGTAGACTAGCGTATACACTTCTCGACCCATGAGATGGGCGATGGATGATCCCATATCCATTGGTGTTTGACATCAGAGATGGTATACGGGTGCTCAGTGGAGACTGGGTACACTGGACGGACTCGCCGAGAACTCCCAGATGGTATTATACCTCACGTCAGATGGCAGTTCTCAGGTGACACTTGTACAGGTTAGTCTGTAGACCCGAGATCGTCATAGAGCCTTGTATGATTCCCACTGTGCTTTGATCTCCACCTTACCACGTCCATGAGGGCGTGCAAAACGATGGTCTTTGGGTATAGTCCCGAGTCACATGGAGGCAATGAGCGATAGGAGGGGTTTTGTCTCTTCCGGTATTGGGGGTTGATGTTGCGCTGTGCTCGATTGGCCGTAACAGGGAAGTCCCTGGCCAGGGCTGATCAGAGATTTGCTGGTAAGTGTTACCAGTAGTTTCTCGACCCGTTATGAGCCTCACATCGGCACGACTTATCGGTTATTGGGGTCTGACGTTTACCACCCCTAGACTTGATATGCGACGTATCAGACGAACAGACCGGACTGTACGGTAAGTGTTACTGGTTGGATTCACAGGAGTGTGAGCGGGCTAGCTCATCGATTTTCTGATCGCTCAATACCCGGATGGCCGTTACGTTTAGCAGACCGCTTGCGGCTTGTGGATGCTTGATATGATCATCATCTGCTACCGGCGTATTGACGAGTCTTTAGAGTCCTACACAGAGATTTCCTGGCTCAAGCGAAACGAAATAGGAGCGTATATGAGATATGTGCGGGAGCGAGAATAATGCGTGTATGTGATACCGCATTTCATTCTCGCGATAAATGTTTCGATAGGTTATATTCGATATGACCTAGTTATCGAATCATTGATTCGATAAGCCGATACATAGGATACTAGTCGGTTATATGCGATATGACCGGATCGTTAAATCAAGTGTTGATTTAATGATTTGATGTATAATTATATATTTGATATATTACTTTGCATTAACTAGTATTGGTTCATTTTAAAAGGATTTTCTCACTTGATGCACATTGTATATATGATATATTTTTTGTGCACTTGTTTGTATCATGTTTGATGATACCTGCTCACTTGGGTTTGTGTAAAGATTAAACCATGGTTACATGCATAATGGTTAGGGTTTTGATTATTTACTTAGTTATTTATTTATTTATTCATTTTGGATATTATTAAGAATGGTGGCTTATTTTGTTTCTATGTTGAAGCTTCATGAAGCTTTGACAAAGTCCACCATCCTTATCTTATCCTTAACCCTAACCATTCCAACTAACCTTAGTTTAATCTCTACACTTGACCATGGTCAAGATATGATAAGTATTCATATTAGTTTCATTTTTAAAAGAATTATCATATTCTTTTTCTTCTTGATCATCTTCTTCTTCAAGAAAAGCTTAAGGTCCATCAATGGCAACTTGAGCTAAAGTGAGAGAAATCCAATTCTAAAGTGAACCCACCTCCTATTTCTTCACCCTCTACCTCTTGCCAAGTTGTTTTGGGTGTTTTCTTCACAAGTTTCACAACTTGGTGAAGTTGGAGCTTGAACTTGTGCAACCTCGACGTAGATCATCTTCGGCACGAAGCCGACGACTTATTCCGCTCACTTCTTCGATGAAGCCGTCGCGAGAGTGCGAGATTCGAGATGGACAGCGAGGGGATGACCAGTGGAGCTAAGGAAGTGGATAACCGGATCTACAAAGGTTGTAGCCTTTCTCCTATAGTTAAATTGTTAACTTGAATCGTTTTTCGCCTAGAATTCTAGTCTTAGATCCGTATTAGGGTCTCTCGGCACCCATAAATTTTTATATTGGCATGTTCGATGCCTTGTGAGACCTCTATAGGGTGCCTAGGAACCTTTCACTGGTATCAGAGCCTAGCTAGTGCCTTAGGCGATGTCTAGACGACGTTTGAAACCCGAATACGCATCGAAACCCTAACACATGATGCTCTCTGGACTTTTTCTAAAAACTGGGATTTTTCCAGATTAAAAATGCTTAAAAAATTCAGCAGGGAAATATAAGAATTACGATGCAAAATTGGGGTCATGAACAGTGCAACCTGCGGCGGAACCGCGGCATATGCCTGCCTCAGGCGGCGGTTCCGCGGCAGATTGATGATGTCATCCCTCATGATTTGCACAGTAATTCATCATTTCAGCAGCTGAGTTTTATGGGTATTTTTAATAATTTTTCAAGAGTTGAATTTTCTGGGGTGTATTAGAGCTTCGATGTTTCGATCGGATTATCAAATTTCGTCTTTGTGTATTTCCGGATAATTTTTAGAATATGTTAAAAAGTTCGACCGAATATGAATACCCAATTTTTCCCCTGTCGGGAAATTTCCAAGTGTTGGATTTTTCCGTAGTTTAACGACGTTCTAAGTAGTGCAAGTGACGCGATGGACCATCTAGAAGACAACAAACCTTAACTCGATTATGTGACCGTCTTGAACTGCCCTTTGAACCTTCGGGTTTGGGGCAGTACGGCGTGCTATATGTGAGGCGTTGGCTTGACCCTTCTACGGCTGGACCGTTGGTACTGAGGCACGAACTGAATGTTGTTAGACTTATTTCATGTGTTGAGCTGTATCGGGAAAACTTGGGTATTCGACTGTTCGATCGGAAAGTTTAACATTATCTGTTTATCTGGAATTTGATACAATAATTGGAATTCACAAACAGTTATGAGATAACTGAATGAATGTTATAAATCTAGCAGTTTAGTCCCACATGATATTGAAAAGAGTTTTCGATAATGAGACTAAAATGCGGGATTTATATCTGTTAGGCATGTGATGTCTAAGTATTTCATTTGATTAGGCATGCGATGTCTAAAGAAGTTGCGGATTCCAATTGTTGTAGTTTTACACTTTCTTTTCTATGACCGTAAGTGTAATATGTGATATCGCCGGTTTCGTTGCTATATGTCAACGACAATTGGGATGCGCATATTTACTTACGTTGATGACATGTGATGTTATGTATTGCTGGATATGTTATATTGGATCGTCGTGTTCGAATAGCCGGGGGTTTTTTTATGTGGGATGAGTGTTTTTCATTTTCATTCATGTAAAAACTTGTATGTAATATTCTTTTATTTGGGGCACTTCCAGGTAGCGGAAGCTGTCACCCTTTGTATATTATTTACTTTTCCGCATTAGGATAGACCCAAGGAGGGGAGCATAAGTAACCGGGTTCTGGGGTCCAGTGGGAGACCAACTCGAGGAGTCGAGTCCGGGTCTCCTAACCCTGGAATTGGCAGGGTTGCTTGCCGCTCTCGTAGGGGTCTAGGGGTGTGGGATTGGCTATTCATCACGACCGTGGAATCCGTGTTTTATACTGGCTCGTATTGAAAACACGGACGTCCTAGAATATCCAATATTTCATATGTTTCTTCTGCTGCGATATCTGTGATGTGATTCTGTGATGGATATAGTATGTAGTATATATGATATATTATATAGACGTTACTTATGTTTTACACCCGCGCTAGCCCTGCCCTGCTCTGTCGTTAGTTACCTAACCTAACGGTGCACGAGGGGACATCGAGGCGAATGCGGATGGCATAAGTGTACGTCATATCTATCTGTGATGTTTAGGTACTTAAATGATGGGACTTCATTAATGTGATTAATGAAAGAAAAGAAACCTAAGATGTTGTAGAATCAAATTTTAAAAACAAAACATGTAGCTACAGTTCTTGCTTTGCATAGCGGTATATATGATATACCCTGCACCTTATTCGATGAGGAAAGGACCGAGATCCCTTCACCGGGAGTGACTCCTTTAGCAGTAACTGGCAGATGCTACACACTCGGTTTGGTTTTGATTGCTTTTAAGAGTTTTTGCTTTGCACAGCGATATATATGATATATCCCGCACCTCATTCGACGAGGAAAGGACCGAGATCCCTTCGCCGGGAGTGACTCCTTTAGCAAAACTAGAAAAGCCTCAAAATCACTCCATTTCAAAACTTCATTTGATTCTACAACGATATCAAGTTCATTACGCTTATGGTTTTCAGAAAAAACCTGCGTAGCCCTCCGTCAATTCAGATATGTAATATTCAGTATTCGTGCTACGGTTGTTTGGCATGCGTCAAGGCGTAGTGTACGGTAGCTGATTATTACTTATCTGCAGCATGAGATGCGATTGGATTAAGGTATTCGTACGACGTTGTTTGGCATGCGTCAAGGGTCGTACGGGTGGGTTTAATTCGATCACGAATTGTACGGGTTGAACTTGACTAGCGGACTATGGGTTGTTTGGCATGCGTCAAGGTCATAGCACACTAGGGGAAAAAGCATTATCGGGAATTTCAAGTGTTGAAATTTGCAATGAGATTGCATACCTTCTATGAGATAGTTGGATCCCGATACCCACTGCGAGTAAGAGTTACTCCTGGGAAAGTTTTACACATTGCAATTAGCCGATCAAGTAGGTGTCTAGAAAGGTGTTAACGAGGTTACGCCTCTGGGAAAACGAGGTTTACATTAATTAGGTTCGTGCGAAAGCACGGGGGACCTCCCTCAAAGTACCGACACTGGCCTGGCTGAAAGATTGGCGAACTTGTAGTGTGTAATTAATCCCGGCTAGTCTTTCCTTTTAGGGTTTGGAGGAAGATTTGATAAAAAGCAGTGGGAGCCATCCTGATTAGATAAGATAATAACCAATCTGATCTTGCACGAGCATACGCTAAAGTGTTTTCTTCTCTCTCTCTCCAGGTAGCGACCATTTCATGCCCTAATGAAGATAATAATATGGATGTACTGACCGAACCCGCATGTTATTCTGTGCTGGGGAACGTTGGTTCCGTTCTTTCTTATAAGAGTTATAGGAATGAACAGGATATAGGGGAATACCAGGATTCCCATGCCACCCGAATGAAGAAAGTACATGTTGATGCATTTTCTTCGGGTGTATTCGTTACTGAGAACTGTTTCTCCATTTGCTCTACGTCCTGGGTATTAGATACCGGGTCAGGATCCCATATATGTAATCAGTTACATGGGCTTAGAAAAGGAAGAGAACTTGGAGAAGGTGATAAAGACATTAGAGTTGGAAATGGTGCAATTGTTGCAGCTAAGACTGTCGGGGAATATCACCTTGTATTACCAACTGGTAATACATTGGTTCTGAACGAATGCTATTACATGCCGAACCTGATATGCAACATTATATCAGTCTCTTTATTGAGTAAAAAGGGATATAATTTTGTATTACAGGACAATACTATGAACATTTTCCGTAACCAAAAGTTGGTTGGATCAGGCACGTTATGCAATGACATTTATGTTCTAAATCAATCAACAGTTCTGAGCATAACAAACACACACAAGAGGAAGAGTTCTGAACTGAACGAATCCTTCTTGTGGCATTGTAGACTGGGCCACATCAATGCGACACGACTAGCTAAGTTGCATAAAGATGGATATTTAAATCCGTTTGAATTTTCATCTTATGACACTTGCCAGTCATGTCTCAAAGGCAAGATGACCAAAACTCCGTTTACGGGACACGGAGAAAGAGTTACCGAACTCTTGGGACTTATACATAGTGATGTATGAAGTCCCATGTCTACACATGCCAGGGATGGTTCTTCGTACTTCATTACATTCACTGACGATCTCTCTAGATTCGGATATGTGTTCCTGATGAAATACAAATCAGAAGCTTTTGAGAAATTTAGGGAATATAAACAAGAAGTCGAGAACCAAACCGGAAAAAGTATTAAAATCCTTCGATCTGATCGAGGAGGTGAATACTTGAGCAATGAATTCCTGGACTTCCTAAAAGAGAATGGGATTCTCTCTCAGCTGACTCCTCCATATACACCACAGCACAACGGTGTATCAGAACGGAGGAACCGCACCCTATTAGATATGGTGCGCTCTATGATGAGCACAGCTGAGTTACCTATTTCCTTCTGGGGATATGCGCTTGAGACAGCCATGGACCTATTGAATAGAGTTCCTACCAAATCAGTGCCTACCACTCCATATGAGATATGGAAAGGGAAGAGACCACATCTTAATTACATTAAGATATGGGGTTGTCCAGCCTATGTCAAAAGACAGAATCCGGACAAACTCGAGGCAAGATCAGTCTTATGTAAGTTTGTAGGATATCCCAAAAATTCATAAGGGTATATCTTCTACCATCCCGAGGAACAAAAAGTGTTTGTTTCTCGATATGCCACTTTCTTAGAAAAGAGTTTTCTTATGAAACAGACAAGTGGCATTGAGGTAGAACTGGAAGAGGTTCCAGCGGCACAAACTATAACAGAAGACTTGGTAGAACCAGAGGATTCCGTAGTTCCCGATGAACCCCAGCCACTCCGCCGATCTAGTAGGGTTTCTCGCCAACCTGAGAGATACTACGGTTTTCTCATGGATGGTGGGAGCGAGGATTGCATCATGGAGGATGATGACCCAACTAGCTTCGAGCAGGCCATCACGAGTGGGGACTCACTGAAATGGCTGGATGCTATGCGGTCCGAGATGGAATCCATGTACACCAACAAAGTATGAACTTTGGACGTTGCTCCTGAAGGGGTAAAACCCATTGGGAGCAAGTGGATCTTCAAGAAGAAACTTGGTGTAGATGGGAAAGTGGAGACTTTCAAAGCTAGACTTGTAGCAAAGGGTTTTCGTCAAAGACCAGGTGTGGACTATGACGAGACCTTTTCTCCAGTGGCTATGCTTAAATCTATCCGGATCATGCTTGCCATCGCTGCTTATCATGATTACGAGATCTGGCAAATGGATGTTAAGACCGCCTTTCTAAACGGTGATTTAGAAGAGTGCGTGTACATGACTCAGCTAGAGGGCTTCATAGACAGTGGGAGCAGCGGAAAGGTGTGCAAGCTGCTTAAATCCATTTATGGATTAAAGCAAGCATCGCGGAGTTGGAACATCTGCTTTGACGTCGTTATCAAAGAGTTTGATTTCGTCAAAAATCCAGATGAACCTTGTATCTACAGGAAGGTGGCAGAGAGTAAGGTTGTCTTCCTCGTATTGTACGTGGACGACATACTCTTGATAGGAAATGATATTCCTATGCTGCAATCGGTCAAGCTCTTCTTATCACAAAGATTCTCAATGAAAGATCTTGGTGATGCCTCCTGCATATTGGGAATTAGGATCTATAGAGATAGATCCAAACGGATTTTGGGATTGTCCCAATCCAGGTACATTGACACCATACTAAAGAGGTTTAGTATGGAAGAGTCCAAGCGTGGGAACTTGCCCACGATCTCTGGAGTCACTCTCTCCAAAGAGATGTCTCCCAAGATTGATTTCGAGAGAGCTCGCATGCAAGGGATACCCTATGCTTCGGCAGTAGGCTCTATCATGTATGCGATGCTATGTACCAGACCCGATGTAGCATACTCACTAAGTATAGTGAGCAGGTATCAAGCTGATCCTGGAGAGAGTCACTGTATAGCTGTGAAGAGCATTCTCAAGTACTTACGAAGGACTAGAGATATGTTCTTGGTGTATGGTAATGGGGAGCTCCAAGTGGAGTCCTTTACCGATTCGAGCTTCCAGAGTGATAAGGACAACTCTAAGTCGCAGTCGGGCTTTGTCTTTACCCTTTACGGAGGGGCGGTTAGCTGGAAGAGTTCCAAGCAGGAAACCGTGGCAGACTCGACGATGGAGGCTGAATACATCGCTGCCAACGATGCTGCCAAAGAAGCTGTCTGGATCAAGAAGTTCATTACTGAACTTGGAGTGGTTCCATCCATTGACCATCCAATACCTTTGTATTGCGATAACAATGGAGCGGTGGCTTTGGCCAAGGAACCCAGGTCCCATCAGCGATCCAGGCATATTCTGAGGCGGTATCACCTGATCCGGGAGATAGTTGATCGCCGGGAGATCGAGGTCAGGAGGGTTGACACGAAGAACAACACGGCGGATCCACTCACGAAGGCCATTCCCCAGATACAGTTTGAGAGACTCTTCGAGATGCTCGGTATGCGATACTACAGCAGCTGGCCCTAGTGCAAGTGGGAGATTGTTAGTTGTATGTATGCCCTAGAGGCCAGTATTGTACAGATGTTGTATATTATATTGGATTCTTGGACATATATAGAGATGACTTTCTTGCTCGATATGATAGTATGCTATCTGGTTACTCTTTATCTTAACATGTACACTAGTCTCTTTAAACTGTCTTATGGTTACATGTTGGTAAAGCCCTTAGGATGTGTACTTGACTACCTGGACTATGATGCAGATCATACTAGTGGGGACATGGTAGTCCATAAGTACATCCTTCAAGGTCCCTAGTCGTGGGTGTATCGAGACGGGGCATCGATATACCAGTGTAGACTAGCGTATACGCTTCTCGACCCATGAGATGGGCGATGGATGATCCCATATACATTGGTGTTTGACATCAGAGATGGTATACGGGTGCTCAGTGGAGACTGGGTACACTGGACGGACTCGCCGAGAACTCCCAGATGGTATTATACCTCACGTCAGATGGCAGTTCTCAGGTGACACTTGTACAGGTTAGTCTGTAGACCCGAGATCGTCATAGAGCCTTGTGTGATTCCCACTGTGCTTTGATCTCTACCTTACCACGTCCATGAGGGCGTGCAAAACGGTGGTCTTTGGGTACAGTCCCGAGTCACATGGAGGCAATGAGCGATAGGAGGGGTTTCGTCTCTCCCGGTATTGGTGGTTGATGTTGCGCTGTGCTCGATTGGCCGTAACAGGGAAGTCCCTGGCCAGGGCTGATCAGAGATTTGCTGGTAAGTGTTACCAGTAGTTTCTCGACCCGTTATGAGCCTCACATCGGCACGACTTATCGGTTATTGGGGTCTGACGTTTACCACCCCTAGACTTGATATGCGACGTATCAGACGAACAGACCGGACTGTACGGTAAGTGTTACTGGTTGGATTCAAAGGAGTGTGAGCGGGCTTGCTCGTCGATCTTCTGATCGCTCAATACCCAGATGGCCGTTACGTTTAGCAGACCGCTTGTGGCTTGTGGATGCTTGATATGATCATCATCTGCTACCGGCATATTGACGAGTCTTTAGAGTCCTACACAGAGGTTTCCTGGCTCAAGCGAAATGAAATAGGAGCGCATATGAGATATGTGCGGGAGCGAGAATAATGCGTGTATGTGATACCGCATTTCATTCTCGCGATAAATGTTTCGATAGGTTATATTCGATATGACCTAGTTATCGAATCATTGATTCGATAAGCCGATATATAGGATACTAGTCGGTTATATGCGATATGACCGGATCGTTAAATCAAGTGTTGATTTAATGATTTGATGTATAATTATATATTTGATATATTACTTTGCATTAACTAGTATTGGTTCATTTTAAAAGGATTTTCTCACTTGATGCACATTGTATATATGATATATTTTTTGTGCACTTGTTTGTATCATGTTTGATGATACTTGCTCACTTGGGTTTGTGTAAAGATTAAACCATGGTTACATGCATAATGGTTTGGGTTTTGATTATTTACTTATTTATTTATTTATTTATTCATTTTGTATATTATTAAGAATGGTGGGTTATTTTGTTTCTATGTTGAAGCTTCATGAAGCTTTGACAAAGTCCACCATCCTTATCTTATCCTTAACCCTAACCATTCCAACTAACCTTAGTTTAATCTCTACACTTGACCATGGTCAAGATATGATAAGTATTCATATTAGTTTCATTTTTAAAAGACTTATCATATTCTTTTTCTTCTTGATCATCTTCTTCTTCAAGAAAAGCTTAAGGTCCATCAATGGCAACTTGAGCTAAAGTGAGAGAAATCCAATTCTAAAGTGAACCCACCTCCTATTTCTTCACCCTCTGCCTCTTGCCAAGTTGTTTTGGGTGTTTTCTTCACAAGTTTCACAACTTGGTGAAGTTGGAGCTTGAACTTGTGCAACCTCGACGTAGATCATCTTCGGCACGAAGCCGACGACTTATTCCGCTCACTTCTCCGATGAAGCCGTCGCGAGAGTGCGAGATTCGAGATGGACAGCGAGGGGATGACCACGTGGAGCTAAGGAAGTGGATAACCGGATCTACAGGGTTGTAGCCTTTCTCCTATAGTTAAATTGTTAACTTGAATCGTTTTTCGCCCAGAATTCTTGTCTTAGATCCGTATTAGGGTCTCTCGGCACCCATAAATTTTTATATTGGCATGTTCGATGCCTTGTGAGACCTCTTTAGGGTGCCTAGGAACCTTTCATTATGCACCTCGAAGAGAAAGGCATCTCAAGTACCCAAAAAAGTGCTAGTGGCTAGTGCAGTGAGCAATGCTATTAACTACCATCAAACCTTACCCCAAAAACGAAAGGACCCCGGCTGTCCTACGATTTCAATCACGATTGGGGATAAGAAAATTAATCGAGCACTTCTAGATCTTGGGTCTAGTGTTAACCTGATTACCTACTCCGTGTACGAACAATTAGGGGTTGGAGAGTTGAAACCCACTCGTTGCACTCTCCAAATGGCTGATCGATCAATCACCCATCCAAGGGGTCAACTAGAGGATGTGTTGATCAAAGTCGGGGAGTTCATATTCCCCTTTGATTTTATCGTCATGGATACACAACCTGTTGCTAACCCAAGAAACCAAATTCCGGTGATTCTTGGTCGACCATTTTTGGCCACTTCCAATGCCGTAATAAATTGTCGCAATGGCTCTATGACTCTATCCTTCGGAAAAATGTCTAGTGAGTTCAATATTTATAAGATGGGAAGTCTGCCCCCCGTGCCTAAAACTAGTACACGAGAAGTTTGCTCTATTCACGAAATCACGCAGGAGGACTACGAGCTTGAAAGATTTCTATTTGATGAAAACAGTTTTGACGCCACTAGTGCGTCCCTCCTTGAGCCTACCACCGTTGACACAACCGATGTTGATTATGAATGTTTTACTTTTTCGGATGATGATGACTCACAGCCCGAATATGAGGCTTTTGAATTTTTGGATGAGTTAGTTGAGCCTTCCGAATCGGTTGTCTGCAGTGATTTCGAACCTGTGTTGGAGTCCTTTGAGTTCGAGGTAGATTCCACAATGATTTTTTCGCCTCAGAAACTCGAACTCACGCCCTTGCCGTCTCACCTTAGATATGTTTACATAGGTGAGAATGAGACCTTTCCCATTATCATATCGGCCTCTCTAGCCCTCGAGCAAGAGAACGCCCTCTTAATGGTCTTACAAGATAGGCGGCAAGTTTTTGGTTGGACTATGGCGGACATCGAGGAGATAAGTTCCCTCATAATTGAATATCATACACAATTGATGGATGATGCCAAGTCACTAGAGGACCCACAGGAACATCTTGGGGGTATTGTGGTAAGTCAACCTCCTCCTTTAGAAGTTGAAATACCCCCATTTCGTTTAATAAGCTACGAGAATGCCAACACTCCACTGATTGCTGATCATTTACATTCTCGTTTTGATGCATCACCACCTCATGTATATTCGCTTCCACACCTTCCATACCACCACTTCTATCTTCCCTAATGCTTTTTGGACCGCCACAACTTATTCTTCTACCAACCAATACTCTTTACTGATAAATTTTTCAAATGGTTGGTGTTGACGTTTGGTCTACGCAAAGTTTGGCAGTAATGTCTAACATAGTTTAAATGAAGTTTGGGGGAGGGCCTTTTTGTATATATTTTTGTTTTTCTCAATAAAAAAAATTATAAATAAATAAACAGGGAAGTGCCGATATTTTGACCCTCTTGGTTTAGCATGACAGTGAGGACACTGTCAAGTTCAAGTTTGGGGGTATGCTCGGTACGTCTTCTTCCTTCGTATTCATTTGTACATATTTTTGCATTTGCATATTTATTCGAAAACCCATAAAAATTGAAAATTTTCAAAAATTATAAAAATTAATATATTCAAATTGGTTAATTGACTTGAGTTTGGTAAATAGGTCAACTGGCTAGGAAAAACTAGATCTTAGACTTAGTAAATTAAAAACCCTAAAAATAACCTTTCTTAAAGTTTAACGGTAGAAAGTATATGTCTTTGTAGGTTATTTAGAAATAGGCAAATTTTGAGTTCACTTCTTGGGCTAAGTCAAAATAAGGGAAGAGTATTGATATTCTTATTAGAGTATAAGTTTGAAAAATAGTTCCTAGCTTAAATCTAGATTCTGAAAATGTATACCCTACAATTTGCACAATCACGCACCTTGAAACTTGGAATAGTAGAAGAGACCTTGAAATGCTCTTGTCTAAAGTCCTTAGTACAATGAAAATAAAAGAAAAAAAAAGTGAATAAAGAAAAAAAATGGACACTGGTTTTTGTGATTACTTAAGACTGTAAAAAATAGAAAAATATTTAGCAAGGGTGCCTTATCACCTAGTGCCTTAGACCAACTGGTTTGGGAGTCACTGCTAAAGCCTTGGGTGTTGCAAAACTAGGAATTACGCTTAAAAGTGCTAACGCATCTTGTAATAGGTTGTTGGTACCTCAAGAAGTATTAACGGTCGCATGAAGGATGTGTAAGCAAATTTCATTTAAAAATTCACTAATTAATAAGTGCCTTGGACAATGGACGAGAGTATGATTGCTTCATTTGAATTTCCAAATGTAGGGGTGATATTTACACATACGTGGGGATATGTGATTAGAGTTTAGATGAGAGAAAGGAATGAAGGATAGAACTTATATCTTTAATAGAGTTGATAGAAATTCCTAAGTAGAGATGGAACCCTAGAAGGAAAACTTAAGAAATGCCGAAAGCTAAGTAGGTCTACATAACATATATAATCTTAAGTTAAATAATGAGGAAGCGTGAAGAATATGGGTGGACAATTTGCGAGTCAAAAGATAATAGAATTCCTTGTTAGAAAACCTAATTGGAAAACAAAAGTTAATGGGCCGAGTTGATAGGATTTTGTGGGTAGTATCCGCTGAAAACCCTCAGGAGACAACACTCCTCCTACTAGGGACACCTAGAGGTTTAACGGCTTGTTGCACATGCTCAGTGCAATCACGTTTCCCTGCGAAAGTGTGCTTAGGATTTTAGTATATAATAATAAGTTTGCTCGAGGACGAGCAAAAGGTAAGTTTGGGGGTATTTGTTCAGACCATAATATTGCATTTTTCATTCCCCTATTCTTATCCTTTTTATAAATAAACAGGTACTCTTGACGCACGTTTGTTGCATATTACAGGATACAGGTTTCTGGAGCAAATACAGTGAAAAAGACACAAAACAACAGAAAAAGGGACTTTTGACCAACAATTAGACGGATCCTAGTCAAGCCTAGACAAAGAACAGTGTAAGGTCCAAAATGGCAAGGCAAACGGTTAAAAGATCGTTACAAGTTTTTACTGAAACATCTGGAGAAGAATAAGAAGCCCAACAGAGAAAAGAACTATGGAAATAGAAAGCCCAAATACCCAGTATGCATCCCAGGAAGTTTGATGAGCTGAGCTCACCAAAGGGCCGCGGAACTGCGGCCCAAGCCAACTAATGCCGCGGTTCCGCGGCCATCAAGTTCCCGTGTCGGTGGAAACTTCTGGTGTCGGTGCGTCGGTGCGGGTGTTGGGATTTTTCGTGGGCAAATTTGTAATTGCACATGTGCGAATCCCGTAACCCTAAATTCTCCTGTTTACTTATAAATTGTAATCGAAAATTGTAAAAACCCTATGCCTCTTTTCAATCAATAAATTTCAGAATTTCTGGGAGATAAATTCAGATCTGTTCTATATTGTTTGGGGGGAGCCGTCAACTTAGGAAGGTAAATTATGTCTTTCTTTCTTTTAATTAGTATGCCTTATCATACCCTAATGAGCGAGTAATCTCCTCGCTTGTTAGGGTTAGCCTTAGGGAAAGGGTTGAGAGATGAGATCTCTCACCCCTTTCAATGCCACCTTCACCTAATGAATTAGAACTCCATGCATACGCACACAACCGCTCCCTGCGGCATCCTACCCCTCGAGGTAACGATGAACCGTAGTATAAAGGGCCGGTTGCGTGCGTTTTCCATGGGGGTTAGGGTAATTATCAACAAAGGAAGGATACGAATCTAGAGGAAGAACATCTTCCCAAAAGATTCGGATCCACTTTATTGATAACTACCGTAACATCTAATAGATCTAAAAAAAGAAGGCATTGAAAGCGGTGAAGAAAACGTTAATCTCCAAAACTTCCCCTAAGCCTAACCCTAGCAAGACTCTTAATTAGATTAATTAGATCCAGTTTTTATAAACCAACCAAAACGACATTTTGAATCAACTCGTTAAAACACATAAAAGAAATTTGCCCGTCTCTGTGGATCGACCCGTACTCACCGGCTAGCTGCGAAGCGACGCCGTTTTTGATTGCGGTAAACTTAAACTTAAATTTTTGACACTAATCAAATGGCGTCGTTGCCGGGGATGTTATGATTGATATGATTTGATATTTTGAAATATATTTTCTGGAAATGCCTGCAGGATTTTGTGCACTTTAGAAATATATTCCCTTCCAAATAACGATCTTGTGCAGGATTTTTTGGGCCCCGCTCAAAATAGAAATTGATTGCAAGTAATCTTTTTTGTTGCATATCTTTTCTCGAATATCTTTTTGCAACAATTTTTTCCAAATAAAGATTCTTGTGATATGCTTAAAATAATAACCAATTGCAAGTAATATTTTGCTGTTGCATATCTTTTCTATAAAATATTTTGCTGTTGCATATCTTTTCTCTAAAATCTTTTTGCAACAAAATTTTTCCAAATAAAAAAAAATCAATAAAAAATGAAAATAAAAAGGACAAATATTTTATAGAACTTGCAAAATTTTTTTAGCCCCAAATAAATCCTTGCACCACCCAACCTTCCTTCTTGTCATCTTTCTTCTTCTAACATGGGTACCCCACATAAAAAATCATTAGCCGAACTTTGGTATCCCGAACCTAATTTTGCGTCATATGTCAATGTGTTCGGTCAATTTAAAGACGATCCTTCCATGCCTAAAAAATCTTTGAAAGATCACATAGAGGAGTCTAGGAGAAACAGTTTGACTTTTCAACCCACTTTGTGTCAACCAAGTCAACCTTCACCACTTCCATATGTTGATACCACTCTTTTGAGTCCTTCTGACACTCCTAGGCCGATGTCCATTGCTGAGCATATTGCTCAATCTCGCAGTAGATCTTTCACCCCTCTCCACTCATCTAGTTCTAGGGATCCACAAGATTATTCACATTTTTATCCACATGTAAACCCTACCCCTGTCCTACCACCCACTTCCTACCAGTCCTACCCGACCTTACCACCTTCACTAGACATTGATTCTACACAGCCTGTTGGGAGTTTTGCATATCCACACAATTTCGAATCTTTTCCCGAAACCCCCTTACCACCAAAGTCTAGTTTGGAAGAGGCGTTGGAGGCGTATATTGCAGCAACAAATAAAATGATGAGGAATGTGGAAGCGTCCATGGCCGCCTTTATGCAACCTAGTGAACCGGTAGCTAGTGTCCCGCTAGCTCCAAATTTTTCAATGTATGAGGCGGCAGTTGGACAGAGTGAGAATGAGAGAGGATTTTCAAATCAAACCTACCCTTACTCAATTGAAGCCCACAACTCCTGTTTTCCATCGATTGCCCTAAATAGTTCACCTGTTGAAAATAAAAATGAGTTGTGTGATTTTGTAGTGTTTGATTTGCTAAATTGTGAGGAGCCCCTTTCGAGTGAAACCGCACCTAATTCTTTCGATCTTTACACCTCCACTCTAGAACCTAAATCGATAGATATCCATGCTTTTGATGAGGTGTCTAAAGAAATTGATTTTCACTTGATTGAGGATATAGACGCCGGGAATATTTCGGATGATGAACCTGTCGATTTGCTTGAAATTTTATGTTCAAATCATCATCCTGAGTCATTAAATGTTTCTCCCGAATCTCATATGCATCTAGATTTTGATGATAATGGCATGGATGAGTTGAATATTGAGGATAGTATTGAGGAGAATCTTGAGGATAATATTGAGGTTGAATCATTTTTGTTTGATGTGTCTGATTTTCCAATTCATCCTCCTGAACCTTTGACTGTTATATTACCCTCCCTCCTTCCCATCATTCCGACCCCGCTTGAAGACTGTGAGCTTGAAACCTTTTCCTTCGAATCTGACACAATTCTCACAGACGATGACACCTACGAGTGTTTCACTTTTTCGGACGATGTTGATGACTCACCACCCGAGTTTGAGTCCTTTACATTTTCAGATGAGCCATCAGACTCGGTTTATTATAGTAGTTTCCAACCATTAATGGAATCTTTCAAGTTCGAAACAGTTTACTACGGTGAGAAAGATACTATCCCTAATTCACTCCCTTTCGTCTTTCCCATTGTTCCGACCGAACAAATGACTGTTACGCTTTCATCTCCTATACCAAGTTCGGCGTACCCATGTTTTCTTGCGAATCTTGAGGGATTTGACCCTATTTCCCGACGGGTTGATAGGTTAGCGCAATCGCTTATAACATATCGGTCATCACATATTGCGCTAATTTATTCACTCAATTTACACCCTCAAGACCGTGCTCCACTTCCTTCTTCTTTTCGCCATTCTTCTCCCCCACCGAGACCATATTCTACCATTCTTCTTTCCACACGGTCTCGCGTGTTTCTCATTTTCTTGCACCAACTATACCATTTCCACAATAAGATTTTTGAATGGTTGGTGCTAACCTTTGGCTTGTGTAAGGCCAAGCTTAAGTTTAGGGGGAACCTTTCTTTTTCTATAAAAAAATAAAAAAAATAAAAAATTCAAAAATAAAAATAAAATAAAAAAAATTATAAATAAATAAACAGGGGAGTACCGGCATTTTTGACCCTCTTGGTCTAGCATGACAGTGAGGACACTGTAAAGTTCAAGTTTGGGGGTACGCTCGGTACGTCTTCTTCCTTCGCATTCATTTGTACATATTTTTGCATTTGCATACTTATTTTAAAACCCATAAAAATTTGAAAATTTCAAAAAATATAAAAATAATTGTATTCAATTTTGGCTAATTGATTTGAGTTTGACAAATAGGTTAACTGGCTAGGAACAACTAGATCTTAGACTTAGTGAATTAAAAACCCTAAAAATAACCTTCCTTAGAGTTTAACGGTAGAAAGTATATGTCTTTGTAGATTATTTAGAAATAGGCAAATTTTGGGTTCACTTCTTGGGCTAAGTCGAAACAAGGGAAGAGTATTGATGTTCTTATTAGAGTATAAGTTTGAAAAATAGTTCCTAACTTAAGTCTAGATTCTGAAAATGTATACCCTACAATTTGCACGATCACGCACCTTGAAACTTGGAATAGTAGAAGAGACCTTGAAATACTCTTGTCTAAAGTCCTTAGTACGAAGAAAATGAAAATAAAAGAAAAAAGTGAATAAAGAGAAAAAAAAATGAACACTAGTTTTTGTGATTACTTAAGGCTGTAAAAAATAGAAAAAAATATTTAGCAAGGGTGCTTCATCACCTAGTGCCTTAGACCAACTGGTTTGGGAGTCACTGCTAAAAGCCTTGGGTGTTGCAAGACTAGGAATTACGCTTTAAAGTGCTAACGCATCTTGTAATCGGTTGTTGGTACCTCAAGAAGTATTAACAGTCGTATGAAGGATGTATAAGCAATATTCAATTAAAAATTCACCTATTAAGAAGTGCTTTGGACAATGGACGAGAGTACGATTGCTTGATTTGAATTTCCAAGTGTAGGGGTGATATTTACACACACGTGGGGATATGTGATTGGAGTTTAGATAAGAGAAATGAATGAAGAATAGAACTTGTATCTTTAATAGAGTTGATAGAAATTCCTAAGTGGAGATGGAACCCTAGAAGGAAAACTTAGGAGATGCCGAAAGCTAAATAAGTCTACATATCATATAAAATCTTAAGTTAGATGATGAGGAAGTGTGAAGAATATGGGTGGATAATTTACAGGTCAAAGATAATAGAGTTCCTTGTTAGAAAACCTAAATGGAGAACTAAAGTTAATGGGCCGAATTGATAGGATTTTGTGGGTGTAATCCGCTGAAAACCCTCAGGAGACAACACTCCTCCTACTAGGGACACCTAGAGGTTTAACGGCTTGTTGCACGTGCTCAGTGCAATCGCGTTTCCCTGTGAAAGTGCGGTTAGGATTTTAGTGAATAAAAATAAGTTTGCTCGAGGACGAGCAAAAGATAAGTTTGGGGGTATTTGTTCACACTAGAATATTGTATTATTATATTCCCTATTCTTATTATTTTTATAAATAAATAGGTGCTTTTGACGCATGTCTGCTACATATTACAGGTTACAGGTTCTTGGACAGGAAACAGTGAAAACAATGTAAAGACAATGAAAATATGGACTTTTGACCAACAAACAGAGGACTCTTGATCAAGCCTACATCAAAGAACAGTTCACAATCAATAAGGCAGTGCAAGGTCCAAAATATCAAGGCAAACGGTTAAAAAGCCATTGCAAAATTTTTCACTGAAGATCTGGAATCAATGAAGAAGCCCAAGTGAAGAAAGAACCAAATAATATTAAAGCCCAGAAAGCCCAAAACATTACCACAAAATTTCAGCATGTGATCCTACTAGTAGTGGGCCGCGGAACCGCGGCCCAAGCCTACTATTGCCGCGGTTCCGCGGCCAGAAGAAGCCCGTATTCTGTGAAATTTTTACCAAAATGTTTAAGCTGCGCTGACTAGTCAACGTAAGGGTTTTTTTTTGTAATTTCAGACATGCGGATCAAAATATAACCTAGGGTTTCTATTTCCTATAAATAGAACTCTAAACATTGTAATTCTTCATGCCTCCCTTTAATGAATAAAATTTAGAAATCTTTTGGAGAGCATCGGTGTTTCTTCTCCATTCAGAAATTCAAATCTGACAACCCTGCATGGATGATTGGAGAGATGCATCAGTAAGTAGTTTTATTTAATTGCCCTAGTTTAGATTTTAATTCCTTGCCTTAGATGTTAGCTTTGGGAAGGGCTTTTGAGAGATGAGATCTCTCATCCCCTTCTTACCTATCACATAGAATCTATAGGACTCCATGCATACACGCACACACTGCGCCCTACGGCACCCTATCCCTCGAGGTAGCGGTGATACCGTAGTATAAAGGCTCAGTTGCGCGCGTTTTCCATGGAGGTTAGGGTAAGGATCTCTAAAGGAAGTACAAGAACCTAGAGGAAGGAACACCTTCCCGAATGGATCCAATCCCCTTTATTGATAATTACCATAACTCCTCTTAGATCCTAATCTGGGTATAGAAAGCGTTGAGATTTATTTACATTTCCAAACCATTCCTAAACCTAACCCTAACAAGATTTAGATCTAGATTAATTTAGTTTTTAGATAGAATCAATTTTTAGATTTAATAATCAACCGAACACCCTTCGGAATTAACTCGTTAGCATGATTAGAAAATTCACAACATCCCTGTGGACCGACCCGTACTCACCGGCTAGCTGCAAAGCGACGCCGTTCTTGATTGCGGTTACAAATATTTTTGATCTATCTTTTAGAAAGCGCAAGCACGCTAAATCAATCAATCATATCCCGAATGTCGTTGACATATAGCAACGAGATCGGGATACTCCACATATTATACTTACGGTCGCAGAAAATAAATGAAAAACTACAATAGTTAGAATCCGCAATATCCTTAGACATCATAAACCCGGAATATCTCATATTCCGGATTTTATGCCTAACTTATAAACCTTGCATTTTAGTCTCAAATTTAAAAATCTTTCCAATAAGCTGTCAAATAATTCAACAAGATTCCCGACTAAGTGATCGCATACTATACGCAATTGCGACGGAGTTTTGATCCGAATCAAAACTCCATGGCAATCTATCAAATGAGACTAAATGGCTAGATTTACAATATACTAACTAGTTTTCACAAAATTAATTATTGTGGATTCCAAAAATTGTATCACATATCATCAAGATCTATACAATGTTAAACATTTCGATTGATTTAACAAACACCCACAAATCACAGAGACCTCAACAGCTTGAGTCTTATTAAAAACATCCAGAAAGTGCAAAATCTAACAGTGGAGCAGCACAAGAAAAATCAAACTATAAAACCCCAAACTTGCGGCGGAACCGCGGCCAAACTAGGGTTTGTGCCGCGGTTCCGCGGCTCTTTTAGGGAATTAGGGTATGAAATTTCTTGGGGATCCATATAAAACGCTGCACATTTTTCTGCATATTTTTAATCACGAAAAATCCAACTTTTGAAAAAATCGACAGAAACTTCACAAGTTTCGGTTTCGAAAAATCGATCGAACTCTTTAACACCGTAAAGACTTTCCCTAATTGTCTAGCCTGTTTCTGATACCATGAAAGTATATGCTAGCACCATGACGGGGTTAAAACGGGAATCACACATGCAATTTTCAAAAATTCGTAGTACTAACGAACACTAACCAAGATCTAATTAGAATATTAGGGTTTTACTATGATGATATGAACTAAACAAAGAGAAGGAAGAAGGATACAACCTTTGATGACTGTGTCCTTCTCTTCTAAAGCTCCGGGTTGTAGTCCACGCGATTCTACTAGGCTCCACTTCAAGTTTGAACGAGCCTCCTCTTGATCTTCGTGCCGAAGACGATCCACCCGAAGTCCTTCTAGCTCAAGTTACCTCTTCACTAAGCTATCTTTAGTGAAGGAAACACACCACACTTGATTGCTAATCAAGTGTAAGATGGTGAGGTATGGGTTTTAAGGCTCACTAGGATTTGTTCAAAGCTCCATGATTCACATCACATGTGAGGGGTTGGAGCTTTGAGGCATGAAGAGGAGGAAGAAGAAGAGAGCATGCTAGAACTCATCTCATGAGCTCAAGAAGGAGCTAAAGAAAAATAACTCAAGTGAATAATCAAGTGTAGAATGGAACCCCCTTGACCTCACTTATTCAAGCATGGAATAAATTGCAATAAGAAATTGCAACCATGCTTGAATAGCGAGTCAAGAGTAATAAAAAAATGATAAAGCCCATGCTTGCCCATTCTACAAATATCTCCATATATTACACCTCATTTTCCATTTTCTAAAAAAATAGAAAATCCATGCCGTGCTTCATATAATATATTATATATATATATATATATATATATATATAATGAAGAATAATTAGTGAACTGATAATATTAGTTAATATATAATTTTATCAAATATAATATATATCAAATTATTAAATCAACACTTGATTTAATAATCCGGTTATATCACATATAACCGTCTAATATCATTTATCTGTATATCACATTATCAAATCAACGCTTGATTCGATAATCTGGTTATATCACATATAACTTAACCGATAACAAATAACCGCCAGATTAGAATACGGTATCACATACTCGTATTTAATCAGGCCCCCGCACATATCAACATATGTGCCCTACTTCGTTTCGCTTAAACCAGAAAACTTCTATGTGGGACTTTAAAGACTCGTCAATATGCCAGCAGTAGGCGATGATCACATCAGTCACCCACAAGGCGTCAGCGGTATTAGCTGGACGTAACTGCTACCCAGGTATTGAGCGATTAGAAGATCAACAAGCAAGCTTGTCCAAACTCCCATGAAGCCTATAAGTAACACTTACCGTACAGTCCGGTCTCTTCGTCTGATATGTCGCATATCATGTCTAGGGGTGGTATAGTCAGACCCCAATAACGTGATAAGTCATGCCGATGTCTGTCTTATAACGGTTCGAGAAACTACTAATAACACTTACCAGTAAATCTCATCAACAGCCCTGGCCAGAGACTTACTGTTACATCCAATCGAGCATAGTGCAACATCAACCCCCAATACCGGGAGAGAAGAAACCCCTCCTATCGCTCATTGCCTCTATGTGACTCAGGACTGTACCTAAAATCCACCTGTTTGCATGACTCCTTTGAGTCGTGGTAGGAAGGAAATCAAAGCACAGTAGGAGCCACACAAGACTCTATGACGATCTCGGGTTACATACTAACCTTTACCAGTATCACCAGAGAACTCCTATCTGATGATAGGTATAATACCAATTAGGAGTTCTTGGCGAGTCCTGTTCAGTGTACCCATTTTCTAATGAGCATCTGCGTACAATCTTTGATGTCAAACACCAATGGATATGGGATCAACCATTGCCCCCATACAGGGTCAAGAAACGTACACACTAGTCTACTCTGGTGTATTGATGCCCTGTCTCGATATACCCTCGACTAGGAACAATTGAAGGATGTGCTTGTGGACTACCCAGGTCCCAGTAGTATGATCCGCATCATAGTCCTGGTAGTCAAGCCAATATCCTAAGGGCTTTATCAACATGTATATGAGAGACGGTATAATAATACCAGTGAACATGTTAAGATAAAGATAACCAGATAGCATACTATCATATCGAGCAAGAAAGTCCTCCATATATATGTCCAAGCATCCACTATATCATACATAATGGCCTCTAGGGCATACATATCACTAACAGTTAAACATAAGAGCAAGGTCTATCAAGCTATCTGAAATACAATACGTCACCTATGACAAAATCCAAACGCATATAGCGTTACTCAACTATTTCCTTTGTCATCAGATCCCCGATCGTCTGACCTGGAGGAAAAAACCTTATAACTTAGACCACTTTCTCATGCCACTTACTTCTTGATGAAGTATCGTTAAATTTATAAGTGTTTCAACTTCCTATATATATGGGATTATTTGAGTGTGCTATTGTTGACCTAATATTATGATAAAGAGAAACCTTATTTCCTTTGCGTGCGAAATCATGCGCAAACTCCCGAGGAATCACCTCAGCCTAGCAGCCCTTTTAGTACAACTGAGGTAGCCGCATATTCCATCCCCATAGTGAAAAAACTATACCTCCTGCTTCTTGCTACTTTGAGTGATGGCCCTGCCATTATGCAAGAAAGCATATGCGGATGTAAGCATACCCAGATTGCCGGCCCAGTCGGCATTTGTATGTCCATATAACCGCAAATCAGATTCCTCATAGCACAAGGTACATTGGGTCATCCTACATAAATACCTGAAACTCCTCGTCATTTCATCCCAACAAGAAGACCATAATACTAAGTCCAATCGACAAGAGTTATATGTCTGGTGAAGTACACACTATGCATACACTTTTGTTGGTGTACATGGACTCCATTTCGGTCCGCATTGCATCCAGCCATTTTACCGAGTCGCCGCTCTGAATGGCTTACTGGAAGCTAGTTGGCTCATCATTGTCAATGATGCAACCCTCTCGATACCCATCTATGAGAAAACCGTAGTATCTCTCAGGCGGATGAGACTGCCTACTAGTCCCGCGGATTGACACAGGGATGTCCGGTTCTTTTAAAACCTCTGTTTTACCATACTTTCAGTAATAGTTTGTGGTTCTGGAATTTCTTCCAGTTTTATTGCGCTCCCACTATTTCCTTTTACAAAAAATTGATTTTCTAAAAAATGAGCATGACGAGGAACAAAAACCTTTTGTTCCTTTGCATAATAGGAAAGATACCCCTTGGAGTTCTTTGGGTATCCCACAAACCTATACAGTACCGAGCGTGCCTCGAGCTTGTCCACATACTGCTTTTCAACAAAAGCTGGACATCCCTATATCTTAAGATGCTGAAGATAGGGTTTCTTCCCACTCTACATCTGATATGGTGTAGTAGACACAGTCTTGGTAGGAACCTTATTCAAAAGATATGTAGCTGATTCTAGTGCATAACTTCAGAAGGATCGTGACAACTCAGCGTTACTCATCATGGAACGAACAATATCCAATAGGTTTCTGTTCCGCCTTTCCTATACACCGTTGTGTTGTGATGTGTATGGAAAAGTAAGCTGAGAGAGAATTTCATTCTCTTTTAAGTAATCCAGAAACTCGGCAATTAAGTATTCACCACATCGATCAGATCTCAGTGTCTTAATACTTTTGCCTGTTTGTTTTTCCACTTAATTCTTATATTCCCGGAATTTTTCAAAGGGTTTGGATTTATGCTTTCACAAGAAGACATGTCCCAACGTAGAGAAATTATCCGTAAAAGTAATGAAATAGGAATAACCATTTTGTACATCTGTAGATATTGGACTACATACGTCGCTGTGTATCAGTCCCAAGAGCTCCCTCGCTCTTACTCCGTGTCCAGTGAATAGAGTCTTTGTCATCTTTCCTATGAGACAAGATTGAAAAGTTGCATAAGACTGATATTCGAACAGATCCAAATATCCCTCTCTATGTAACTTCGACAACCGTGTTTCATTGATATGACCCTGTCTATAATGCCATAAGAAAGTTTTATTTAATTCTGGAGACTTTCTTTTAAGTGTGTTCTGGACGTTGAAAACCTGAGCTTGATTAAACACGTATATTCTGTCCTCTAGTGTACCTGACCTAATCAAACTTTGATTTAGGTGGATGTGGACTACATCGCTTACAAACTAGACTAGGTACACACAATCAGTTATGTAGAATCAATATTTGTCTACTTGTCAATTCTAGGTGATATACCCAGTGTCCACGCTCATTCCGTTAGCAACCCTGAGAGTCATATCACCTGCCCTGATAACTCTACGGTTTCTCAAAGCCTGTAATGAATTACAGATATGAGATCCTGATCCGGTATCTTGTACCCAGGGAGTAGAGTTAATTGACAGACTATTTTCAATCACAAATGTTAGTTGTATGTATGACCTAGAGGCCATTATTGTACTTGAGATGTATATTATAGTGGATGCTGGGACATATATAGGAAGGACTTTCTTGCTCGACATGATAGTACGCTATCTGGTTGCTCTTTATCTTAACATGTACACCTACTATCTCTCTGTTACATGTTGATAAATCCCTTAGGATGTGTACTCGACTTCAAGGATTATGATGCAGATCATACTAGTAGGGCCTGGGTTGTCACGACCTGAAATATTAGCTCGTGACCAGCACTTAAATCACGCAACGTCCAGAGGCGTAACGTAATTCAAGTAAGCTGAAACCCAGAAATCTAAACCTTTTAAAGAAAAATAAAGGAGGTGAAGTTTTGTAATAAAGGTATAATGAAATCAAGTTTCCTTAATGCATAGGAAAGGAACATGAATGATGCAAGTGAAATTTACTAGTTTGAAAACATGTTTCGTCTTTTAAAAATTTGGGCAGCACCTCCTTTGTATATTTTGATCCAAAACCATAAATACATAACAAGAATAATGGCATCCCCAAGCGGGAGCTAGCTCTTCGCCAACCGGCGGATCACAACCACGCAAGACAGTATATGTAAGTATACGACGCCCAACGGCGAAGTTCACCACAAAAGATAAAGAAATAAGCAAGACATCAAAACCACAAGTAGCGGAAAAACCCTCGCTCTAAGTCTCGCAACCACAATCTCACTAAGTCTCATTACTTATACAAATTTCTAATTTTTGATTGATGGAGTTGACTAGATACAATATGAAATATAAATACAAGAGTGGGTACGATACAAATGCTCCACCTACCAATGCAAAACACCCAAATGAAGTTATGTGCCAGCGATACCGCTACTGATCCGTACGGTCAACCTGCAAGAACTGTGGCACAACGAGGGTGAGTTGCCAACTCGTGAGTAGAAAAACATCTACAAGTAGAAATCGAATAAACAACGACTCCTAGGTCAACTATATCATAAAAGTAATACTATGATATCTAGGGTGACCGGGTCATCATATGTGCCAACAATGTAATCAATACCTATATGAATGCGGATATAATCCAACAATATAACTAATGTCTGTATGCATGTGGGTCTCGTCCAACCATATAATCAATGTATGTATGCATGTGGATCTCGTACAACCATATGATCAATGTCTGTGAATATCATAAAAGCATATGCATGAAAGTATGATGATATAAATCAACGGGTGTCCCTCGCGATACATCAAAATAATGGAACCTGAGTGTCCAGCATCGACACTCGAAACATCATAAAAACCGTGTCCAACATCGACACGTAAATCCTCATATATCGGGCTCCGTCAGTCCGGATCGGCCCATGGGCTCCGTCTGCGGAATCGGCCCTCGGCCTCGGCAGTACGGGTCGGCCCGTATCCATCTCTCGTCTCTGGTCAGTATCCTCCGGATAACCGCCAAGTCCAACCAATCACCGGTAGGTAGTAGTCCCTCTGCCAGGCTCACCGTCTGCAGTACAACAATCCGTTCTCGCCCCGGGGTACCATACTGGGTCCACCATGTACCCGTAATCGGCCTCATCCAACTTCTCGAATCGGGTTTCACATGTTATACGTCTCAGAACCGAGAAAACGCATGGTGAACGCACTGAAATATCAAATCAAGAGAAACCAGGTTTTTAAAACAGTACATGCTTTCTTTTGAAATAACCACGGTTCTCAAATCCAGAAATCTCATGAAAACAACATATCTCAATGCGTGTAATCATAAAGCATGATGTATGCGATATATAACAGAAATGTAAGCATATCTGAATATCATGCAACATGGAACAGTGATAAGACATATTAAGGGAAAACCGCTCTTTTAAATGGATCCAGTTTTTAAAACAGTACATGCGGTTCCCAAATCTCTAAAATCAAATAAAACATCGTATAATGGTGCATATGTGTATGTACGCAAGTATGGATGTACAAATGGGTATATCCGCAAGTATGAGTGTACAATATGTATGCGCGCCAATATGGATATACAAGTGGGTATATACACAAGTATGAGTGTACAATATGTATGTGAACCAATATGGATGTACAAGTGGTATATACGCAAGTATGAGTGTACAATATGTATGTGCGCCAATATGGATGCACAAGTGGGTATCCTGATGCAGCAGTTCTACTGTGTAGTGACATGGCAATTATCGATGATGAAGTGTGTGAGCCGACCAATCTGTGTACGTATAACATACGCATCATCGATAATGGTGCAGGTGTACTAGCACAGGTATGGTAATGCAATGCGAATAACTTGAATGCAGCCTAAGGTAAATCATCATCTAAAAGCTATAAGGTATACATGTCTACAAGACCGAGTCGGTGAATCTATCAATCGGCATCCAGCCTAACAACATTGCGTACGATATAATCCATCGTACGGCAACCTCTAGTCAAGGGTAAAGATCAATCATCAAGTCAAACTCATCACGCACGGAAAATCATCGTACGACGGCATTAAGCTATCAGGGATCCTATCAACCTATAGGACGAGGAGGGTACGGACCTAACGTCACGCACGACTAACACTCACGATTCACTACTTATATAAATATCTCTATATATCTATGTCCCAGGTTACACCCGCAATAATCTCATATCAGGGGACCGGCAGGGTATAAATCATCTCAATCTACCCGCATCCATATACCAACATATCATCAAATCACATATTAAATCGTATTCTCTTTTCATCATAATTATATCTCACATCAAGTCAAAATTTACAAATACAATCTACCTCTGCTATAAGCATAAGTATCTAATCTAACATACACACCCGAACCATACAAACAGTTTTTGAAAGATGTGAATCGTAGTTTTGAAAGTAGGGGCTACGGTGATTTTAAAGAAAAGATATCATTTGAAAATCCATAACGTCCCTCAAGGTATCTGTTTAAAAGATGCATACGATTCTTCAGTTTAAAAATAAGTATGGTTCGGATGACGCATCTACGTCGACTATCTAGTCCTATAGTACCCTAACGGCAATATCAACAAATATCATCCTCAAGTCCCGTCATCACATACTAGTCGTATCATATCGCTTCTAACTATCCTTAGTTTCTAATATGGTTTATCTAACTATCCTTTTTACTCTATCTATAGTTTTCTATTAAAGGTTTCATTAACCATAATCTACATATAAACCGGTTTCCATCAAAGTGTGCGGGGGTGCTATATGCCATCCACCCGACTTTCCCCCGTAGATATAGATCTACTCACCTTGGTCTTCGCTTGCCGAAGTCGATGACACCACGCTCCGTCGCTTCGGAATCTATGCGAAGGTACCTACAATAATAACACATATCACAACGCTATTAAAATCAAGTTCTGAAAACCGAAACGGCACACGGATCGCCTATTGGTTAGAACTTATAGCCCACGCATGCAAAACCAACCAATTATCCCTAGTTGTTGATGTAAAAACATCCAACAACCAAACACAAATCCAAATACCAAAACCAAGCAATCCAAAATACGGAAAACATAGCCAAAAACACCCCAATGTGCTCCCAGATTTTACCCTAGATGAATTTAGCCAATTTTGCATATGTAAAGGGTCTAGTTTACTGGAGATGGAGCTACAGAACAAGCACGAATCAAATCAAACCCACCCTAGCCGCAATTTGTGGTCAGATGGAATAAATCTATGGCCTGGGCTTTTGGTTAGGGGCTCGGGTCTTGGGGTTAGCTTCCTGGGTGCCTGCATGTGTCATTGTGTTCGCTAAATAATTTTCCAGGTCTCCGAATGTTAGCAGATCTCTAAACAACCTCATAATTTTCACAATTTCCCGATATCGTCGAATCTAAAGTTCGTGTTTGGGGTTTGGTCACTGGTCCAGGTCAAGAATTGGTCTCTAGGGTCTTATAACAGCCACTAGGCATCACTCAATCCTCACAACACTTAAACCCTTCCTTGGAAATTTCTAACTTCACCAATTCAAACTTAAACTACTTTTAAACTAAACTAGAATACAAAGAACTAAAAGCTACACTAAATGGAAGAAGATATACCTCATGGATGCAACTCAAGAAAATCCCTAGTTTGCCAATATTGTCAAAATCCCACTTTTCTTGGTCCAATGCGTAGAGGAGAAGGAGGGGATCGACTTTTATGAAATGGGTTTAGGGTTTTGATGAAGCTTTCTAGATGATTTCATAGGGTGAAGGAGGAGGGAAACTTGAGGAAGAAAGGAGATGAGCAACCCCCCTCTCTCTCTCACTTATTTTCATTCTCTCTCACCTATTTACCCTTCTACCCTTCTCATTTTCTTTTCTTTTAAACTTAAAAACCAAAACACAAAGTATACATAAAACAACACAAATGCGATAACATGCAACCAAATGCAACAAGACGTGGTGCACTAGCTACGGAAAACTGTAAAAACACGGATTTGGCTTAATCGGGATTAACAGTGCACTAATCGGGTTTTATCCAAACTTTATATAATTGATTTTTAACATGCCAAATCCTTTAAATATATTCTAAAAATGAATAAATCATTTTAATTTCCAATTATTTCACAAATACTGGTATATATTTATATCCTTTTTCGAAAACCCCAATTTCGCAAATCGGGCAGTTTTCGGGAAATATATTATTTTAATATTAAATTCCAAAAATAATATTTTATATTTTTCTGAAATGTTACATGGGTAGTCCATACGTTCATCCTTCAATGTTCCTAGTCGTGGGAATATCGAGACGGGGCATCGATATTCCAGAGTAGACTAGCGTATATCTTCTCGACCCATGTGATGGGCGATAGATGATCTTATATCCATTGGTGTTTGACATCAGAGATGGTATACGGGTGCTTAGTGGAGACTGGGTATATTGAACTCGCCGAGAACTCCTAGATGGTATTATACCTCACGTCAGATAACAGTTCTCTGGTAACACTGGTGCATGTTAGTCTGCTGACCAGAGATCGTCATAGAGTCTTGTGTGGCTCCCACTGTCCTTTGATTTCCACCCTACCACGGATATACTGAGTCGTGCAAACAGGTGGTTTTTGGGTACAGTCCTAAGTCACATGGAGGCAATGAGCGATAGGAGGGGATTCGTCTCTCCCGGTATTGGGGGTTGATGTTGCGCTCTACTCGATTGGCCATAACTGAAATCCCTGACCAGGGTAGATGTGATTTACTGGTAAGTGTTATTAGTAGTTTCACGCCCATTATGGACCTTACATGGGCATGACTTATCAAGCTTCTGGGGTCTGACGTTTACCACCCCTAGGCGAGATATGCGACATATCAGACGAACAGACTGGACTGTATGGTAGTGTTACTGGTTGGATTTGCAGGAGTATGAGCAGGCTTGCTTGTTGATCTTCTGATCGCTCAATACCCGGGTGGCCATTACGCTTAGCACGCCTCTTGCGGCTAGTGGCTGTTTGATATGATCATTACCTACTACCGGCGTATTGACGAGTCTTTAGAGTCCTACACAGAGGTTTCCTGGCTCAGGAGAAACGGAGTAGGAGCACATATGAGATATGTGCGGGACCGAGATTAATGCGCGTATGTGATACCGTATTCTATTCTCGCGATTTGTATCATCGGTCAGTTATATGCGATATAGCCGGGTTATCGAATCATGTGTTGATTCGATAGTTTGATACACATGATATTAGTCGGTTATATGTAATATGACCGGATCATTAAATAAAGTGTTGATTTAATGATTTAATGTATAATTATATATTTGATATATTACTTTACATTAACTAGTATTGGTTCACTTAAGATTGTTTTCTCACTTGATGTACACAAAGTGTATATGTGATATATAATTGTGTACATGTTTGTACCATGCTTGATGACACATGCAAACTTGGGTGTGTGTAAGACTTACACCATGGTTATTTACAATTTTGAGGGTTTTATTTATTTTAAGTAATTAAAAATGGTGGCATTTTTTGTCATGGCTTGAAGCTTCATGAAGCTTGGATAACCATTGACAAAGTCCATACATTTTGTTTTACTTAAGATATTTTTAAACCAAACCATTTGACTTAAACCATGGTTATGTCTCTACAATGGTTAGTGCATGATACTAACTCACCCATGGTTGCATAATTCATTTTATAATAATTCTTTTGTTATTCTCATCTTCTTCTTCTTCTTCACAACTCCAAAGCTCTCTTGGTTTTGGATCAATGAAGAAATATTGTGAGAAAATAAAATCTAAAGTGAGCCCACTTCCTATTTCATCATCCTATACACATGCTTGGGTATTATAGGGTGTTCTCTTCACAAAGTTCTTGACCTAGTGAAGGGTTAGCTTGAGTTTGAGTCTCCTCGATGGAGATCATCTTCGGCCTCGAAGACTACGAGCAATCTTGTTCATTTCTCCAAGGGAATCCATACTAGAGTTCGGAAAATAGATGATCGCAGCGAAGGGACGTCAACACGGAGCTTTAGAAGTGAAGGACCGGGTCTACAAAGGTTGTATTCTTGATCACTTCTTATGTAATGTTTGATTACATTATTATATTACCCTAGTTTTCTAGTATGTATCCTTGGATGTTTGCTTAGCACCCCCTTAAATTTTTGTTGTGACATGCTTGATGCTTGCAAACCTTAGGCCAGGTGCTGAGGAAACCCCAATATGGTATCAAAGCCTAACTAGAAACTTAGACGATGTTAGAAGTAATACGAAACTGAAACAAATCCGTAAAACAGTTTCTAAAACCCTGCAGTTTTGCTCTCTGTCGAAATTTTAGAGGTCTGTAAAAATTTTGCAAACAACTGAAGAGTGATGTATATGATACAAGGAGTGTACAGGAAAAATTTGGGAGCTTTTGCTCAGAATTGACCCGAGCTCTACCCTATTGTGGCCGGCCACTTTGGCTTTGTTCTGGCTCGAATTTGTTCTGTGCACTGGTATGTATGATGCAGGGTTTTAGGTATTGTTTGTTTAGTCGAAAATTGCATGTGATGAAAATTTTGATATAGGACTAAAACGGAGTGTTTCGTAGTTGTATAATTTAGCATTTTATTAGTAACTTAGACCATGTTTAACTGTTCGAACGAATCTCAAACATCACTCCATGAACCCCTCCGAAATTTCCAAGTGTTGGAATTTTTCTAAGTTAATTATACTCAATAGTCGTGCAAGTAACTCTATGGACCCTCTAGAAGAACAAAAACCTTAACTCGATTCTATGCCTTCGGAACCGCGACTTGAACCCTAGGGTTTGTCGTAGTTCCGTGGTGTCATAGGTGAGGCATTGGTTTGACCCTTCTACGGTTGGATCATAGGTACTGTGGCACGTTTTGGATACTTTAACTTCGCTCGAGTGTTGAGCTCAATGGGAGTTGTGGGGATTTGTTGATTCGATCGAAATGTTTAACATCGTCTAGTATATTGTGATACAATATACTAGAATCCATAATATTTGAATTTTATAAATCTAACAATTTAGTCTCATTTGATCGGTTGCCACAAGATTTTGATGCGATCAAAAGTCCGTCGCAATCACGTTGTGTATGCGGATACTCGCCGGGTAACATTACTAGATAGCCACGTCCTATAACCCCGACTAAGTCACTGTAGGAGAACTCCGTTGCTAAACGCATCCGTCCGGGTGCTCGCAGCCGTGGTGTTCCGCCTAAGTGCACTTCGTCGTCGGTATCGGGGGGTGCGGCCGTCTACTAAAGTTTCCGATGAGCATTCGACCGGGAAGTCGGAAATCTTGTTGAATTACCCAACTTGTTATTGAAAAGTGTTTTCAATATCGAGACTAAAATATAGGGTTTATAATTGTTAGGCATGCGATGTCTTAGGAATTCATTTGTTAGGCATGAAATCCAGAATATGAGATATTACGGGTTTATGATGTCTAAGGTTGTTGCGGATTCCAACTGTTGTAGTTTTCATTTTCTTTTCTGCAACCGTAAGTGTAATATGTGGGGTATCACCAGTTTCATTGCTATACGTCAACGGCAATTGAGATATGCATATTTACTTACGTTGATGACATGTGATGTTATGTGTTGCTGGATATGTTATATTGGATCGTCGTGTTTGAATAGCCGGGGTTTTTTTTTATGTGAGATGAGAGTTTTTCATTTTCATTCATGTAAAATTCAATGTATGTAATATTTTTATTGGGGCACTTCTGGGTTGAGGAAGATGTCACCGTTGATGTATATTATTTACTTTTCCGCATTAGGATAGACCCAAGGAGGGGAGTACAAGTAACCGGGTTCTAGAGTCCAGTGGGAGACCATCTCGAGGCGTCGAGACCGAGTCTCCTAACTTTAGAATTGGTAGGGTTGCTTGCCGCTCTCGTAGGGGTCTAGGGATGTGGGTTTGGCTATTCATCACGACCGTAGAATCCGTGTTTTATACAGGCTCAAAATAAAACACGGACATCCTAGTATATTCTATATTTCATATGTCGTTTTCTGCTGCGATATCTGTGATGTGATCATTTGATATGATGAGATAGATACTGTATATAGTATATGTGATATATTATATAGACGTTGTTTATGTTTTACACCCATGCTAGCCCTGCCCCGCTCTGCCGTTAGTTACCAAACCTAACGGTGCATGACGGGACATCGAGGCGAATGCGGATGACATAAGCGTACGTTGTATTTATCTGTGATGTTTAGGTAACTTAAATGATGGGACATTCATTAATGAGATTAATGAAAGAAAATAAACCTAATGATGTTGTGGAATCGAATTTTCAAAAACAGGTAGCTCTAGTTATTGCTTTGCATAGCAGTGTTCCTTGTAGAATATCCTGCACCTTATTCGATGAAGAAAGAGCCGAGATCCCTTCACCGGGAGTGACCTCTTTAGCAATAACTAGCAGATGCTACAACCCTCGGTTTTTTCTTTTTATTGCTTTTCTAGTTCTTGCTTTGTATAGTGATATTGTGAATATCCTGCACCTCATTCGACGAGGAAAGAGCCAAGATCCCTTCACCGGGAGTGACCTCTTTAGCGAAACTACCAAAAGCCTAAAAAACACTCCATTTAAAACCATTTGATTCTACAACGATATCAAGTTCAAAGCGTTAAAGGTATTCTTAAAAACCATCCGCAACCCTCCGTCATTTTAGGAAGTAGAGTACTTAGTATTCGTGCTGTGTTTGTTGACTATAGTTAAGACACAGTGTACAGTAGCTAAGTGATGTCTTCCTACATAGTATATGATGCAATTAGTTAGGACATTCACGTGACTTTGTTGACCATAGTTAAGGGTCATGTGGGTGGGTCTAATTAATCACGAAATGACGGGTAGCACTTGACTAGTGCTTATGATTTGTTGACCATAGTTATGGTCATAAGTCACTAGGGGTAAAAACCATTATCGGGAGTTTCAAGTGATGAAATTTGAAATGAGATTGCATACCTTCTATAAGATAGTTGGATCCTGATACCCACTGCGAGTAATTGTTACTCCTGGGAGAGTTTTGCACTTTACAATTAGCCAATCAAGTAAGTGTCTAGAAAGGTGTCAACGGGGTTACGCCCTTGGGAAAACGAGGTTTATTTTAATTAGGTCCGTGCGAAAGCATGGGGAACCTCCCTCAAAGTACCGGCACTGGCCTGGCTGAAAGATTGGCGAACTTGTAGGGTGTAATTAATCCCGGCTAGTCTTTCTTTTTAAGGTTTGAAGGAAGATTTGATAAAAACAGTGGGAGCCATCCTGATTAGATAAAATATAACCAATCTAATCTTGCAAGAACGCACGCAGAGTGTTTTCTTCTCTCTCTCTCTCTCCAGGTAGCGACCATGTCACGCCTTAATCAAGATAATAATATGGATGTATTGACCGAACCCGCTTGTTATACTGAGCTGGGGAAGGTTGGTCCTGCTCCAACTTATAATTGTTATAAGACTGAGCAGGAAATAGGGGAATACCAGGATTCCCACGCCGTCCAAACGAAGAAAGTGCATGTTGATGCATCTTCTTCGGGTGTGTTCGTTACAGAGAACTGTTTCTCAGTATCCTCTACGTCCTGGGTATTTGATATCGGATAAGGATCCCATATATGTAATCTGTTACATGGGCTACAGATAGGTAGAGAACCGAGAATGAGTGATATGTCTCTAAGTTTATAGAATAGTACAATTGTTGCAGCCAAGGTGTTGGCAGATATCACCTTGTATTACTAAATACATTGATTCTGATCGAATGTTATTAGATACCGAACCTGATCATATCAGTCTTTTTATTTAGTAAAGAAGGATATAATTTTGTATTGTTGGATAATGTTTTGAACATTTCCTATATCAAAGTGTTGATCGGTTCAGGCACGTTATCTAAAAGCATACACGTTCTAAATCAAACCACGGTTCATAAGGTACAGAACACACACAAGAGGAAGAGTTCAGAAATGAACGAATCCTTCTTGAGGCATTGTAGACCAGGTCATATCAATGTGACCCGACTAGCTAAGTTACATTTAGATTCATATTTAAATCAGTTTGAATTTACATCTTATGAAACTTGCCAGTCATGTCACAAAGATAAAATGACCATAGCTTCGTTTATTAGAAACAGAGAAAGAGTTAGTGAACTCTTGGGACTGATACGTGATGATGTATGTGGTCCCCTGTCTACACAAGCCATGACTGGTTCTTTGTACTTCATTACATTCATTGATGATCTCCTAAGATTCGGACATATGTTCCTGTTGCAACATAAGTCTGAAGCTTTTGAGTAATTCATAGAATATAAGTCAGAACTAGAGAACCAAAACCGGGTATAAGTATTATGTCCTATGATGTGATCAGGGAGGAGAATACTTGTGCATGGAATTTCTGGACTATTCTAAAGGAGAATGAGATTCTCTCTCAGCATTACTCCTCTGTATACACCACAACACGTCGGTGTATCGGGGCGGAGCAATCACACCCTATGAGATATGGTGTGTTCTATGATGAGTACTACTGAGTTACCTGTTTCCTTTTGGGAGTTATGCACTTGAGAAGCTGCATACCTATTGAATTGGGTTCCAACCAAATCAGGTACCTACCAATCCATATGAGATATGGTATGGGAAGAGCCTATGTCTTAAGTAAGTTAAGATTTGGGGTTATCCGGCCTATGTCAAAAGCAAAATCCGGACAAGCTCGAGGCAAGGTCAGTTCTGTAGAACTGGAAGGTGTTCCAGCTATACAAACTACAGCTAATGATTTGGTAGAACCAAAGGATTCATTAGTTCCCAATGAACCTCAGCCTCTCCGCCGATCTGGTAGGGTTCCTCATCCACAGGAGAGATACTTCGTTTTCTCGATGACAGTGGGAGCAAGGATTGCATCATGAGATGATGACCCAACTAGTTTCGAGCAGGCCATCAAGAGCGGTGACTCTGTAAGAATGGCTGGATGCTTAGCGATCTGAGATGGAATCTATATACACCAACAAAGTATGGACTTTGGTTGCTATATCTGAAGGGTTAAATCCCCATCAGGAGCAAGTACATCTTGATAAGATTACTTGGTGTAGATGGAAAAGTTGAGACTTTCAAAGCTAGACTTGTTGTAAAAGGTTCTCGCCATTAACCATGTATGGTTTTTAATGAAACCTTTTCTCCAGTACCTATGCTTAAGTCCATCCAAATCTTACTTTCTATTTGCTACATACCATGACTACGATATCTGGCGTTTGGGTGTCATGACTGCTTTTCTGAATACTGATTTAGAAGAGAGCGTCTATAAGTACACAGCCAGAGGGTGTCGTAGACAGTGGGAGCAGCGGAAACGTGTGCAAGTTGCTTTATGCGTTAAAGCAGGCATCACGGAGTTGGAACATCTGTTTTGATGTGGTAATCAAAGTGTTTGACTTCATCAAAATGGTAGATGAACCTTGTATATAAAAAATGGTAGTAGAGAGTAAGGTAGTCTTCCTCGTAAAGTACGCGGATGCTATACTCTTGATAGGGAAGGAGTTTCCTATGCTACACTCGGTCAATCTCCTCTTATCACATTGATTCTCCATATAGGATCAAGGAGATGCCTCCTAAATCCTGGGTTTTGGATCTATGAGATAGATCTAAGTGGATGTTAGGATTCTTACTAGGTGTAGTGAGATGGTATCAATCGATCCTGGGGAAAATCACTGGATAGCTTCCAGGGTGGTAAGGTCGACTGAATGTCAGTCACAGGCATTGTCTTTACCTTCAGTGGAGGGACGGTATGTTGGAAGAGTTCCAAGCTAGATACCGTGGCAAACTAGACGATAAAGGCTGGATACATCGCTACCAAAGAGGAAGTCTGGGTGTATATTAGTTCGTGAGATGAACTTAGTTTCTACCATTGTGTGACAATGGAGTTGTGGCTTATGCCTAGGAACCCCTGTCCCATCAGTGATCCAGACATATTCTAAGGCAGTATCACCTGATCATGGAGATGGTTGATCTCCAAGAGATCGAGGTTAGGAGAGTAGACTCAGAGGTTAACACGGCGGATCCACTCACTGAGGACTTTCCTGCGAGAGACTTTTATAGGGTGTTGGGTATGCTATACTACAACAACTGACCTTAGTGCAAGTGGGAGATTGTTAGTTGCATGTATGCCCTAGAGGCCATTATTGTACATGAGATGTATATTATAGTGGATCCTGGGACATATATAGGGAGGACTTTCTTGCTCGACATGATAGTACGCTATCTGGTTGCTCTTTATCTTAACATGTACACTTACTGTCTCTCTATTACATGTTGATAAAGCCTTTGGGATGTGTACTCGACTTCCAGGATTATGATGCAGATCATACTAGTGGGTCCTGGGTAGTCCATGAGTTCATCCTTCAATGTTCCTAGTCATGGGAATATCGAGACGGGGCATTGATATTCCAGAGTAGACTATCGTATATCTTCTCGACCCATGTGATGGGCGATGGATGATCCCATATCCATTGGTGTTTGACATCAGAGATGGTATACGAGTGCTCAGTGGAGACTGGGTACACTGAACGGACTCGCCCGAGAACTCCTAGATGGTATTATACCTCACGTCAGATAGCAGTTCTATGGTGATACTGGTGCAGGTTAGTCTGTTGACCCGAGATCGTCATAGAGTCTTGTGTGGCTCCCACTGTGCTTTGATTTCTACCCTACCACGGATCTACCGAGTCGTGCAAACAGGTGGTTTTTGGGTACAGTCCTGAGTCACATGGAGGCAATGAGCGATAGGAGGGGATTCGTCTCTCCCGGTATTGGGGGTTGATGTTGCGCTATGCTCGATTGGCCATAACTGAAATCTCTGGCCAGGGTAGATGTGATTTACTGGTAAGTGTTATCAGTAGTTTCACGCCCGTTATGGACCTTACATCGGCATGACTTATCAAGCTTCTGGGGTCTTACGGTTACCACCCCTAGCGAGATATGCAACATATCAGACGAACAGACCGGACTATATGGTAGTGTTACTGGTTGGATTCGCAGGAGTATGAGCAAGCTTGCTTGTTGATCTTCTGATCGCTCAATACCCGGGTGGCCGTTACGCTTAGCATGCCTGTTGCGGCTAGTGGGTGTTTGATATGATCATCACCTACTACCGGCGTATTGACGAGTCTTTAGAGTCCTACACAGAGGTTTCCTGGCTCAGGCGAAACGGAGCAGGAGCACATATGAGATATGTGCGGGACCGAGATTAATGCACGTATGTGATACCGTATTCTATTCTCGCGATTTGTATCATCGGTCGGTTATATGCGATATAGCCGGGTTATTGAATCAAGTGTTGATTCGATAGTTTGATACACATGATATTAGTCGGTTATATGTAATATGACTGGATCATTAAATCAAGTGTTGATTTAATGATTTAATGTATAATTATATATTTGATATATTAATTTACATTAAGTAGTATTGGTTCACTTAAGATTGTTTTCTCACTTGATGTACACAAAGTGTATATGTGATATATAATTGTGTACATGTTTGTATCATGCTTGATGATACATGCAAACTTAGGTGTGTGTAAGACTTACACTATGCTTATTTATAATTGTGAGGGTTTTATTTATTTTAAGTAATTCAAAATGGTGGCATTTTTTGTCATGGCTTGAAGCTTCATGAAGCTTGGATAACCATTGACAAAGTCCACACATTTTGTTTTACTTAAGATTTTTTTAAACCAAACCATTAGATTTAAACCATGGTTATGTCTCTATAATGGTTAGTGAATGATACTAACTCCCCCATGGTTGCATAATTCATTTTATGATAATTCTTTTGTTATTCTCATCATCTTCTTCTTCTTTATAACTCTAAAGCTCTCTTGGTTTTGGATTGATGAAGAAATATTGTGAGAAAATAAAATCTAAAGTGAGCCCAATTCCTATTTTATCATCCTATACACTTGCTTGGGTATTATAGGATGTTCTCTCACAAAGTTCTAGACCTAGTTGTTAGTTATATGTATGCCCTAGAGGCCATTACTGTACATAGGATGTATATTGTAGTGGATGCTGGGACATATATAGGGAGGACTTTCTTGCTCGACATGATAGTATGCTATCTGGTTACTCTTTACCTTAACGTGTGCACTGATTGTCTCTCTGTTACATATTGGTAAAGCCCTTAGGATGTGTACTTGACTACCTGGACTATGATGCGGATCATACTAGTGGGGACATGGTAGTCCATAAGTACATCCTTGAAAGTCCCTAGTCGTGGGTGTATCGAGATGGGGCATCGATATACCAGAGTAGACTAGCGTATACCTTCTCGACCCATACAGATGGGCGATGGATGATCCCATATCCATTGGTGTTTGACATCAGAGGAGATATACGGGTGCTCAGTAGAGACTGGGTACACTGGACGGACTCGCCGAGAACTCCCAGATGGTATTATACCTTACGTCAAATGGCAGTTCTCTGGTGACACTGGTACAGAGTAGTCTGTTGACTCGAGATCGTCATAGAGTCTTGTGTGGTTCCTACTGTGCTTTGATATCCATCTTACCACGTCCAAGAGGGCGTGCAAAACGGTGGTTTTTGGGTACAGTCCCAAATCACATGGAGGCAATGAGCGATAGGAGGGGATTCGTCTCTCCCGGTATAGGGAGTTGATGTTGCGCTGTGTTCGATTGGCTATAACAGGAAATCCCTGGCCAGGGTTGCTGATATTTACTGGTAAGTGTTACCAGTAGTTTCTCGAAATGTTATAGACCTCATATCGACATGACTTATCGAGCTATTGGGGTCTGACGTTTACCACCCCTAGGCGAGATATGCGACATATCAGACGGACAGACCGGACTGTACGGTAAGTGTTACTGGTTGGATTCACAGAAGTGTGAGCGGGCTTGCTCGTCGATCTTCTGATCGCTCAATACCCGGGTGGCCGTTACGTTTAGCAGACCGCTTGCGGCTTGTGGATGTTTGATATGATCATCATCCGCTGCCGGCGTATTGACGAGTCTTTAGAGTCCTACACAGAGGTTTCCTGGCTCAAGCGAAACGAAATAGGAGCGCATATGAGATATGTGCGGGACCGAGAGTAATGCGTGTATGTGATACCGTATTACATTCTCGCGATAAATGTATCGATTAGGTTATATGCGATATACCCTAATTATCGAATCAAGGATTGATTCAATAAACTGGTACATAAGATACTGGTCGGTTATATACGATATGACCGGATCGTTAAATCAAGTGTTGATTTAATGATTTAATGCATAATTATATATTTGATATATTACTTTGCATTAACTAGTATCGGTTCACTTTAAATGGATTTTCTCGCTCGGATGTGCGCATTGCATATGCGATATGATTTTGTGCACTTGCTTGTGTCATGTTTGATGATGCATGCAAACTTGGGTTTGTGTAAAGATTGAACCATGGTTTTATGAGTGGTTAGGGTTTATTATTTTCTTATTCATTTATTCTATTTAGTTATTCATTTGGAAAAATAAAAAGAGTGAGAAAATGGTGGCTTTTCTTTTTTTTGTAAATGAAGCTTCATGAAGCTTTCATTATGTCACCATTTTGTCTCATGTTAAAACCTAACCACTCCACTTAACTATAGTTCTCTCTCTACACTTAACCAAGGTAAGAGTTATGATAAGAATGGATTTTCTTTTCTATTTTAATGAATTCTTATCATAACATTCTTCTTCTTCTTCTTCTTCATTTCTTCATGGAAGAAAGCTTGCTCCATTAATGGCAAGTGATGATAAAGAGTGAGAAATCCAATTCTAAAGTGAACCCACTTCCTATTTCTTCATCCTCTACCTCTTGCCAAGTAGTATAGGGTGTTTCCTTCACAAGTTTTCATGGCTTGGTGAAGGTGGACCTTGATCTAGCGATGCCTCGGCGTAGATCATCTTCGGCATGGACATCGACGACCTAGCTCGCCATTTCTCCGACGAAGCCGACGCTAGAGCTCGGGAATTCATTTGGACAGCGAGGGGACTTCGTTGCGGAGCTATGGAGGTGGAGCACCGGATCTACAAAGGTTGTATTTCCGTTTAAACTTTAGTTAAGTTGTTAACTAGTTTCATTTTCGCCTAAACATCTAGCCGACGATCCGTTCTAGGGTTTCTCGGCACCGTTAAAATCTGAAATTGGCATGGTTGATGCCTTGTGAGACCTCATTAGGGTGCCTAAGAACCCTACACTAGTGAAGGGTTAGCTTGAGTTTGAGTCTTCTCGACGTAGATCATCTTCGGCCTCGAAGACTACGAGCAATCTTGTTCATTTCTCCGAGGGAATCCATACTAGAGTTCGGGAAATAGATGATCGTAGCGAAGGGAAGTCAACACGGAGCTTTAGGAGTGAAGGACCGGGTCTACAAAGGCTGTATTCTTGATCACTTCTTATGTAATGTTTGATTACATTATTATGTTACCCTAGTTTTCTAGTATGTACCTTGGATGTTTGCTTAGTACCCCCTTAAATTTTTTTTATGACATGCTTGATGCTTGTAAACCCTAGGCTAGGTACTGAGGAAACCCCAACAACAAACACACCCGAAGTCGAAACCACAACGTGCTTCGGATCCTGGATTCTGCTTTTCCAAGCCCTGCATCCCTTCTGTCAATACCTTTTCCCGTGACAATAAGAACATCCCTCCTTCCCTACTGTTAATCCCGAAACCTTTGTCCAACCCTTTTATTCTACCTTACTGTCACCGCCTATCGTCTTTGTAGAGGTCTTCTTCTACTCACCCTTGGCTTTCGCCTTGGATCTAGAAGAGGAAAATTCTCTAATAAGCAGAGCGGGTTCTACCCGGTTTCCTTTGGGGTGCCCTCAACTGGAAGTATAACTTGCTTCTCCTGGGCGTAAGTAGAAGGTAGGGACTGTTGAATCAAGTCAGTATATGACTCGTTCTCCAACGTGGTCTCCAGGTCCGTGAGCTTTTTAATATCGCTAATCATTGTAGGGACGTGGTCCCTTATAGATGACTCGACAGCCAACCTCGCTTGAAGAAATTCTTTCGAGGTCTCATATCTTGCGATACGAGATTGCTCTCCATATAAAACATTGTTATGGAGGAAGATGGAAACTAAGTCCATCTTCTCGTGCTGCCTTTGGTATACACCATCTACTTAGGCTAACACGAGGCACTTGGTATTAGCACAATCTTTTTCCCTTGTCTTATGGATATCAACATCCGTGACGGTGGAAACTGGACCTGGGACGGCAAGGGCTTTGAGTAGTAATGAGGTGGTCTAGCATGTCATAGGTAATAGATATATGGACAAACCTTTGCCAGTCGCTATAGTATAACTCAGTCATTTTATTATTTATCTGTAACCTAATCTGGTCACCTGGTCACTGCAATTAGGAGAGAGAGAAGAAAACACTCAGCATGATGCTTTTGCAAGTTTAGATTGGTTTTTAATTTATCTAAACATGATTGCTTCCACTGTTTCTCGAATCCTTCCTCAAACTATAAAAGAAGAATTAGTCAGGATTAATCTCACCATACAATACTTGCTTAACCGTTCGGCCAGGCTAGTGTCGGTACTTCGAGGGAGGTTTTACGACGCTTTCGCGAAGTTTCTTAATTAAATATCCTCTTTTCCCTGGAGGCATAGCCCCGCTAACACTGTTCTAAACACCTACTTGGTTTATAGCATTGATTGTTAAGTGAAAATTCTCCCGAGGAGTAGCGGATACTCACAGTAGGATCAGGACCTAAATATCATTGTGTGATAATGCTGAAGGAATCCTACCAACATTATCAAACTCCAAATGGTATGCAACACTAGCAAGTTTCAGTTTCTTTAGAAACTCCCGATGTGGATTTTTTTCCCATGCTCTTATGACCTTAACGAAGGTCAATAAATCATAAGTCACATGTCAAGTTCTACCCATCATTGTCCAGGTTAATTTGAACCTACCCGTTCATACCCTTGACGAAGGTCAACAAGGTAATACGACTATCCCAAACCAACGCATCTATCTATGCTACATATGAACAACCAGCAGCTACCAATCACCATACCTTGACGAAGGTCAACAAATATAGCTTGAATACTATTGAATATTCTTATGAAATGATGGAGGGCTACGGCTGGTTTTGGCGAAACCGTGAATGCAGTGAACTTGATATAATCAAAGGAACCTAATAGCTTTTTAAAAGGAGTAGTTTAAGCTCCGCATTTAAAAGTCTGCTTTTTTGAAAAAACAGAGTGGTTTTAAAATTGTTCGGACGATTCAACTTTGGTTTATTTGCTTTGCATTAATGTAATGCAGTCCCATCATTTACACCTATCATCACAGAAAAGACGAAAATACCACACGTCCACTTATGCCATCCGCATTCGCCACTGGGCCCCATCTAACACCGTTAGGTTACTTAACTAACGCCAGAGCGGGGGCTGGACTAGCGCGGGTGAAAAACATAAGCAACGTCTACTATATAGCATATATATAATAAATATTCGTCTGACGCGATAATAGGCATTCCAGATCACAGATGAACATATTGGATATACTAGGAATTCCGTGTTTCGTTCAAGCCTGTAACGAAAGACGGATTCCACGGTCATGATGAATAGCCAAACCCCAACCTAGACCCCTACGGGTGCGGCAAACTATCCACCAAATACCTGAGTGAAGCAACCTATTCATATCATAATTTTGCATTATTATATTCCCCATTCTTATTCATTTTACAAATAAACAGGTGTTTTTGATCCATGTATGCTACATGGTTGCAGGTTACAGGTTCTCGGAACAAAACAATGAAAATGATGAAAAGACGATACAAAAGTGAGACTACGACCAACAAATAGAAGAATCTTGATCATGCCTACAGTTTGAAGAACAAACGAAGATCAATGAACAATTTCACAAAGTACAAAGGCAGCGTAAAGATTCAAGACTTCAACACGAAGCGAACGGTAAAAGTCCACCACATTCTACACTGTGGAAATCTGGAAGAGACTAGAAGACATTCTGAAGAACCAAATAAAGAAAAGTCAAGGAAAATGCAACATAAAATATACCTGAGAAAACAGAGCCAAGAACTCTCCATATGGCCGCAGATCCGCGGCCAAACATGGCTCTTGGCCGCGGTTCCGCGGCCATGATAAGCCCATGTCGGTGCATTTTTGACGGTGGGTGGCGGTGCGTTGACTAGGCTTCTCAGGGTAGTTTTGTAAATGTAGATAGGGATCAGAATGTAACCTAGGGTTTCTATAATCTATAAATAGGAACCCTATAGCTCTTTTTGGAGTATGCCTCTTCCTATGCCTATTTTTAATTATCAATTTCAGAATTTTAATTCTTGTAATGTTTGAAGAGCGCATCAAATAAAAAGTAAGTCGTTTTCTTTACCTTACCTTAGTTTAATTTTCCTTTCTGTCCTAATATAACTTTTATTTATCTGCCCTAATTTAGATTTTATTTAACTGCCGTAGATTAGATAATTAGGTTATTAAAAACAATCATAAAAATGAAATCTTTTTCCCTAATGAGTGAGTAGTTCCTTACTTGTTAGGGTTAGGAATAGGAAATGTTTGAGAGATGAAACTCTCTTACCCCTTTCTTTCCCGTCATACGTTTTAAATAGGACTCTATGCATACATACACACACCGCTCACTACGGCACCCTATCCCAAGAGGTAGTGGTGATACCGTAGTTTAAAAGACCGGTTGTGTATATTTTCCATGGAGGTTAGGGCAAGAGTTAAAAAAGGAAGGACAAGGACCTAGATGAAGAAACCTAGTTTCTTCCCGATGGTACTAATCCCCTTTGTTAATTATTACCTTAACACCTAAATAGTTCTTAATTAGGGCATAGAAAGCGGTGAGGAATATTAACTTTCCAAACTTAACCTAAACCTAACCCTAGCAAGATTTTAATCCTAATCAAACTCATTTCAGTTTTTAGTGATAATCAATCCAACCCCAATTGGAATTAACTCGTTAGAACAAATAGAAAATACACAAAATCCCTGTAGACCGACCCGTACTCACCGGTTAGCTACCAAGAGACGCCGTTCTTGATTGCGGTAAATTCTTTGATTCATCTTTTAAAAGCATATGCACGCAAAACCTCTCACAATCACAACCTCCCTCAGTAAAGTGAGTAGGCCACTCGGCACTTCAAAGTACCAGGTAGTTTGTGCACCCCACCTTGGGTCTATCCTAGAAGCAAAAAACAGTATAAGAAATAATACAACGGTGACTACAACATCAACCCGGATGTGCCCCACAAAATAATATTACATCACTTTACAAATTTACATCAAATGAAAGAATGAAAACCCTCATCCCACATCCCCGGCTATTCATCCACGACGATTCAACAAGTTCATATGCACAAACCAACATAACATCACAGATATGTGACCCCGACTAATCGACGTATAGCAATTAGTCGACGTTTCCAAACACATATATACATCACAAAGCTTGTAAAGTAACCACGACATTAGAATTCGGCATGCAATTAGCAAACTAAACCGATTTTCCAAAACTTGAAAATCCAGTGAGCTAAAGTTCCAAAAACGATCGTTTTAAGCCAATTCGGAAGTCCGAATAAAAAAACGCGCTCGAACCTTCGCGGAGAGTTAGAGAACGAAATTAACTTCGAGTTAGGGGGCCTAGAAGGGTTACCCTACCCCCGAGTCCACCACGAGGTGGCCAGGGGGTGAGGCAGACCCGAAACTGCCTAAGGTGGGGCAGTTTCGGGTCCCCACCGCTAAGACCACCTTGTGGTGGTCTTGGGAAGTGTGCTTAGCCATTCGGTCCCCTTCGAGGGTTCCTTAGGGTACCCATGCACCATCTCGTGGCTTCTCAGTTCAAACTATGAGCCCGCGGGGCGTGCAAACATCTCAAAAGATCATTTTTGGAAACTGTTTTTCTCGGCAGTTTTTTCGCGAAAAAAACGGCGGATTTCTAACGTCGTTACAAGCTATCTAAGATTTATAAGAGGCTTTGATACCACTGTAAGTCGATTTCGCACACCCCACGTGTTCACAGGGAGGCGAAAATAGCAAAAAATGATTTTTACGGGCTTCACAACACCGACTTGAACCAAGGATCGATCACAAACCCTAACTAGCAAACAACTTGAGGTTTAACTACTCGGATGAATGTTATACCTCATAGTATCATGTCCTTCGGGTATTCTCTCTGTCCTCCTCATCATCGTAGGCTCCGAGGGTCGGAACGGATCTAAGCAACCTCGACGGCCTCCTCGAGTCAAAGACGATCCACCCGAGAGTTTATAGTCCGAGCTCCTACCTCAAATCCGAGATAACTACGGCATCTAGCTCGCTAAACTAGATGTCCTAGGTTGTGTAGAGTGAGAAGATGGAGTGATTTGTCTCTTGGAACCCTAGGTTTCTCAACTCATGAGAGTTCTAGGGTTATGAGGAAGAAGAAGAGGCTTGAGGAAATGAGAGAGGAGTTGTGAACATAAGACTTGAGCTTGGCTGCCCTCTTGAGATAGAATGAAGAATATTAGATATTTTATGAGATAAATATCACAATAAAATATCTTCAAACCTTCACAAATATCTTGTGGTGACTCATGACCAAGTAGCCATGCTAGGTTCAATGCTCAAATCTACCTCATTTCCTCCACCCATTTTGTTTAATCCAAAAAGAATAAAATCCTAATAGGTGTCCCCCTTCTAGAAGCCAATCCCGAGGAATTATGAGAATGCGCCTCATCCGTATATACATACACGCATCCGTATTCTGAAGAAAACGAATACTAAGAGACGAAACAATCTATCAATATAATACTAGGATCCGGCTTAAACCAAAGCCTACTAGTATTATCCGCCCGATCATCATACGCGCACAAGTGCATGTACGTGATCGAAGCCCTGCCGTAAAAACTATATGGCCTCTACACCTTTTTCCCAGTGCAGGGAAATTCTCTATGTGGGACTCTAAAGACTCGACACTATGCTTGCAGTGGGTTTAACTACAAGCCGCAAGCGGTACTAGCTGCACGTAACTGCTACCCAGGTATGTGTCGATAAGAAGGCCGATGAGCTAACTCATAGTAGGATGGTTTTCATCACCCCATTGAGATGGGAATGTGCGCGTGCTTGTCAGGTGCATTACAGATTCCCTATGCCTAGGGTAGGCTGGGGTTTATTGATTGTGGAGATCCAAATCTCCGGCAGCCGTGGACTAAGCTGCCGTTAATTACCCCTCGCCTTTGGAGCGAGAGAACCTCCGATTGACGGGTCAAACAGGTCATGCGAACTCAGTGTGCAGTGTACGTGTGTTGTGTTTTGAAAGGGGTTTTGGATATATTGGGGGCCCCGAAGAGTTTTTTAGGGGGTCCCGCTACCCGGATAGCGGGCTTGGGGTCAAGGGGGCTAGCAGCCCTCTTGCAGGGTGCGGGGCAGCGTCTTGTTAGAAATTTTTTTCTAACGGGGGACAGTGTTGTAGAGTATGTGTGTGTGTGTATAAAAGACGGAAAGGGCATCCAAAGGATGCGTGGGAAAAAGCGCCAGCGCCTCACGTGCACGGCACGCGGGTGCTTGGGCGCTGGCACTATCACTTTGGGCGCTAGCGCCTCACGTACCAGGCACGTGGGCGCTCGGGCGCCATCGCTTTGGGTGCTCGGGAGCTAGCGCTTTGGGTGCTAGCGCCTCACGTGCCAAGCACGTGGGCGTTCCGGCGCTCGCGCTTTTGGCGCTTGGGCGGCAAAAGGGACTTGGTCTCTGCAATGGGAGTTGTACTCCCAGAAAGAAATACTTATTAGTTTGAGTGTGTGTGTGTGTGTGTGTGTGTGAGGAGTTAAACTCCTAGGATATTTTGAAGCTGATGAAGGGGCTTCTCCCCTTGAGCTCTGGATCTTCCCCAAAGTAGGGTCTTTAGAGATGGGTCTCCTTCTTCCTCCCTTGGTCGGCCGGCTCTTGGATCGAAAGAGGGGTGAGATTTTAAAAATCTCTCATTTTTAAGATCTGATGGAAGATCCAAGCCCTCCTTTATGCGTTTTGTGGTGAAAAACTATTTAGTTTTTGAAAAGGAAGAGTAAAACTCTTGATTTAATTCAAAAGAAAGAAGAAGGTTTTAGAACCTTGAGGAATGAGAAGATCACAGATCTTGATTCTTTTCTTGGAGAGAGAAAAAGTTGTTGAGGTTGATAGATCTTCTTTCATGTGGAGGCGACTTGATTTGGTTCCCGCTTTTTCGAAAGCTGGCACTGCCCTTTTTACAACATGGACGGTCGGTGCTTGACGTGTTTCCTAGATGGAGTGTCTTATTGATTTGGTTCCAAGGCGGAGCGTAATTCCGACGAGGAGGTCATTGCAGCCCTTTTAGCGACGTGGACGGTCGGTGCTGCCCTTTTAGCGATGTGGACGGTCGATGCTGCCCTTTTAGCGACTTGGATGGTCGATGCTGCCCTTTTTGCGACTTGGACGGTCGGTGCTGCCCTTTTAGTGACTTGGATGGTCGATGCTGCCCTTTTTGCTACGTGGACGGTCGGTGCTGCCATATTATCGACTTGGATGGTCGGTGCTGCCCTTTTTGCGACGTGGACGGTCGGTTCTGGCATTTTAGCGACTTGGACGGTCGGTGCTGCCCTTTTTGCGACTTAGACGGTCGGTTCTGCCCTTTTAGCGACTTGGACGGTCGGTGCTACCCTTTTACCGACGTGGACTGTCGATTCTGCCATTTTAGTGACGTGGACGGTCGGTGCTGCCCTTTTAGCGACGTGGACGGTCGGTGCTGCCCTTTTAGCGACTTGGACGGTCGGTTCTGCCATTTTAGCGACTTGGATGGTCGGTGCTGCCCTTTTTGCGACATGGACGGTCGGTTATGCTATTTTAGCGACTTGGATGGTCGGTGCTGCCCTTTTAGCGACGTGGGCGGTCGGTGCTGCCCTTTTACCGACTTGGACGGTCGGTTCTGCCATTTTAGCGACTTGGACGGTCGGTGCTGCTCTTTTTGCGACTTGGACGGTCGGTTCTGCCATTTTAGTGACTTGGACGGTCGGTGCTGCCCTTTTTGCGACTTGGACGGTCTGTTACTTGCTCTGCGTCTTACGGTGTTGGGATTTGATTTGACTTGCTCCGCTTTCCGCGGTGTCGGGGTTGATTTGTTTTATTTGATTTGTTTTAGAAGTTCCTTACATATCCAGCGGTATCTTCGAGCTTAGAAGTGCTGCCAGGTGGGACTTTGAATTTGGTTTTTGGGTCGGCATCAACATTGCTAACACTGAAGCACATGTGCCAGGAGCAATTCATCATTTGCCTTTTTCCTGTTAGGAAGCGATGTCTTAGGAGACAGGTTTAGATCCCTATCACCTAAGGTTCTTCAATTTTATGGGCCGTAAGGGTCCCATAAAAGCATTTTCTCCCTACGAGTCGTAAGGATCCCGTAAGTTCATTTTCTCCTTAGGAGTCGTGGGGACTCCCAAGTGTGTTTTCCTTTGTGAGTCATAAGGATCCCACGAAGGTGTTTTCTTACAAGTCGTGAGGATCCCGTAAGTTTGTTCTCCTCATGTATAGTGAGGACACATTAGTGGGTCTTCCCAAATGGAGCATAATTCCAAGGGCAGAGATCAGCCATGGGGCTTGTGATTGCGGTGGGGTATGGGTATGATGAGAATTATTTGAGCCCGTGGATTGTATATGGTAGTCAATTTGGGGACTAATCGTAGGGCCGGGAGAATTTTGAGAAATTGGATTTTAGTTGGCATCTGCATCACTGCACTGGAATATGGTACCAAGAGCGACTCATCATTCGCCGTTTGGGGACTTGGAATTTGGGTTTTTGGTTGGCATCAGCACCGCTAACACTGAAGCGAAATGCCAGGAGCGACTCATCATTTGCCGTTGCCCGTTGGGGAGCGATGGCTCAGGAGACAGGTTTAGATCCCTATCACCTAAGGCTTTTCAATTTTATGAGCCGTAAGGGTCTCATAAAAGTGTTTTCTCCCTACGAGTCGAGAGGATCTCACAGGTGTATGTTCTCCTTAGGAATCGTAGGGATCCCTAAGTGTGTTGCTCCTTCGTGAGTCGTAAGGATCTTACGCAGGGATTTTCTCCTCACAAGGTTGAGAGGACTTTGCAAGTGTATTTTATCTCTTTTCACGAGTTTGCGCCCTTTCGGGTTTTCACAAACTCGCCGGTAGTCCTGCTGTTTTTACTTACGGAAACTTTTCGGGTTTTCAACCATGCCCGTTTTGCTTGTGAACATACCTTTTTTTTACCACCGCTGGTGGGACTTTAAAAGTAGTCTCACCGGCAGGACTTGGGAGAGATAGGGGTCATTTGCACCCGTGGATTCTATACGGTTTTGCAGGATGTATGATCCAGACCGTAGGGCCGGTGTGCTCAATTCGCCTGCGACTTGGAGCATTCACGCGTAGTATTTCTTGAGATATCGACCATTGATGGATGGCATGGACCTTTCTCCCTCGGCACTTATTAGTTGGTAGGATCCTCCGTCGAACACTTTCTCGATGACGTATGGTCCTTCCCAGTTTGACTCGAATTTTACCTTGGCATGTCGATTAGGGATGATCGGTCTTTTGAGGACCAACACCAATTCGCCTTTTTGAAAGTGCGGAGACGAGTCATCTTGTCATAGGCCCGTGACATCTGGGCTCGGTACAGCTCCAGATTTTGCTGTACTGCAAGACTCTTTTCTTCAAGGGCGTCAAGCTCTTCCAGCCGAAAGAGCATGTTTTCCTCCTCCGCCAACTCGTGCTGAACGACCATTCTTAAGCTTGTAACTTCGACTTCGAGGGGGAGGACCGCCTCCACTCTGAAGAGCAATGAGTATGAAGTGGACTGAGTTGGAGTACGGTGCGTGGTACGATATTCCCACAACGCCTCGTGAAGTTTGAGATTCCAGTCTCTCTTGTTGGCTGAAGTATTTTTCCTCAGGAGCTTGCATAGAGTCTTATTGAAGGCTTCGGCTAGCCCATTGGCTCTTGGATTATAGATGGAGGAATATCTTCAGTCTATCTTGTGCTGAGTAGCGAACCTTGAGACTTTGAAGCTCTTGAAAGAAGGCCCATTGTCAGAAATGATTCTTCTTGGTGTACCGAAGCGGTATAGAATATTATGCCGGAAGAATGTCAGAATATCTTCTGTCTTGACTTCTTTTAGCGGGACAGGTTCAGCCCATCTGGAGAAGTAGTCTGTTGTGGCCAGTATGAACCGGTGGCCTCTGGATGACGGAGGATCAATTGGGCCAACTATGTCGGTTCCCCAAACTTCGAAGGGCCACGACACCGCTGTAGGATGCAACGGATTGGGATACTTATGAATGAAATCACCTTGAATTTGGCAGATATAACATTTCTTTGCATGCTCTCCGCAATCCCGTATCATGGTGGGCCAGTAATACCCAAGCCGTTTAATTTGAAGTCGCATCTTGGGGCCAGATTGGTGAGCACCGCAAACGCCCGAGTGAACTTCTTTCATGACCTTTTGGGCTTCGGCCAATGACAGACACCTGAGCCAGATTTGGTCATATGACCTGCGGTATAGCGTGTCATTTACAAACACATATTGGAGAGCTCTCTTCTTCAGCTGAATCCTTGCAGATTTTCCTTCGAGCAGCTTGTTGTATCGGAGGTACTCTATGAAGGGTTCTCTCCAATCGGGCTCGTCTTGGATGATCGAAGCTTCTTCGGCAAGATTGCTCTTCTGTTCCGCGCTTTCCTCTTCTCGTAGAGAGATTGGGGATAGAATTTGCCGGCTCCTGACTGTGATCAGAATTTCGTCCATGTCAAGATCAACCGGCTCCTTGGCTAAGTGAGCGAGTACGTCAGCCCTTCCATTCAATGCCCTAGGAACTCTCATCAGCTCAATATAGGTGAACTGTTTCATAAGATCCACCACCCGGCTTCTGTACCGAGCTAACTCGGGTTTGTATATCTTATAGTCGCCGCTTACTTGGTTGAGGACAAGCTGGGAGTCACCGTAAACCCGTAGCCGAAGGATTTCCATTTCTATGGCGAGCTCCAGAACAGCTATCAGAGCTTCATACTCAGCCTTATTGTTTGTGCGAGGCTCGGTGAGAGCAAAAGAACGCCGTAGGGTTCCCATCGATGGCGTGATGAACACTAATCCAATCCCTTCTTTTATCTTTGGGACGCTTGATTTACTGGTGGTCCTTATCGATGAGGCCCCATCGAAGTAGAGCTTCCAACATAGCTCGTCATTCTCGAGGTGCAGCACTTGTTCGTCGGGTAACTCGCAATTGAGCGGTGACCCTTCTGGTATGGGATGAGTAGCGAGAAAGTCCGCAAGAGCTTACCCTTTTACTACTTTCTGAGGAGTATAAACTATGTCAAACTCAAGTAGCATGACAGCCCATCTTGCCATTTTGCCGGCTAGGCTTGCTTTGGTCATCAAGTGTTTGAGCGGGTCAACCTTGGAGATCAGCATAACCCGATGATCGAGCAGATAGTGCCTCAGCTTCTTCATAGCAAATATCAGAGCCAGGCATTGCTTTTCGATCGGGGAATAGTTGTATTCCACCCCAACTAGAGTTCGACTGAGGTAGTAGAGGGCATTTTCTTTTCCCTCCTCGTTGTTCTGGGCAAGGAGTGCACCGAGTGACTCTTCTAGCACGGCAGTGTAGAGAATCAGCGGTTTATTTAGAATGGGAGCGGCCAGCACTGGAGGGCGCAATAAGTACTGTTTAATGCTTTCGAACGCTTCTTGACATTCGGCATCCCAGACAAAAGGAGCTCCTTTCTTCATGAGCTTTGAGAAGGGCCTACATCTCCCCGATAAATTTGAGATAAACCTTCGTATATAAGCAAGCTTTCCTTGAAAAGATCTCAGCTACGTCAAATCCTTCGGAGGGGACATTTCCATGATGGCCTTTATCTTGGATGGGTCAACTTCGATCCCCGAATGTTGGACTATAAAGCCCAGGAATTTTACAGATGACACGCCAAAAGCGCACTTCAGAGGATTCATCTTCAGATCGTATTTCCTCAGTCTGGTGAGAACGGTCCTAAGATCTTGGACGTGGTTGGCCTTGGCTTTAGTCTTGACGACCAGATCATCAACATAGCATTCAACGATTTTATGGATTAGGTCATCAAAGATATTGGTCATTGCCCTTTGATATGTAGCACCTGCGTTCTTCAGTCCGAACGGCATCACTTTGTAGCAGTATATTCCGATCGGGGTTCGAAATGCTGTGTGTTTCTCATCCTCAGGCGACATCTTGATCTGATTATATCCAGACGAGCCATCCATAAAGGTGAACAGATCGTAATTTGAGGTGTCATCGACCATCATTTCCATGACCGGTAGCGGGAAGTTGTCTTTAGGACATGCCTTGTTGAGGTCCCTGAAATCGACACAAACTCGGATCTACCCAATTTTCTTCTTCACTGGGACTATGCATGCGATCTAGTCCGCATATTTCTCTTCCCTGATGAAGCCGACATCGATGAGTTTCTTGTTTTCCTCGATGACCTTTTCTTCCAGTTCCCTTCTCATTCTTCGAGGGGCTTGTTGACTTGCTTAGCATCAGGAGATATAGCCAGCTTATGCACGGCCACTTCAGGGGAAAGGCCAGGCATTTCTTTGTACGTCCATGCGAAGCAGTCGGCGAACCCACGCAGCAGGGCAATTATCCGCTCCTTCATTTCCTCTGACAGGAGTGAGCTGATGTAGGTCGGCCTTGGATTATTAGGCATTCCCAAATCGATCTCGGTTAGCTTATCGAAGGTTGCTTGTCCGCCATCTTCGTGCTCTTGAGGAGCTTCTTCTGGCTCGGCTAGCACGTCTTCATCATTTGACTCTTTGCTGGCTTCCCCAATATGGATCATGTAGCATGCCTTAGAATCAGGCTGGATGAAGCCTATGCCCCGTCTATCTGGAATTCGTCCATCGATGAGTGCTCGGACCTGAGGAGGATGCCATAGCCCTTCATAAAACTTTGCTTCGGACTCCGTTTGATATAGCCGACATCCGCACCTTTTGAAATATTCCCGCATCCCGAGCGCATAGTATCTAAGATTGAGGACAGCTCTTATGCCTCTTTCATAGGGAAGGCACGCGACAGATAAATCGTCCGGGTGCACAACAGGATTTGACCCATAAAACAGGATGCCCTTCTGTCCACTTTTCCTTCCGGGAACGTAGAAAGTTTTCAACTGGTCCACGGTGGAGACTGACAATGCATCGAGCTCTTTGCATATCCGTTCTGGCACCCTTGTGATGGACAGGGACCCTTTTGCAATTTCGAAGTTCTCTCATAGTTCCTCTTGCTGCATGGGGGTCTAATCTGCACAGCTGTTGCACGGCCGATTTGGAAAGTCGGCGAATACTAAAATGCACGAAAAGAGGGATTCCATCGGGCTTACGCTCGCTATAGTGCTAAGGGATTCCATATCCTCCGACTCTTCAGTGTCGCTGCCAAGATGGGGGCGGACTTTGCTGCTAGATGGGCTTTCAGTATCGGATTCATCCGTATCGCTACCGAAACGAGGGTGAGTTTTACAGAAGGACGGACTTCCAGCGTCGGACTCATCAGTGTCGCTACTGAAACGCGGGCACACTTGGGCGTTTTTGCTTTTGAAAGTGATAGCCGGCTTAGATTTGCTTTTGAGTCCTGGGGCCGCTCTGTCCTCAGTCTGTTGTGGCTTATCATTTTGGTGGTTCATGAAGTATCGAGAATCTTCATATCGGACTTCATGCACACCGAACGGCTGGATGTCTACGTCAATGCGTCTTTCTTCACCATTTTTAGTATACTTCATGCATTGGTGGAGAGTTGACGGAATGATGCCGTAATCGTGGAGCCATGGCCATCCCAAGAGAATTTTATAAGACGTGTCAGCGTCGATCACGTATATCTTAGCTTCAGTTTGTAGATCCCCAAATTTGATTGGCAAAGCTATATACCCCAGAACTTGCTGGCAGTTTTGATTGAAGCTTTGAATGACAATCCTTTCCCTTGACAGGTGTCGGACGTCCATTGACAAACTCTTCAGAGTCTGCAAGTTCATGATGTTCACTGAGGATCCTGGATCAATCAATATGCGATTAATCCGATCTCCATCGCTGTACCCGGTCACGTAAAGCAGCCGATTATGCTCAGCCATTCCCTGTAGTAAGTCTTCATCCTTAAACGTGATTGTGGCGGCATGTAGAGCGTACTGGGCTTCTTTCATATTAATTTATGCAAAGCGAGCCTGATACCGCTCGGGGTTTTGTAGAGCATGAATGAGAACATCTCTAAGCTCTTTAGATAGGACCAAGGCATCGTAGATGCTCAGGAGAGACGGGAGCTTTCGGAGATGAGCCAAGACATTGTAGTCCACTGAGGAAGGACTTGAGTTTTCATTAGCCGTCTCTCTGCCATATTCTTCATTAGCCACCTGTTTTTCCTTTCCTTTTGGGGCGTTTCCCTGATTTGGCGGTAGAGCCCTGCCGCTTCTAAGCTGGATTTGGTTGGGCTTTGTGGCGAGCTCCTCGTCCTGTTCGGAAAAACAGAGCTCCTCCTCAGAGTCGCTGCCAAGATGGATGGCGTAGCAGGTCACTATAGAGATCTCTTTATTGGAGTCTTCCTCTAACTCCCCCAGAATTTTAGCCGCTTCTATAGGGAGGAACTCTTTCAATTGAATCAGAGTTCTTTCCATCTGTTCACAGTCTTCGAGGGAATTGATATATTTTTGAATGGTCGATCTCCCTGCAGACTCTTTTTCGCGCCGAGCTACACTTTTCTTCTTCTTGAGCTTTTTGGATTTTGAGCCTGATGGAGCCGCATTGGCAGCTGGAATGGTAGGCTTCTTCTGCCCTTCCCATTCCGTCCTGGGCTCTTTCCAAAGTAGCTTTATCATCTTCTTCATCTTATTAGATATGTGCATACTCCATGGAGGCTGCGGTGAGTCGGTTTCATTTCTCAGGGAAGCGGGTTCGGCTATCTGCTCCCAGAAGGCTTCAGCTTCTGTCTGTATAAAGTTGGTGGTTGCAACTTGATTGTTCACCAACACACTCTTGGACAGCTCGATCTCTCCAGCCTTGTACTGCTTCTCGACCCAGTCCTTGAAGATATAGCAATCCTCGATCACATGGCTCACTACTCGGTGGTACGGGCAATACAGGGGATTGTCGGTCATTTTTGCTTCTTGAGGTCTTTTCGACTCCGGCAATTGTAGACCGTTGTTCAAGGCATCTTTAAATATCTTGCGGACCTTGTCCTTTCTGAAAGAGTAAACCTTGTTCTTTTTCTCCTCCAGGGAAGGCCTATCTCCTCCCAGAAATGGCTTTCGAGACCGGTTGGTTTTGGAACCGCCTGCCCTTCGCTTGTCTTCATTGTCGGACGCATTGAAGACATTGGTACTGCTGGAACTCCCGCTTCTGCAGTTGTCGTCCCTCTTGCTTTTCCAAGTCTTGTCTTTCTGAGAGTCCGGGGTGGACTCTTGCTTCGAGCGTTCCAGCATTTGGAATTTCTTGGTTAGCTCCTGAAATGTCTTGAGGCATGCTGTACAAAAGAATGGGACCATCCAATTGCTGAGGTTCCTAATGAGAACGCTGACGGACTGGTCCTGCTCCAGCGGCGGTTCGCACTGACTGTGAGATTACGCCATCGGGCGATAAAGTTGGTGTTACTTTCATTCTTCCCCGGCTTGGTCCTCACAAGATCAGCAATGGAGATTTTATCACTGACACTCATGAACCTTTGCCGAAACAGAGACTCCATTTGGGCAAAGGTAATGACGGACCCGTCTGGTATACTCGCGTACCAGTCAAAAGTGACACCGGTCAGGCTGTTGACAAATTGACGAAGAAGGAGAGCATCATTGCGTCCTATATTTCCGCACGAGGCTTTAAAGTGGGCGACGTGCTGATTTGCATTTCCCGTTCCGTCAAATCTTCCGAACTTAGGAATGACGTAGCCGCACGGGAACTCGATCAGATCGTACTGTGCGGGATATGGCCGCCCACTACTACTAATTTCTTTCTGAGTTTCAGCTTCGGCCACCAATGTTTTAACCTTGCTGGTGACTAAATCCATTATCCGATCTTGTGTTAGCGGGATAGTGCTATCTGGGGCCATGGCGTCCCTAGAAGCGGAATGTGTCCGGCTTTCATGCGGCTTAACCAATCTTGGACCCAAAGGGACAGGCATCGGCCACTTCGGATTGTCATCATCCGGCTCATGAGTAGCGACTTATGCTTGATTGGGAGGTGCTCGAGCAATTTGAGCCGTAAGCTGCATCACAACGTTCGTTAAGTCATCAATTTTCGAATAGGGCTTGGCCATCTCTTTATCTTTGCTCTTGAGCTATTTTCGAAACTCTTGAAGCAGCTCTTGCTCCGCGGTCCAGGGGCGGAGAGTCGGCTCTTCCTCGCTGTCCGAGCTTGACTCTACATGGACTGAGGGGTCTTTCTGCCTATCATCCTCATCGAGAGGGTTTTCATCATCCAGCGGAGGCGGCTGTTCTTAGGAAGCGACAACCACATTCAAGCCAGAATGGGCTCGGGATGTGGTGGCCCCATCCTTGCTTTTGCTGCGAAGATTGTCACTGGGGCGCCCTCCCGCTATATAGACCGTATGGATAACATATCCAGCCGTCTTTTTATTATCGGCGACTGATTTCTCGGATCGCTGTCTTGACCCTCCTATTTTGGTAACGGGCAGTCGACTGAAGGCGGCTGGCCAGGCCGGATTCATGAATGGTGCCGACGCTTCCTTTTTGGTTTTGCCCCGCTGTTTTCGCGCGACACAGAGTGCTTGATAGACTCTTGAAGAGACAGTGTCATACTTTTTCTGTTGGGGCCTCTTTGTAGCAACGTTCGGATCGCTGTCTTCTTGATTCTGGCGGTCATGGAATTTTTCTGAACCCACTTCAGAGGTTCGAAAGAATTGCCGACCTTTATGGCCGACTCAGCCGTCGTCACAGAGTAACCATACTCTTGGAACCTCACAAGATTCCACCTGGCCGAAGTCCTGGCCCTCTTGTTAGCTCGATACCTGAGCCGCTTCTGTCTCAACCTTTCGTTTTTAGCACTTGGCTAATTACGGCTCTTCGGAAAGTCGCCGTAGACAGGGCGATGGAGGACTTTGGAGATACGCCTGATTGTGTATTTGTTGGAGTCATCGCCTGAGCTCGTCCGCAACATTTGATGTTGCCCTTTGTACCGGACGTCTTTCCCCCAGCTGGAGCACCAGAGAGTCATTCAGACACCGTCTCAAGTTTCGATCGCGGTGCCTTAGCGATCACAACATTCGGCCTCTTGCCACTCGAGACTGGCTTGGCCATCTATTTTGCCAGGATTTCTTCCAGATGAACGCTTCCGGCAGGGTAGATGATGACGGAACCAAACTGGCGGGGAAGTTCCACCTACTGTCGACTGAGGCTTGCGGAGAGAACCACACGAGCATTGATCTTGACCACGTACGAGATCGGGGTCGCATTGGAAGCTGAATTCGTCTTGAGAGACATTGTCGTTGAAAGTTGATTGCTGCACGAAAATAAAACTACTTCAGTACAAACATCGCTATATATGCTAAATGAGTTCGCATGAACACTTGACCCAAGATATGGGAGGAGAGAAAGGTCCCACCGGGCGTGCCAGAATCTGTAGGGTGTTTTTCGTCACCCCATTGAGATGGGAATGCGCACGCGCTTGTCAGGCGCATTACAGATTCCCCTTGCCTAGGGTAGGCTGGGGTTTATTGATTGTAGGGATCCAAATCTCCGGCATCTACGGACTAAGCTGCCATTAATTACCCCTCGCCTTTGGAGCGAGAGAACCTTTGATCGACGGATCAAACAGGTCATGCCAACTCAGCGTGCAATGTATGTGTGTTGTGTTTTGAAAGGGGTTTTGGATATATCGGGGGCCCTGTAGAGTTTTTACGGGGGTCTCGTTACCCGGATAGCGGGCTGGGGGTCAAGGGGGCTAGTAGCCCCCTTGCGGGGTGCGGGGCAGTGCCCCGTTAGAAATTTTTTTCTAACGGGGGACAGTGTTGTAGAGTATGTGTGTGTGTGTGTATGTATACACACACACACACACAGATATATATATATATATATATAAAAGAGGGAAAGGGCATCCAAAGTATGCGTGGGAAAAAGCGCCAGCGCCTCACGTGCGCGGCACGCGGGCACTTGGGCTCTCGGACGCTGGCACTATCACCTTGGGTGCTAGCGCTTTGGGCGCCAGGGCGCTAGCGCTTTGGATGCTAGCGCCTCACGTGCCAGGCACGTGGACGCTTGGACGCCAGCGCTTTGGGCGCTAGTGCCTCACATGCCAGGCACGTGGGTGCTCGGGCGCTAGCGCTTTGGGCGCTTGGGCGCTCACGCTTTGGGCGCTTGGGCGGCAAAAGGGACTTGTTCCCTGCAATGGGAGTTGTACTCCCAGAAACAAATACTTATTTTTTTTGTGTGTGTGTGTGTATGAGGAGTTAAAACTCCTAGGATATTTTGAAGCTGATAAAGGGGCTTCTCCCCTTGAGCCCTGGATCTTCCCCAAAGTGGGGTCTTTGGAGATGGGTCTCCTTCTTCCTCCCTTGGTCGGCTGGCTCTTGGATAGCAAGAGGGGCGAGATTTTAAAAATCTCTCATTTTTAAGATCTAATGGAAGATCCAAGCTCCCCTTTATGGGTTTTGTGGTGAAAAACTATTTAGTTTTTGAAAAGGAAGAGTAAAACTCTTGATTTAATTCAAAAGAAAGAAGAAGGTTTTAGAACCTTCAGGAAGGAGAAGATCACAGATCTTGATTCTTTTTTTGGAGAGAGAAAAAGTTGTTGAGATATTTTCACTATCTTTGCCTTTATAGGCTATACACTTTACATATAGCCCCTTGGGCTTTACAAAAATGGCATTTTGCCCATCCCATACCTCATGTGCTATTTCTTTTAGCACATAAGCCATGGGCTTTACAAAAATTTGGCTTTATGCCCATTTTTCTTACATTTATTCAAAATATAAAAAAAGGAAATACACCAAAATTATTTATTACAAAATTTTTATTTTGGCATGGCGGAAGGTCGGACGCTTCGTGTTCCGGCTCGACCCGGGCATTAGCCCACTTGACCTGGGCTTGAGCCCACTTGGCTTGGGGTTGACTTTGATTTTGACTTGGTCACCCGGGGTGTAAATTTCGACCCCAACACTCATCCGAACTCCTACTGAGCCTATATGTAACAATCTCTGTACAGTCCGGTCTGTTCGTCTAAGAGTATCGCATATCGGGGCTAGGGGGCAGTAACCGTCAGACCCCTAATAGCACAATAAGTCGTGTCGAAGAGTAGCCCAAAACACCTTGAGAAACTACTGGAGTACCTACCAGTAAATCTCGCTTGCCTTGGCCAAGGACTTTGTGTAATGGCCTTCCGAACATAGTGCGATATCAACCCCCAATACCGGAAGAGACGAATCCTATCTAACCGCCACTACCTCCAAGTGCTTCGGGACGACACCCAACTACTACCTGTTTGCATGACTTCTTTGAGACATGGTAGTGTAGTAATCAAAGTACAGTGGGTACACAATTGAGGCAAAGCAGTAGTGTCAAGTCGACGGACTAAGCTGTACTCATGTCACCTGGGAACTGCTACCCGACGATAGGTATGATACCCACCAACAGTTCCCGATGAGTCCTGTCCCGTGTACTCATAACCTAATGAGCACCTGCATACTATTTCCAGTACGACGTACTAATGGCTGTGGGAAAGACCATCTCCCTTGCTGGGATGAGAAGCGTATACACTAGTCTACTCTGGAGTATCGATGCCCCGTCTCGATAATCCTACGACTAGAGACCTATATAGGATGTGCTTATAGACTGCCCAGCTCCCACTAGTGTGACTGCCATCATAACGCTGGTAATCAAGCAAAGATCCTAAGGGCTCTACCAATATGTATAAGCGATATGATAAAAGAAACACATGCACATATTGAGGTAGAAACAAACCAGGTAGCATACTACCATTTTGAGCAAGACTGTTACTATATCCGTGTATATCCCAAGCTCCCATTAAGTAATATACAATCCAGTATGATACAATAATGGCCTCTAGGGCATATATCACTAACAGCTAGTTTAGTGCTTTGAAAGGTTGCTAGGGATTAGCATCTAGTGCTCTCTTGTAAATTTTTGTTTTTCGTTTCCGCAGTGGCCGCGGTTGTAGCGGAAAGAGCACTAGAAACTTTCAATAGTATCAAAGCTCAAGCCAAACACTATAACTAGAATAGATGATGTTTTAGTTTCGAGACTGAAAAATTAACCGGATCGAGTTTCCAATTCCAAGCTACTGTCCAATTTTAAAACTTTCCCTGAAATTTTTTCTAAAGTACTGCAGAGGAATTGTTCTTTGAAAATAAAAGGTGGCATAAAATTCGAGGCAGGAGGTCCAAACCTGGCTGCCGTACTGGCATTTTAGTCGATTTTGGCAGCCAAGTTGTGACCTCCTGTCTCGAAATTTGTGCAGGAGCTTGGCATTGGAAAAAATTGATTTTTAGTACCCTTTGTTTTGCACAGATTTCCAATAAGGGTTATCTTTGTATTAGGGCAACCCGGGTAACTTTTTGGTCAAAATTTTAGCATCATTTATGATCCGTAGTTTGTATATGTGTTGTTGAACGGTGTCCAATTGATATATATTTGATTAGACGGGGTTGCACATATTGTGGTGTTGCTTGTTGTTGTATATGTATCTCTTGTTATGGTTTAGACGGATTATCGTGATGAATAGCCCTTTATGTGACATATTGTGGTGTTGCTTGTTGTTGTATATATATATATCTCTTGTTATGGTTTAGGAGAATTATCATGATGAATAGCCCCTTGTGTGATTTTATTATAGAGTTTTGATTTATAATGCTGTATTCATTTATTCGAGACAAGCTCCAACTTACGGCCGCCGTTTCCGTACTATGTATATTCTTTTATTGGGGCTCCATCAGGATGCGATCAATGTCACCGTTGTATATATTTCATTTCTATACTAAGATTAACCCAGGAGAAGTGCTCAAGTAGTTGGGTTCTAGAGTGCGGTAGGTGGTCGTCTCATGGTGTTTGAGACCAGGCCGCCTCGCTCTAGAATTGATGGGTTACTCGCCACATTTGAAGGGGTTATAGGATCGACCTGCGGAGGAGTGCCCAAATTACCGGATTCTAGAAATCAACAGGTGACCGACTCATGATATTGAGGGCGGGTTATCCAGTTTCTAGAATTGGCAGCTAACTTGCCGCACTCGTAGGGGTCTAGGATTGATATTGTACGGGCTATCCACACGACTGGGAAACATCACGTTTTGTTTGCGGCTTAAATGAAACGCGAGGCTCCTAGTTTATCCGCTATTCCACTTTGTTTGTCGCATGCCTGCGATGTTTTTACATGCATGTGATGATATATATATATATATATATATATATATATATGTATGTATTAGATGTTTCTATATGTTTTGCATTCGAGCTAGCGCTGTCCCCGCCCTGCCGTAAGATAAGTAACCTTACGGTGAAGACCCGGGACCCCATGGCGAATGCAGATGGAATATAAAGAATGCTTTTTTGGTTGTTTCTGTTAGTTATATGTATGCCCTAAAGGCTATTATTGTACATATGATGTATATTATAGTGGATGCTTGGACATATATAGAGAGGACTTTCTTGCTCGACATGATAGTATGCTATCTGGTTACCTTTATCTTAACATGTAGACTGGTATTTATACTGTCTGTCTCTTACATGTTCATAAAGCCCTTAGGATATGTACTTGAATACCAGGACTATGATGATATCATACTAGTGGGGCCAGGGTGGTCCAAAAGTACATCCTTTAATTGTTCCTAGTCGAGGGTATATCGAGACAGGGAATCGATATTCCAGAGTAGACTAGCATATACGCTTCTTGACCCATATGATGGGTGATGGATGATCCCACATCCATTGGTATTTGACATCAAAGATTGTATATGGGTGCTCAGTGGAGACTGGGTACACTGAACATGACTTGCCGATGACTCATATGTGGTAGTATACCTATCGTCAGATAGCAGTCCTCTGGTGACACCGGTACAGGTTAGTCTGTAGACCCGAGTTCGTCATAGAGTCTTGTGCGGCTCCTACTGTGCTTTGATTTCCTCCCTACCACGCTCAAAGGAGACGTGCAAACAGGTGGATTTTGGGTACAGTCCCGAGTCGCATGGAGGCAATGAGCGATAGGAGGGGTTTCGTCTCTCCCGGTATTGGGGGTTGATGTTGTGCTATGCTCGATTGGCTATAACTGGAAGTCCCTGGCTAGGGCTGGTTACGATATTTACTGATAAGTGTTATCAGTAGTTTCTTAAACCGTTATAGGCCAGACATCGGCATGACTTATCTCGTTACTGGGGTCTGACGATTTCCACCCCTAGACTTGATATACGACATATCAGACGAAGAGATCGGACTGTACGGTAGTGTTACCGATAGGCTTCATGGATACTGTGGACATGCTTGCTTGTTGATCTTCATATTGCTCAATACCCGGATAGCCTTTACGTCCAGCTAGTACCGCTGACAGCTTGTAGGTGACTGATATGATCATCACCTACTGTTGGCGTATTGACGAGTCTTTAGAGTCCCACACAGAAGTTCCCTGGTTCAAGCGAAACGAAGTAGGACACATATGTGATATGTGTGTGGGCCTGATTAAATACGAGTATGTGATACCGTATTGTAATCTGGCAGTTATCTGTTATCGGTTCGGTTATATGTGATATAACCAGATTGTCAAATCAAGTGTTGATTTGATAATGTAATATACAGATAAATGATATTAGTCGGTCATATGTGATATAACCAGATTATTAAATCAAGTGTTGATTTAATAATGTAATATATATATATATATATATATATTATATATGATATAATATCTTAACTAATATCATTAGCTCACTAATCATTCTTCATTATATATATATATATATATATATATATATATATATATATATATATATATATAATGAATCATGGCATATGAATTTCTATTTTGAGAAAATAGAAATGAGGTGGAAAATGAGAGCATGGTTGCAAGCATGGGATTTATACTTGTTTATTCATCTTGACTCACTATTCAAGCATGGTTGCAATTTTATATTGCAAAATTCCATGCTTGAATGAGTGAGGGGTCAATAGTTGCCATTTATTCTTGAGTTCATTCTCAACACTTAGCCATTTTTTTTCTTGAGTTGCTCCCATGGTTGCTCTCTAGCTTCTTCTTCCTCCTCATGTCAAGGTTCAAGCTTCAACCCTCACATGTGATGTGAACCATGAAGCTTGAACATAAACTTGTGAGCTTTTAACATCCCCTACACCACCATCCGACACTTGACTAGCGATCGAGTGTAGCGTGTTTCCTACGCTAAAGAGTTTAGTGTAGAGGTAGCTTGAGTTGGAGGGACTTCGCGTGGACCATCTTCGGCACGAAGGTCATCGGAGGAAGCTCGTCCAAATCCTCAAGTGGAGCCTAGTGGAGTCGTGGGACTACTACACGGAGCATGTGAAGTGAAGGACCGGTCTACAAAGGTTGTTTTTCTTGTTCACTTGATGTAAAGTTGTTTACATTCTTGTATCGTCTAATTCTCTAGTTAAGATTCTAGGGTTTGGGTTATTTAGCATGGCAATTTTTTGAAAATGGCATGGATGATGCCTCCCGAAACCTTGCTGTCGTGCTAGGCAACCCAACAGTGGTATCAGAGTTACTAGGAATTAGATGTCAACCTATGGGGGGTCTTACTGTGTGACAGTGTGGCGAAGCATAGACTCTTACCCCTAGGGTGTCCCGAGACCGGAAGGTGTTCCGGCGGGTTGTAGTTCTCGCTAGGGGGCATGCGTAAAAAGTAGTTGCTAAGGGACCCGTTGGTGCCACAACGACCCCATTGGATAGGATGGCTGCCTGACAAATAGTGGTATCAGAGCCAAGCTAGAGTATTAGACGATGTTTTTAGAATCACGAAACCGAAAAACTCCGAAACCAAAAATCAAGTTTCTGTCGAATTTTAAAAGTCTTCAAAATTTTTTTAAGCAACTACAGAATGTTACATAAGATGTAATATGAACACCAAACAAATACAAACCCCATCCACCAGATTTGACCCGGTGACATGCTTTAAGATTCCGGCCTGGCTGGTTTTCCTTCATCGTTTTGGGTTCGTTTTGGTTTGGTGGTTTGATCTTTGGGTTTTGGTGTTTTAGGTGTTGCTTGTTTTTACTGAAATTGCATGCGATGTTATTTTTCTGTAAAGGCAATTCGGAGTGTTTCGTAGTCGTAATTCTAACATCATTTCGGCTTATTTAGACGACGTTAAAAATTTCGAACGAATATCAAAAACCCATTTTCTCCCTCGCTGGAAATTTTCTAAAAGTTGGATTTTTCCAAGTTAAAAAACATTCAAAAATCATGCAAGTAATTCTATGGACCCTCTAGAAGAATGAATCCCTAACTCGATTCTATGACCGCCGGAACCGCCGCCAAACCCTAGGGTTTGCGGTAGTTCCACGGCGCCATAGGTGAGGCAAGGGTTGGCCCTTCTGTGGTTGGTCCATAAGCACTGTGGAATGTTATGAGTATTTTTAAATCGTGCTCAAGTGTTGAGCTCTTTGGGAAATTTTGGGTGTTTGTTGATTCGATTGGAATTTTTAACTTCGTCTTGCTATTTGTAGAATGTGATACAATATTTGGAATTCGAATGGTTAGGCATGAAATCCGAAGTATGTGATATTTCAGATTTATGATGTCTAAGGAGGTTGCGGATTCCAAATGTTGTAGTTTGATATTTTCTTTTCTGCGACCGTAAGTGTAATATGTGGTGTATCGCCGGTTTCGTTACTATATGTCAACGACAATTGGGGTACGCATATTTACTTACGTTGATGACATGTGATGTTATGTGTTGCTGGGATATGTTATATTGGATTGTCGTGTTTGAATAGCTGGGTTTTTTTGCGTGAGATGAGAGTTTTTCATTTTCATTCATGTAAAAAACTTGTATGTAATATTCTTTTATTGGGGCACTTCCGGGTTGAGGATGTTGTCACCCTTGTTGTATATTATTTACTTTTCCGCATTAGGATAGACCCAAGGTGGGGAGCACAAGTAACCGGGTTCTAGAGTCTAGTAGGAGACCGATTCGAAGAGTCGAGACCGGGTTTCCTAACTCTAGAATTGGTAGGGTTGCTTGATGCTTTCGTAGGGGTCTAGGGATGTGGGTTTGGCTATTCATCGCGACCGTGAAATCCATGTTTTTTACTGGCATAATATAAAACACGGACCTCCTAATATATCCAATATTTCATGTGATGACTTCTGCTGCTGATATTCTGTGATGTGATCACATTATATGCATGAGACGAATGCTTTATTATTATATATATGATATATAATAAACGTTGCTTATGTTTTGCACCCGCGCTAGTCCCGCCCCGCTATGCTGTTAGTTAAGTAACCTAACGGAGCATAATGGGACACTGTGGCAAATGCGGATGGCATAAGCGTACATTGTATTTTCGTTTCTTCTGTGATGCTTAGGAAGCATAAATGATGGGACTTCATTAATGAGATTAATGAAAAAGAAAGAAACCTAAAGATATTGTAGAATCAAATTTTCAAAAAGGGTAGCTCTAGTTTTTGCTTTGCATAGCGGTATTCCTTGTAGAATATCCAGCACTTCATTCGATGAGGAAAGAGCCAAGATCTCTTCACCGGGAGTGACCTCTTTAGCAGATGTTACAACCCACTCGGTTTTGTTTTTGATTGCCCTTTTTTAGTTTTTGCTTTGCATAGTGGTATTCCTTGTAGAATATCCAGTACCTCATTCGATGAGTAAAGCGCTGAGATCCCTTCACCGGGAGTGACCTCTTTAGTAAAACTAGCAAAAGCTTAAAAAACACTCCTTTTCAAAATCACTCGATTCTACAACGAGATCAAGTTCAAAGCATTAAAGGTTTTCATAAAAACCATCCGTAACCCTCCGTCATTTTAGGAAGTAGAGTACTTAGTATTCGTTCTACTTTTGTTGACCATAGTTAAGGCGTAGTGTACGGTAGCTAAGTGATGTCTTCCTACACATCATATGATGCGATGAGTTAGGACATTTGTATGACTTTGTTGACCATAATTAAGGGTCATATAAGTGTGTCTAATTAATCACGAAATGACGGGTAGAACTTGACTAATGCTTATGATTTGTTGACCACAGTTAAGGTCATAAGTAGGGGAAAAAACCACATCGGGAATTTCAAGAGTTGAAATTTGCAATGAGATTGCATACCTTCTATGATATAGTTGGATCCCGATACCCACTGCGAGTAAGAGTTACTCCTGGGGGAATTTTATATATCACAATTAGCCGATCAAGTAGGTGTTTAGAAATGTGTTAACGGAGTTACGCTCCTGGGAAAACGAGGTTTATTTTAATTAGTTCCGTGCAAAAGCACGGGGAACCTAACTCAAAGTACCGACACTGGCCTGGCTGAAAGATTGGCAAAATTGTAACATCGTCTAAATAACCCGAATACATGTTAGAATTATAACTACGAAACACTCCGAGTTGCCTTTGCAGAAAGTTAACATCACATGCAAATTTAGCAAAAACAAACAACACCTGAAACACCAAAACCAAGACCCTGGAACACTGGAAAAATTTGAAGCCCAGAAGCCTTACTGGGGCTAGCCTGCTTGGATTTTCCCTACATGTGCTCGGCCAAATTCTGAGAAACTAGGTTCAAATTTCTCCTGTGTTCATATTGCATATCATACAACATTCTGCAGTTGTTTAAAATTTTTTTAGAGCCCTTTAAAAAATCGACAGAAACTAGATCTTCATATTTCAAGTTTCAGAGCAGTTTCGGTTTCGTAATCTAACAAACATCGTTTAAATCTCTAGCTTGGCTCTGATACCACTGAAGGGTTATGTAGCGCGCGAAAAGGTTTCGGGAGCTATCGTCCATGCCGTTTTCAAATTTTTGCCGTTCTAAAGAACCCTAACCTAGAATCTTAACTAGAGATATAAACAAAACATCATGCAAACAACTTTGCAAGTCTAAGTGAATGAGGAATACAACCTTTGTAGACCGGTCCTTCACTTCAAATGCTCCGTGTAGATGTCCCTTCGCTGCAAGTATGATCTCCCGAACTCTTGAGAGGTTTCACTAGTTGAAAGATGCAAACTTGCTCGAAGTCTTCGAGGCCGAAGATGATCTACATCGAGGAGACTCAAACTCATGCTACCTCTTCACTAAATTAGGGTTTAGTGAAGCAAACACCCTAAACTAAATGGCTAATAGTAGAGGGTGATGAAGTAGGAAATGGGCTCTTTTTAGATTTATTTTTCTCACAATTTTTTCTCACCATTTTCCAAAGCTAGAAAGCTTTTCATGAGGAGGAAGAAGCTCAAGTGAAGAAGAAAATGAGAGAATGAACTCATATAGTGAGAATATAAACCATGGGTGAGTTAGTGTCATGCACTAACTCATGTAGAGATTTAACTAGGGTAAGGATAAAGGTTGGGTTAATAAATATCTCAAGGAAAACAAAAAGAGTGGACTTGGTCAATGGTTATCCAAAGGTTTCTCAAATCTTCTACCATGACAAAATTCTACCATTTTTGGAATAACTTTGATAAATAAAAACCCTAGGATTATCCTAACTATAGTGTAAGTCTCATACATCCATGTAGCTTGTGGTATCAAGCATGACACAAAATAATGTGCATTAATATATATCACATATATACTAAGTGTACACAAGTGAGAAAAGAATACTTAGTGAGCAAATATTAGTTAATGTAAATTAATATATCAAATATATAATTATACATTAAATTATCAAATCAACACTTGATTTAATAATCCGGCTATATCACATATAACCGACTAATATCATATGAATCAACTTATCAAATCAACACTTGATCCGATAACCCGGTTATATCACATATAACCGACCGATATCACATATCGCGAGAATAGAATGTGGTATCACATACGCGCATTTATCTTGGTCCCGCACATATCACATATGTGCTCCAACTCCGTTTCGCATGAACCAGGAAACCTCTGTGTAGGACTCTAAAGACTCGTCAATACGCCGGCAGTAGGTGATGATCATATCAAACACCCACAAGCCGCAAGCGGCCTGCTAAACATAACGGCCGCCCGGGTATTGAGCGATCAGAAGATCAACAAGCAAGCCTGCTCATACTCCTACGAATCCAATCAGTAACACTATCGTACAGTCCGGTCTCTTCGTCAGATATGTCGCATATCACAGCCTGGGGGTGTATAACGTCAGACCCCAATAGCCTGATAAGTCATGCTGATGCAAGGTCCATAACGGTTCGAGAAACTACTGATAACACTTACTAGTAGATCTCAGCAACCCTGGCCAGGGATTTCCTGTTATGGCCAATTGAGCATAGCACAACATCAACTCCCAATACCGGGAGAGACGAATCCCCTCCTGTCGCTCATTGCCTCCATGTGACTCGGGACTGTACCTAAAAACCACCGTTTTGCACGATCTGTTAACCGTGGTAAGGTGGAAATCATAGCACAGTGGGAATCACACAAGACTCTATGACGATCTCAGGTCAACAGACTAACCTGTACCAGTGTCACCAGAGAACTGCTATCTGACGATAGGTATAATACCATCTAGGAGTTCTCGGCGAGTCCGTTCAGTGTACCCAGTCTCCACTGAGCACCCGTATACCTTCTCTGTTGTCAAACACCAATGGATGTGGGATCATCCATCGCCCATCATATGGGTCAAGAAGCTCATACGCTAGTCTACTCTGGGGTATCGATACCCTGTCTCGATACTCCCACGACTAGGAACAGTTATAGGGTGTACTTGTGGACTACCCTTGGCCCCACTTGTATGATCTCCATCATAGTCCTGGTAGTCAAGTACACATCCTAAGCGCTTTATTAACATGTGAGAGTAAGACAGTATCACAATACAAATCTACATGTTAAGATAAAGAGCAACCAGATAGCACGCTATCATGTCGAGCAAGAAAGTTCTCCCTATATATGTCCAAGCATCCACTACAATATACATCACATGTACAGTAATGGCCTCTAGGGCATACATATAACTAACACATTCACTTGAGAAGATGCATACCTATTGAATAGAGTTCCAACCAAATCTATTGCTTACCACTCCATATGAGATATAGAATGGGAAGAGACCATCTCTTAAACGAGTTAAGATATGGGGTTGTCCGGCCTATGTTGAAAAGAAAAATCCGGACAAGCTTGAGGAAAAGCCAGTTCTGTGCATGTTTGTAGGATATCCCAAACACTCGTGTGGGAATATCTTCTACCACACCGAGGAACAAAAGGTGTTTTGTTACTCGACATGCCACCTTTTTAGAAAAGGAATTTCTTGTGAAAGAAATTAGTGGCAAAGAGGTAGAACTGGAAGAAGTTCCAGCAACACAAACTATAACTGACGATTTGTTGGAACCGGAGGATTCAATAGTCCCCGATGAACCGCAGCCACTCTGCCGATCTAGTAGGGTTCCTCATCCACCAGAGAGATACTACGGTTTTCGCATAGACGGTGGGAGCGAGGATTGCATCATAGAGATGATGACCCAACTAGTTTCGAGCAGGCCATCACAAGTGGAGACTGTGAAATGGCTAGATGCTAGCGATCTGAGATGGAATCCATGTACACCAGCAAAGTGTTGACTATGCATGTTGCTCCTGAAGGGGTAACCCATCGGGAGTAAGGGGATCTTTGAGAAAGATAATTTGGTGTAAATGGAAAAGTTGAGACTTTCAAAGCAATTCTTAAGTCCATTAGGATCCTACCTGCCATTGCTGCATACTATGACTATGATATCTGGCAGACTGCACGTCAAAACCGCTTTTCTAAATGGTGATTTAGAAAAGAGCGCGTATATGACACTTCCAGAGGGCTTCGTAGACAGTGGGAGCAGCGGATGCATGTGCTAGCTGCTGAAATCCATCTACAGGTTAAAGCAGGCATCGCAGAGATGGAACATCTGTTTTAATGAAGCTGTCACAGAGTTTGACTTCATCAAAATGGTAGACAGACCATGTATAAATAAGAAGGTTGTAGAGAGTATGGTTGTCTTCCTCGTATTGTACGCGGATGAGATACTCTTGATAGGAAAGGGTGTTCTTATGCTACACTCGGTGTAACACCTTAGGATGTGTTTAGTGACTTTTATATTTAAATAAAGGGTTTTTAATAAAAAGTTTACCAAATTGGGTTTTAAATATTTTTCCTAATTTAATAGATTTTTTTCTAAAATTTTCCTAGGCTTGCACACACATGTGCATGTAAACTAGGGTTTTTAAATGAGTTATTACCATGATTAGTAACCATGGTGGGTTAATCATGGGGATTAAGTCTTTTGGGTTTTAATTAAGTTTAAATTAGTTAATTAATAGTTGCTTTAATTTGAATTCCTTTGGGGGTTGACTTGGTGAGAGAGAGAGAGAGTGCATCATGGCTTAAGCCATGCTTGCAATTAATGAGGAGAGAGAGAGAAGGGGTTGACATTGGGGTGATGATTTTGCTTTCATTTGTTTTGTTCTTTTCTCTCAACCTCACTCTCTCTCTCTCACACACACACACACACTTACCTCACAGCAGTAGCAGCAGCAACCATCTCATCTCAGCAGCAGAAGCAAGCAGCACAGCAGCAGACTTCACAGCAGCAGCAGTAAGCATCTCAGCAACAGCAATAGCACCTGTAGCAGCAGCTAGCAGCAGCAACTGCCCTAACTCCAGCTGCAGCCCCTTCCCTTCACCCCTTCTTCTTCCTCCAGCTCCCTAGGGTCGAGTGTGGGGTATATTTCCTAAACTTACTCCCTAGTTTACTTGTTTAGTGTAGTTTTGCTTCGGTTAGTGGTTATTGATGCGATTTAGTGCGATATGAGGTGTTTAGCGGGAACCTTGAGCAAGTGATGTGTGAATTGGTTTCAGTAGGTTGATAGAGTGTTGTTAAGGCCATTTTAACCCAGCTTAGCCCCCAATTGCACTAAAATACCACCAGATCTCTTTTTAAGCAGATTCGTCGTTTTAAGGCAAAATTTGAGTTTCTGAAAACTGCTATCGACTCGATGAGTTCAGATTAATTTTGAGAAGACTGCAGTGTAGTGGCTAGGTACTGATACCCCAGGTAGAAACCGACCCCCTTTCTTCATGTTTAGGCCGCCGAAATATTCGATCTGGCCGCAATTTGCGGCCAGATGGGTAGGGTTTGGGTTGGGGTTTGGTCCTATGGGTGTCTTCTGATGTGTGTAGTTTTATGGTATATATATTTTTGTAAAATAAGTTCTGTATAAAAATCTGGAACTATATACCTATTTCTCGTATTTAAACCTCCGTGACACGCGTGATGCGCGTGTGGGTTTGGGGTTTCTGCGTATCGCGACGCATCAGGATAGTTTCAGGCGCGTGATCACACGTTTTAGCGTATCGCGCACACGCGCGATTGGTTTACGACACGGGTTTCTAGTTTGACCGTAATATCACGATTTGTGAATTGAGCTTATGTGTGATATATGTTATGTGATTCTAGGTTCGCAGGCGGGTGAGACGGACGCTGTGAAGAAGGGCAAGCAAGTCGTTGGCTACACTTAGCGCGAGACTTCGGTGAGTAGATTTAACATCTACGGGGATATCGCCCGCATGGCGTTATGCGTCAGGGCTGATAGGACCTTATTATTATATGTTGCATTTACCTCATGGACTGTCATTGCATATTGCATTCCCTGCTGTATGTATGCTTAGAATTGATAGAACGCCGCACTATTACTAACGGTTCATGTTGCACGAGCACTAATCTGCATGCTACACACACACCGTTAGTAATTGCCATGACACACTCACTGTAGAACTGCCATGATTATATTGCTGTAGTTCATTTCATATATGATTCGATATGACTTTCATGGAAATTGGGAGCCGCAGGATATCTTTAAAAACGGAAACTAATTTTAAAAGCGGTTTTCCCTTATACCTATATCATGGATTGATGTACGTAGCACATCGCATTGGATTTACTTCTTGGTGTTGGATTTTCATGTGATTTCTGGTTTTGAGGACCGTGGGATTTTTAAGAAAAGATGCACTATTTGAAAACCCGGTTCCTCGTGATATGATATTTTGGTGCGTCCACCACGCGTTTTCTCGGTGCTGAGACGTGTGCTTGAAACCCGATTCGAGGAGATGGATGATCCGTTTGCGGATTGGTGGTGGACCCGGTATGGCTCCCCGGGGCGAGAAATGTTTTTCGTGGAGTAGACGATGAGCCTGGCAGGGTGGCGAGTACCTACCGGTGATTGGTTGGACCTGGCGGTTATCCGGAGGATACTGACCAGAGTCGAGAGTGAAAGGTCTACCTAGCACCTCATGAAGGGTTTGGAAGCATCACATGAACCAAAGAATGAATTTTTATGGTGCTAAGTAAACTTACAAAGGATCTATCCCAGAAAAATTAGGGTTTCAAATTTTTCATATCATCATATGAAAGGAAAGCTAGGGTTTAGAGAGTACAACCTTTGTAGCTCCCTACGCTAGACTCCTCGGCTACTTGGGGTTTGAAAGAACTCTGCTTGAACGCCTCTCGGTCACCGATGATCCACCCGGAGTCCGCTTTGTCCAAGCTTGCAACTTTATCCGATCAAATGAACGAAATGAAGCCAACACTCTAAACAAGTGGGCTAGATTTGTGTAGAATGGTCTTGTGGTTCTCTTTCTCACTTCAAAATCCTAACTTGATGATTATATTGCTCCCTACAAAAATCTAGAGAGCAAAATGAGAGAGGTTGATGAAGATGATGGCTTTTTAGAAGAAGAGAAGAAAAAGCTCTCTCTTGAAAAATGAAAAATATAAGTATATATATTTTTCATCTCTCATTTCAAACCATGGTTAATTATATAGATATTATTGCAATGGAGTTAAAAGCACAAAAGGAAAATAAACCATGGGTTAAAAGGTAGGTGAGCATGGTAAAGTGAAGAAGAGTGTAGAAACATTCTATCATTTAACCCTTTTTCTTTCCCCTTTTAGTTTTAATTCAAAAGCAATGAAAATCCATATAATAACCATGGTGTGATTCTTATATTGCCACCATTCTCATTGTATAAGAAACCATGATGTATGTATGTATGTATGTATGTATGTGTATATGTACATCCATATGTGCATGAATCAAAAAGGAATGCATACATGCATACATACATCCATAGAAACAAGAAAGGATTTCTAGTGAGAATCTAATGGTTAAATGATAAATCGACACTTGATTTATCAATCCGGCCATATCACATATGACCCCTACCAAAAGCAAGCCGCCCGATCAATATACGGTATCCTATACGCGCATTTTAATCGGGTCCATGCGCATATCGCATACGCGCACCACAACGTTTCTCCTGGACTAGGAAACTCCATTGTGGGACTCTGAGACTCGTCAATACGCCGGCAGTGGGTGATGATCATATCAAGCACCCCCAAGCCGCAAGCGGTCAGCTAAACGTAACGTCCACCCGGGTATTGAGCGATCAGAAGAGAACAAGCGAACCTGCTACAACTCCAGTTGAGCCAACCGGCAACACTTCCCGTACAGTCCGGTCTCCTCATCTGATATGTCGCATATCAAGTCTAGGGGTGGTAAACGTCAGACCCCAATAACCGATAAGTCGTGCCGATGTGAGGCTCATAAAGGGTCGAGAAACTACTGGTAACACTTACCAGCAAATCTCTGAAGCAGCCCTGGCCAGGGACTTCCCTGTTACGGCCAATCGAGCACAGTACAACATCAACCCCCAATACCGGGAGAGACGAAACCCCTCTTATCGCTCATTGCCTCCATGTGACTCGGGACTGTACCCAAAAACCACCGTTTTGCACGCACTCATGGACGTGGTAAGGTGGAGATCAAAGCACAGTGGGAATCACACAAGACTCTATGACAATCTCGGGTCTACAGACTAACCTGTACAAGTGTCACCTGAGAACTGCCATTTGACGTGAGGTATAATACCATCTGGGAGTTCTCGGCGAGTCCGTCCAGTGTACCCAGTCTCCACTTAGCACCCGTATACCATCTCTGATGTCAAACACCAATGGATATGGGATCATCCATCGCCCATCTCATGGGTCGAGAAGCGTATACGCTAGTCTACACTGGTATATCGATGCCCCGTCTCGATACACCTGCGACTAGGGACCTTGAAGGATGTACTTATGGACTACCATGTCCCCACTAGTATGATCTGCATCATAGTCCAGGTAGTCAAGTACACATCCTAAGGGCTTTACCAACATGTAACTATAAGACAGTTTAAAGAGACTAATATACATGTTAAGATAAAGAGCAACCAGATAGCATACTATCATATCGAGCAAGAAAGTCATCTCTATATATGTCCAAGCATCCAATATAATATACATCATCTGTACAATACTGGCCTCTAGGGCATACATACAACTAACAATCTCCCACTTGCACTAGGGCCAGCTGCTGTAGTATCGCATACCGAGCATCCCGAAGAGTCTCTCAAACTGTATCTGGGGAATGGCCTTTGTGAGTGGATCCGCTGTGTTGTTCTTCGTGTCAACCCTCCTGACCTCGATCTCCCGGCGATCAACTATCTCCCGGATCAGGTGATACCGCCTCAGAATATGCCTGGATCACTGATGGGACCTAGGTTCCTTGGCCAAAGCCACCGCTCCATTGTTATCGCAATACAAAGGTATTGGATGCTCAATGGATGGAACCACTCCAAGTTCAGTAATGAACTTCTTGATCCAGACAGCCTCTTTGGCAGCATCGTTGGCAGCGATGTATTCAGCCTCCATCGTCGAGTCTGCCACGGTTTCTTGCTTGGAACTCTTCCAGCTAACCGCCCCTCCGTAAAGGGTAAAGACAAATCCCGACTACGACTTAGAGTCGACTTTATCACTCTGGAAGCTTGAATCGGTAAAGGACTCCACTTGAAGTTCTCCGTTACCATACACCAAGAGCATCTCTTTAGTCCTTCGCAAGTACTTGAGAATGCTCTTCACAGCTGTCCAGTGACTCTCTCCAGGATCAACTTGATACCTGCTCACTACACTTAGTGAGTATGCTACATCAGATCTGGTACATAGCATCGCGTACATGATAGAGCCTACAGCCGAAGCAAAGGGTATCCCTTGCATGCGAGCTCTCTCCAAATCAGTCTTAGGAGACATCTCTTTGGAGAGAGTGACTCCAGAGATCGTGGGTAAATTCCCACGCTTGGATTCTTCCATACTAAACCTCTTTAGTATGGTGTCAATGTACCTGGATTGAGACAATCCCAATACCCGTTTGGATCTATCTCTATAGATCCTAATTCCCAATATGCAGGAGGCATCACCAAGATCTTTCATTGAGAATCTTTGTGATAAGAAGAGCTTGACTGATTGCAGCATAGGAATGTCATTTCCTATCAAGAGTATGTCGTCCACGTATAATACGAGGAAGACAACCTTACTCTCTGCCACCTTCTTGTAGATACAAGGTTCATCTGGGTTTTTGACGAAATCAAACTCTTTGATAACGACGTCAAAGCAGATGTTCCAACTCCGCGATGCTTGTTTTAATCCATAAATGGATTTAAGCAGCTTACACACCTTCCAGCAGCTCCCACTATCTACGAAGCCCTCTGGCTGAGTCATGTACACGCACTCTTCTAAATCACCGTTTAGAAAGGCGGTCTTAACATCCATTTGCCAGATTTCGTAATCATGATATGCAGCGATGGCAAGCATGATCCGGATGGATTTAAGCATAGCCACTGGAGGAAAGGTTTCGTCATAGTCCACACCCGGTCTTTGACGAAAACCCTTTGCAACAAGTCTAGCTTTGAAAGTCTCCACTTTCCCATCTACACCAAGTTTTTTCTTGAAGATCCACTTGCTCCCAATGGGTTTTACCCCTTCAGGAGCAACTTCCAAAGTCCATACTTTATTGGTGTACATGGATTCCATCTCGGACCGCATTGCATCCAGCCATTTCATTGAGTCCCTACTCGTGATAGCCTGCTCGAAGCTAGTTGGGTCATCATCCTCCATGATGCAATCCTCGCTCCCACCATCCATGAGAAAACCGTAGTATCTCTCGGGTTGGCGAGGAACCCTACTAGATCGGCGGAGAGGCTGAGGTTCATTGGGAGCTACTGAATCTTCTGGTTCCACTAAATCTTCAGTTTCGGTTTGTGTATCTGGAACCTCTTCCAGCTTTACCACTTTGCCACTAATTTCTTTTTCAAGGAATTCCTTTTCTAAAAAGGTGGCATGTTGAGCAACAAACACTTTTTGTTCCTCACTGTGGTAGAAAAAATACCCATATGAGTTCTTTGGATATCCCATAAACTTGCAAAGAACTGACCGTGCCTCGAGCTTGTCCGGATTTTGTCTTTTGACATAGGCTGGACAACCCCATTTCTTAACTCGTTTAAGATATGGCCTCTTCCCACTCCATATCTCATATGGTGTGGTAGGTACAGATTTAGATGGAACTTGATTCAATAGGTATGCTGTTGTCTCCAGCGCATATCCCCAGAAGGAAATAGGTAACTCAGCTGTGCTCATCATAGAGCGCACCATATCTAATAGGGTGCGGTTCCTCCGTTCCGATACACCGTTGTGCTGTGGTGTATATGGAGGAGTCAGCTGAGAGAGAATCCTATTCTCTTTTAGGAAGTCCAGGAATTCATTGCTCATGTATTCACCTCCTCGATCAGATCGAAGGATTTTAATACTTTTTCCGGTTTGGTTCTCGACTTCTTTTTTATATTCTCTAAATTTCTCAAAAGCTTCTGATTTGTGTTTCATCAGGAACACATATCCGAATCTAGAGAGATCGTCAGTGAATGTAATGAAGTACGAAGAACCATCCCTGGCATGTGTAGACATGGGACCGCATACATCACTATGTATCAGTCCCAAGAGTTCGGTAACTCTCTCTCCGTGTCCCGTAAACGGAGTTTTGGTCATCTTGCCTTTGAGACATGACTGGCAAGTGTCATAAGATGAAAATTCAAACGGATTTAAATATCCATCCTTATGCAACTTAGCTAGTCGTGTCGCATTGATGTGACCCAGTCTACAATGCCACAAGAAGGATTCGTTCATTTCTGAACTCTTCCTCTTGTGTGTGTTTGTTATGCTCAGAAATGTTGATTGATTTAGAACATAAATGCCATTGCACAACGTGCCTGATCCAACCAACTTTTGGTTAAGGAAAATGTTCATAACATTATCCTGTAATACAAAATTATATCCCTCTTTATTCAACAAAGAAACCGATATAATGTTGCATATCAGGTTCGGCATGAAATAACATTCGTTCAGAATCAATGTATTACCATTTGGCAATACAAGGTGATATTCCCCGACGGTTTTAGCTGCAACAATTGCACCATTTCCAACCTTTATGTCTTTATCACCTTCTCCAAGTTCTCTACCGCTCCTGAGCCCATGTAACTGATTACATATATGGGATCCTGACCCGGTATCTAATACCCAGGACGTAGGGCAGATGGAGAAACAGTTCTCTGTAACGAACACACCCGAAGAAAATGCATCAACATGTACTTTCTTCATTCGGGTGGCTTGGGAATCCTGGCATTCCCCTATGTCCTGTTCATTCCTATAACTCTTATAAGAAAGAACGGAACCAACATTCCCCAGCACAGTATAACATGCGGGTTCAGTCAATACATCCATATTATTATCTTTATTAGGGCATGACATGGTCGCTACCTGGAGAGAGAGAGAAGAAAACACTTTAGCGAATGCTCTTGCAAGATCAGATTGGTTATTATCTTATCTAATCAGGATGGCTCCTACTGGTTTTTATCAAATCTTCCTTCAAACCCTAAAAGGAAAAACTAGCCGGGATTAATTACACCTTACAACTTCGCCGATCTTTCAGCCAGGCCAGTGTCGGTACTTTGAGGGAGGTTCCCCGTGCTTTCGCATGGACCTAATTAAAGTAAACCTCGTTTTCCCAGAGGCGTAACCCCGTTGACACCTTTCTAGACACCTACTTGATCGACTAATTGTCCTGTGTAAAACTCTCCCAGGAGTAACAATTACTCGCAGTTGGTATCGGGATCCAACTATCTCATAGAAGGTATGCAATCTCATTGCAAATTTCAACACTTGAAATTCCCGATAATATTTTGCCCCAAACGATCTATGACCTTGACAAGGTCAACAAACCATAGACCGTAAGTCAGGTTCAACCCGTCATTTCTTGATTGAATTAAACCCACCCGCACAACCCTCGATAAGGTCAACAAGGTCGTACGAGTACCCTAATCCAATCTGCATCATATGCATAAGCAGATAAATACTGGTCAGCTACCGCACACTGCGCCTTGACAAGGTCAACAAACGCAGCACGAATACTAAACAGGACTTATCTGAAATGACGGAGGGCCACGACAGGTTTTTCTGAAAACCTATTGCGTAATGAACTTGATATCGTTGTAGAATCAAATGAAGTTTTTGAAATGGAGTGATTTTGAGGCTTTTCTAGTTTTGCTAAAGGGGTCACTCCCGGTGAAGGGATCGTCGGCCCTTTCCTCGTCGAATGAGGTGCTGGATATATCATATATATCACTGTGCAAAGCAGAAACTATAGAAGCAATCAAAAGTCAAACCGAGTGTGTAGCATCTGCCAGTTATTGCTAGAGGGGTCACTCCCGGTGAAGGGATATCGGCCCTTTCCTCATCGAATAAGGTGCAGGGTATATCATATATACCGCTATGCAAAGCAAAACTGTAGCTACCCTTTTATTTTAAAAATTTGATTCTATAACATCTTTTAGGTTTCTTTTCTTTCATTAATCACATTAATGAAGTCCTATCATTTAAGTTACCTAAGCATCACATATAAATACGACGTACACTTATGCCATCCGCATTCGCCTCGATGTCCCCTCGTGCACCGTTAGGTTAGGTAACTAACGACAGAGCAGGGCAGGGCTAGTGCGGGTGTAAAACATAAGTAACGTCTATATAATATATCATATATACTATATACTGTATCCATCACAGAACATATCTAATGATCACATCACAGATATCGCAGCAGAAACATAGATATAATGTGGGATATACTAGGACGTCCGTATTTAGTATTTAGCCAAAATAGAAAATACGGATTCCACAGTCGTGATGAATAGCCAAGCCCACACCCTGGACCCCTACGAGAGCGGCAAGCGACCCTACCAATTCTGGAGTTTAGGAGACCCGGTCTCGACTCCTCGAGATGGCCTCCCACTGAACCTCAGAACCCAGTCACCCGTGCTCCCCTCCTTGGGTCCATCCTAATGCGAAAAAGTAAATAATATACAACACAGGTGGCATCGACCTCAACCCGGAAGTGCCCCAAATAAAAGAATATTACATTACATTTGAATTTACATGAATGAAAATATAAAACTCTCATCTCACATAAAAACCCCCGGCTATTCAATCGCGACAATCCTGCACATCATATTTCAGCAACACATATTATCTCATATCATCAACGTAAGTAAGTATGCGTACCCCAATTGTCGTTGACGTATAGCAACGAAACCGGCGATATCGTCATACTGCACTTACGGTCACAGAAAAGAAATTGTAAAACTGCAATATCTGGAATCCACATTCTCTTTAGACATCGTAAATACGAAATATCACATACCTCGTATTTCATGTCTTATAATATGAATTCCACACATTGCATCATATTCCAGATAATTTGACAGTATTAAAGTTTTCGAACGAACGATCAAATACCCAATATTCCCTAAAGCTCAACACTTGAGCGGAATTCAAAAACCCGGAGTGTGACACAGTGGTAGTGGTCCAGCCGTAGAAGGGTCAAGCCAACGCCTCACATGTGGCACGCCGTACTGCCCCAAACCCTAAGGTTCAAAAGGCAGTTCAAGACGGTCACATAATCGAGTTAAGGTTTGTTGTCTTCTAGAGGGTCCACCACAAACAAACTTGCACGTATTTCCGAAAGATTTTAAACCCCGTGAAAAGTGAGCAAATGATAGTCGTTCGAACACTTCAATACTTTCTAGATTTACCCAGAAAAGTCACGAAATCAAAATTCCGATCGAACCGACGAGTCCAAAAACATCTCCAGAATTTACTATACCAATTTCAGATTAAAAATACTCCAAAAACATAAACAAGCAGAGTCATGAATTACTGTAGAAAAAACAGACCATGACCCAACAGGATGGCCGCGGAACCGCGGCCTAATCAGGCTATTGCCGCGGTTCCGCGGTCGTTTTAACTGTTCATGCTCTCGTGTTTTACAGTAACTCTTATATTTACCTGCTGAATTTTTTGCATATTTTTAATTCCGAAAATAACCAGATTTTGAAAAAAGTCCAGAGAGCACCCAAAAAACCGTATTTTCGGTTCGATCGGAGTTTTAACTTCGTAAAGGTGTTGCCTAATGTTCTTGGTCGGCTCTGATACCAATGAAAGGTCTACCTAGCACCTCATGAAGGGTTTGGAAGCATCACATGAACCAAAGAATGAATTTTTATGGTGCTAAGTAAACTTACAAAGGATTTATCCCAGAAAAATTAGGGTTTCAAATTTTTCATATCATCATATGAAAGGAAAGCTAGGGTTTAGAGAGTACAACCTTTGTAGCTCCCTACGCTAGACTCCTCGGCTACTTGGGGTTTGAAAGATCTCCGCTTGAACGCCTCTCGGTCACCGATGATCCACCCGGAGTTCGCTTTGTCCAAGCTTGCAACTTTATCCGATCAAATGAACGAAATGAAGCCAACACTCTAAACAAGTGGGCTAGACTTGTGTTGAATGGTCTTGTGGTTCTCTTTCTCACTTCAAAATCCTAATTTGATGATTATATTGCTCCCTACAAAAATCTAGAGAGCAAAATGGGAGAGGTTGATGAAGATGATGGCTTTTTAGAAGAAGAGAAGAAAAAGCTCTCTCTTGAAAAATGAAAAATATAAGTATATATATTTTTCATCTCTCATTTCAAACCATGGTTAATTATATAGATATTATTGCAATGGAGTTAAAAGCACAAAAGGAAAATAAACCATGGGTTAAAAGGTAGGTGAGCATGGTAAAGTGAAGAAGAGTGTAGAAACATTCTATCATTTAACCCTTTTTCTTTTCCCTTTTTGTTTTAATTCAAAAGCAATGAAAATCCATATAATAACCATGGTGTGATTCTTATATTGCCACCATTCTCATTGTATAAGCAACCATGATGAATGTATGTATGTATGTATGTGTATATGTACATCCATATGTGCATGAATCAAAAAAGAATGCATACATGCATACATACATCCATAGAAACAAGAAAGGATTTCTAGTGAGAATCTAATGGTTAAATGATAAATCAACACTTGATTTATCAATCCGGCCATATCACATATGACCCCTACCAAAAGCAAGCCGCCCGATCAATATACGGTATCCTATACACGCATTTTAATCGGGTCCATGCGCATATCGCATACGCGCACCACAACGTTTCGCCTGGACTAGGAAACTCCATTGTGGGACTCTGAGACTCGTCAATACGCCGGCAGTGGGTGATGATCATATCAAGCACCCCCAAGCCGCAAGCGGTCAGCTAAACGTAACGGCCACCCGGGTATTGAGCGATCAGAAGAGAACAAGCGAACCTGCTACAACTCCCATCGAGCCAACCGGCAACACTTCCCGTACAGTCCGGTCTCCTCGTCTGATATGTCGCATATCAAGTCTAGGGGTGGTAAACGTCAGACCCCAATAACCGATAAGTCGTGCCGATGTGAGGCTCATAACGGGTCGAGAAACTACTGGTAACACTTACCAGCAAATCTCTGAAGCAGCCCTGGCCAGGGACTTCCCTGTTACGGCCAATCGAGCACAGTACAACAACAACCCCCAATACCGGGAGAGACGAAACCCCTCCTATCGCTCATTGCCTCCATGTGACTCGGGACTGTACCCTAAAACCACCGTTTTGCATGCCCTCATGGATGTGGTAAGGTGGAGATCAAAGCACAGTGGGAATCACACAAGACTCTATGACGATCTCGGGTCTACAGACTAACCTGTACAAGTGTCACCTGAGAACTGCCATCTGACGTGAGGTATAATACCATCTGGGAGTTCTCGGCGAGTCCGTCCAGTGTACCCAGTCTCCACTTAGCACCCGTATACCATCTCTGATGTCAAACACCAATGGATATGGGATCATCCATCGCCCATCTCATGGGTCGAGAAGCGTATACGCTAGTCTACACTGGTATATCGATGCCCCGTCTTGATACACCTGCGACTAGGGACCTTGAAGGATGTACTTATGGACTACCATGTCCCCACTAGTATGATCTGCATCATAGTCCAGGTAGTCAAGTACACATCCTAAGGGCTTTACCAACATGTAACTATAAGACAGTTTAAAGAGACTAATATACATGTTAAGATAAAGAGCAACCAGATAGCATACTATCATATCGAGCAAGAAAGTCATCTCTATATATGTCCAAGCATCCAATATAATATACATCATCTGTACAATACTGGCCTCTAGGGCATACATACAACTAACAGAGAGATGGATGCGGGATGATCCGTACTGCCGGGGCCGAGGGCCGATACCGCAGACGGAGCTCGTGGGCTGATCCGGACTGACGGAGCCCGATATATGAGGATTTGCGTGTCGATGCTGGACACGAGTATTTTATGATATTTTTGGTGCCGATGTTGGGCACTCGTGATTTCTCCGAGATTTTCAGGATTTGAGGGCCGATGGGAGTGCCGGCGCCTGAGTTATTTGGGATTTGGGTGCAGTTATGGGCACCGATTGTTTTCCACGATGATATTCCGTGTAGATATTGTTTATCCCATGCTCAGCATTGATTACCATATGTCTCATCCTGTAGTTATTTTACCTGACAGAGCATCTGCAAGATTATTGCACATACTGCTTATTACGCATTGATATCATCTGCTGGCATTTGTTAGAGTAGCGCAGTACGTGCATGCTCGCGATTACCTTTATATGTTATCTCTATTCACGAGTTGGCAACTCACCCCCGTTGTGCCACAGTATTTGCAGGTTGCCCTCAGCATAGTCGCGGCAGGCTGTCTTTTGCATCTTTTGGCTACAGATACCACTACAGTTGCGGCGAGAGCTGTTTTGCATTTAGGTGGGTTGTGGTGTCTGATTACTTTTATTGTATCCCTCTTTGTATCTAGTACTCTCCATCTACCATTTATGTACTGGACTTAGATATTGTGTGAGGACGATGATGTATATTTTGTATTCTGGTGTCGAGCTCGTGGAGCCGACCGTTTTTATATGCAGTTTATATTCTGTGATGTCTACTTATTGCTTATTCTTCGCTACGGCGTCGTATATTACCCTTGTGATGTTGGTTTCCGCCGTTGGGCGTGATTGCTCCCGTTTGGGGATGTTCCATTTCATTATATTTCATTTTTCACTCATATCCTGTTTTGTACCCGGTCTCGGGGCTACTTTTACAAAGGAAATGCTGCCAAAATTATTTAAATGATTAAGTAACTTTAAAGGAACTTATTGAATTATTTAAGGTTTTCTAAATGCTTTAACTAAATGTCTTCAACACTCACTATTTTTTTTATGGTTTTGATTTCTGGGTTCGGCTTACTTAGTCGCGTTACGCCTGTAGACGTAGCGTGGTTAAGTGCCGGTCACGAGTCGAAATACTCGGGTCGTGACAAAATTGGTATCAGAGCGTAGGTTTTACCTTCGGAGTGTAGGATGACCCTGGTATGATGGAGTAGGTAGCTGCGGCAGGGTAGCATAGCGTGTGTATGTTCCGCGGCATACTCACGACACGGTACTCCACCTACGCGACCTTAGGACTTATTGATTTAAATTCCTTCTTGAGTATATATATATTCTTGTGATTCGATTTCCGTATTCTTATCGGATCCTAATTTCCTTTCAGCCATTATGCCGCCAAAGACTACGAGGGCGCAGAGAGCGGCCGCGAGGGTCGAGATTCGAGTTGATTCGTCCGAGACGAGGACTGATCCGGGCAGTGCACCCGTTGTACCCGAGCAGACTGTTCCTCCCGTGACAGATCAGATCGCCACGCTAGGGGCTGGTATGCAGGAGATGCGCCAGACGGTGGGATCCAGCAAGCAGGAGATGCGCCAGATGATAGGATCGATAGTTGAGACGCTTCGAGCGCAGCGACCAGAGGTAGCTCCACCCGTTCCATAGACCGCGATGGTACCTACCGCACATCCAGTTGCCCCTGCAGCCATGGAGGTGATTACAGTATCGCTATCAGAGTTCATGAGGCAGAAGCCTCCGGTCTTCACAGGCACCGATACAGCCGAGGACCCACAGTCTTTCATCGACAGGATGGCCCGGATATGTCGTTCCCTCAGATGCGCAGATACGAGATGGGTTGAGTTCGCGAGCTTTCGCCTGGAAGGTCTTGCGCAGAAGTGGTGTGATTCAGTTGAGAAGGGCAGAGCAGCAAGTCTTCCTCCTATGACCTGGACGGAGTTCGTGACAGTATTTCTAGCCCGTTTCCTTCCCCAGAGTGTTAGGGATGCCCGAGCACGCAGATTTGAGTCCTTGCGCCAGACGCCAGGGATGACAGTGGCAGAGTATGACGTACTGTTTACAGAGCTAGCAGTCTATGCCCCATATTTAGTGGCTACCGAGGAGTTGCGAGTCAAGAGATTTGTTCGAGGCTTGCTTACACCACCGTTCCTTGCGATCAGCGCGCAGCACTACGAGACGTATGCAGTAGCTGTAGACGCAGCCCTATTAGTCGAGGAGCGCCTTGCTGAGACTTCGGTAGTTCCAGAGCCGAAGAGAGTTCGTACCAGTATATCCGCACGGAGGCAGTCATTCAGACGCCGCGACAGGTATCGTTCTGGTACGAGGAGTAGTAGAGATTCGGGACGAGGCCAGATGTTTAGTTCGTATCCCCAGGAGAGTCAGCAGTCGCCGCGGGGTTGCTTTAGATGCGGCAGTCTACTTCACCTAGTTAGAGATTGTCCTGAGATACACCGGACGGAGGCGACAGCACCGCATGTTACCTTACCACCTTCACCACCCCAGAGGGCGTTGCCTGTTGTACCTACCGTTGCTCCGCACTAGACTCATACACAGAGAGGTCGTGGGCGTGGAGGAGTTGCTCAAAGAGGACGGGATGACCGAGGCAGAGGGCAGTCAGTCGCAGGTGGTGGACAGGCGCGGGTTTTTGCTTTGACGCATCAGGACGCGCAGGCGTCTAATGCGGTGGTTTCAGGTATCCTTCCAGTATGTTCAGTTGATGCACACGTTTTGTTCGATCCCGGATCCACACACTCGTACGTATCCACACACTTCGAGCCGAGTTTGGGTAGAGAGTCCGGTCTGCTTGATCAGCCGCTTGTTGTGACCACTCCTGTGGGAGAGTCGTTTGTTGCTAGGCACGTGTTCCGATCCTGTACCGTCTGTTTTGGCGAGAGGGAGTTTCCTGTCGACTTGATCCTTCTTGAGATGTTGGACTTCGACGTTCTTTTGGGCATGGATTGGTTAGCCACGTGCTATGCTTCTGTGGACTGTCGTGAGAAGACAGTTAGATTCTGCTTTCCCGGCGAGTCGGTTTTTATTGTGTTGGGGGACCGTGGTGCCGCCCCTCACAGTGTGATTTCGTCTTTTCACGCTGGACAGCTTTTGAGGAAGGGATGTCAGGGATTTCTCGCTTGTGTTTGCGATGCTAGTGCTATACAGGTTCCATTGGATCAGGTTCCGGTGGTTAGCGAGTTCCCTGATGTGTTCCCTGACGAGCTTCCTGGGCTACCGCCCGAGCGTGACATTTCTTTCTGTATTGATTTGGTTCCGGGCATGGGGCCTATTTCCATACCGCCTTATCGGATGGCCCCGACGGAACTTCGAGAGTTGAAGGGTCAGTTGCAAGATTTGCTGGATAAGGGACTTATTCGACCCAGTGTTTCTCCTTGGGGTCCTCCAGTCCTGTTCGTCAAGAAGAAGGACGGCAGTTTGCGTCGGTGTATCGACTACCGCCAGCTGAACAGGGTGACAGTACGGAACAGGTATCCTTTGCCGCGCATCGACGATTTGTTCGACCAGCTTCAGGGGTCAGGGTACTTTTCGAGGATCGATTTACGATCGGGCTATCATCAGCTGCGGGTTCGACAGGAGGACATTCCCAGGACAGCTTTCCGTACGCGCTACGGCCATTATGAGTTTTTGGTGATGTCGTTCGGACTCACCAATGCGCCAGCAGCATTCATGGACTTGATGAACCGTATTTTTCGGCCATATTTGGATTTGTTCATCATAGTCTTCATTGACGATATCTTGGTGTATTCCCGGAGTAGTGAGGAGCACGAGCAGCACCTGCGGATTACCCTACAGACTTTGAGGGAGCACCAGCTTTATGCGAAATTCTCCAAGTGTGCTTTCTGGATGGACAGCGTAGACTTCTTGGGGCATGTGATTTCACGAGATGGTATATGTGTAGACCCGAGGAAGATCGAGGCCGTTCAGCGTTGGCCCAGACCCACATCGGTTACGGAGATTCGCAGCTTTTTGGGGTTGGCCGGTTACTACAGGCGATTTGTGCAGGGCTTCTCCAGTAATGCTACCCCTTTGACCGGGTTGACCCGGAAAGGAGTCCCTTTCGATTGGACGGAGGAGTGCGAGCACAGTTTCCAGCAGTTACGGACTCGGCTGATGACAGCACCGGTATTATCATTATCTTCAGTCTCAGGCGGGTTTGTGGTCTATTGTGATGCCTCTCGAGTGGGGCTAGGGTGCGTTTTGATGCAGCATGACAGGGTGATCGTGTATGCTTCGCGACAATTGAAGAAACATGAACAGAACTACCCCACTCTTGACTTGGAGATGGCTGTTGTGGTCTTTGCACTTAAGATCTGGCGACATTACCTATACGGCGAGTCGTGCCAGATATTCACGGATCACAAGAGTCTAAAATATATATTTCAGCAGCGAGACCTGAACCTTCGACAGCGCCGATGGATGGAGTTAGTGAAGGATTACGACTGCGAGATCTTGTATCACCCGGGCAAGGCAAATGTGGTGGCGGATGCTTTGAGCAGGAGACCCGGGAGTAGTCTATCTTGTTTGAGCGCAGTACAGGGGAAGTCGTCGGCAGATTGGCAGATATTATGTGACAACCGAGTACGGTTCGAGTTCATGCCGATTGGAGGACAGATTGCGCATGTTCGTGCATGCCCACAGTTGATCGACCGTATACATGAGGCACAGCGCAGTGATGACCGATGTTCAGAGATCATGGCACAGATCGGACAGGGCAGATTTTCCGAGTTCATGATCGATGATCAGGGGGTACTACGATTTGGAGTTAGACTGTGCGTACCAGATGCTGAGGGACTGCGGCGCGAGATTCTTGAGGAGGCACATCGATCGGTGTACATCGTCCATCCCGGTTCCACCAAGGTGTATCATGATATGAGAGATGTTTATTGGTGGGACGGAATGAAGAGGGACATCGCAGATTTCGTGTCGAGATGCCTGACTTGTCAGCAAGTCAAGGCTAAGCACCTGAGGCCCGCGGGAGAGCTACAGCCGTTACCCATTCCGGAGTGGAAATGGGAGCAGATCTCTATGGACTTCATTGTGGGTCTACCCAGGACTAGTCGAGGGTATGACTCCATCTGGGTGATCGTGCATCGTTTCACGAAAGCGGCTCACTTCCTACCAGTGAAGACGACTTTCGGATTTACTCAGTATGCCCAGATCTACATCGACGAGATTGTGCGACTATACGGAGTCCCGACGTGTATTGTGTCCGACAGAGGCACCCAGTTTACCAGTCGATTATGGCAGAGGCTTCATGAGGCTTTGGGTACTCGCTTGAGTTTCAGTACAGCATTTCATCCGCAGACCGACGGACAGTCAGAGCGGACGATTCAGACTCTCGAGGACATGCTCAGAGCTTGTGTATTAGATTTCGGAGGTAGCTGGGATCATCACTTACCCTTAGTAGAGTTCTCCTACAATAACAGCTACCAGGAGACCATTCAGATGGCACCATTTGAGGCTCTTTATGGGAGGAGATGCAGATCGCCCGCCTGTTGGACAGAGCTCAGTGAGAGCAGTATCTTAGGGCCACAGATTGTTGAGGAGACGACCGCGAAGATCCAGTTGATTCGCGATAGGATGAGAGCAGCCCAGAGTAGGCAGAGATCTTATGCGGACCGTCGGCGACGCAGACTTGAGTTTTCTGTTGGTGATCATGTTTTCTTGAGGGTCTCCCCAATGAAAGGTGTGATGAGATTTGGGAAGAAGGGGAAGCTCAGTCCCAGATATGTGGGCCCCTTCGAGATCCTCGAGCGTGTTGGTGCAGTTGCATATCGATTAGCCTTTCCGCCCAGTTTTCCAGATGTCCATCCCGTATTTCATGTTTCGATGCTCCGTAGATATCTTCATGATCCTTCACATGCGATTCAGCACCCGACGATCCAGCTTGAGCGCGACCTTTCCTATGCAGAGCAGCCGGTGATGATCTTGGATCGACAAGTGAAGAAATTGAGATCGAAGGACATCCCATCAGTTAAGGTACTTTGTCATGGTCAAACCATGAGGAGGTCACTTAGGAGACCGAGAGCGAGATGAAGAAGAAGTATCCCCATCTTTTCGAAGGTCCGTGTAGTTAGATTTTGAAATTCGGGGACAAATTTCTTTAAGGGGGAGAGATTGTAACACCTTAGGATGTATTTAGTGACTTTTATATTTAAATAAAGGGTTTTTAATAAAAAGTTTACCAAATTGGGTTTTAAATATTTTTCCTAATTTAATAGATATTTTTCTAAAATTTTCATAGGCTTGCACACACATGTGCATGTAATCTAGGGTTTTTAAATGAGTTATTACCATGATTAGTAACCATGGTGGGTTAATCATGGGGATTAAGTCTTTTGGGTTTTAATTAAGTTTAAATTAGTTAATTAATAGTTGCTTTAATTTGAATTCCTTTAGGGGTTGACTTGGTGAGAGAGAGAGAGAGTGCATCATGGCTTAAGCCATGCTTGCAATTAATGAGGAGAGAGAGGGGAGGGGTTGACATTGGGGTGATGATTTTCCTCTCATTTGTTTTGTTCTTTTCTCTCAACCTCACTCTCTCTCTCACACACACACACACTTACCTCACAGCAGTAGCAGCAGCAACCATCTCATCTCAGCAGCAGAAGCAAGCAGCAGACTTCACAGCAGCAGCAACAAGCATCTCAGCAACAGCAACAGCACCTGTAGCAGCAGCTAGCAGCAGCAACTGCCCCAACTCCAGCTGCGGCCCCTTCCCTTCACTCCTTCTTCTTCCTCCAGCTCCCTAGGGTCGAGTGTGGGGTATATTTCCTAAACTTACTCCCTAGTTTACTTGTTTAGTGTAGTTTTGGTTCGGTTAGTGGTTATTGATGCGATTTAGTGCGATATAAGGTGTTTAGCGGGAACCTTGAGCAAGTGATGTGTGAATTGGTTTCAGTAGGTTGATAGAGTGTTGTTAAGGCCATTTTAACCCAGCTTAGCCCCCAATTGCACTAAAATACCACCAGATCTCTTTTTAAGCAGATTCGTCGTTTTAAGGCAAAATTTGAGTTACAGAAAACTGCTATCGACCCGATGAGTTCAGATTAATTTTGAGAAGACTGCAGTGTAGTGGCTAGGTACTGATACCCCAGGTAGAACCCGACCCCCTTTCTTCATGTTTAGGCCGCCGAAATATTCGATCTGGCCGCAATTTGCGGCCAGATGGGTAGGGTTTGGGTTGGGGTTTGGTCCTATGGGTGTCTTCTGATGTGTGTAGTTTTATGGTATATATATTTTTGTAAAATAAGTTCTGTATAAAAATCTGGAACTATATACCTATTTCTCGTATTTTAATCCTCCGCGACACGCGTGATGCGTGTGTGGGTTTGGGGTTTCTGCGTATCGCGACGCGTCAGGATAGTTTCAGGCGCGTGATCACACGTTTTAGCGTATCGCGCACACGCGCGATTGGTTTACGACACGGGTTTCTAGTTTGACCGTAATATCACGATTTGTGAATTGAGCTTATGTGTGATATATGTTATGTGTTTCTAGGTTCGCAGGCGGGTGAGACGGACGCTGCGAAGAAGGGCAAGCAAGTCGTCGGCTACACTTAGCGCGAGACTTCGGTGAGTAGATTTAACATCTACGGGGATATCGCCCGCATGGCGTTATGCGTCAGGGCTGATAGGACCTTATTATTATATGTTGCATTTGCCTCATGGACTGTCATTGCATATTGCATTCCCTGCTGTATGTATGCTTAGAATTGATAGAACACCGCACTATGACTAACGGTTCATGTTGCACGAGCACTAATCTGCATGCTACACACACACCGTTAGTAATTGCCATGACACACTCACTGTAGAACTGCCATGATTATATTGCTGTAGTTCATTTCATATATGATTCGATATGACTTTCATGGAAATTGGGAGCCGCAGGATATCTTTAAAAACGGAAACTAATTTTAAAAGCGGTTTTCCCTTATACCTATATCATGGATTGATGTACGTAGCACATCGCATTGGATTTACTTCTTGGTGTTGGATTTTCATGTGATTTCTGGTTTTGAGGACCGTGGGATTTTTAAGAAAAGATGCACTATTTGAAAACCCGGTTCCTCGTGATATGATATTTTGGTGCGTCCACCACGCGTTTTCTCGGTGCTGAGACGTGTGCTTGAAACCCGATTCGAGGAGATGGATGATCCGTTTGCGGGTTTGTGGTGGACCCGGTATGGTTCCCCGCGGCGAGAAATGTTTTTCGTGGAGTAGACGATAAGCCTGACAGGGTGGCGAGTACCTACCGGTGCTTGGTTGGACTTGGCGGTTATCCGGAGGATACTGACCAGAGTCGAGAGATGGATGCGGGATGATCCGTACTGCCGGGGCCGAGGGCCGATACCGCAGACGGAGCCCGTGGGCTGATCCGGACTGACGGAGCCCGATATATGAGGATTTGCGTGTCGATGCTGGACACGAGTATTTTATGATATTTTGGGTGCCGATGTTGGGCACTCGTGATTTCTCCGAGATTTACAGGATTTGAGGGCCGATGGGAGTGCCGGCGCCTGAGTTATTTGGGATTTGGGTGCAGTTGTGGGCACCGATTGTTTTCCACGTTGATATTCCGTGTAGATGTTGTTTATCCCATGCTCATCATTGATTACCATATGTCTCATCCTATAGTTATTTTACCTGACAGAGCATCTGCATGATTATTGCACATACTGCTTATCACGCATTGATATCATCTGTTGGCATTTATTAGAGTAGCGCAGTACGTGCATGCTCGCAATTACCTTTATATGTTATCTCTATTCACGAGTTAGCAACTCACCCCTGTTGTGCCACGGTATTTGCAGGTTGCCCTCAGCATAGTCGCGGCAGGCTGTCTTTTGCATCTTTTGGCTACAGATACCACTACAATTGCGGCGAGAGCTGTTTTGCATTTAGGTGGGTTGTGGTATCTGATTACTTTTATTGTATCCCTCTTTGTATCTAGTGCTCTCCATCTACCATTTATGTACTGGACTTAGATATTGTGTGAGGACGATGATGTATATTTTGTATTCTGGTGTCGAGCTCGTAGGACCCGACCGTTTTTATATGCAGTTTATATTCTGTGATGTATACTTATTGCTTATTCTTCGCTACGACGTCGTATATTACTCTTGTGATGTTGGTTTCCGCCGTTGGGCGTGATTGCTCCCGTTTGGGGATGTTCCATTTCATTATATTTCATTTTTCACTCATATCCTGTTTTGTACCCGGTCTCGGGGCTACTTTTACAAAGGAAATGCTGCCAAAATTATTTAAATGATTAAGTAACTTTAAAGGAACTTATTGAATTATTTAAGGTTTTCTAAATGCTTTAACTAAATGTTTTCAACACTCACTATTTTTTTTATGGTTTTGATTTCTGGGTTCGGCTTACTTAGTCGCGTTACGTCTGTAGACGTAGCATGGTTAAGTGCCGGTCACGAGTCGAAATACTCGGGTCGTGACAAAGTTGGTAACAGAGCGTAGGTTTTACCTTCGGAGTGTAGGATGACCCTGGTATGATGGAGTAGGTAGCTGCGGCAGGGTAGCGTAGCGTGTGTATGTTCCGCGGCATACTCACGACACGGTACTCCGCCTACGCGACCTTAGGACTTATTGATTTAAATTCCTTCTTGAGTATATATATATATTCTTATGATTCGATTTCCGTATTCTTATCGGATCCTAATTTCCTTTCAGCCATTATGCCGCCAAAGACTACGAGGGCGCAGAGAGCGGCCGCGAGGGCCGAGATTCGAGTTGATTCGTCCGAGATGAGGACTGATCCGGGCAGTGCACCCGTTGTACCCGAGCAGACTGTTCCTCCCGTGACAGATCAGATCGCCACGCTAGGGGCTGGTATGCAGGAGATGCGCCAGACGGTGGGATCCAGCATGCAGGAGATGCGCCAGATGATAGGATCGCTAGTTGAGACGCTTCAAGCACAGCGACCAGAGGTAGCTCCACCCGTTCCAGAGACCGCGATGGTACCTACCGCACAGCCAGTTGCCCGTGCAGCCACGGAGGTGATTACAGTATCGCTATCAGTGTTCATGAGGCTGAAGCCTCCGGTCTTCACAGGCACCGATACAGCCGAGGACCCACAGTCTTTCATCGACAGGATGGCCCGGACATGTCGTTCCCTCAGATGCGCAGATACGAGATTGGTTGAGTTCGCGAGCTTTCGCCTGGAAGGTCTTGCGCAGAAGTGGTGTGATTCAGTTGAGAAGGGCAGAGCAGCAGGTCTTCCTTCTATGACCTGGACGGAGTTCGTGACAGTATTTCTAGCCCGTTTCCTTCCCCAGAGTGTTAGGGATGCCCGAGCACGCAGATTTGAGTCCTTGCACCAGACGCCAGGGATGACAGTGGTAGAGTATGACGTACTGTTTATAGAGCTAGCAGTCTATGCCCCATATTTAGTGGCTACCGAGGAGTTGCGAGTCAAGAGATTTGTTCGAGGCTTGCTTACACCACTGTCCTTACGATCAGCGCGCAGCACTACGAGACGTATGCAGCAGCTGTAGACGCAACCCTATTAGTCGAGGAGCGCCTTGCTGAGACTTCGGTAGTTCCAGAGCCGAAGAGAGTTCGTACCAGTATATCCGCACGGAGGCAGTCATTCAGACGCCGCGAAAGGTATCGTTATGGTATGAGGAGTAGCAGAGATTCTGGACGAGGCCAGATGTTTAGTTCGTATCCCCAGGAGAGTCAGCAGTCGCCGCGGGGTTGCTTTAGATGCGGCAGTCTACTTCACCTCGTTAGAGATTGTCCTGAGATACACCGGAGGGAGGCGGCAGCATCGCATGTTACTTTACCACCTTCACCACCCCAGAGGTCGTTTCCTGTTGTACCTACCGTTGCTCCGCGCTAGACTCATACACAGAGAGGTCGTGGGCGTGGAGGAGTTGCTCAGAGAGGACAGGATGACCGAGGCAGAGGGCAGTCAGTCGCAGGTGGTGGACATGCGCGGGTTTTTGCTTTGACGCATCAGGATGCGCATGCGTCTAATGCAGTGGTTTCAGGTATCCTTCCAGTATGTTCAGTTGATGCACACGTTTTGTTCGATCCCGGATCCACGCACTCGTACGTATCCACACACTTCGAGCCGAGTTTGGGTAGAGAGTCCAGTTTGCTTGATCAGCCGCTTGTTGTGACCACTCCTGTGGGAGAGTCGTTTATTGCTAGGTACGTGTTCCGATCCTGTACCGTCTGTATTGGCGAGAGAGAGTTTCCTGTCGACTTGATCCTTCTTGAGATGTTGGACTTCGATGTTCTTTTGGGCATGGATTGGTTAGCCACGTGCTATGCTTCTGTGGACTACCGTGAGAAGACAGTTAGATTCTGCTTTCCCGGCGAGTCAGTTTTTGTTGTGTTGGGGGACCGTGGTGCTGCCCCTCACAGTGTGATTTCGTCTTTTCGCGCTGGACAGCTTTTGAGGAAGGGATGTCAGGGATTTCTCGCTTGTGTTTGCGATGCTAGTGCTACACAGGTTCCATTTGATCAGGTTCCGGTGGTTAGCGAGTTTCCTGATGTGTTCCCTGACGAGCTTCCTGGGATACCGCCCGAGCGTGACATTTCTTTCTGTATTGATTTGGTTCCGGGCACGGGGCCTATTTCCATACCGCCTTATCGGATGGCCCCGGCGGAACTTCGAGAGTTGAAGGGTCAGTTGCAAGATTTGCTGGATAAGGGACTTATTCGACCCAGTGTTTCTCCTTGGGGTGCTCCAGTCCTGTTCGTCAAGAACAAGGATGGCAGTTTGTGTCTGTGTATCGACTACCGCCAGCTGAACAGGGTGACAGTACGGAACAGGTATCCTTTGCCGCGCATCGACGATTTGTTCGACCAGCTTCAGGGGTCAGGGTACTTTTCGAGGATCGATTTACGATCGGTCAATTTAAATTTATCTTTTAATACAATTGTTATACATCAGCTGCGGGTTCGACAGGAGAACATTCCCAGGACAGCTTTCCGTACGCGCTACGGCCATTATGAGTTTTTGGTGATGTCGTTCGGACTCACCAATGCGCCAGCAGCATTCATGGACTTGATGAACCGTATTTTCCGTCCATATTTGGATCTGTTCATCATAGTCTTCATTGACGATATCTTGGTGTATTCCCGGAGTAGTGAGGAGCACGAGCAGCACCTGCGGATTACCCTGCAGACTTTGAGGGAGCACCAGCTTTATGCGAAATTCTCCAAGAGTGCTTTGTGGCTGGACAGCGTAGAGTTCTTGGGGCATGTGATTTCACGAGACGGTATATGTGTAGACCCGAGGAAGATCGAGGCCGTTCAGCGTTGGCCCAGACCCACATCGGTTACGGAGATTCGCAGCTTTTTGGGGTTGGCCGGTTACTACAGGCGATTTGTGCAGGGCTTCTCCAGTATTGCTACCCCTTTGACCGGGTTGACCCGGAAGGGAGTCCCTTTCGATTGGACGGAGGAGTGCGAGCACAGTTTCCAGCAGTTACGGACTCGGCTGACGACGGCACCGGTATTATCATTACCTTCAGGCTCAGGCGGGTTTGTGGTCTATTGTGATGCCTCTCGAGTGGGGCTAGGGTGCGTTTTGATGCAGCATGACAGGGTGATCGCGTTTTGGGGGTATTTGTTCATATCAGAAAACTGCATTCTAATACCGCCCATTCATTATCTATTTGTTGTATTTATCGGTATTATTAACCAGTGTCTACTCAGTATTACAGATTACATGTATCCATGACAAAATACTGTAAGTCGATGTAGTACACCCCAATACTTGTGGGGAGGCGGAATTTTCAAAAACGAACTTGTTTAGTGAACGAACATCGACTAACTGCTTGAATCGAAGCTAAACTATAAATAACCAAACACAAAGTGTTTCTTAACTATTGTGTTTAGGGATTATACCTAATGAACCAACTCCTTCGTCTTTACGATCTCCTTGTTCTCCTCGGCCTTCTCGAAGTAGTAGACGATCCACCCGAGAGCAAAACTCCAAGCTTAGCCTCTAAACTTGAGGCAACTAACCTTCTTGGATTGCTAATCAAAGAAGATAGATTGAGATAGAGTGATGGTTATGGATTGTTTAGTCTAACTAATCCTAGATCTCAACACATGAGGGGTGAGGATTAGTCTTTTGAAGAGAGAGAGCTTGAGGAGAGAGAATGTGTGAATTATTATGAAATGAGAATAGTAAGTTATCATAATATAAATGAAGCATTCTCTTTTATCAACAAAAGAAAATAAGTGATGAATAAGCATGCTTCACAAATATCTAATGGTGATTCATTGTTATGACTCATTAAGCATTTATCATGCATTAATGATATGCATGAATCACCCCCATGACTCACTAAACTCATTTAATGCAAATGACACCTAAACCTCCTTAGTCACCACTTCTAGAAGCTTCTCGTACAATTACGAGAACGCCCCTCCAATCCGCAAAAATACGGAAAAACTTTAGACTGTAAAAATCCAATAACCGGATACCAGTAACTGGCTTAAACCAAAGCCGACTGGTAAAAACTGTCCGAAAGTCGTACGCGCGTAAACGCACGTATGCGTCCGAACCCTTGTCGTAAAACCATACGACCTCTATATCGTTTCGCCTGGAATAGGAAACTCTGTGTGGGACTCTAGAGACTCGACTACTACGCTGGCAGTGGGTTTAACCACAGACCGCAAGCGGCACTAGCTGTACGTAACGGTCCCCAGGTAGTTGTCGATAAGAAGGCCGATGAGAAAACCCATCCGAACTCCTACTGAGTCTGATGTGACAATCTCCATACAGTCCGGTCCGTTCGTCTAAGACTATCCCATATCGGGCCTAGGGGGCGGCAAGCGTCAGTCCTCTAATAGAGGTATAAGTCGTGTCGGAGGGAAGCCCATTACACCCTGAGAAACTACTGGAACCTACCAGCAAATCTCGCTTGCCCTGGCCAGGGACTTTGCGTAATGGCTCTCTGACACAGCACGATATCTACTCCCAATACCGGGAGGGACGAATCCTGTCTAACCGCCACTGCCTCCAAGTGCTCGGGACTGCACCCAACTGCTACCTGTTTGCACGACTCCTTTGAGCCATGGTAGGGTAGCAATCTAAGAACAGTGGGACACACTCGAGGCGAAGTAGCAGTGTCAAGTCTGCGGACTACGCTGTACTCATGTCACCTGGGAACTGTTCACTGACGACTGGTATAAAACCAACCAACAGTTCCCTGTGAGTCCTGTCCGGTGTACCCGTAACCTAACGAGCACCTGTATACTATCTCCAGTACGATGTACTGACGGCTGTGGGACAGACCATCTCCCCAACTGGGATGAGAAGCGTACACACTAGTCTACTCCGGAGTATCGATGCTCTGTCTCGATAATCCAACGACCAGGGACCTGAATAAGGATGTGCTTGTAGACTACCCAGCCCCCACTAGTGTGACTGCCATCACAACGCTGGTAGACAAGCAAGATCCTAAGAGCTCTATCAATACGTACACTCACATATTAAGATAGAAAAACCAAGTAGCATACTACCATGTTTAGCAAGACTGTTATATACATGTGAATATCCCAAGCTTCCATTAAGTAATATACAAACTAGTATGATACAGTAATGGCCTTCTAGGGCATAAACACTAACAAATACTGGAACTGCATCCAAAAGCACGGATATATCACTTGAGAGAAGACACTGCGACCAGAAACGCAAACCGACCAATACTTCAGGAGTTCCTTTACGCAACAAGTTATGTACACATTTTTTTTTATCTAAATGGTCCAACACAACAAGTGTGTACACAAGACTTTTAAGCACATGTGGATATGATTTTATATGCATTCAAGGAGATGATTTTATATGCATATGATTTTATATGCATTCAAGACTAAAAAGCATGTGTTCAAATCAAAAGGAATCAAACAAATTAACATGAGCCATAACGGGGCAGCCATGAATCAAGCCACATGTGGGAATGGAGTAATGAGCATTTAATGGTGAAGATTATGTGTGTGATTTAAAGATTCAAATTTCCTTCCAAAACTGAGTGCAAATCAAATTCAAATAGACAAATCAGCATGGACCATGATGGGGAAGACAAGAATCAAGGCACAAATGGACATGAAGTAATGTGCATTCAATGCTAAAGATTTTGTGTTGAATTAAAAATTCGAATTTTCCTCCATTCTTTGGAGCCTATAAAAGCAGGCAGTGGGCAAAGGTTCAAGGGGCATTCTTTATTCTTGGATTGTCATTCTTTGTCCAAGTTTTCTATTCTCCTTTCTTGTAAATAACTTAGTCCCCTTGAGTTCTTAACCTTCTCTTGATCCTTCAACCTCTTCATTGAGCTTGAAAGTTTAAGGGTTGGTTATTGATCTCAAGGGGTTGTATCATTCTTGAAGTTTAATAATGTGTTCTTTTGTGCTTCCTTCATCATGAGTTCTTTGCCCTCTCTTGATCTTGCAACCTCTTTATTGAGCTTGCAAGTTTAAGTTTGGGTTATTGAACCCATGTCTTGCAATATGTTCTTTGGTTCCTAATCTTTTACTTACTTCCATTTTATTCTTGCTCTTTTAATTCTCGCACTTAAATTCCATGCACTTTAATTACTTGCTTGTAATCTTTTATTTTCTTTGTTCTTCTCTTTTGTTATCTCTTTGTGGTTTGTTTTGTGAATGGTGTGAATATTGTTGTTAGGAAAAGAGAAAGATATTGTAATTTAACGTTTCGTTTTTCATTTCCTCTTCCCGTCTTTTCCATTTGAAACTCTGCCCAAACCCTACGCAAGCGCTCCGTTAGGCACCCTACCCTACCAAGGTAAAGGTGATTCCTAACCGTGACCGGTTGCATTCGGTTTGGCCGGAGGCGAAAGCAAGAGACAAGAACGGACGGACAAGGGTCAATAAGCCGGATTCCATGAATACCGTGCTTAAGTCCCCTAATCCACGTTGTTGCCGATTGTTCTAGCTTCATTGGTTAAGTTCGGCTCAAAGTACTTGAATACGGAATCCATTAACTTACACTATCCTATCGTTTCCTAACAAGCCTTATACTTGCATATAACACATAGGTTAGATAACGAACAAATCCGCCACGTTGTTAACTCATAAGAACAAGAATATAAAACGCTCCTTCTCCCTGTAGATCGACCCGTGCTCATCGCGGCTAGCTGTAAAGCGACACCGTCCTGATCGCGGTTAAACTTTAGAACTTTTAATTATCCGACACGCTTTTGGCGTGCGATCAAATGGCACCGTTGCCGGGGAGACGGTAACGTTTTTATTTTTGTTATTTCGGGTTAATCTTGTTAATACCCATCTAACCCTATTTTTCAAAACAACATAAAAATTTCAAAACCAAAATCAAAACAAAAATTAACACAAGCTAACCATTTTGTTCTCTGTATTTTATACCTGCTTGCACTCTGTAACTAAAATAAAAAGATAAACAATACCAGTGTGGCATTAGTGGAATACTAAAACTACTGTTGAAATTTGGAGCCCTACCTCATCAAGTTGGCCGGCGACATCATCACCAAAACCGGCGACGTCGGCTCCTTCACCACCTTTTGCCTCCAATTTCTCCTCTGTGCTCTAGTGTTCTATTTTTGTCCTATTTGTATTGTTTGTTTTTTATAATTTTTAGTGTGCAGGTATTTGGGCATTCGTATCGCTTTTTCGCAATAATAATCCGTTTTTCCGACATTTCAGATTTTGCGGATTTGCGAACAGCGAGCGTGGGGAGCAAAGTGCACATTCAAAATCAAGGTGGTTACGAAGAACAGTGCCAAAGATCCGGGTAGTTTGACCCACGCAAGCGAACTTTTCAAGCTTACCAGATTCGATTCAACGGGGGTTTCTTAACCCACAACTTAACGGTACGTACTTTACTAACACCTTCTTCTCAAATCCGACACTTCCAATATAATATATTTGCAGGATTCTTTGCAAGTTCGCTAGCAAATGCCAAAAAAAATAAAATTGACTAACCTGTATTTGTTGCAGTACCGCGCTTAAAAAAAAGATTGTTTGAAATTTTGAACAAATTTTTTCATCGATTTGCACATTGCATACATTAATACGGATTTAAGGGCAAGCGAACCCCACAACATACGGTAAAGGATTTCATCACCTTTTCCGTGGCCCACAAATCACGAATTTGAGCATAACGTTTACCCACATTTTAAAAGAAATTAGACTTTAAGCCTTAAGGACTTCGCGCTCACTAGGAGAGGTTAATTGTGTTTAGAACATCGCTTAACGGTATATTGTTTACGGGGTGTCTAGGAAAGTGTTCACGGCGAAACTGCCAAAAGAGAAATGGTTATTTAATTAAGGACCTTCGCGAAAGCGTCGGAAAACCTCCCCTTATCTTTGCACTTACCTGGCCTCGTGATCAGTGTATCTTGAGCCTATTTCTCGACACAGTTTTACTTCGCCAATCAAGTTCTTGAGCATGTCTAGTTGACCTAGGTGAACCCTAGAACGATTAGGTGTGTGGTATTTTTGTTTCGTGATGGTTTTTGTCCAGATTTTTTTTGTATATTTCATTCTTTTGTTAATAACTAACTAAAAAAAAACCAAATTCCTTTTCCCCACCCTTTCTCTTATTCTTCTTTCTCTCTTCATATCATGGGTACCCCACCTCGAAAAACCCTTGCCGAACTTTGGTACCCACAACCAGACATAACTTCCTACGATTCTTGTTTTGGTCGAACTTCGAACGATCCATCCATGCCAAAAATTTCTTTGAAAGATCACATAGACGTGTCTAGGACAAACACTTGCACTCCGCAATCTACTTTGTATCAACCTTTTCAACCTCCCCCACCCTCTTATTTTGATACCCCTTTTGGAAGTCGTCTTTTGTCCCTCGCTGAACATATTGAAAAATCCCGTAGCCGATCTTTCACTCCTTTCACTACTATAAATTCTATGGATCAACAATTCCATTCACCTTCTTATTCGTATGTTGATCCTACCCCTGTCTAGCCATTCAATTCCTATGAGTCCTATCCAACTTTTGCACCTGCCCTAGACATTGATTCTGAACAACCTTTTGGGAGTTTCCAGTATCCAAACAACTTTGAATCTTTTACTGAAACCCCTTCACAACCCATGTCTAGTCTGGAACAAATGTTGGAAGATTTTAGGGTAGCGTCATTCCAACAGATGATGGATTTGAATGCGTCCATGGCCGCCCTCATACAACCTAGTGACCTGGTAGCTAGTTTTCAACTAGCTCCACATTTTACAATGTATGATGAGGCGGTAGGACAGGATGAGAATTTGAGTAGTGAAAGTGAGCTGTACACCCTTCCTAATCAAATCTACCCATTGCAAATTGAATCACACAACTCCAGTTTTGAATGTCTATCTAGTGTCCCAAAAGATGTACCGATTAAAGATAGAACGTTTAATGAGTTGTGCGATTTTGTAGTGTTTGATTTATCAGATTGTGAAGGGTCCATTCCAAGTAAAACCAATCCTAAACCTTTTGACCTCTACACTTCCATCTTAGAACCAGAATCAATTGAAATCCATGCTTTTGATGAGGAGTCTGAGAATATTAATTTTCACTTGATTAAGAATATTGACGCAGGGAGTATTTTGGATGATGAACCCGTATATATGACTGAAATTTTCTCTCCAATTCATCATCCTGAGTCATTAAATGTTTCTCCCGAACTTCATATGCGTCTTGATTTTGATGAGATTTGCATGGATGAGATAATTGTTGAAGAGAATTATGAGGATAGTATTGAGGATAGTATTGAGGATGAACCATTTTTGTTTGATGTGTCGGATTTTCCAATTCATCCTCCTGAACCTTGTCACGACCCAGAGTTTGGCCCGTGACCGGCACCCAACCACGCAACGTCTACAGGCGTAACACGACTAAGTGAACCGAAAACCCAGAAATCAAACCAGTAACAGTATATAGTGCTTTAAGTTTTAAAAGAACACATTTATTACATGTTAAAAGATCCAAGTAAAAAATATACGACGCCGTAGCAAAGATCAAGAGCAACAAGTGAGAACATCACAGACAAAATAGAACTGCATAACAAAAGTCGGCTCACAATGAGCTCGACACCAGAATACCAATAATATACATCATCGTCCTCACACTGTCCCTAAGTCAATACATATATGGTAGATGGAGAATACTAGATACAATAATATACATAACTAAAAGATAAACAGATACCGCACAAAACCCACCTATCAGCAAGAGAGCCGGTACACCAACTATAGGGGTATCTGTGTCAAAAGATGCGAAAGCAGCCTGCCGCGACAACTCCGAAGGCTACCTGCTACCACTGTGGCACAACGGGGGTGAGTTGCCAACTCGTGAATATAAATAACATATAAAGTTAATCGCGAGCATGCACATACTGCGCTACTCTAACATATGCCAACAGATGATATCAATGCGAGGTAAGCAGTATGTATGATAATCATGCAAGTCCTCTATCAGGTGATATAACTACAGGATGAGATGCAGTGATGAATGCTGAGCATGGGAATATAATGTAGGGTTCCTAGGCACACTAATGAAGTCTCACAAGTGATCAAACATGGCCAATTAAAATTTTACAAGTGCCGAGAAAACCTAATACGGATCGTTAACTAGATGTATAGGCGATGCGATGCAAGTAAACGAATTTATAGCTAAAGGGAAGGGGCTACAACCTTTGTAGATCTGGTCCTCCACCTCCATGGCTCCGTGATGAAGTCCCCTCGCTGTCCATATCGGATCCTGGACTCTAGCATCGGCTTCATCGGAGAAATGGACGGGCTAGGTCGTCGGCTTCGATGCCGAAGATGATCTACGTCGAGGCAACACAAGATCAAGCTCCAACTTCACCAAGCCATGAAACTTGTGAAGAAAACACCCTATACTACTTGGCAAGAGGTAGAGGATGAAGAAATAGGAAGTGGGTTCACTTTGGAATTGGATTTCTCACTCATTTGCTCAAGTTGCCATTGATGGAGGCAAGCTTTCTTCTTGAAGAAGAAGAAGAAGAAGATGATAGAATATGATAAGTATTATCTAAAAAGGAAAATAATATGAATACTTATCATATACCAACCATGGTTAGGTGTAGAGAATAGACTATGGTTAAGTGGAATGGTTGGGGTTAAGCATGAGACAAAATGGTCACTTAGTCAAAGCTTCATGAAGCTTCAACTACAAACAAAGAAAGCCACCATTTTCTCTTTATCATTTTCTTTTGCCAAAATAAACAAAATGAATAAATAAATGAATAAGTAAATAAACAAAACCCTAATCACTCATATAACCATGGTTTAATTCTTTACACAAACCCAAGTAAGTATGTATCATCAAACATGATACAAACAAGTGCACAAAAGTATATCACATATACAACTTGTGTACATCAAGTGAGAAAATCCTTTTAAAGTGAACTAATACTAGTTAATGCAAAGTAATATATCAAATATATAATTATATATTAAATCATTAAATCAACACTTGATTTAACGATCCGGTCATATCGCATATGACCGACTAGTATCCAATGTATCGACTTATCGAATCAATCTTCGATTCGATAACTAGGTTATATCGCATACAACCAATCGATACATTCATCACGAGAATGGAATACGGTATCACATACACGCATTATTCTCGGTCCCGCACATATCTCATATGCGCTCCTATTTCGTTTCGCTTGAGCCAGGAAACCTCTGTGTAGGACTCTAATGACTCGTCAATACGCCGGCAGCAGATGATGATCATATCAAACACCCACAAGCCACAAGCGGTCTGCTAAACGTAACGGCCATCCGGGTATTAGGCGATCAGAAGATCGACGAGCAAGCCCGCTCACACTCCTGTGAATCCAACCAGTAACAATTACCGTACAGTCCGGTCTGTTCGTCTGATATGTCGCATATCTCGCCTAGGGGTGGTAAACGTCAGACCCCAGTAGCTTGATAAGTCATGCCGACGTAAGGTCCATAACATTCGTGAAACTACTGATAACTCTTACCAGCATATCACTGCAACCCTGGCCAGGGATTTCCTGTTATGGCCAGTCGAGCATAGCGCAACATCCACCCCCAATACCGGGAGAGACGAATCCCCTCCTATCGCTCATCGCCTCCATGTGAATCGGGATTGTACCCAAAAACCACCTGTTTGCATGACTCAGTAGAGCCGTGGTAGGGTGGAAATCAAAGCACAGTGGGAGACACACAAGACTCTATGATGATCTCGGGTCAACAGACTAAGCTGTACCAGTGTCACCAGAGAACTGCCATCTGACGTGAGGTATAATACCATCTGGGAGTTCTCGGTGAGTCCGTTCAGTGTACCCAGTCTCCACTGAGCACCCGCATACCATCTGTGATGTCAAACACCAATGGATATGGAATCATCCATCGCCCATCACATGGGTCGAGAAGATATACGCTAGTCTACTCTGGAATATCGATGCCCCGTCTCGATATTCCCACGACTAGGAACAATGAAGGATGTACTCATTGACTACCCAGGCCCCACTAGTATGATCTTCATCATAGTCCTGGAAGTCGAGTACACATCCTAAGGGCTTTATCAACATGTAATCAGAGAGACAGAAAGTATACATGTTAAGATAAAGAGCAACCAGATAGCGTACTATCATGTCGAGCAAGAAAGTCCTACCTATATATGTCCCAGCATCCACTACAATATACATCCTATGTACAGTAATGGCCTCTAGGGCATACATATAACTAACAATCTCCCACTTGCACTAGAGCCATCTGTAGCAGTGGTTGCAGTATCACATACTCAACCATCCCATAAAAGTCTCTCTTTGGGAAAGGCCTTCGTGAGTGGATCCGCTGTGTTGTTCTCTGATTCTACTCTCCTTACCTCGATCACCCTGGAGATCAACTATCTCCATGATCAGGTGATGCTGCATCAGAATATGTCTGGGTCACTGATGGGATCATGGTTCCTTGGCTAAAGCCACACTTCCATTGTCACACAATGGTGGGAACCTAGTTCATCTTATGAACCAATATACACCCAAACTGCCTCTTTGGTAGTATCTATAATAGCGATGTTACCAGCCTTTATCGTCTAGTTTGCCACGGTATCTAGCTTGGAACTCTTCCAACATACCGTCCCTCCACTGAGGGTAAAGGCAATGCCCGCGACTGACATTCAGTCGTCCTTATCACCCTGGAACCTTTCCAGTGATTCTCCCCAGGATCAATTGATACAATCTTACTACTGCTAGTGAGAATCCTAACATCCATTTAGATCTATCTCATAGATCCAAATCTCAGGATTTAGGAGGTATCACTTTGATCCTATATGGAGAATCTATGTGATAAGAGGAGATCGACCGATCGTAGCATAGGAAACTCCTTTCATATCAAGAGTATGTCATCCACGTACTCTACGAGGATCATTACCATACTCCATACTACCCTTTTGTACATACAAGGTTCATCTACCATTTTGATGAAGTCAAACTCTTTGACTACCACATCAAAATAGATGTTCCAACTCCGCGATGCCTGATTTATCCTGTAAAGCAACTTGCACATGTTTCCGCTGCTCCCACTGTTTACGAAGCCCTCTGGCTGTGTACTTATAGACTTTCTATTCTAAATCATTATTTAGAAAAGCAGTCATGACACCCAACCACCAGATATCACAGTCATGGTATGTAGAAATGGTAAGTAGGATCTGTACGGACTTAAGTATAGTCCCTGGAAAAGGTTTCATCATTTACCACTCTTGGTCGATGACGAAAACCTTTAACAAGTCTAGCTTTGAAAGTCTCAACTTTTCCATCTACACCAAGTAATCTTCTCAAGATATACTTGCTCCTGATGGGGATTTAACCCTTCAGATATCGCAACCAAAATCCATACTTTGTTGGTGTATATGGATTCCATCTCAGATCGCTAAGCATCCAGCCATTCTTACAGAGTCCCTACTCTTGATGACCTGCTCGAAACTAGTTGGGTCATCATCTCATGATGCATTCCTCGCTCCCACTGCCATCAAGAAACTGAGGTATCTCTCAGGCGGATGAGGAACCCTACTAGATCGGCGGAGAGGCCGAGGTTCATCGGAAACTATTGAATCCTTTGGTTCTGTCAAATCATCAGTTGCGGTTTTGTATAGCTGGAACCTTTCCAGTTCTACAGAACTGACCTCGCCTAGAGCTTGTTCGGATTTTGCTTTTGACATAGGCCGGACAATCCCAAATCTTAACTTACTTAAGAGATAGGCTCTTCCCATACCATATCTTATATGGAGTGGTAGGCAGTGATCTGATTCGAACCTAATTTAATAGGTATGCAGCTTCTCAAGTGCACAACTCCCAAAAGGAAATAGGTAACTCAGTAATACTCATCATAAAGCACACCATATCTAATATTGTGCGATTGCTCCGCCCTGATACACCGTTGTGCTGTGGTGTATTCAGAGGAGTAATACGGAGAGAGAATCATTCTCCTTTATAATAGTCCAGGAATGCCATGCACAAGTATTCTCCTCCCTGATCTTATCATAGGACATAATACTTATACCCAGTTATTGGTTCTCTACTTCTGACTTATATTCTGTGAATACCTCAAAAGCTTCGGACTTGTGTTTCAACAGGAACATACGTCTGAATCTTGAGAGATTATCAGAGAATGTAATGAAATACAAAGAACCAGTCTTGGCATGTGTAGACAGGAGACCTTACATACATCATCATGTATCAGTCCCAAGAGTTCATTAACTCTTTCTCTGTTTCCAATAAACAGGGCTATGGTCATCTAATCTTTGTGACATGACTGGCAAGTTTCACAAGATGTAAATTCAAACTGATTTAAATATCCATCTAAAATGTAACTTCATCCAGTCGGGTCGCATTGATATGACCTAGTCTACAATGCCTCAAGAAGGATTCGTTCATTTCTGAACTCTTCCTCTTGTGTGTGTTCTTTATACTAGGAACTGTAGTTTGATTTAGAACGTCAATGCTTTTAGATAACGTGTCTGAACCGATCAACTTTTGATATAGGAAATGTTCAAAACAATATCCAACAATACAAAATTTTATCATTTCTTTATTAAATAAAGAGATTGATATGATTTTGTATATCAGGTTAGGTATCTAATAACATTCGTTCAGAATCAATGTATTGGTAATACAGGATGACAGTGACCAACAGACTTGGCTGCAACACTTGCCCCGGTTTCTGTCTCATGAAACTTATCACCCGTTCTCAGTTTTTCTACCTTTTTGTAGCCCTATGTAACAGATTACATATCTGGGATCCTGATCCGGTATCAAATACCCAGGATGCAGAGGATACTGAGAAACAGTTCTTTGTAATGAACATACCCGAAGGAGATGCATCATATGCACTTTCTTCGTTTGGGCGGCATAGGAATTCTGGTATTCCCATATTTCCTGCTCTGTCTTATAACAATTATAAGTTGGAGCGGGACCAACGTTCCCTAGCTCAGTATAACAAACGGGTTCGGTCAATACATCCATATTATTATCTTGATTAAGGCGTGATATGGTCGCTACCTAGAGAGAGAGAAAAGAAAACACTCTGCGTGCGCTCTTGCAAGATTAGATTGGTTATATATTTTATCTAATCAGGATGGCTCCCACTGTTTTTATCAAATCTTCCTTCAAACCCTAAAAGGAAAGACTAGCCGGGATTAATTACACTCTACAAGTTCGCCAATCTTTCAGCCAGGCCAATGTCGATACTTTGAGGGAGGTTCCCCGTGCTTTCGCACGGACATAATTTATGTAAACCTCGTTTTCCCAGAGGCATAACCCCGTTGACACCTTTCTAGACACCTACTTGATCGGCTAATTGCAAAGTGCAAAACTCTCCCAGTAGTAACAATTACTCGCAGTGGGTATCGGGATCCAACTATCATATAGAAGGTATGCAATCTCATTACAAGTTTCAACACTTGAAACTCCCGATAAAGATTTTTTTTTACCCCTAGCACCTATGACCTTAACTATGGTCAACAAATCATAAGTACTAGTCAAGTTCTACCCGTCATTTCGTGATTAATTAGACCCACCCACATGACCCTTAACTAAGGTCAACAAAGTCACGCAACTGTCCTAACTAATCGCATCATATGCGGTGTAGGAAGACATCACTTAGCTACCGTACACTGTGCCTTAACTAAAGTCAACAAACACAGCACGAATACTAAGTACTCTACTTCCTAAAATGACGGAGGGTTGCGAATGGTTTTTGTGAAAACCTTTAACGCTTTGAACTTGATCTCGTTACGGAATCAAATGGTTTTTAAATGGAATGTTTTTGAGGCTTTTCTAGTTTTGCTAAAGGGGTCACTCCCGGTGAAGGGATCGTCGGCCCTTTCCTCGTCGAATGAGGTGCGGGATATATCATATATATCACTGTGCAAAGCAGAAACTATAGAAGCAATCAAAAGACAAACCGAGAGTGTAGCATCTGGCAGTTATTGCTAAAGGAGTCACTCCCGGTGAAGGGATCTCGGTCCTTTCCTCATCGAATAAGGTGCAGGATGTTCTATAAGGAACACCGCGATGAAAAGCAAGAACTGTAGCTACCTGTTTTAATTTGGAAATTCGATTCCACAACATCAATTAGGTTTATTTTCTTTCATTAATCTCATTAATGAATATCCCATCATTTAAGTCCACCAAATCATCACAGATAAATATAACGTACGCTTATGCCATCCGCATTCGCCTCGATGTCCCGTCTGCACCGTTAGGTTAGGTAACTAACGCCAGAACGAGGCAGGGCTAGCGCGGGTGTAAAACATAAGCAACGTCTATATAATATATCATATATACTATATACTATATCTATCTGAACACATCACATGATCACATCACAGATAACGCAGCAGAAAATATCATATGAAATATTGGATATACTAGGACGTCCGTGTTTTCAATACGAGCCAGTATAAAACACGGATTCCACGGTCGTGATGAATAGCCAATCCCACACCCCTAGACCCCTACGAGAGCGGCAAGCAACCCTACCAATTCTAGGGTTAGGAGACCCGAACTCGACTCCTCGAGATGGTCTCCCACTGGACCCTAGAACCCGGTTAGTTGTGCTCCCCTCCTTGGGTCTATCCTAATGCGGAAAAGTAAATAATATACAAATGGTGACAACATCCGCAACCTAGAAGTGCCCCAATAAAAGAATATTACATACAAGTTTTTACATGAATGAAAATGAAAAAACACTCATCTCACATAAAAAAAACCCCGGCTATTCGAACACGACGATCCAATATAACATATCCAGCAACTCATAACATCACATGTCATCAACGTAAGTAAATATGCGCATCCCAATTGTCTTTGACATATAGCAACGAAACCGGCGATATCACATATTACACTTACGGTCACAGAAAAGAAAGTGTAGAACTAGAATAGTTGGAATCCGCAAACTCTTTAGACATCGTATGCCTAGCCAAATGAAATACTTAGACATCGCATGCCTAGCAATCATAAACCCCGCATTTTAGTCTCATTATCGAAAACACTTTTCAATATCAAGTCGGGCAATTCAACAGGATTCCCGACATTCTGATCGAATGCTCGTCGCAAACTTTAGTAGGCGGCCGCACCCCCGACGCCGTCGACGAAGTGCACTAAGGCCGAACACCGCTGCCGCGAGCACCCGGACGGATGCTTTCGTCGATGGGGTTCTCCTACAGTCACTTGGTCGGGGCTATGGGGTGTAGCTGTCTATTAAGTTTACCCGGCGAATATCCGCGTACGCTATGTGATTGCGACGGACTTTTGATCTCATCAAAATTCCGTGGCAACCGATCAAGTGAGACTAAACCGCTAGATTTATAACATTCATTTAGTTATCTCATAACTACTTGTGAATTCCAAATATTGTATCACATTCCGGATAAATAGAAAAATGTTAAACTTTCCGATCGAACAATCGAACACCCAAGTTTTCTCGATACAGCTCAACACATGAAATAAGTCTAAAAACATTCAGTTCGTGCCTCAGTACCAACGGTCCAGCCGTAGAAGGGTCAAGCCAACTCCTCACATGTGGCACGCCGTACTGCCCCAAACCCTAAGGTTCAAAGGGCAGTTCAAGACGGTCACATAATCGAGTTAAGGTTTGTTGTCTTCTAGAGGGTCCATCACGTTACTTGCACTACTTAGAACGTCTTTAAACTACGGAAAAGTCCAACAATTGGAAATTTCCCGGCAGGGGAAAAAGTGGGTATTTATATCCGGTCGAACTTTTTAACATATTCTAAAATTACCCGGAAAAACACACTGACAAAATTAGACAATCCGATTGACACACCGAGTCCCCAATACAACCCAAAAAACTCAACTCTTGAGTTCAGTTTAAAAATTCCCAGGAAAACCAGCACTATCAATTAGGAGTTACTGTGTAAAATTCATTGAACAAGGAGGCCGTACGGCCGCGGAACCGCCGCACGAGCCATGCTCGTGCCGCGGAACCACGGCAGTTTGATGGAGTTAGGAACTCTAATTTCACAGTAACTCTTATAAACTTCTGCTGATTTTTTTTCATATTTTTAATCTGGAAAAAACCCAGTTTTTGAAAAAAGTCCAGAGAGCATTTTGATTTTAGGGTTTCGGTTCGATCGGACTTCAAACTCCGTCTACGCATCGCCCAAGGCTCTAGATAGGCTCTGATACCACTGTAGGGTTCCTAGGCACACTAATGAAGTCTCACAAGTGATCAAACATGGCCAATTAAAATTTTACAAGTGCCGAGAAACCATAATACGGATCGTTAACTAGATGTATAGGCGATGTGATGCAAGTAAACGAATTTATAGCTAAAGGGAAGGGGTTACAACCTTTGTAGATCCGGTCCTCCACCTCCATGGCTCCGTGATGAAGTCCCCTCGCTGTCCATATCGGATCCCGGACTCTAGCATCGGCTTCATCGGAGAAATGGGCGGGCTAGGTCGTCGGCTTCAATGCCGAAGATGATCTACGTCGAGGCAACACAAGATCAAGCTCCAACTCCACCAAGCCATGAAACTTGTGAAGAAAACACCCTATACTACTTGGCAAGAGGTAGAGGATGAAGAAATAGGAAGTGGGTTCACTTTGGAATTGGATTTCTCACTCATTTGCTCAAGTTGCCATTGATGAAGGCAAGCTTTCTTCTTGAAGAAGAAGAAGAAGAAGATGATAGAATATGATAAGTATTATCTAAAAAGGAAAATAATATGAATACTTATCATATACCAACTATGGTTAGGTGTAGAGAATAGACTATGGTTAAGTGGAATGGTTAGGGTTAAGCATGAGACAATATGGTCACTTAGTCAAAGCTTCATGAAGCTTCAACTACAAATAAAGTAAGCCACCATTTTCTCTTTATCATTTTCTTTTGCCAAAATAAACAAAATGAATAAATAAATTAATAAGTAAATAAACAAAACCCTAACCACTCATATAACCATGGTTTAATTCTTTACACAAACCCAAGTAAGTATGTATCATCAAACATGATACAAACAAGTGCACAAAAGTATATCACATATACAACTTGTGTACATCAAGTGAGAAAATCCTTTTAAAGTGAACCAATACTAGTTAATGCAAAGTAATATATCAAATATATAATTATACATTAAATCATTAAATCAACACTTGATTTAACGATCCGGTCATATCGCATATGACCGACTAGTATCCAATGTATCGACTTATCGAATCAATCTTCTATTCGATTACTAGGTTATATCGCATACAACCAATCGATACATTCATCGCGAGAATGGAATACAGTATCACATACACGCATTATTCTCGGTCCCGCACATATCTCATATGCGCTCCTATTTCGTTTCGCTTGAGCCAGAAAACCTCTGTGTAGGACTCTAAAGACTCGTCAATACGCCGGCAGTAGATGATGATCATATCAAACACCCACAAGCCGCAAGCTGTCTGCTAAACGTAACGGCCATCCGGGTATTGAGCGATCAGAAGATCGACGAGCAAGCCCGCTCACACTCCTGTGAATCCAACCAGTAACACTTACCGTACAGTCCGGTCTGTTCGTCCTATATGTCGCATATCTCGCCTAGGGGTGGTAAACGTCAGACCCCAGTAGCTTGATAAGTCATGCCGACGTAAGGTCCATAACATTCGTGAAACTACAGATAACTCTTACCAGTATATCACTGCAACCCTGGCCAGGGATTTCCTGTTATGGCCAGTCGAGCATAGCGCAACATCCATCCCCAATACCGGGAGAGACGAATCCCCTCCTATCGCTCATCCCCTCCATGTGAATCAGGATTGTACCCAAAAACCACCTGTTTGCACGACTCAGTAGAGCCGTGGTAGGGTGGAAATCAAAGCACAGTGGAAGACACACAAGACTCTATGACGATCTCGGGTCAACAGACTAAGCTGTACCAGTGTCACCAGAGAACTGCCATCTGACGTGAGGTATAATACCATCTGGGAGTTCTCGGCGAGTCCGTTCAGTGTACCCAGTCTCCACTGAGCACCCGCATACCATCTGTGATGTCAAACACCAATGGATATGGAATCATCCATCGCCCATCACATGGGTCGAGAAGATATACGCTAGTCTACTCTGGAATATCGATGCCCCGTCTCGATATTCCCACGACTAGGAACAATGAAGGATGTACTCATTGACTACCCAGGCCCCACTAGTATGATCTTCATCATAGTCCTGGAAATCGAGTACACATCCTAAGGGCTTTATCAACATGTAATCAGAGAGACAGAAAGTATACATGTTAAGATAAAGAGCAACCAGATAGCGTACTATCATGTCGAGCAAGAAAGTCCTACCTATATATGTCCCAGCATCCACTACAATATACATCCTATGTACAGTAATGGCCTCTAGGACATACATATAACTAACATATAACATCTACACAAAATGTCGAGGTGGACTAAATATATATGTATGCCCTGCGAATCCCAACAACCCAGACGCCGGTACTCCATCGGCCCTCAAATCCTGTACATCCCTGAGAATCACGAGTGCCCAACATCGGCACCCAAATAACATAAATACTCGAGTCTAGCATCGACACGCAAATCCTCCTCTATCGGGCATCCATCAGTCCGGGTCAGCCCTCTCTCAATATATCGGGAATCCGTCAGTACGGGTCATCCCTCTCTCAACATATATATCGGGCATCCGTCAGTCTGGGTCAGCCCTCTCTCAACATATATATCGGGCATCCGTCAGTCCGGGTCAGCCCTCTCTCAACATATATATCGGGCATCCGTCAGTCCGGGTCAGCCCTCCCTTAATATATCGGGCATCCGTCAGTCCGGGTCAACCCTTTCTCAATATATCGGGCATCCGTCAGTCCGGGTCAGCCCTCTCTCAATATATCGGGAATCCGTCAGTCCGGGTCATCCCTCTCTCAAAATAAGCCACTCTAGCACCGAGAAAACACAGGGTGGCGCCCAAAAATATCATATCAAGGGAACCGGGTTTTTAAATGATTATATATTTGAAAAGGCCACGGTTCCCAAATCCGGAAATCACATGTAATCCCAACCAATATGCAAGCAAATGTGATGTGATATGTGCATCAAGTATGAATATCATGTCAAGTCACATAAAAGATGAGCAATAGCATAATGATCCGATGTGATGTATGCATCAAGTATGAATATCATGTCAAGTCACATAAAAGATGAGCAATAGCATAATGATCCGATGTGATGTATGCATCAAGTATGAATATCTGTCAAGTCACATAAAAAATGAGCAATAGCATAATGATCCGATGTGATGTATGCATCAAGTATGAATATCATGTCAGGTCACATAAAAGATGAGCAATAGCATAATGATCCGATGTGATGTATGCATTAAGTATGAATAGTCAATGTATACAAAGGAAGCTATAAGGTCCTATCAGCCCTGACGTAGAACGCCATGCGGGCGATATCCCCGTAGATGTTAAATCTACTCACCGTAGTCTCTCGCTAGGTATAGCCAACAACTTGCTTTCCCTTCTGCGCGGCGTCCGCCGTACTCGCCTGCGAACCTAGAATTACACCATACATCATACATAAGCTTGAAGTCACACAAACTCGACATTAAGGCCGAACTAGTAACTCGTGTCGTGAACCAAGCGCGCGTGTGCGCGATACGCTAAAACGCGTGATTACGCGCCTGAAGTCACTCCGATGCGTCACGATACGCAGAAACCCAAAACCCATACACACGTATCACGCGTGTCGCGAAGGATTAAAAAATACGCGAAAATAAGTAATCACCTCCAGATTTTGATACAGAAATGATACTGTAAAACTATATATACCAAAATAACCCTCATAGCAGCAGACACCAACACCCCAGACCCCAACCCAAAACACCCCCATCTGGCCGCAAGTTGCGGCCAGAATGAATATTCCGGCGGCCTCACTTAGGAATTGGGCTCTCAGGTCTGGTGTGTGCATTCAATATCCCCTGAGTATGCTACAGTAACCTCTAGTTTCACTCTGAAATATCTCGGGTAGTAGCAGATCCTACAGAGCCTTATTTCTAATTAAAATCCACACTTTTGCACTAAAATCAAACTTGAGGGTATTTTTCTGAAATCTGAAACAAACCTAAGTCTAAACCCACACTAATAACTCATTAACAAGCTAATCAAGCCACAACAACATAAACTTTAACATATTACCACTAAATCCCTTCAATAGCACTAAAATTGCACAAAAAGGTGATATTTTGAAACTAAACATGCAAGTTAGGAAAAAAGAGGTTAAGACATGAATTTATACCTTCAAATGACCTTATCAAACACCAAAAGTCTCAGCTCCTCTCTCAGGTGTGCAGATTTAGCCTCCAAACACCTCATAACTCATCTTTTCATAAGGTTTTGTGAAGGAAATGTGTGGTTTTTGTGTAGGATTTGTTTGGGAATCATGGAGAAGTGAAAAGAGAAGAGAATATGGAGAAAAATGGGGGGTTTGCTGCTGGAATTCTGCAGAATTTTGGAGTGGGGAAAAGAGAGAGAGAGAAGGGAAGAAAAGGGTCAAAAGTCAATTTTTCTACCTAACACCATGCTCATTTGTTTATTAGGATTTTGAATTATGAAACAGGGTTATGAAAAGATTAAAATGGTGGGGAAAAGGTATAACAACCATGCACAAAAGAATGGTTAACATTTTACCAAAACCTTAAGTCACAAAAATGGCTAAGTGTGTAAGGTGTACACTACAAAGGCAAATTTCCCGATTTGCTAACACGACTAAATAACTAATTATCGTGAAAAACATTCTAACGGAAATTCAAAGTGTTACAATCTACCCCCCTTAAAGAAATTCGGTCCCCGAATTTAAAAATCTAACTATACGCACCTTCAAAAAGATGGGGATACCTCTTCCTCATCTCGCTCTCGGTCTCCCAAGTGACTTCCTCGCCGCTCTGGCCACGCCAAAGTACCTTGACGGACGGTATCTCTTTCGACCTCAATTTCTTCACTTGTCGATCCAAGATCACCGCCGGCTGCTCTGTATAGGAAAGCTCGCGCTCAAGCTGGATCGTTGGGTGCTGAATCGCATGCGAAGGATCATGAAGATATCCGCGGAGCATCGAAACGTGAAATACGGGGTGCACGTCTGGAAAACTGGGCGGAAGGGCTAATCGATACGCAACCGCACCAACACGCTCGAGGATCTCGAAGGGGCCCACATATCTGGGACTAAGCTTCCCCTTCTTCCCAAATCTCATCACGCCTTTCATTGGGGAGACCCTCAAGAAAACATGATCACCAACAGAAAACTCAAGTCTGCGCCGACGACGGTCCGCATAAGACCTCTGCCTACTCTGGGCTGCTCTCATCCTATCGCGAATCAACTGGATCTTCGCGGTCGTCTCCTCCACAATCTGCGGTCCTAATATACTGCTCTCACTGAGCTCCGTCCAACAGGTGGGCGATCTGCATCTCCTCCCATAAAGAGCCTCAAACGGTGCCATCTGAATGGTCTCCTGGTAGCTATTGTTGTAGGAGAACTCTACTAAGGGCAAATGATGATCCCAGCTACCTCCGAAGTCTAATACGCATGCTCTGAGCATGTCTTCGAGAGTCTGAATAGTCCGCTCTGACTGCCCGTCGGTCTGCGGATGGAATGCTGTGCTGAAACTCAAGCGAGTGCCCAAAACCTCCTGAAGCCTCGGCCATAGCCGGCTGGTAAACTGGGTGCCTCTATCGGACACGATACAAGTCGGTACTCCGTGCAGCCGTACAATCTCATCAATGTAAATCTGGGCATACTGAGCAAATCCGAAAGTCGTCGTCACCGGTAGGAAGTGAGCCGCCTTCGTCAAACGATCCATGATCACCCAGATGGAGTCATACCCTCTACTAGTCCTGGGTAGACCCACAATGAAATCCATAGATATCTGTTCCCATTTCCACTCCGGAATGGGTAACGGCTGTAGCTCTCCCGCGGGCCTCTGGTGCTCAGCCTTGACTTGCTGACAAGTCAGGCATCTCGACACAAAATCTGTAATGTCTCTCTTCATTCCGTCCCACCAGTAAACATCTCTCAAGTCATGGTACATCTTAGTGGAACCGGGATGAACACTATATACCGCCCGATGTGCCGCTTCAAGAATCTCGCGCCGCAATCCCTCAGCATCTGGTACGCACAGTCTAGCTCCAAATCGTAGTATCCCCTGGTCATCGATCACGAACTCGGAAAATCTGCCCTGTCCCATCTGTGTCCTGATCTCTGAACAGCGGTCATCACTGTGCTGTGCCTCATGTATACGGTCAAGCAGCTGTGGGCGTGCACGAACATGCGCAATCTGTCCTCCGATCAGCGTAAACTCGAACTATACCCGGCTGTCGCATAAGATCTGCCAATCCGCTGACGACTGCCTCTGCACTGCACTCAAACAGGATAGACTACCCCCGGGCCTCCTGCTCAAATCATCCGCCACTACATTCGCCCTGCCCGGGTGATACAAGATCTCACAATCGTAGTCCTTCACTAACTCCATCCATCGGCGCTGCCTAAGGTTCAGGTCTCGCTGCTGAAATATGTACTTTAAGCTCTTGTGGTCAGTGAATATCTGGCATGACTCTCCATACAGATAATGTTGCCAGATCTTGAGTGCAAAGACCACTGCAGCCATCTCCAGATCATGAGTGGGGTAATTCTGTTCATGTTTCTTTAATTGCCGCGAAGCATACGCGATCACCCTGTCATGCTGCATCAAAACGCACCCCAGCCCCACTCGTGAAGCATCACAGTAGACCACAAATCCGCCTGATCCTGAAGGAAATGATAGCACTGGTGTCGTAGTCAGTAGAGCCCGTAGCTGCTGGAAACTGTGCTCACACTCCTCCGTCCAATCGAAGCGAACTCCCTTCCGGGTCAACCCGGTCAAAGGGGTAGCAATGCGAGAGAAGTCCTGCACAAATCGCCTGTAATAGCCTGCCAGCCCTAGAAAGCTGCGAACCTCCGTCACTGACGTGGGTCTAGGCCAACTCCAAACTGCCTCGATCTTCCTCGGGTCTACACATATACCATCTCGTGTAATCAGGTGCCCCAAGAAGTCTACACTGTCTAGCCAGAAAGCACACTTTGAAAATTTGGCGAAAAACTGATGCTCTCTCAAGGTCTGCAGTGTAATCCGCAGGTGCTGCTCGTGCTCCTCTCTACTCCGAGAATACACCAAGATATCGTCAATGAACACTATGATGAACAGATCAAGATACGGCCGGAAAATGCGGTTCATCAAGTCCATGAATGCTGCTGGCGCGTTGGTGAGACCGAACGACATCACCAAAAACTCATAATGGCCATAACGTGTGCGGAAGGCTGTCCTAGGAATGTCCTCCTGTCGAACCCGCAGCTGATGGTAGCCTGATCGCAAATCGATCCTCGAAAAGTACCCTGCCCCCTGAAGCTGGTCGAACAAATCGTCGTTGCGTGGCAAAGGATACCTGTTCTGCACTGTCACCCTGTTCAGCTGGCGGTAGTCAATACACAGACGTAAACTGCCGTCCTTCTTCTTGACGAACAGGACTGGAGCACCCCAAGGAGAAACACTGGGTCGAACAAGTCCCCTATCCAGCAAATCCTGCAACTGGCCCTTCAATTCTCTAAGTTCCGCCGGGGCCATCCGATAAGGCGGTACAGAAATAGGCCCCGCGCCAGGAACCAAATCAATACAGAAAGAAATATCACGCTCGGGCGGTAGCCCAGGAAGCTCGTCAGGGAACACATCAGGGAACTCGCTAACAACCGGAACCTGATCCAACGGAACCTCTGTAGCACTAGTATCGCAAACATAGGCGAGAAATCCCTGACATCCCTTCCGCAAAAGCTGTCCAGCGTGAAAAGAAGAAATCACACTGTGAGGGGTGGCACCACGGTCCCCCAACACAACAACAATCGACTCGCCGGGAAAACAAAATCGAACTGTCTTCTCACGGCAGTCAACAGAAGCATAGCACGTGGCTAACCAATCCATGCCTAAAAGAACGTCGAAGTCTAACATCTCAAGAAGGATCAAATTGACCGGCAACGCTCTCTCGCTAATACGGACGGTACAGGATCAGAACACGTGCCTAGCAACAAACGACTCTCCCACAGGAGTAGTCACAACAAGCGGCTGGTCAAGTAAACTGGACTCTCTACCCAAACTCGGCACAAAGTGTGTGGATACGTACGAGTGCGTGGATCCGGGATCGAATAACACGTGTGCATCAACCGAACATACAGGAAGGATACCTGAGACCACCGCATTGGACGCCTGCGCGTCCTGATGCGTCAAAGTGAAAACTCGCGCCTGTCTTCCGCCTGCAACTAACTACCCCCTGTCGGCCGCTGGCTGCCCTCTACCTCGGTCACCTCGTCCTCTATAAACAAATCCTCTGCGACCTCTACCTATCTGTGCATGCATCTGACGCGGAGTAACAGTAGGTACTATCGGCAATTCCGTCTGGGGTGGTGAAGGTGGTAATGTGACGTGCGGCGCTGTCGCCTCCCTCCGGGGTAACTCAGGACAATCTCGTACACGATGATAAGAACTCCCACAGCGAAAACATCCCGCCGATGACCGCTGACCATCCTGGGAATAGGAACTGAATAACCGGCCCCGCCCTGAATCTCTGCTGCCTGCAATACGCCTATCACGGTGCCGAAAAGGCTGCCTCTGCGCTGATGTATCCGCACGAACTCTCTTCGGCTCTGGAACTGCCGAAGTCTCAGCAAGGCGCTCCTCAACTAATAATGCTGCATCTACTGCTGCTGCGTATGTCTCGTAATGCTGTGCGCTGATAGCAAGGAATAGCGGGGTAAGCAAGCCTCGGACGAATCTCTTGACTCGCAACTCTTCGGTAGCCAATAAGTACGGAGCATAAACTGATAGCTCGGTGAACAGCACGTCATACTCTGCCACTGACATCTCCGGTGTCTGGCGTAAGGACTCAAATCTGCGTGCTCGGGCATCCCTAACACTCTGGGGAAGAAAACGGGCAAGGAATAGCGCCACGAACTCTATCCAGGTCATAGGAGGAAGACCTGCTGCTCTACCCTTCTCGACTGATTCGCACCATTTCTGCGAAAGACCTTCCAAGCGAAAGCTCGCGAACTCAACCTACCTCGCATCTGCGCATCTAACTGAACGACATATCCGCGCCATCCTATCAATGAAAGACTGTGGGTCCTCAGCCACATCGGTGCCTGTGAAAACTGGAGGCTTCAGCCTCATAAACTATGACAGCGATACTGTAATAACCTCTGTAGTCGCAGGTGCCACTGCCTGAACTGTGGGTACCACCACGGTCTCTACAACGGGTGGAACTACCTCTGGTCGCTGCGCTCGAAGTGTCTCAACTAGAGATCCCATCATCTGGCGCATCTCCTGCATACTGGATCCCATCGTCTGGCGTATCTCCTGCACACCAGCCCCTAACATAGCAATCTGATCCGTCACTGCAGGAACAGCCTGCTCGGGCATAAACGGTGTACTACCCGGATCAGTCCTCGTCTCCGACGAGTCAACTCGAATCTCGGCCCTCGCAGCCGCTCTCTGCGCCCTCGTAGTCTTTGGGGGCATAATGGCTGAAAGGAACAATATGATTCGATGAGGATACGGAAATCGAATCGCAAGAATGCATAGACTCAAGAAGGAATTTAAATCAACAAGTCCTAAGGTCGCGTAGGCGGAGTACCGTGTCGTGAGTATGCCGCGGAACATATACACGCTACGCTACCCTGCTGCAGCTACCTACTCCATCATACCAGGGTCATCCTACACTCCGAAAGGTAAAACCTACGCTCTGATACCAACTTTGTCACGACCCAGAGTTTGGCCCGTGACCGGCACCCAACCACGCAATGTCTACAGGCGTAACGCGACTAAGTGAACCGAAAATCCAAAAATCAAACCAGTAACAGTATAGAGTGCTTAAGTTTTAAAAGAACGCATTTATTACATGTTAAAAGATCCAAGTAAACAATATACGACGCCGTAGCGAAGATCAAGAGCAACAAGTGAGAACATCACAGACAAAATAGAACTGCATAACAAAAGTTGGCTCACAATGAGCTCGACACCAGAATACCAATAATATACATCATCGTCCTCACACTGTCCCTAAGTCAATACATACATGGTAGAAGGAGAATACTAGATACAACAATATACATAACTGAAAGATAAACAGATACCGCACAAAACCCACCTATCAGCAAGAAAGCCGGTACACCAACTATAGGGGTATCTGTGTCAAAAGATGCGAAACGCAGCCTGCCGCGACTACTCCGAAGGCTACCTGCAACCACTGTGGCACAACGGGGGTGAGTTGCCAACTCGTGAATAGAAATAACATATAAAGGTAATCGCGAGCATGCACATACTGCTCTACTCTAACATATGCCAGCAGATGATATCAATGCGAGGTAAACAGTATGTATGATAATCATGCAAGTCCTCTATCAGGTGATATAACTACAGGATGAGATGCAGTGATGAATGCTGAGCATGGGAATATAACATCTACACAAAATGTCGAGGTGGAATAAATATATATGTATGCCCCGCGAATCCCAACAACCCAGACACCGGTACTCCATCGGCCCTCAAATCCTGTACATCCCTGAGAATCACGAGTGCCCAACATCGGCACCCAAATAACATAAATACTCGTGTCTAGCATCGACACACAAATCCTCCTCTATCGGGCATCCGTCAGTCCGGGTCAGCCCTCTCTCAACATATCGGGAATCCATCAGTCCGGGTCATCCCTCTCTCAACATATATATCGGGCATCCGTCAGTCCGGGTCAGCACTCTCTCAACATATATATCGGGCATCCGTCAGTCCGGGTCAGCCCTCTCTCAACATATATATCGGGCATCCGTCAGTCCGGGTCAGCCCTCTCTCAATATATCGGGCATCCGTCAGTCCGGGTCAGCCCTCTCTCAATATATCGGCCATCCGTCAGTCCGGGTCAGCCCTCTCTCAATATATCGGGAATCCGTCAGTCCGGGTCATCCCTCTCTCAAAATAAGCCACTCTAGCACCGAGAAAAGACAGGGTGGCGCCCCAAAATATCATATCAAGGGAACCGGGTTTTTAAATGATTATATATTTGAAAAGGCCACGGTTCCCAAATCCGGAAATCACATGTAATCCCAACCAATATGCAAGCAAATGTGATGTGATATGTGCATCAAGTATGAATATCATGTCAAGTCACATAAAAGATGAGCAATAGCATAATGATCCGATGTGATGTATGCATCAAGTATGAATATCATGTCAAGTCACATAAAAGATGAGCAATAGCATAATGATCCGATGTGATGTATGCATCAAGTATGAATATCATGTCAGGTCACATAAAAGATGAGCAATAGCATAATGATCCGATGTGATGTATGCATTAAGTATGAATAGTCAATGTATACAAAGGAAGCTATAAGGTCTTATCAGCCCTGACGTAGAACGCCATGCGGGCGATATCCCCGTAGATGTTAAATCTACTCACCGTAGTCTCTCGCTAGGTATAGCCAACAACTTGCTTTCCCTTCTGCGCGGCGTCCGCCGTACTCGCCTGCGAACCTAGAATTACACCATACATCATACATAAGCTTGAAGTCACACAAACACGACATTAAGGCCGAACTAGTAACTCGTGCCGTGAACCAAGCGTGCGTGTGCGCGATACGCTAAAACGCGTGATTACGCGCCTGAAGTCACTCCGACGCGTCGCGATACGCAGAAACCCAAAACCCATACACACGTATCACGCGTGTCGCGAAGGATTAAAAAATATGGGAAAATAGGTAATCACCTCCAGATTTTGATACAGAAATGATACTGTAAAACTATATATACCAAAATAACCCTCATAGCAGCAGACACCAACACCCCAGACCCCAACCCAAAACACCCCCATCTGGCCGCAAGTTGCGGCCAGAATGAATATTCCGGCGGCCTCACTTGGGAATTGGGCTCTCAGGTTTGGTGTGTGCATTCAATATCCCCTGAGTATGCTACAGTAACCTCTAGTTTCACTCTGAAATATCTCGGGTAGTAGCAAATTCTACAGAGCCTTATTTCTAGTTAAAATCCACACTTTTGCACTAAAATCAAACTTGAGGGTTTTTTTCTGAAATCTGAAACAAACCTAAGTCTAAACCCACACTAATAACTCATTAACAAGCTAATCAAGCCACAACAACATAAACTTTAACATATTACCACTAAATCCCTTCAATAGCACTAAAATTGCACAAAAAGGTGATATTTTGAAACTAAACATGCAAGTTAGGAAAAAAGAGGTTAAGACATGAATTTATACCTTCAAATGACCTTATCAAACACCAAAAGTCTCAGCTCCTCTCTCAGGTGTGCAGATTTAGCCTCCAAACACCTCAAAACTCATCTTTTCATAAGGTTTTGTGAAGGAAATGTGTGGTTTTTGTGTAGGATTTGTTTGGGAATCATGGAGAAGTGCAAAGAGAAGAGAATATAGAGAAAAATGGGGGGTTTGCTGCTGGAATTCTGCAGAATTTTGGAGTGGGGAAAAGAGAGAGAGAGAAGGGAAGAAAAGGGTCAAAAGTCAATTTTTCTACCTAACACCATGCTCATTTGTTTATTAGGATTTTGAATTATGAAAAAGGGTTATGAAAAGATTAAAATGGTGGGGAAAAGGTATAACAACCATGCACAAAAGAATGGTTAACATGTTACCAAAACCCTAAGTCACAAAAATGGCTAAGTGTGCAAGGTGTACACTACAAAGGCAAATTTCCCGATTTGCTAACACGACTAAATAACTAATTATCATGAAAAACATTCTAAAGGAAATTCAAAGTGTTACAAACCTTTAACTGTTATACTTCCTAAATCACCCTCCATCCTTTCCATCGTTCTGACCACGCAAAAGATCATGCAGGAGAACTGTGAGTTTGAAAAATTTCTGTTCAATCACATCATATTTGATGCCATTAGTGCGTTCCTCCTTGAATCTGACACTCTTCTCACAGCCAATAACAATTACGAGTGTTTCACTTTTTCGGACGATGTTGAAGACTCACCGCCCGAGTTTGAGTCCTTTGAATTTTCAGATGAGTTAATTGAACCATCAAACTCGGTTGCTCACAATCAATTCGAACCATTGATGGAATCTTTCGAGTTCGAGACAGTTTACTTAGGTGAGAATAAGACTATCCCTAAATTACTCCCCTTCGTCCCTTCCATCGTTCCGACCTTGCAAGAAACTGTACCACTTTCATTTCCAGTGTCTGGTTTACCAAGTTCGGGGTACCCACGTTTTCTGACGAATCTTGAGGGATTTGACCCAATCTCTCGACGGGTTGATAGATTAGCACAATCGCTTTTTACACATCGGTCATTAAATATTGTGCGAATTTATTCACTCCATTTTCACCCTCAAGTTCGTACACCATTTCTTTTCCCCTTCCGCCATTCTTCCTCTCATATACCGAGACCGTATCCCGATTCTATCTCCATACGGTCTCGCATATTCTCCATTTCTTTTCTCTTCATCTTCTTTCACCAACCTGCATATTATCATGATAGAATTTTTGAATGGTTGGTGCTCACTTTTGGCCTTTGTAAGGCCTTGTATAGCTTGATACTGTTCTCTTTCCCTCCCAATCCTGAACTTCACCTCTTAAACAGTGGAAACATGTTTCACTTAAGTTTGGGGGGGGGACCTTTTGGTGTACATATTTTTTGGTCTTTATTTTTGTATATAAATTGTTTTTGGGGAGGCACCGACAATTTTGACCCTCTTAGTGTAGCCTGACAGTGATGGCACTGTCAAGTTTAAGTTTGGGGGTGTGCTCGGTAAGCTTTCTACCTTCACATTCATATGTATATTCTGCATCTGCATACTTACTTAAAAACCCATAAAAATCAGAAAATTTTCTAAAAAATATAAAAACTTTGTCGTCAAGTTAGCTAGTGGGAGAACTTAGATTCAATATTTCGACGGTTTTGTTTAATAAGATAGGAACAACTAAATCCTATTTTTAGATTTTGAAAACCTGAAAAATAACTCTCCTTTGAAGTTAACTAATGCTGATATATGTCTTTATATCACACTACACGTGTCGTGAGTTTTGAGATGACAAGTCTATTATATCTGAAATTTTTTTTGGATAAACTATTTTCTGAGGATCAAATAGGTTTGTTATGAAATAAGTAATATCAAGACTAGTTTATAAAGAGAGGTGGATATGAAGGGATATTATTGACGCCTTAATTGGAACTAATTCTGAAGAATAACCCATCTGAATCTTGATTGGAATGATTACACACCTAATCCACTAAACACGTCTTATATCCAAAAAAATAATTGAACTACCGGTTATATCTCCGTTCATATTAAATCATCATTGTCTTCTGTTTTTGGGCCTAGGTAACTTGAGTAATTAAGTCCGCTGGGGTGTCTCTACACCTAATGCCCTAAAACTAACTGGTTTGGGAGCATTGGCCCAAAACTCGCTAAGAAGCCTAGAAAGTCCAGATTAAAACAAAGTCAAGCAAGTGTTCTCTCCGAGTTAAAATTCCTAACGGTTCTTTGTGTGAGATTAATCTTGACAAAAGGCAAGATTTTATAAAAAAGTATTTCTAGCGGAGATATGGAGGTTTTATTCTATGATAAAGACTATTGCATGTTCACAAAGGTGTGTATGAAATGAAAACAAGAAAAATGTGGAGTGAAAAATAAGACCTAGTTTCCTGTTAAGGAAGATAGAAATTCTGAATTTGAAACCTTACTGGAAAACGTAACTTGAGAAATACTTAACTCTTTATAAAACTTATGTGATCCTTTTTAAATCTTTATCTGGGCTTTATTTTGTGACATAATGATTTTTCGATCCTTTTGAAACTTAACGACACTATTTGCACTACACGTAAAGACATATAAAATATTAAGTTAAAACAAAAGCGAGGTGTGAAAAATAAAGGTTAGATAGTTCTAAATTTAGGATAATAGAATTGTTATCTTTTAAACAAAACCTTAGGGTTTGAATCATAGTCATTTCGCAAAACTAGCTTGACGGGATTTTGTGGGTAGTATCCGCTGAAAACCCTCAGGAGACCACTCCTCCTACTAGGGACACCTGGAGCTTTAACGGCTTGTTGCAAACGCTCAGTGCAATCGCGTTCCCTGCGAAAGTGCGGTTAGGATTTTCTTTTGTGAATAAATAGTTTTGCTCGGGACGAGCAAAAGATAAGTTTGGGGGTATTTGTTCATATCAGAAAACTGCATTCTAATACCGCCCATTCATTATCTATTTGTTGTATTTATCGGTATTATTAACCAGTGTCTACTCAGTATTACAGATTACAGGTATCCATGACAAAATACTGAAACTGCATCCAAAAGCACGGATATATCACTTGAGGGAAGACACTGCGACCAGAAACGCAAACCGACCAATACTTCAGGAGTTCCTTTACGCAACAAGTTGTGTACACATTTTTTTATCTAAATGGTCCAACACAACAAGTGTGTACACAAGACTTTTAAGCACATGTGGATATGATTTTATATGCATTCAAGGAGATGATTTTATATGCATATGATTTTATATGCATTCAAGACTAAAAAGCATGTGTTCAAATCAAAAGGAATCAAACAAATCAGCATGAGCCATAATGGGGCAGCCATGAATCAAGCCATATGTGGGAATGGAGTAATGAGCATTTAATGGTGAAGATTATGTGTGTGATTTAAAGATTCAAATTTCCTTCCAAAACCGAGTACAAATTAAATTCAAATAGACAAATCAGTATGGACCATGATGGGGAAGACAAGAATCAAGGCACAAATGGACATGAAGTAATGTGCATTCAATGCTAAAGATTTTGTGTTGATTTAAAAATTCGAATTTCCCTCCATTCTTTGGAGCCTATAAAAGCAGACAGTGGGCAAAGGTTCAAGGGTCATTCTTTATTCTTGGATTGTTATTCTTTGTCCAAGTTTTCTATTCACCTTTCTTGTAAATAACTTAGTCCCCTTGAGTTCTTAACCTTCTCTTGAACCTTCAACCTCTTCATTGAGCTTGAAAGTTTAAGGGTTGGTTATTGATCTCAAGGGGTTGTATCATTCTTGAAGTTTAATAAAATGTTCTTTTGTGCTTCCTTCACCATGAGTTCTTTGCCCTCTCTTGATTTTGCAACCTCTTTATTGAGCTTGCAAGTTTAAGTTTGGGTTATTGAACCCATGTCTTGCAATATGTTCTTTAGTTCCTAATCTTTTACTTACTTGCATTTTATTCTTGCTCTTTTAATTCTCGCACTTAAATTCCATGCACTTTAATTACTTGCTTGTAATCTTTTCTTTTCTTTGTTCTTCTCTTTTGTTATCTATTTGTGGTTTGTTTTGTGAATGGTGTGAATATTGTTGTTAGGAAAAGAGAAAGATATTGTAATTTAACGTTTCGTTTTTCATTTCCTTTTCCCTTCTTTTCCATTTGAAACTCTGCCCAAATCCTACGCAAGCGCTCCGTTAGGCACCCTACCCTACCAAGGTAAAGGTGATTCCTAACCGTGACCGGTTGCATTCGGTTTGGCCGGAGGCGAAAGCAAGCGACAAGAACGGACGGACAAGGGTCAATAAGCCGGATTCCATGAATACTATGCTTAAGTCCCCTAATCCACGTTGTTGCCGATTGTTCTAGCTTCATTGGTTAAGTTCGGCTCAAAGTACTTGAATACGGAATCCATTAACTTACACTATCTTATCGTTTAGTAACAAGCCTTATACTTGGATATAACACATAGGTTAGATAACGAACAAATCCGCCACATTGTTAACTTATAATAACAAGAACATAAAACGCTCTGTCTCCCTGTGGATCGACCCGTGCTCATCGCGGCTAGCTGCAAAGCGACACTGTCCTGATCGCGGTTAAATTTTAGAACTTTTAATTATCCGACACGCTTTTGGCGTGCGATCAACCCGCTTGTTAAGGAATCACTTTCTCCAAAGAGATGTCTCTTGAGATTGATTTGGAGAGGGCTTGCATACAAGAGATACCCTATGCTCAGGAAGACGGGTCAATCATGTATGCGATGTTATGTACCAGACCAGATGTAGCTTATGTAAGTCCACGTTGCTCACCCTGGTTCTTACAGGAAGGCGGAAACGATAAAAAACAATTATTTAGCGCAAAGGCAACATGGACTAAAAGCCGGATCTTTGCTAAACTAGAAACTAGCAAACTACTAGAGGCTTTAACTACTATGCCGTAGAAAATATACCTCACGAAACCGGTCCTTCGGGTCTTCTCTCCGCTGTCCGGCTCACCCATCCACGCTCGGAGGGTCGATCCGGATCTTGGTCACCTCCGCGGCCTTCTTGAGTCGAAGACGATCCACCCGAGAGATGTACACCGAGCTCCACCTCGAGCCGAGGCAACTAGGGCAACAAGATCGCTAGTCTTGAAGTCCTAGGTTATGTAGAAGAGGTTGATGGAAGTATTTGTCTATATGGATTCTTTTTCTCACAACACATGAGATCAAAAGAATATTTCAAGAGGAGGAAGATGAAGGAGATCAAGCAACCATGGAGCTCTCTTTCTTTCTTCTCACTTTCAAGAGAGAGGATGAGAAAAGAATAATGAAATTATCGACTAAAGAAAAAAGGCACCATGGTTGCAATAATACTAAACAACATCATTACAAATCCTATCATGATAAAGTTGATGGCTACATTGACATGACCATTATCATAATCTAAAATGAAAAAGAAAACCAAAGAAGAGTGTAGACCTTTCATGAAGGTCAAGGTCAACTTTGGTCAACGGGTCAACAAAGTCAAGAGTGGTCAAGGTGGTCAAATGGTCAAAGCAATTAGCCATCATAAAATTATCACTGAAAAGATTAGTAAGTAATGTCTCCGGCTCATAATGGTTTTGAACCGAACGAATTTTCAAAACCCTAATGAGCCTGCCACATAGCGGTTTTGGCCGAACCATCTGCCAAAACCCTAATGAGGCACCTCCTCCTTTATCGCTCCTCAAAACTGTGCATACACATCTGCATCCGCATTCCGTAGAATGCGAATGCATAGAAGACAAAACAAATCCATCCGTGCAATACTAGGATCCGGCTTAAACCAAAGCCCACTAGTATTTCCTGCCCGAACAGCATACGCACACAAGTGCATGTAAGTGATCGCAGCCCTGCCGTAAAACCATACGGCCTCTACACGTTTCGCTCAGTACAGGGAAACTCTCTGTGTGGGACTCTAAAGACTCGACACTACGCTGGTAGTGGGTTTAACCACAGACCGCTAGCGGCACTAGCTGTACGTAATGGTCCCCAGGTAGATGTCGATAAGAAGGCCGATGAGGTAATCCCATCCGAACTCCTACTGAGCCTGTATGTGACAATCTCCGTACAGTCCGGTCTGTTCGTCTGATACATCGCATAGCAGGCCTAAGGGGTGGTGAACGTCAGTCCCCCAATAGCGGTACAAGTCGTGTCGAAGTGAAGCCCAGAACACCCTGAGATAACACTGGAAACCTACCAATATATCTCACTTGCCCTGGCCAGGGACTACTCGTGTAATGGCTCTCCTAGACACAGCGCGATGTCAACCCCCAATACCGGGAGAGACGAATCCTTTCTAATCGTCACTTCCTCTAAGTGCTTCGGGACTGCACCCAACTACTACCTGTTTACACGACTCCTTTGAGCTGTGGTAGGGTAGTAATCTAAGTACAGTGGGAACATACTCGAGGCGAAGTGACAGTGTCAAGTCAGCGGACTAAGCTGTACTCATGTCACCTGGGAACTGATAACTGACGATAGGTATAATACCATCCAACAGTTCCCGATGAGTCTTGTCCAGTGTACTCATAACCTAACGAGCACCCGCATACTATCTCCAGTACGATGTACTGATGGCTGTGGGACAGACCACCTCCCGAGCTGGGATGAGAAGCGTATACGCTAGTCTACTCTGGAGTATCGATGCCCCGTCTCGATAGTCCTACGACTAGGGACCTGTATAAGGATGTGCTTGTAGATTACCCAGCCCCCACTAGTGTGACTGCCATCACAACGCTGGTAATTAAGCAAAGATCCTAAGGGCTCTACTAATATGTATAAGCGATATGCTAAAAGAAACACATGCACATATTAAAGTAGAAACAAACCAAGTAGCATACTACCATTTTGAGCAAGATTGTCTATACAACTGTGAATATCCCAAACTTCCATTAAGTAATATACAAGTTAGTATGATACAGTAATGGCCTCTAGGGCATATACACTAACAATCTCCCACTTGCACTAAGGCCATGTACTGGCGTATCGAAGACCTATCATCTCGATCAGCCGCTCGAACTGAGTCTGGGGTATGGCCTTCGTGAATGGATCAGCAGTGTTATCTTCCGTAGTTACTCTCTTCACCTCGATCTCCCGGCGATCTACGATCTCCCTGATCAGGTGGTACCGCCTCAAAATGTGCCTGGACTTCTGATGGGACCTGGGTTCCTTCGCTAAAGTTATAGCGCCGTTGTTGTCGCAATACAGCGGTATTGGATCAACAATGGTAGGAACCACCTGAAGCTCTATAAGGAACTTCTTCATCCAGACAGCTTCCTTTGCGGCATCGCAAGCAGCTATATACTCCGCTTCCATAGTTGAGTCAGCAACGGTCTCCTGCTTGGAACTCTTCCAGCAAACCGTCCCTCCATTGATGGTATAGACATAACCCGACATGGACTTGGAGTCATCCTTGTTACTCTGGAAGCTGGAGTCAGCAAAGGCCTCGATCTGGAGGTCTTTTCTGCCATACACCAAGAACATTTCCTTAGTCCTTCTCAGGTACTTGAGAATGTTCTTTACCGCTATCCAGTGTTTCTCCCCTGGGTTCGACTGATACCGGCTTACAATGCTCAATGCGTATGCTACATCTGGTCTGGTACATAACATCACATACATTATAGAGCCTACCACAGAAGCGTAGGGTATAATAGACATGCGATCCCTTTCCAAATCAGTCTTGGGAGACATCTCTTTGGAGAGGGTGATCCCATGACAAGCCGGTAAATTACCGCGCTTGGAATCTTCTATACTGAACCTTTTCAGTATGGTGTCTATGTAGCTTGACTGTGAAAGTCCCAACATCCTCTTAGATCTATCACGATAGATCTGGATCCCCAGAATGTAGTTGACATCGCCCAGGTCCTTCATGGAGAACCTTTGTGATAAGAATCCTTTGACTGACTGTAGTATAGGAATATCATTTCCTATTAGGAGAATGGCATCCACGTACAAGACGAGGAATACCACAGTTCTCCCTACAATCTTACTGTAAATGCATGGTTCATCTGGATTTTTGATAAAGTCAAATTCCTTGACAGTATCATCAAAGCAGATGTTCCAACTCCGCGATGCCTGCTTCAGTCCATAGATAGACTTGAGCAACTTGCACACTTTACCGCTGCTCCCACTCTGAATGAATCCCTCCGGCTGATCCATAAAGACGCACTCTTCCAAATTTCCATTTAGGAAAGCCGTCTTTACGTCCATCTGCCAGATCTCATAATCGTGGAAGGAAGCAATGGAAAGAAGGATCCGAATGGATTTGAGCATAGCCACTGGAGAAAAGGTCTCGTCATAGTCCAAACCAGGTCTTTGACGAAAACCCTTTGCTACAAGTCTAGCTTTATAGGTTTCAACCTGCCCATCTACACTAATCTTCTTTCTGAAGATCCATTTGAAGCCTACGGGTTTTACCCCTTCTAGAGCAAAGTCCAAAGTCCAAACTTTGTTGGTGTACATGGACTCCATCTCGGTCCGCATTGCATCCAGCCATTTTACCGAGTCACCGCTCTGAATGGCTTGCTGGAAGCTAGTAGGCTCACCATAGTCAATGGTGCAATCCTCTCTATCCCCGTCTATAAGAAAACCGTAGTATCTCTCGGGCGGATGAGACTGCCTACTACTCTTAGGGAGTGGCGCTGGGATGTCTGGTTCTCTTGAAACTTCTGGTTCCTCCAAGCTTTCAGTAATAGCTTGTGGTTCTGGAATTTCTTCCAGTTCTATTGCGCTCCCACTTATCTGATTTTCTAAAAATTCAGTTTCCAAGAAGTGGGCATGCTGAGAAACAAAAACCTTTTGTTCCTCTGCGGAATAGAAAAAATACCCCCTGGAGTTCTTTGGGTATCCCACAAACTTACACAGTACTGAGCGTGCCTCGAGCTTGTCCGCATGCTGCTTTTTTATAAAAGATGGACATCCCAATGTCTTAAGATACTTAAGACAGGGTTTCTTCCCACTCCACATCTGATATGGGGTGGTAGGCACAGTCTTGGTTGGAGCCTTGTTTAAGAGATATGCAGCTGTTTCTAGTGCATAACCCCAGAAAGATCGCGGCAACTCAGCCTTACTCATCATGGAACGAACCATATCCAATAGGGTTCGATTCCGCCATTCCGATACACCGTTGTGTTGTAGTGTGTATGGAGGAGTACGCTGAGAGAGAATTACATTCTCTTTTAAGTAGTCCAGAAACTCGGCACTCAAGTATTCACCACCTCGATCAGATCTCAGTGTCTTGATACTTTTGCCTGTTTTTTTTTCAACTTCATTCTTGTATTCCTGAAATTTCTCAAAGGCCTCGGATTTGTGCTTCATCAAGAAGACATGCCCATATCTAGAGAAATCATCTGTGAAAGTAATGAAGTATGAATAACCACTTCGCGCATGTGTAGACATTGGACCACACACATCACTGTGTATGAGTCCCAAGAGCTCGCACGCTCTTTCTCCGTATCCAGTGAACGGAGTCATTGTCATCTTTCCCATAAGACAAGATTCACAAGTGGCATAAGACTGATACTCGAACGGATTCAAGTATCCCGCTTTGTGTAACTTTGTTAACTGTGTCTCATTAATGTGACCCAGTCTACAATGCCATAAGAAAGCCTGATTTGTTTCCGGAGATTTTCTTTTAAGTGTGTTCTGGACACTAAAAATCTGAGCTTGATTTAATACGTATATACCGTTTTCTAATGTACCTGACCCAATCAGAACTTGATTTAGGTGGATGTTTACTACATCGCTTACAAAAGTAAAATCATATCCTTCCCTAGAAAGTAAGGATACAGATATGATATTACAAGTCGCACCTGGTACATAAAAACAGTTACGCAGAATCAATATCTGCCCAGTTGTCAGTCCAAGATGATATTCCCCTACGGATTCAGCGTACATGCTCATTCCGTTAGCAACCCTGAGAGTCATATCACCTTTCCTGATAACCCTACGGTTTCTCAGAGCCTGTAACGAATTACAGATATGAGATCCTGATCTGGTATCCAATACCCAGGAAGTAGGGTTAACTGACATACAGTTCTCTATCACAAACACACCCGAAGCCGAAGCCACAACATGTTTCGAATTCTGGCTACTGGCTATACATGCCCTGCAATCCTTCTGCCAATGTTCATTCCTGTAACAATAGGAACATTCCTCTTTTACTACATCTAGTCCCGAAACTTCTGCCCTTCTCTTTCTTTCTACTTCCCTGGTTTCCTTCAGGGTAGTAGGTAGAGACTGTTGAACTAAGTCAGCATCTGACCCGTTCATCAACGTGGTCTTCAGGTCCGTGAGCTCAAAAGAGCTGGTCTCTGTAAGGACGTTGCCCCCTACAGATGACCCGATAGCCAACCTCGCTGGAAGCAATTCGTTCGAGGTCTCATATCTTGCGATACGAGATTGCTCTCCATATAAATCTTTGTTATGGAGGAAGATAGAAACTAAGTCCATTTTCTCGTGCTGCCTCTGGTATAAACCATCAACTGAGGCTAACACGAGGCACTTGGCTTTCGCACAGTTCTTTTCCGATGCCTGGCGGATATGAATATCCGTGACAGGGGAAACTGGACCTGAGACGGCAGGGGTTGGATCAGTCAAGAGGTGTCCCAGCTTGTCATGGGCAATGGACATCTGGACAGACCTTTGCCAGTCAAAACAGTCAGATTCAGTCATTTTATTATCTAGATATAACCTATGTCTGGTCACTGGGTCGCTGCAATTAAGAGAGAGAGAAGAAAACACTTTAGCATGATGCTCTTGCAAGTTTAGATTGGTTTTTAATTTATCTAAATAGGATGGCTCCCACTGTCTCTCGAATCCCTCCTCAAACCATAAAGGAAGAATTAGTCGGGATCAATCTCACCGTACAATACTTGCTTAACCGTTCAGCCAGGCCGGTGTCGGTACTTTGAGGGAGGTTTTCCAACGCTTTCGCGAAGTTCCTTAATTAAGTAACCTCTTTTCCCTGTGAGCATAGCCCCGCTAACACCTTTCTAGACACCTACTTGGTTTATAGCATTGATCGTTAAGTGAGAAAGTTCCGGAGGAGTAGCATATACTCACAGTAGGACCGGGATCAAAATATCATTGCGTGACAAAACTGAAGGAATCCTACCAGAATCATCACACTCCAAATGGTATGCAGCACTAGCAATTTTCAGTTCTTTTGAAACTCCCGATGTGGATTTTTGCCCCATGCTCTTATGACCTTGATGAAGGTCAACAAATCATAAGTCACATGTCATGTTCTACCCGTCATTGTCCAGGTTAATTTGAACCCATCCGTATATACCCTTGTCGAAGGTCAACAAGGTAATACGACTGTCCCAAACCAACGCATCTATCTATGCTACATATGAACACCCAACAGCTACAAATCACTATGCCTTGACGAAGGTCAACAAACATAGCTTGAATACTATTGAATATTCATACGAAATGATGGAGGGCTACGAATGGTTTTGGCGAAACCGTGAACGTAGTGAACTTGATATAATCGATGGAACGAGATAGCTTTTAAAAGGAGTGGTTCAAGCTCCGCATTTAAAAAACTGGTTTTTGAAAAGAACCGAGTGGTTTTCAAAGTGTTCCAACGACTTTTACTTGGTTTATTTTCTTGCATTAATTCCAATGCGTCCCATCATTTAATCCTACCATTGCAGAAAACAACGAAAATATGACGTACGCTTATGCCATTCGCATTCGCCACGGGGTCCCGTCATCACCCTATAGGTTACTTAACTAACGACAGAGCGGGGGCTGGACTAGCGCGGATGCAAAACAGAAGCAACGCCTGAATAGATATCATATAGATATATATAAACATTCGTCACATGCAATGATAGCCATTCCAGATCACAGATGAATACATTGGATATACTAGGAATCCGCAATTTGTACGAGCCTGTAACGAAGAACGGATTACACGGTCGCGATGAATAGCCAAAATCCCACCCTAGACCCCTACGGGTGCAGCAAACTACCCGCCAAGTACCCGAAGCGAAGCAACCTCCCTTAACACCGTGAGTAGGCCACTCGGCACTTCGAGATACCCGGTAGTTTGTGCACCCCACCTTGGGTCTATCCTAGGAGCAAAAACAGTAAAAAGAAATTATACAATGACGGCTACAACCCCGACCCGGTTGTGCGGCCAAACAAATAATACTACATCAATTTACATATTACAAGAATTGAAAGAATAAGAAAACTCTCATCTCACAACCTCCCGGCTATTCATCCGCGACAATCCAACGAATTCATATACACAAACCATCAACATTACAGATCACAGATATGTATAACCCCCACTAATCGGCGTATAGCGATTAGCAGACGTTCAATACATATATCACATCACAGATAATATCCATTAGCCAAAGTCTACGGAATATCGATCAAAATACGGATTTGTAACCACCCCAAAAATCAATTTGTTCTCTGGAAAATCTGGGTAGAAACAACATGTACTAAAAATCCCAAAACAGCCAACTAAGCACACTGCACCAAACTCGGTCCACGCCGAGTCAACTCGGCCGTGGATCCGCGGCAATAAGCATGTTCTTACAGCGGAACCGCGGCGCTTTGACCGGTTCAGTGGACCGTTTTTCGTCTGTGTCTTTAGAAAACCCTGAGCCGATTTTTCATATATTTTAAATTACTTTTTGAATAGTATAAAAAATCGGCAGAAAGTTAAATTTTCCGGACTTGTTTTGCGAATTTTTTCCGATCGATATTCTAAATACTTTGCTAACTTGCTAGTTTATGTTTAGCTAGGCTCTGATACAACTGTAAGTCCACGTTGCTCACCCCGGTTCTTATGGGGAGGCGGAAACGGCAAAAAACAATTATTTAGCACAAAGGAAACATGGATTAAAAGCCGGATCTTTGCTAAACTAGAAACTAGCAAACTACTAGAGGCTTTAACTACTATGCCATAGAAAATATACCTCACGAAACCGGTCCTTCGGGTCTTCTCTCCGCTGTCCGGCTCACCCATCCACGCTCGGAGGGTCGATCCGGATCTTGGTCACCTCCGCGGCCTTCTTGAGTCGAAGAAGATCCACCCGAGAGATGTACACCGAGCTCCACCTCGAGCCGAGGCAACTAGGGCAACAAGATCGCTAGTCTTGAAGTCCTAGGTTATGTAGAAGAGGTTGATGGAAGTATTTGTCTATGTGGATTCTTTTTCTCTCAACACATGAGATCAAAAGAATATTTCAAGAGGAGGAAGATGAAGGAGATCAAGCAACCATGGAGCTCTCTTTCTTTCTTCTCACTTTCAAGAGAGAGGATGAGAAAAGAATAATGAAATTATCAACTAAAGAAAAAAGGCACCTGGTTGCAATAATACTAAACAACATCATTACAAATCCTATCATGATAAAGTTGATGGCTACATTGACATGACCATTATCATAATCCAAAATGAAAAAGAAAACCAAAGAAAAGTGTAGACCTTTAATGAAGGTCAAGGTCAACTTTGGTTAACGGGTCAACAAAGTCAAGAGTGGTCAAGGTGGTCAAAGCAATTAGCCATCATAAAATTATCACTGAAAAGATTAGTAAGTAATGTCTCCAGCTCATAATGGTTTTGAACCGAACGAATTGCCAAAACCCTAATGAGCCTGCCATATAGCGGTTTTGGCCGAACCATCTGCCAAAACCCTAATGAGGGACCTCTTCCTTTATCGCTCCTCAAAACTGTGCATACACACCTGCATCCGCATTCCGTAGAATGCGAATGCACAGAAGACAAAACAAATCCATCCATGCAATACTAGGATCCGGCTTAAACCAAAGCCCACTAGTATTGCCTGCCCGAACAGCATACGCACACAAGTGCACGTAAGTGATCGCAGCCCTGCCATAAAACTATACGGCCTCTACACGTTTCGCTCAGTGTAGGGAAACTCTCTGTGTGGGACTCTAAAGACTCGACACTATGCTGGAAGTGGGTTTAACCACAGACTGCAAGCGGCACTAGCTGTACGTAATGGTCCCCAGGTAGATGTCGATAAGAAGGCCGATGAGGTAATCCCATCCGAACTCCTACTGAGCCTGTATGTGACAATCTCCGTACAGTCCGGTCTGTTCGTCTGATACATCGCATGGCGGGCCTAGGGGGTGGTGAACGTCAGTCCCCCAATAGCGGTACAAGTCGTGTCGGAGTGAAGCCCAGAACACCCTGAGATAACACTGGAAACCTACCGGTATATCTCGCTTTCCCTGGCCAGGGACTACTCGTGTAATGGCTCTCCTAGACACAGCGCGATGTCAACCCCCAATACCGGGAGAGACGAATCCTGTCTAACCATCACTGCCTCCAAGTGCTTCGGGACTGCACCCAACTACTACCTGTTTGCACGACTCCTTTGAGCCGTAGTAGGGTAGTAATCTAAGTAGAGTGGGAACACACTCGAGGCGAATTGACAGTGTCAAGTCAACGGACTAAGCTGTACTCATGTCACCTGGGAACTGATAACTGACGATAGGTATAATACCATCCAACAGTTCCCGACGAGTCCTGTCCAGTATACTCGTAACCTAACGAGCACCCGCATACTATCTCCAGTACGACGTACTGATGGCTGTGGGACAGACCACCTCCTGAGCTGGGATGTGAAGCGTATACGCTAGTCTACTTCGGAGTATCGATGCCCCGTCTCGATAGTCCTACGACTTGGGACCTGTATAAGGATGTGCTTGTAGATTACCCAGCCCCCACTAGTGTGAGTGCTATCACAACGCTGGTAATCAAGCAAAGATCCTAAGGGCTCTACTAATATGTATAAGCGATATGCTAAAAGAAACACATGCACATATTGAAGTAGAAACAAACCAAGTAGCATACTGCCATTTTTAGCAAAATTGTCTATACAACTATGAATATCCCAAGCATCCATTAAGTAATATACAAGCTAGTATGATACAGTAATGGCCTCTAGGGCATATACACTAACAGCTTACTCACTAGGTGTAGTGAATAAGTATCGAAAAAATCTTTGGGAAAACCACTGGACAACTGAAGAACATTCTTAAGTGTTTGAGAAGGACTAAAGAGATGTTCTTGGTGTATGGTAACGGTGAAGTACAGATGGAGTCCTTTACCGATTCAAGCTTCCAGAATGATGAGGACGACTGAAAGCCAGTCTCGGGTTTTGTCTTTACCCTCAGTGGAGGGACGGTATGTTGGAAGGGTTCCAAGCTATATAACGTGGCAGACTCGTTGATAGAGGCTAGTTACATCGCTACCAACGATACTGCTAAAGAGGTTGTCTGGATGAAAAAGTTCATATGATTAACTTGGTTCCTACCATTAAGCATCCAGTACCTGTGTATTGTGATGACAATGGAGCTATGACTTTGGCCTACGAACCCCGGTCTCGTCAGTGATCTAGACATATTCTTAGATAGTATCACCTGATCAGGGAGACAGTTGTTCTCCGGGAGATCGAGATTAGGAGAGTTGACACAGGATAACACAGCGGATCCACTCACCAAGGCCATCCCGCAGATGCTATTCGAGAGACTTTTAGGATATTGGGTATGAGATACTACTGTTGGGTTTTGCCGGCTCCCCGGCCATCAAACTGTGGCCAAATGCAGAACAAAAATTTTCAAAACTTTGGCGCAAACAAAACCCGCGCAAGATCGAACCAAAAACCCTATACTAGAAATATGTAAACTAGGAGTTAGATGGTTATACCGAACGGATCGTGTCTTTCGGTCTTCTACCATTTTCAAGCTCCTTGAGGTGTTGCGGATCGGATTTGGTTACTAGTTTTCCTCCATCCTTGATGATCAACCCGAGAGAAACAGTGCAAGCTCCAGCCCCGCCTAGCGAGGCAACCGACGCTCCAAGGTTGCTAGCAATGGAGAATGGAGGTGTAGGATTATCTCACTATTGTTTTTCTCTCATCACAAATGCTCAATGAGCAGCCATAGAAGATGAAGAAGGAGGTGGGGAAACAAGTGGCATGGGCAACTAAAGAAATGGCTAAGTGTTTCTCCAAGTGAGAAAATGAAGCAAGTGAAGAAAAAATAAAGCATGGCATGTGTGGAAAAATTGTGGCTGCCTCTTTTCTCAATCTCAATCATGCGCACAATATCTCTTTTCATTTAACAAATAAACAAATGCAAACCATACCTCTTTACATGCCTTGCATTGTTCATGCCATGTCACCCCTTCTACCTCATTTGTAAAACAAATGATTTTCTAAAAAAGAAAGTCATACAAAATGAGGTGTCCACCATCTAGAAGCTATCTCGTATAAATACGGAATACAACCCGGTATATGTATCGAAATACATATACGCGTATTCGTACAAAAATACGAATAGTTAAGAGAGAAAATGAATAGTGAACAATAATACTAGAATACATATATATAAATACATATATAAATTATTAAATCAAAACCTGATTTAATAATCCGGTTTAATCCTAAGCCGCTAGTATTATCAATCGTCCGATTAAAGTCTGTGCATCCTGTACACATATTTAATCGGACACCTGTATGTACCAACATACGACATCTACACCATATCGCCTGAACCGTGAAAACCCTCTGTGTGGGACTCAAAAACTCGTCAATACGCTGGCAGTGAGTTTAACCCCAAGCACGTCAGCGGCACTAGCTGTACGTAACGGCTACCCAGGTATTGAGTGAAAGGAAGGTCGACGAGCAAACTCATCCGTACCCCTACTGAGCCTGACAATGACAATCTTTGTACAGTCCGGTCCGTTCGTCTATGAGTATCGCATATCGAGTCTAGGGGGTGGATAAAGTCAGACCCCTAATAACACGATATTTAGTATCGGTATGAAGCCTATCACCACCTGAGAAACTACCGATCCTAGATCAGTAATTCTCGACTACCTTGGCCAAGGATTTCTGGTGATGGCCACCCGTGCACTCCGCGATATCAACCCCCAATACCGGGAGAGACGAATCCCCAGACGATCCGCTCACTGCCTCCATGTGGCTCGGGACTGTACCCAACTAAAATCTGTTTGCATGACTCCTTTGAGCCGTGGTAGGGTAGTAATCAAAGCACAGTGGGAACTCACACGAGACAAATGACGATCTCAGGTCGATAGATTAACCTATACACATGTCACCAGGGAACTACTATCTGACAATAGGTATAATACCAACTAGCATGTTCCCGGCGAGTCCGTCCGGTGTACTCATAACCTAATGAGCACCTGTATACATTTTAGGTGAACCAACTAACACCAATGGCTTGTGAGACCGGCCACCGTCCCTCGTCGGGGTCTTGATCCATATACACTAGTCTACTCTTGGAGTATCGATGCCCAGTCTCGAAACTCCCACGACTATGGACACTTTAAGGATGCGCTTATAGACCACCCAGTTCCCACGTATATGATCGCCATCATACTGTTGGTAGTCAAGCATGAATCCTATGGGCTCTATCAACATGTAATAGTGATCTATAATGTTACCTAAAGTATGTACACGATGATAAAGACAAACCAGATAGCATACTATCATCTCGAGTAAGACTGTTCTACCGGTATAGGTCCCCCCTCACTCATTGCAATCACATGCCTGTGATCTAATAATTGACTTGAGGGTACTATAACCAACAATCTCCCACATGCACTTAAGGCTAATTATTGCGGTGTCGCATACTCACAACCCATGTAATACTGAACACCCAACTTCTCTACTAATCAGTTTCACAAAGCTCGTTTATAAAACTATTACGTTCGAGAAATAGCCTCAGTGAGTGGATCCGCTCCAATGTTTCCTTCTATGTCTCTCTTTATCTCAAGTTCGCGGAGAAAGCCATCTCCCGAAATGAGCAATACCTGTCTTAGAATATGTCTGGATATCTGATGGAACCTAGTTCACAAATGAAATCCAAATCCAGCAAACTTCTTAGACTGTATTGTCTACTGAATTTAATCAGTATCATATGCCATGCCTCCCTCAGTTTCCACTTGGACCACCTGTCCAAACAACTTCCCCTCATTAAGAGGGAAAACTTATAATTCTGACAGTCATTCTGTCATCCAGGTCACCTTAGATGCCTGGAATGATAATCGTCTCCCGAAGGAGGCTGCCGTTACCATATCCCTAGAACATCCACTTATGTTCATAAACTGCTTCCGAACGTTTCTCCAGGATGGGATTAATATAAACTTATTGCAGATAGGGCAAAAACAACATCTGGTGTGGTACTTGATATCTCATGATTGACTCAATTGTCTAAGCAAGTGATATACCAATCATGCACATCCCTTTCCCCTTTTGTCTGTAAGAAACCTTTAGAGAGGGTGACTCCATCACTTGCAGGTACACTACCATGCCAGGAGTTGTCCATTCTAAAACACCTTTAGAATAGTGTCAAAGTACCCAGATTAGGAAACTACCCAAATCTAGATCTAAAACCATAGATCTAGTAATCAGATTGCCTGATGTAATATCCATATCCTATGTGGAGAAACCACTGTGTGACAACCAAGTATAACCGATCGTAGTATAGGAATTTCACTTCCTATAAAGTGTATGTCATCCAAATACTAGGACATCACACCCTACTACCTTCTTACCAGATCCATCTCCTATTCTGATGAAGTCAAATCCTATGACCGTCACATCAAAAATAGATGATCTATCTCCGCTACACTTTCTTTAGTCACTAAATAGACATAAGCTACTTGTCCACTATGCTTCCGCTGCTCCCACTGACTACAACAACCCTCTGGCAGAGTCATATACACGTGCACTTCTAAAGCTAGTTTAGAACGACATTATACTCATCCTCCTACCGGGTCTTATAGTCTAGGACAGCAGCAATGACAAGTCTGGATAAACAAGAACCTTCCTGTCACCGTTTCTGAAAAGACCGAAGTACCTCTCGGGTGCCTGAGGTTACCCACCATATCTGTGGAGTGGCTAATAGAATGTCAAAACCAATTGAATCTTTAGGTTCTATTAAATTTTTAGTAATCGTTTGTGGTTCTGGAATCACTTCCAATTCTACCATACTCCCACTTATGTTTTTCTAAAAAGAATTAAGTTTACTAAAACTGTGGCGAGTGAAGAACAATATATCTATTAATCTTCCAGATGGTAGAAAGTTAACCCTCGACATAGCCCGGGATAACCCACAAATAGCCATTACTGAAACGTGCCTTGAGTTTATCCAGAGTCTGGTTTTAAGCATAAGCCGGACAACTCCATATACCTTAACATCATTAAGATATGAACCATTCTATATACAATATAGAAACAGAGGCACTAATTTAATTTGAACCAGATTCAAATCATGCAGCTATCTCCAGTGCATGTCAACTAAGTGGAATGAGGCCAAGCAGCACTACTCACATATGAGTGCATCCACATATGAGTAACCTGAAAGAGAAGCAAGTTCTCAAAACCATTACTATCAACTGAATACCAAACACAAGTATTTACATTTTCGATCACTTTGAAGAATCCCGATACTTGCAACACATGGTTCTCTACTTTATTCTTGAACCTATAACTTCTTAAAACTTAGACCTTGTATTTCTACGAAATACTTGTCTAAAAACTAAAGAAGTCATAAGTAAACAGAATATAGTACGAGTACCTACCCCTTTGTCCTAATAGACACTGGACAACATACAATACTTTGTATAAGTCCCCTGAGTTCAATAACTCAAACCCTATGCGTCGTAGGTTGAAAACCGTACTATGGTTAAGAAGAATTACACCGTTTTTGGATGCTCCTTACCCAATCACCAACTGATATAGATAAATGTCATAGACATAATTTCAAAAGGTTATATCTCACTTTATAAAATAAACGTACAGTTGTATTAGTTTGAAATTGGTGCATAACAACGGATATTCAAAACCAAATACTTGATGTCAAGCAAAAACCCAGGTGATTTCCTTAAATATCACCAGTTATAACGAATTCTGATATAATGAGGATATAATCATGTAATTCCCAATATCTTACTCCCACTCATCATCTGTAATACCTTACAAATGTGAGAATCAAACCTGGTAAATACATACCTTGGAGTAAGAATCTAATTGGGAAATCAATTTTCAATTAACAACTCACAGTGAAACTGAAACATGAAAATGTTTCGAAAGGGTATCCGGGTATTCCTAGTAATGCCTCTTCCACTATCCAGATTCATGACTGTAATCGTATATTTCCTTGCCATCTCTCCAATCCTTTTATTTGTCTTTACTTATTACCTTCTGTACACCACCTTTAGGCTAAATGGTTTTCTTCCTTCCCTACCGTTCGGCACCAACCTATGGTTTGGAAGAAGACTATCCAATAAGCGTAATAGGTGTACTCTCCTAATCTTAGGAGCCTTCGCAACCTGAGAGAAGGTAAAAATAAAAGAAAACTGAATAATCCTTATTCTATTTCTCCTGAACCAGAATCCATTCTCGAACTGGAACAAGTTCCTTCGAGTTCATATGTAACTATACGATTGATTATCCAATAAATGTGGATCTTTGTAGTGATACGGGGTGTTCTGGAGAAATTCAAAGGTGAAGTAGGAGTGGCGATGATATACACGGTTTGGTTGTGAATGATAGCAGTCACAATTTACTTTGCCTTCTTTTTAATCCCTTTATTTGTCTTTACTTATTACCTTCTGTACACCTCATTTAGGCTAATTGGTTTTCTTCCTTCCCCATCTTTCGACACCTGCCTATGGTTTGGAAGAAGACTATCCAATAAGCGCAATAGATGTACCCTCTCCTAATCCTAGAAGCCCTCAGAGCCTGAGAGAAGATAAAAGGAAAAGACAACTGAATAGTCCTATTCAATTTCTCCAGAACCGAAAACCATTCTCGAATCTGAAACGAGTTTCTTCGAGTTCGTATGTAAATATACGATTGTCATATCCAATAAATATGGATTTTCATAGTGATACAGAATGTTCCGGAGAAAAGAAAAAGGTAAAAGTAGGAGTGAAAATAAAGTATGCAACTCTGATAATCCAAAAGCCAATGTGTTTTAAGAAGGTACGGTTAACTTGGTTTATGAGTTTTAGTGTAGGGTCAGGCCATGGTCGCAGCCAAACAGAGAGAGAAAAGAAACACTCAGCATGCACTCTAACCAAGATCAGAATGGTTAATCACTTTATCTAATCAGGATGTCTCTCACTGTATCCTCAAATTCTCCTCCAAATCCGAAAGAAGAATTAGTCGGGATCATCTAAAATCACCCGTGGAGTAAACCAACTCATCAGTGGGAATCGGGATCCAATTATCATCGCATGATAACTTGATGGAATCCACTTAAGTTATTACACTCCAGAAAGTATGCACATATCTGGAATGTTTCCTGTATGTTTGAAACTCCCGATGTGATTTCTGCCCCATGCTCTTATGACCTTGACGAAGGCCAACATATCATAAGTCACATGTCAAGTTCTACCCGTCATTTTCCAGGTTAATTTGAACCCACCCGTACATACCCTTGACGAAGGCCAACATAGCAGTACGACTGTCCCAAACAACGCATCTATCTATGCAACAGAAAAGTAACAAATAGCTACCATACACTATGCCAGGACGAAGGCCAACAAACATAGCATGAATACTAAGTGCTACCCGTCTGAAATGACGGAGGGCTACGAATGGTTTTTGGGGAAAAACTTTAACGTAATGAACTTGATATCATTGAAGGAACCTGATAGCTTTTCAAATATATAGTGGCACAAACTTTTGCTAAAGAGGTCACTCCCTGTGAAGGGATCTCGGCTCTTTCCTCGTCGAATGAGATGCAGGATATTCCTAACCGAATACTATGATGCAAAGCAAAAGAAATGACTATAGTGAAGTTATTACGCTTACGCAAACTTTTGCTCAAGAGGTCACTCCCGGTGAAGGGATCTCGGCTCTTGCCTCGTCGAATGAGGTGCTGGATATTCATAACCGAATACTACTGTGCAAAGCAAAAGAAAACGTCTGTAATATCATTTTTAAAATTAGTTCCAACAACATCAAATAGGTTTATTTTCCTTGCATTGATCAGAATCAACGCAGTCCCATCAATTAATCACACCTGAAAAGAACGAAAATATGATGTACGTATATGCCATCCGTATTTGCCACTGGGCCCCGTCATCACCCGTTAGGTTAATTAACTAACGACAGAGCGGGGGCTGGACTAGCGCGAGTGCAAAACATATACAACATCTACTAGTATAAATAAATAAATATATATATATATATAACATTCGTCCCAGGTATGATATAAGCAACATCACAAAATAGCGATAAGCATCACAGAACAAATGGATAATTTGGGAGCCCCGGTTTTCCTTTGAGCCGCAAGTGAAACCCGACGTTTCCCTGGTCGTATGGATAGCCTGTGCAATGAAAACCTAAACCCCTACGAACGCGGCAAGTTACCCGCCAAAGCCAGAAGTGAGGCAACCCCCTTCATCAAAGTGAATGGGCCACATGGCACTTTACGGAATCCGGTAACTTGAGCACCCCTCCTTGGGTCAACCTGTACCCTCTATGAGTGCAGCGAATAGCCCACCAATTCTAGAGTGATGCCCCTTCCGTCTCAATGCCATGAGATACGCACCCGTTTCCCTCTAGAACCCGGCTATTCGTGCACTCCACCGCGGGGTAATCCTAGTACAGAAAAGAAAATAATATGTACAAGGGTGACATCAACCTCAACCCGGTCGTGCCCCAAACAAATAATATACAAATTGGCAGTGACGGCAGTCCACATGTCGGACGCTCCCCCTGCAATATCAAATGTAAAAATGAAACTAAACCGCACTATCATTGCACCCAAGGCTATCCATCACGACAATCCGCACAAACCATAACCAGATATATATCCACAGAAGAAAGTAACCGAATCAAGTGTGTAACCCCGTCTAATTGAGCATATAGCAATTAGACAACGTTACCAACACATCTATGCATGCAAATGAAGTCACGACATTATAATTCCAAAACACAATTAGCGCACATCCCAAATATACTAAGGATAAAAAACAAGTGCACTAAACATCCAAAAAAGTTGAGTTTTGAGCCAATTCGGAGGTCCGAATCAAAACGAAACGCGTCCGAACCTTCGCGGAGAGTTAGATCACAAAATTAACTTTGAGTCAGGGGGCCTAGAGGGGGTACCCCCCCCCCCCCGAGTCCACCACGAGGTGGCCAGAGGGTGAGGCAAACCCGAAACTGCCCATGCAGGGGCAGTTTCGGGTCCCTACCTCGAAGACCACCTTATGGTGGTCTTGGAGAGTGGGCCCAGTCGTTCGGTCCTCCCGAGGTCTCCCAGGGGTGCCCACACAGCACCCTGCGGCTTCTTGGTTCAAACCGAGAGCCCGCGGGGTGTGCAAACATCTCCAAACTCAAAAATTCGGGACAGTTTTTTCGACAATTTTCGTTGCCCGAAAAAACGTGAATTCTAATGTCGCAACTAGCTAGTTTAAGGTGTTTGGGTGGCTCTGATACCATGTTGGGTTTTGCCGGCGTCCCGGCCATCAAACCGTGGCCAAATGCGGAACAAAAATTTTCAAAACTTTGATGCAAACAAAGCCCGCGCAAGATCGAACCAAAAACCCTATACTAGCAATATGTAAACTAGGAGTTAGATGGTTATACCGAACGGATCGTGTCCTTTGGTCTTCTACCATTTCCAATCTCCTTGAGGTGTTGCGGATCAGATTTGGTTTTCGGTCTTCCTCCATCCTTGATGATCCGCCCGAGGGAAACGGTGCAAGCTCCAGCCTCGCCTAGCGAGGCAACCGACGCTCCAAGGTTGCTAGAAATGGAGAATGGAGGTGTATGATTATCTCACTATTGTTTTTCTCTCATCACAAATTCTCAAAGAGCAACCATAGAAGATGAAGAAGGAGGTGAGGAAACAAGTGGCATAAGCAACTAAAGAAATGGATAAGTGTTTCTCCAAGTGAGAAAATGAAGCAAGTGAAGAAAAAATAAAGCATGGCATGTGTGGAAAAATTGTGGATGCCTCTTTTCTCAATCTCAATAATGCACACAATATCTCTTTTCATTTAACAAAAAACAAATGCAAACCATACCTCTCTACATGCCTTGCATTGTTCATGCCATGTCACCCCTTCCACCTCATTTGTAAAACAAATGATTTTCTAAAAAAGAAAATCATACAAAATGAGTTGTCCATCATCTAGAAGATATTCCGCATAAATACGGAATACAACTCGATATATGTATCGAAATACATATACGCGTATTCGTACAAAAATACGAATAGCCAAGAGAGAAAATGAATATTGAACAATAATACTAGAATACATATAAATAAATAAATATATAAATTATTAAATCAAAACCTGATTTAATAATCCAGCTTAATCCTAAGCCGCTAGTATTATCAACTGTCCGATTAAAGTCTGTTCAGCCTGTATACATATTTAATCGGACACCTGTATGTACCAACATACGTCATCTACACCATATCGTCCATGAAAACCCTCTGTGTGGGACTCTAAAAACTCGTCAATACGCTGGCAGTGGATTTAACCGCAAGCACGTCAGCGGCACTAGCTGTACGTAACGGATACCCAGGTATTGAGCGAAAGGAAGGTCGATGAGCAAACTCATCCGTACCCCTACTGAGCCTGACAATGACAATCTCTGTACAGTCCGGTCCGTTCGTCTATGAGTATCGCATATCGAGTCTAGGGGTGGATAAAGTCAGACCACTAATAACGCGATATTTAGTGTCGGTATGAAGCCTATCACCACCTGAGAAACTACCAATCCTAGATCAGTAATTCTCGACTACCTTGGCCAAGAATTTCTGGTGATGGCCACTCGTGCATTCCGCGACATCAACCCCCAATACCGGGAAAGACGAATCCCCTGATGATCCGCTCATTGCCTCCATGTGTCTAGGGACTGTGCCCAACTAAAACCTGTTTGCATGACTCCTTTGAGCCGTGGTAGAGTAGTAATCAAAGCACATTGGGAACTCACATGAGACAAATGACGATCTCAGGACGATAGACTAACCTGTACACATGTCACCAGGGAACTGCTATCTAACAATAGGTATAATACCAATTAGCATGTTCCCGGCGAGTTCGTCTGGTGTACTCATAACCCAATGAGCACCTGTATACATCTTAGGTGAACCAACTAACACCAATGGCTTGTGAGACCGGCCACCGCCCCTCGTCGGGGTCTCGATCCGTATACACTAGTCTACTTTTGGAGTATCGATGCCCAGTCTCGAAACTCCCACGACTATGGACACTTTAAGGATGCGCTTATAGACCACCCAGCTCCCACGTATATGATCGCCATCATACTGCTGGTAGTCAAGCATGAATCCTATGGGCTCTATCAACATGTAATAGTGATCTGTAATGTCACCTAAAGCATGTACACGATGATAAAGACAAACCAGATAGCAAACTATCATCTCGAGTAAGACTGTTCTACCGGTATAGGTCCTCCCTCAATCATTGCAATCACGTGCCTGCGATCCAATAATTGACTTGAGGGTACTATAGCCAACAACTACAAAAATTGTCCTTAGTGCAAGTGGGAGATTGTTAGTTATATGTATGTCCTAGAGGCCATTATTGTACATATGATGTATATTATAGTGGATGCTTGGACATATATAGAGAGGACTTTCTTGCTCGACATGATAGTATGCTATATGGTTATCTTTATCTTAACGTATAGACTGGTATTTATACTGTTTGTCTCTTACATGTTGATAAAGCCCGTAGGATATGTACTTGACTACCAGGACTATGATGAGATCATACTAGTGGGGCCAGGGTAGTCCAAAAGTACATCCTTTAATTGTTCCTAGTCGAGGGTATATCGAGACAAGGCATCGATATTCCACAGTAGAATAGCGTATACGCTTCTTGACCCATATGATGGGCGATTGATGATCCCACATCCATTGGTGTTTGACATCAAAGATTGTATGCGGGTGCTCAGTGGAGACTGGGTACACTGAACAGGACTCGCCGAGGGCTCTTATGTGGTAGTATACCTATCGTCAGATAGCAGTCCTCTGGTGACACTGGTATAGGTTAGTCTGTAGACCCGATATCGTCATAGAGTCTTGTGCAGCTCCCACTGTGCTTTGATTTCCTCCCTACCACACTCAAAGGATACGTGCAAACAGGTGGATTTTGGGTACAGTCCCGAGTCGCATGGAGGCAATGAGTGATAGTAGGGGTTTCATCTCTCCCGATATTAGGGGTTGATGTTGCGCTATGCTCGATTGGCTATAACTAGAAATCCCTGGCCAGGGCTGCTTATGAGATTTACTGATAAGTGTTATCAGTAGTATCTCAAACCGTTATAGGCCAGAAATCGGCATGACTTATCTCGTTACTAGGGTCTGACGATTTTCCCTAGAATTGATATGTGACATATCATACGAAGAGACTGTACTGTACGGTAGTGTTACTGATAGGCTTCATGGAGACTGTGGACATGCTTGCTTGTTGATCTTCATATCGCTCAATACCCGGGTAGCCGCTATGTCCAGCTAGTACCGCTGACGGCTTGTAGCTGACTGATATGATCATCACCTACTGCTGGCGTATTGACGAGTCTTTAGAGTCCCACACAGAAGTTTCCTTGTTCAAGCGAAACGAAGTAGGACACATATGTGATATGTGTGTGGGCCTGATTAAATACGAGTATGTGATGCCGTATTGTAATCTGGCAGTTATCTGTTATCGGTTCGGTTATATGTGATATAACCATATTGTCGAATCAAGTGTTGATTTGATAATGTGATATACAGATAAATGATATTAGTCGGTCATATGTGATATAACCGGATTATTAAATCAAGTGTTGATTTAATAATGTGATATATATATTATATGTGATATAATATCTTAACTAATATCATTATTTCACTAATCATTCTTCATTATAAATATATTAATATATATATATATATATATAATGAAGCATGGCATATGAATTTCAATTTTTTGAAAATAGAAATGAGGTGGAAAATGAGAGCATGGTTGCAAGCATGGGATTTATACTTGTTTATTCATCTTGACTCACTATTCAAGTATGGTTGCAATTTTATATTGCAAATTCCATGCTTGAATAAGTGAGGGGTCAAGAGTTGCCATTTATTCTTGAGTTCATTCTTAACACTTAGCCATTTTTTTCTTGAATTGCTCCCATGGTTGCTCTCTAGCTTCTTCTTCCTCCTCATGTCAAGGTTCAAGCTTCAACCCTCACATCTGATGTGAACCATGAAGCTTGAACACAAACTTATAAGCTTTTAACATCCCCTACATCACCATCAAACACTTGACTAGCGATCGAGTATAGCGTGTTTCCTACGCTAAAGAGTTTAGTGTAGAGGTAGCTTGAGTTAGAGGGACTTCGCGTGGATCATCTTCGGCACGAAGGTCATCGGAGGAATCTCGTCCAAAGCCTCAAGTGGAGCCTAGTGGAGTCGCGGGACTACTACACGGAGCATGTGAAGTGAAGGACCGGTCTACAAAGGTTTTATTCCTTGTTCACTTGATGTAAAGTTGTTTACATTCTTGTATCGTCTAATTCTCTAGTTAAGATTCTAGGGTTTGGGTTATTTAGCATGGCAATTTTTTGAAAACGGTATGGATGATGCTTCCCGGAACCTTGCTGTCGTGCTAGGCAACCCAACAGTTTCTGGTGTGACTTAGAAACTTGAATGATGGGAGTGCATTATATGCAAAGAAAATAAACCTGAATGATGTTGTCGGAACCAAATTTTAAAAACTATAGTTATATTATTTTGCTTTGCATAGAGCTATTTGGTTAGGAATATCTTGCACCTCATTCGATGAGGAAAGAGCCTTGATCCCTTCACAGGGAGTTCAATCTTAAGCAAAAGTATATATTACTATGACACTCGATTTTCTTCAAAACCGCTCGTTTCTAAAATGCGGAGCCTAAACCACTCCTTTTCAAAGCCACTCGAATTTCTTCAACGATATCAAGTTCATTACGTTAAACGTTTTTTGTCAAAACCAGCTGTAGCCCTTCATAATTTCAGATTAGAATTGCTTAGTATTCATGCTAAGTTTTTCATGGTCTGCCGAGGCGTAGTGATCGGTAGATCTGTAGTGTTTTTCTGCTGTATGGTATTGTGATTGGTTAAAACAGTCATATGACCTTATTGACTCTGTCAAGGGTCATGCTGGTGGATCTAATGCAATCAAGATAATGATGGGTTGAACTTGACTTGGACCCTTTGATTTGTTGACTCTGTCAAGATCACTAGGGTCTTAGGGGCATAAACCATATCGGGAGTTTCAAATATAATGGAAACTTTCCAATTATAAGCATACCTTCTGGAGTGTGGTAATTTTGGTCGGTTTCCATCACACAATGATAGTTAGGTCCCGATTCCCACTGATGGGTATGTATTACTCCTCGAAAGATTTTCATTTCACAATTAGCCAACCTATTAGGTGTCTAGAAAGTGTTAATAAGGTTATACCTTTGCGGAAATGGGGTAATTAAATTTGGTCCGTGAGAAAGCACGGGAGACCTCCCTCGGAGTACTAACATTGGCCTGACTGAACGGTTAGCGAACTTGTAAGGTGTACATGATCCCAACTAGTTCTCCTTTTAGAGTTTGAAGGAGAATTCAAGGATATGGTGAGAGCCATCCTGATTAGATAAAGTGATTAATCAATTTAATCTTGATAGAGTGCACGCTGAGTGTTTCTTTTCCCTCTCTGGTTTGCGACCATGACTTACCTTAAACTAAAACTCATTAACCAAATTAACTAAACCTTCTTACACACTTTGGCTTTGGATTATCTTGATTCACCACAAAGTTGCATATTTCCATGCTACTCCTACTTTCCCTTTGTCTTCTCCAGAACGTATAACTACGATGATCCATATTGCTTGGAAATGCAATCATATAGTTACATACGAACTCAAAGAAATTATTTCAGTCGAGAATGACCACTGGTTCTGAAGAATTTGAATTTTATTATTTGGTTGTCTCTTCCCTTTACCTTCTCTCAGATTAAGAGACCTCCTTGTATTAGGAGAGTGCACCTATTATGCTTATTGGATAGTTTTCTTCGAAACCTTAGGCTGGTGCTGAAAGGTAGAAAAGGAAGAAAACCAGTTAGCGTAAGTTTGGTGTACAGAAGATAAGATGTAGAGACATATAATGAGATTGAAGTGAGGGTAAAGGAAATTGTAACTGGTGTCATAAATCTGGATATTGGAAAAGGCATTACTAGAAATACCCGACAACCCCCTTGAAACATTTATGTTTCAGAATTTCTGCGATGTTATAATTGAAAACTGTTTTCCCAATTGATTATGACTCCAGGGTATGTATATACTAGATTAGAATCTCACATCTGTATGACATTACAGATGTCTTGACCCGGAATTGGCATGTGACCGGCACGAGAATCACGTGAAGTCTATAGGATCCTACCGTAATCCAAGTAAGCCGAAAGCCTAGAAATCTAAACCTCTTTTGGAAAATAATGGAGGTGCAGTTTTGAAATATCGGCATAATGAATTCAAATTCTTCTTTTTACAGTAAAAGTAATATTATATGAAAATGCAAGTGGGTTGTATACTATCTTTGAAAACATTTTCGTCATTTGAAATTTGGGCAGAACCTCCCTTGTAAAGTTTGATCCAAAACCAATACATCACAACAATAATATAGGCATCCCTAAGCGGGAGCTAGCTCTTCGCCAATTGACGGAATCATAACCACGCAATAAATATATACGACGTGAAAGTGTACGTTAGCACCACCACTGGGTTTTACTAGCATCAAGCATGCCATTTTTAAAAAATTTCGGGGTGCTAATCTACACTGACCAAGATATTAAACTAGATGATTAGGGTTTAACTATGATATCATATACTATAGATGTGTCCTTCTCTTCTAAACCTCCAGGTTGTAGTCCACCCGACTCCTTTAGGTTCCACTTGAAAGTTGAACGAACTTTCTTTTGATGACCTTCGTGCCGAAGATGATCCACCCGAAGTCCGCTAATCCAAGCTATCTCTTCACAAAACTCTTTAGTGAAGTAAACACACCACACCAAAGCGCTAATCTAGTGTAGGATGATGAAGTAGGTGTGTTGTTTGCTCACTAGGGTTCTCACAAGCTCAAGGGTTCATAACTCATGTGAGGGATTGAGCTTGGAGGAGGAGGTGAAGAATGAAGAGAGAGCTAGAGAGCATATGAGCTCAACTCAAGAAAAAAACACAAATGTAGAATGAATATGTGAAGCATGTCAACTTTTATCCTCTTTCCAATTATTGAAGCATCCATATATTACAATAATAAAATGAAGCCATGCTTCAATAGTGAAAGAAAAAGAATAAACAAACATCCAATGCCATGCTTCACCATTCCTCCCATTTTCCACCTCATTTCTATTTTCACAAAATAGAAATTCTACCATGCTTCATAATATATATTTTAATATATATATAATGAAGAATAATTAGTAAGCAATAATATTAGTTAATATATAATTATATCAAATATAAATATATATCATATTATTAATCCAACACTTGATTTAATAATCCGGTTATATCACATATAACCGACTAATATCATTTATCTGTATATCATATTATCAAATCAACACTTGATTCAATAATCCGGTTATATCACATATAACCTAACTGATAACAAATAGCCGCTGGATTACAATACGGTATCTCATATTCGTATTCAAGCATGCCCCCATACATATCAGCATATGTGCCCTACTTCGTTTCGCTTGAACCAGGAAACTTCTATGTGGGACTCAAAAGATTCGTCAATACGCCAGCAATAGGAGATGATCACATCAGTCACCCATAAGCCGTCGACGGTACTAGCTGGACGTGACGGCTACCCAGGTATTTAGCGAATAGAAGATCAACAAGAAAGTTTGTCCAAACTCCTATGAAGCCTATAGGTAACACTTACCGTACAGTCCAGTCTCTTCGTCTGATATATCACATATCGAGTCTAGGGGTGGTAACGTCAGACCCCGGTAACTTGATAAGTCATGCCGATGTATGGCTCATAATGGTTTAAGAAACTACTGATAACACTTACCAGTAAATCTCATCAACAGCCTTGGCCAGGGACTTACTGTTATAACCAATCGAGCATAGCGCAACATCAACTCCCAATACCGGAAGAGACGAAACCCCTCCTATCGCTCATTGCCTCCATGTGACTCGGGACAGTACCCAAAATCCACCTGTTTGCATGACTCCTTTGAGCCATGGTAGGGAGGAAATCAAAGCATAGTGGGAGCCACACAGGACTCTATGACCATCTCGGGTCTACAGACTAACCTGTACCAGTATCACTTGAGAACTTCTATTTGACGATAGGTATAATACCAACTAGGAGTTCTCGGCGAGTCCTGTTCGGTATACATATTCTCTTATGAGTACTTATGTACAATCTTTGATGTCACACATAAATGGTTGTGGGATCAACCATTGTCCCGTACAGGGTCAAGAAACGTATATACTAGTGTACTCTAGAATATCGATGCCCTGTCTCGATGTCCCCTCGACTGGGAACTTTGTAAAGGATGTACTTGTGGACCACCCTGGTCCCACTAGTATGATCTGCATCATAGTCCTGGTAGTCAAGTACATATCCTAAGGGCTTTATCAACATGTAAGAGGGAGACAGTATAATAATACCAGTCTACATATTAAGATAAAGGCAACCAGATAACATATTATCATGTCAAGAAAGAAATCCCTCTATATATATGTCCAAGCATCCACTATAATATAAATCAATGTACAATAATGGTCTCTAGGGCATACATATCCCTAACACGACGCCCTAAGGCGAAGATCAATCACAGAAAGAGAATAAAGAAAACCAAGACATCATCAAGCTCAAATAAACAACAAAACACCTATCTCGTTCTAAGTCTCAAAGAATATACAAGTCTGGTGTCTAGGTTTACCAAATATATATAGTCTGGTTGATGGAGCTTTTAACTAAATACAACTGAAAATAATATATACAAAAGGTGGTCACGATCCAATGTGTACCACACTTACCAATGCAAATCACCCAGAAGGAAGCTGTGTGCCAGCGAGCCGCTACTGATCTGAGCGGTCGATCCTGCAAGAAAACTGTGGCACAATGGGGGTGAGTTTCCAACTCGTGAGTAGAAAATATCAGCAGGTAGAAATCTAATGTATAACGATCTCCTAGGTCATACCGTAACATAAAAGTAATACTGTGGTATCTACTGTGATCGTGTATACATATGTGTAATGATAACAAGGTCATGCCAGTAACAACATATAGTATCAAGTCATCTGAATCATATGCATGTATACATGTTTATCATCCAACGTGTCTTCATCAACGACAGATCAAATCATCATCAAACCTGAGTGTCCAGTATCGACACTCGAAAATATAAAAACCCGTGTCCAGTATCGACACATAAATCCTCATATCTCGGGCACCGTCTCATCGAATCGACCCTCATATCCATCTGATCACACGAATCCGGTCGGTATCCTCTGGATATCCGCCGAGCCCAAACTATCACCGGTCAGTAGTGCTCCCTGCCGGGCTCAACGTCTCTCTATGCGATCTTCTTGCCTCGGGGTATCGTACCGGGTCCACCATGTACCCGCAGACGGTGCTTCCTCTCTCCTCGAATCGGGTATACACATAACTCAGAACTGAGAAAACTCATGGCGGACATCGAAATATCATATCAAGAGAAACCGCATTTTAAAAACTATTATAAGACTTTTAAAAAATGTATCTGTGGTTCTCAAATCCATAGATCTCATGAAAACAGAATCTCATATGTATGTAACCATAAAGGTACAGTAAATGCAAGCAAAGAACAGTACTGTAAAGTATTGCAAGTGTTTTATGTAAGCATGTCGTGTAACCAGGTAAGGAAGTACAATATCTAAACTAGCATGTGTGGTAATGAGTACGAAACCATAACTATGATTCTACAATTTAGGGAACAATACAACGATATAGCAGTTTTCTAAAGTGTATGTGGTATGGCAATTACCGATGATGAGTGTGTGAGCTGGAAAATCTGTGTACGTGCAACATCTGCATCATCTGTAATGGTGCGTGTGTCCTAGCAGACGAAGCAATATAAAGATAAATGCCGGGAACGTAGTACGTATGTCGTGAGGAAATAATACAGCGTAAACATGAACGTTATAAAATATGTAACTACACATGAACTATATGGTTATAGTTTAAATAATACGAATCGTAGTTTTTGAAACTGGACGGTGTTTTGAAAAAGCGATACCATTTCGAAATCCGTAGCGTCCCTTGAGGTTGTCATTTAAAGTACCTAACAATTCGTTAGTTTGAAAATAGGTATGGTTCAAATGTAATCTATTATCTACCAAAGTGATTAGAAACCAATGATTTTCCAAATCAAGATAATCCATAAGTCGGCAATCCAGCCTCCTAGTATCAGATATGGTATAATCCATTGTACATCATCCTCGAGTCAAGAGTGCGGATCAATCATCCGGTATATCATATCACGTACGGTATAATCCATCGTACGGTATCATCAATCAAGGTAAGGATCTATCGTCCTGTATATTATATTGCGTACGGTATAATCCGTCATATGATATCATAAATCAAGGGTATAGATCTATGGCTATGTACATCATATTATCTCATATTCTCATATATATATATATATATATATATATATATCATATCATATCTTAGCATATGTATATATGTATATATATTGCCTTGCATCCTCATGTCAAACATATCGACTCGTGTCATCTCGTTTCATCATGTCCTCATCTCATCATATTATCTTGTACTAATCCTTATGGTTATATCCGTAAGTACGTAAGCGTATGTTTCTATATATATATACTACATCTCCGTTCTTCTATTACTATGGTTGCGGGGGTGCTATACTCCATCCACCCAACTTCCCCCGTAGATATACATCTACTCACCCACTATCCTCACTCTAGCCGAAGTCGATGAACGTCTTGTTCTCCTTCGTCGTCCTGGAAGTCCACGTGAAAGTACCTACAATTCAAGGAATATCGTATCGTAAACAAAATCAAATCCAAAAACCGATACGGCATGCAAAAAGCACATAGGTTAGAACCTATGGTCCACGCATGCAAGAATAACCGAACAATTCCCGACGTTGATGTACAAACGTCAAACGACCGAGTCAAAACTCAAATACCAAAAATCTAGTTTTCACAAGTCACAAACCGAAATATGAAACTTGGAAAAACACTCCCAGATTTTACCCTAGGTGAAATTAGGATATTTTGCACATTGGGTATGTAAGCCGATGTCGAGCACTCCGCGGGTTCGCGGGGAGGCGGAATTTTCAAAAAACGAATTTAACGAACTACGCAACACCGTCTAACTCCAGGATTTATTCGAAACCATAACTAACTAAACTCTAAGAGGTTTAGCTACTCGGTAAGAGTGTTATACCTCCGTATACTAGTCCTTCGGGTCTTCTTTTCCTCCTCTCCTTCGGTCCTAGAAGTATGGATCGAGCTTGCGACGTCGGCCTCCTCGCGTCAAAGACGATCCACCCGAGAGTATGTACTTTAAGCTCCAACCTCTAAACTGAGGTAACCAGGGTAAATGGTGTTGGTTATAGTGCCCTCAATGCAATTATCGTAATCGCAGGCAGGTGATTATGATGATTAACGGAGGACCTATACCGATAAAACAGTCTTACTCGAGATGATAGTATGCTATCTGGTTTGTCTTTATCATCATGTACATGTTGATAGAGCCCATAGGATTCTTGATTGACTACCAGCATTATGATGGCGATCATATACGTGTGAGCTGGGGGTCTATAAGCACATCCTTAAATGTCCCTAGTCGTAGAAGTATCGAGACTGGGTATCGATACTCCAGTTTAGACTGGTGTATACTTATCTAGACCCTAACGAGGGGCAGTGGCCGGTCTCACAAGCCATTGGTGTCAGTTGTTCACCTAAAATAGTATACATGTGCTTATTGGGTTATGAGTACACTGGACGGACTCGCCGGGAATATGCTAGTTGGTATTGTCCCTATTGTCAGATAGCAGTTTCCTGGTGACATGTGTACAGATTAGTTTATCGACCTGAGATCGTCATTTGTCTCGTGTGACTTCCCACTGTGCTTTGATTACTACCCTACCACGCTCAAAGGAGACGTGCAAACAGGTTTTAGTTGGGTAAAGTCCCGAGCCACATGGAGGAAGTAAGCGGATCGTCGGGGATTCGTCTCTCCCGGTATTGGGGGTTGATGTCGCACAGTGCACGGGTGTCCATCGCTAGAAATCCTCGGCCGGGGTAGTGGAGAATTACTGATTTGGATCAGTAGTTTCTCAGGTGGTGATGGGTTTCATACCGACACGAATTATCGCGTTATTAGGGGTCTGACTTTATCCACCCCCCTAGACTCGATATGCGATACTCTTAGACGAACGGACCGGACTGTACGGATATTGGCACAGTCAGGCTCATCAGGGTTTCTGGATAAGTCCGCTCGTCAGCTTCTCTTCCGATCAATACATAGGCAACCGTTACGTACAGCTAGTACCACTGACGTGCTTGTGGTTATACCCAGTGCCAGTGTATTGATGAGTCATTAGAGTCCCCCACAGACAGTTTTCCGAGTTCGGGCGAAACGTTGTAGAGGCTGTATGGTAATATGGCAGGTTTCGATCATATTCGTGCACGTGTGCACGGATCATGATCGGACGGATAATACTAGCGGGATTTGGTTTAAGCTGGATCCTAGTATTATACTGTCGGAATATTTTTGCCTCGTTGCATTCGTATTCGGTCGGAATACAAATGCGGGTATGTATTTACAGTTGAGGGGTAATCTCGTTACGGGATTACTTTTGGAGTTGCCAGTTTCCTTTTCCGTATTTAAACTTATTGATCTATTGTGAGCAATTTGCATTTGACTTTGACCATTCCTTTTTGCCTTTTCCTGCACTGTGGGGGGCTCCCTATTTCGAGCACTGTGCATGAGGCTGCTTCGTTTATGAGGGATGGTGTGGTTTTATGAGGGATGACCTGATTAATTTATTCATTTGGTGATGGCTGTTGGTTTTTGGAACCAATGATTCATTCAGTACCATTTTTAATTAGCATTGACATACACTTGAAAAAGGAGTTCCCAGAGAGCACAAATTGAAGCTTGTGCTCAAACCCCTTTTTTCCAGTGAGCAATTCATGCTTACCCTCGCCATTTTTGAAAATCCCCTGTGGACTTCATCACTTGGCCGAGCACATTATTCTGTGCTTGATTTGTTTTCTTCCAAGCTCAATATCCTTTGCTCACTAATTTCCATGGCAACTTCATTAACATTCACCCGATTCGTTGGGTGCCTTGAGGCAAAATATTCTACACTCTCTCTACTTCAATTTTGGACATGTCGGCTAGCAAACTTCATGTTCGAGTTGCTTCAGTTTGAAGCGGGAGACCGTATAAAGATTCGTTGACGTGGTACCATTTCGACGAGAAGACCGGAGATCGGAGATGCCGCGAGGAGCATGGGATGGTGGCTAAAGACCGAAGCACACGGATCGATCGGTATAGCCATTCTTACTTCTTTTACAGTTAGCTAGTTTAGCGTTAATGGAACGATCCGGTGAATGTCTTTGTTAGCGCCAGTTGTAAAAAAAATTTGTTCCGCATTTGGCCTCGGATTGACGGCCGGGGCGCTACCGTAGACTTATATGGTATCAGAGACAAATCATTAACCATATACTAATTGTTTAGACAATATTAAAATATCGAAACCGAACCAACCCAAAATAATACCAATGAAATTTGTCATGAGGGAAAAATTTCTTGGCCTTTGATTTTTGTGTGCAGGCCAAAATCAGTGGCTGTTTTTTTGGTGGCTAGCTGTTGATCTTTGTTTTGTGGTGGCTGTGGATTTGGATTGTGGTGATGATTTTAATTTGTTGATTAATTTATTAACATAACACACACTCACTACAATTCACAATAAAAATCCCAAGAGAACAAAAATCAACAGAGGCCAAAATTTGTGGCCTTTTATTTTATTTGTGTGGCTTGAATTTTTTTTTGTGTGTGGCTTTAGAACACTAATTCTCACATCTCCACTCAAAAGAAAATCAACAGCCATATTTTTTTTCCTCACAAGCAATTTCTTTTGCCACACATTTTCTTCACCCCAATGTGTGTTTTGCTTTTGAGTGGAGTTGTGAAATTTTTAGTTCGCTGGTATTATTTATTTAGCCCAGTATGGATATGGATTTATCTAGTTTTTTGGGGCTATTCGGGGTTATTTTGAAGTCGATATTTTCTAACATTGTTTAATATTTACAGTACTTTATATTTCTATCTGTGACCGTGAATGTCATTTGATCGGTAAATCTTGTCTAATCGCTATAGTCCTTCTAAACGGATTTGCGAACGTGACATTCACGTTTGATGTTCTGTGTTGTGCTGTGATATTGCGGATTTGTCGTAGTGGATAGTTTTTGTGCAACGGTAGTGCAGTTTGGATTTACTTGTACATTTAATATTGCGGGGCGAGTGTCCGACATGTGGATTGCCGTCACTGCCTGTTTGTATATTATTCTTTTGGGGCACGACCGGGTTGAGGTCGATGTACCCGTTGTACATATTTTATTTTCTGTACTAGGATTACCCCGCGGTGGAGTGCATGGATAGCCGGGTTCTAGAGGGCAGCGGGCCCGCATCTCATGGCTTTGAGATGGAGGGGGCTTCACTCTAGAGTTGGCGGGCTATTCGTCGCACTCGTAGGGGGTACAGGTTGACCCAAGGAGGGGTACTCAAGTTACCGGATTCCGTGAAGTGCTTGGTGGTCCATTCACTTTGCTGAAGGGGGCTGCCTCGTTTCAGGTTTTGGCGGGTAACTTTCCGCGCCCGTAGGGTTCTAGGTTTTCATTGCACAGGCTATCCACACGACCAGGAGAACATCGGGTTTCAGTAGCGGCTCTATAAAACCCGGGGATCCCAGATTATCTGTATTGTTCTGTGATGCTTATTATTTTTCTGTGATGTTGCATTTATCACGCCTGGAGCGATCATTATATATTTATATATACTAGTAGATATTGTATATGTTTTGCACCCGTGCTAGTCCAGTCCCCGCTCTGTCGTTAGTTAAGTAACCTAACGGGTGATGACGGGACCCAGTGGCAAATGCGGATGGCATATACGTACATTATATTTTCGTTCTTTTCTGGTGTGATTAATTGATGGGACTGCATTGATTCTTATCAATGCAAGGATAAAACAAACCTATATTTGATGTTGTTGGAACCAATTTTAAAAACTGACATTACAGACGTACGCTTTTCCTTTGCACAGTGGTATTCGGTTATAAATATCCAGCACCTCATTCGACGAGGCAAGGGCCGAGATCCCTTCATCGGGAGTGACCCCTTGAGTAAAAGTTTGCGTCAACGTAATAACTTTACTATAGTCGATTATTTTGGCTTTGCATTATGGTATTCAGTTTGGAATATCCTGCAGCTCATTCGACGAGAAAAGAGCCGAGATCCCTTCACCGGGAGTGACTTCTTTAGCAAAGGTTTTCGCAGCTATATTTTTATAAAAGATATCCGGTTCCTTCAACGATATCAAGTTCATTACGTTAAAGGTTTTTCGCCAAAAACCATTCGTAGTCCTCCGTCATTTCAGACGGGTAGCACTTAATATTCATGCCATGTTTGATGGCCTACGTCAAGGCATAATGTATGGTAGCTATTTTTTACTTTTCTGTTGCATAGATAGATGCGTTGGTTTGGAACAGTCGTACTACCTTGTTGGACTATGTCAAGGGTATGTACGGGTGGATTCAAATTAATCTGGATAATGACGGGTAGAACTTGACATGTGACTTATGATTTCTTGGCCTACGTCAAGATCATAAGAGCAAGGAATAAAAAATTACATCGGGAGTTTCAAACATACATGAAACTTACTAGGCATGCGCATACCTTCTGGAGTGTGATAACTTGAGTGGCTTCCATCAAGTTATCATGCGAATGATAGTTGGATCCCGATTCACACTGATGAGTTGGTTTACTCTTCGGGTGATCCCGACTAATTCTTCTTTCAGGTTTGAAGGAGAATTTGAGATTACAGTGGGAGGTTTCCTGATTAGATAAAGTGATTAACCATTCTGATCTAGGCTAGAGTGCACGCTGAGTGTTTCTCCTCTCTCCCTCTATTTGGCAGCGACCGTGGCCCGACCCTGGACTATAACTCAGTAACCAAGTTAACCGAACTTTCTCAAAACACTGGCTTTTTGATTGTCTGAGTTGCATGCAACATTGCCACTCTTTCTTTTACCCTTTTCATTTCTCCAGAACACCCCGTATTACTACAAACGTCCACTCCCATTGGATAAATCCATCGTATGGTTATATACGAACTCGAAGGAACTTATTTGAGGATGGATTCTGGTTCTGGAGAGAATGAATAGGACTATTTAGTTCTCTTTTCCTCTTATCTTCTCTCAGGATGTGAGGGCTCCTAGGATTAGGAGAGGGTATACATATTACGCTTATTGGATAGTCTTCTTCCAAACCATAGGAAGGTGCCGAAAGGTAGGGAAAAGAGAAAACCAATTGGCTTAAGTAGGGTGTACAGAAGGTAATAAGTAAAAACAAAATAAAGGGATCATAAACAGGGCAAAGTAAATTGCGACTGTTAACATTCACGACCAAACCACGTATTTCATCGCCACTCCTACTTCACCTTTGTATTTCTCCAGAACACCCCGTATCACTACGAACATCCAATTCCATTGGATAAATCCATCGTATGGTTATATACGAACTCGAAGGAATTTTTTCGAGGATGGATTCTAGTTCAGGAGAAATAGGAATAAGGTTTATTCAGTTTTCTTTTATCATCACCTTCTCTCAGGCTGCGAGTACTCTTAGGATTAAGAGAGTACACCTATTACGCTTATTGGATAGTCTTCTTCCAAACCATAGGATGGTGCCGATCGGTAGGGAAGTGTTAGTTATATGTATGCCCTAGAGGCCATTACTGTACATACGATGTATATTGTAATGGATGCTTGGATATATGTAGGGAGGACTTTCTTGCTCGACATGATAGTACGCTATCTGGTTGTACTTTATCTTAACATGTACTCCGATTGTCTCTTTGTTACTTGTTGATAAAGCCCTTAGGATATGTACTCGACTACTGGGACTATGATGAGATCATACTGGTGGGGCCACAGTAGTCGACGAGTACATCCTATAACTGTTCCTAGTCGAGGGTGTATCGAGACAGGGCATCGATACACTAGAGTAGACTAGCGTATACGCATCTTGACCCATATGATGGGCGATGGATGATCCCATATCCATCGGTGTTTGACATCAAGGATGGTGTACGGGTGCTCAGTGGAGACTGGGTACACTGGACGGACTCGCCGAGAACTCCCAGATGGTATTATACCATACGTCAGATGGCAGTTCTCCGGTGACACTGGTACAGAGTAGTCTGTTGACCCGAGATCGTCATAGAGTCTTGTGTGATTCCCACTGTGCTTTGATTTCCATCATACCACGTCCAAGAGGGCGTGCAAAAAGGTGGCTTTTGGGTACAGTCCCGAATCACATGGAGGCAATGAGCGATAGGAGGGGATTCGTCTCTCCCGGTATAGGGAGTTGATGTTGTGCTGTGTTCGATTGGCTATAACCGGAAATCCCTGGCCAGAGTTGTTGAGATTTACTGGTAAGTGTTATCAGTAGTTTCTCGAACTGTTATAGACCTCATATCGACACGACTTATCGAGCTACTGAGGTCTGACGTTTACCACCCCTAGGCGAGATATGCAACATATCAGATGACGAGACCGGACTGTACGGGAGTGTTACTGTTTGGATTCACAGGAGAAGTTACAGGCTTGCTTGTTGATCTTCTAAGCGCTCAATACCAGGGTAGCTGTTACGTTTAGCTGACCGCTTGCATCTTGTGGGTGATTGATATGATCATCACCTACTGCCGGCGTATTGACGATTCTTTAGAGTCCTACACAGAGGTTTCTTGACTCAGGCAAAACGGAGTAGGAGCACATATGCGATATGTGCGGGACCGAGGATAATGCGGTATGTGATATCGTATTGTATTATCACGATATTTGATATCAGCCGGGTCATCGGATCAAGAGTTGATTCGATGAATCGGTACGGATAAATATTAGTCGGTTATATGTGATATATCCGGATTGTCGGATCAAGTGTTGATTCGATAATTTAATGTATAATAATATATATGATATATTAAAAGACATTAACTAATATTAGCTCACTAAAAGATTCTTTTTCTCACTCGGATAATACAATGATATATATGTGATATATGTTAATTGTATTATTTTATTTGGTTACAATAAATATTATATATGTGATATATAATATTGTAACATGATATGATAAATAATGCAACATGTTTAGTAGAGATTAAACATGATTAGGGTTTGGATTAGGGTTAAGCTTTCTAGATGTTTCTAGAAGGTTTTGGTTTTGTTTTGTGAAAGATATTTGTAAGTGACTCATGCTTTAACCCAACCCAAACCCTAACCCTAGTTAATTCTTTACATGGGTTTAGTCAACCATGGTTGCATTATTCATCATATTATTCTTTTCCTATTTATCACAAAAGGATTCTTATCATATTCATCTTCTTCTTCCTTCATTCTTTCATGAAAAAGCTTGATAGATTTTTCCAAAGTGATGAATAAATATGAGAAAAAGATAAATAAAGAGAGCAAAAATCCTACTTCATCATCCTCATCTTCCCTTGCCATTGAGATGAGGGTGTTCACATCATTTCATGAGTGTTAGCTTGTGTTAACGAAACTTCAAGGTAGATCATCTTAGTATCGAAGATCGGAAGCAAATGTTGTATCTTTCTCTTCGTAGAACCTCTCGAGAGTCCGGATCTCGATGATCGCAGCGAAGGGACCACAACACGGAGCATATGAAGTGAAGGATCGAATCTACAAAGGTTGTAATCCCTCTCACTTAGTGTTAAAATGTTTAGCATGTTAGTTTTCGCCTAATCTCTAGTTTAAAGATCCGTATTCGGGTTGTTCGGCACGGCTAATTTTTTAATCGGGCATGGTTGATGCCTCGTAGACCCTTGTGCGCGTGCATAGCAACCCTACAGTGGTATCAGAGCTACTAGGCATTGGATGTCGACCTATGGGGGGTTCTCACTGTGTGACAGTGTGGCGAAGCATAGGCTCTTACCCCCAGGGTGTCCCGAGACCGGAAGGTGTTCCGGCGGGTTGTAGTACTCGCGAGGGGGCATGCGTAAAATGTAGCGGCTGAGGGACCCGTTGGTGCCACGACGACCCCATTGGATGGGGTGGCTGCCTGACCTACAGTGGTATCAAAGCCATGCTAGAGCTTTAGGCGAAGTCTAGACGAAGTTTAAAGTCCGATCGAACCCGGAAAACCCGATATACCCTAGTTTCTGGAAATTTTTCAAAACTGTGGTTTTTTCCAAATTAAAAATATCCAAAAATTACAGCAGGGAATTTGTCACGACCCAAAAATGGTACGTGATGGCCCTAATACTACGCAACGCCTCCAGACGTAACGCAGTAAAAGAAAGCCAAAACCCAGAAATCTAAACCATAAAAATACGGAAAAGATAATATAAAATTTTTAAAATGTTTGAAATCACAACCCAAATTCTTTAAAAGAGTCCACATTTTCCTTTAAAATTTTGGCAGCACCTCCTTTATAAAACAAGCCCCTAAAAAGGGTACAACATGAATATAAAGTAAAGCATCCCAAACGGGAGCAAAATCCACGCCCAACGGCGGAAAACAATACCACAACAGATATACGACGCCGTAGCGAAGAAATAAGAGACAAAAGAAAGGAAATTGTATAAAATCCACAAATCCACAATATATACAAATCGTCCTCTCCAAGTCTCTAAGTCACAACAAACTGCTAGTAGATGGAGAGTACAAGATACAACGAATATACAATACAATCTCTGAATACCCACAAAACCCACCTGGCAAAACTGCACACTAACAGGCGAAGTGGTATCCGCAACCCAAAAGATGATAGATGAGTGAATAGCTGAAAAGCTGGATAGCTTGCCTTGACTACTTTGGGGAAACACCTGCAATACCTGTGGCACAACGGGGGTGAGTTGCCAACTCGTGAATAGTAAATAACATATGCAGGTAATCGCGAGAATGAACGTACAGCATGAATCTAATATATGACATTTGAATAATAACAGTCATGAGTACGAAACAATGGAAAGTACACTCACCAGTACCACCAATATGTCCTGCAATAATGATATGACGACAGTATGCAATAATCATGCACTGGGGATATGAGAAAGTAAATGTGCAACACTCATGAAGGTACTCTCACAGGTACTCCTAATACATGGAATAGTGCACAAGTATATAAAGATGAGGTATGGAGTGAAATATGTCATTTCCACGGAATCCTGACGTCGTGGTAGGATCACAATCCAATAAGACAAGTCAAATCCCAATGCCTCAATCAGTCACCAAATTAGCTCTCATATCATCTAAGTGTCACATCTCCTCAACTACACAATATCAAATGTATCTCACATAAGTATCGAATGTACAAGTCAATGTACAAGTCAAGTAGTACAAGTATCTCACATCTCTAGTATGAACAAAACAGTATATCTCCCATATATCAATGTACAACAGTAATTGGATCTCACATCTCTCGTATGTACATATCAGGTATATCTCACCTATATCAAATGTACAACAGCTAGTGGATCTCACATCTCTCGTATGTACATATCAGGTATATCTCACCTATATCAAATGTACAACAGCTAGTGGATCCCACATATCTCGTCTGTACAATATCAGTCTATCTCACATATATCATATGTACAACACTAAGTGGATCTCACGTCTCTAGTGTGTACGATATCATCATCCAATCCCAATGAATCTCGTAAGTCCCAAGTCCAATCTCCAGCACAGTTCTAACATCCTAAATATAATGACATAAATAAATATGATGAGGGCAATACACATATATTAGCGTCCCATTCCACTAATATTGGTGTAAAGGCATATATAACAGCGGCTCAATCCCCTGTTATATATACAAGAGTATTTAGAAATATCATAAAACCAATGTGTCAAGCATCGACACAGAAAACTGATAAGTACGTATCATACGCTATCACGAGAGCTCGAGTGCCTCGTTCTGCCCCTCGCCTCTCGACGTATCGATACGCACATGACTCCCAACGGTATCCCCCTGATATCCGCCGAGTCTCTGGTAATGTCACCGGAAAGTATGGCTCCCCTAGGCCTCATCGCCTCAATGCGACATCGGCTCACTCCGACAACATTCTTGCTTCGGGGTACCTCCGGGCCCCACCATGTATCCTCATGCGGCTCTCGACGCCTCCTCGCATAGGATATATATATCTGCACCGATAAATCTCATGGTGGATGCTATAATATCATCTCAAGGAAACTGGGTGTTTCAATGTATGCATAATTTCATGAACTACCACGGTTCCCAAATCCAGAAAACATCATGAAAAATCCATATAACCATGCGATAATCCATGAATAATATATACGCAATATGAAACTGTAATGAAAGCGTATAGAGGAACAGCATAGCATTCACCAGATATAAATGAATACATGAATCGTAAAGCAGAAATATAGGTATCTACCTACATGATGACGTGATATACCTATCAGGTATAAGTAAGGTATGGAATGCAAGTACACCTGTATCTATGTGATGATGTAATATACCTATCAGGTATAGGTGAAGTATGAAAAGCATGTACACCTGTATCTATGTCCCTAGGTGTATATGTACCTAGCACTAATGGTACAACATCCTATAGGTAAACAGGAACTAGCATGTCAATGTTCAAGTATAACGATAAGAAATATGTATCAAAGTCACAATGTCCCTAACCATACAATAACATTTCTAAAATATGGTCGTGTATGACATGGTAATTATTGACGGTGTGTGTGGCATCCAATCAGTGCTCTCGCAATCTGAGCCGTCAATAATAGTGCAGTGTCCTAAGGATACTAGTCCAAACACAACTATCACTAAGCAGTAAGGTATATGCGCAATTCTAAACATGATATAGAATATGCGACAAGGTAAGATTTCTAGCCCAGACGCATAACGCCATGCGGGCGATTCCCCTGTAGATGTTAAATCTACTCACCCACACTCCAAGCTAGATGAAGTCTACCACCTGAATCCCCCTGTGGCAGTGTCCGTAGTCCTCGTCTGCGAACCTGCGACATATAAACAACAACAAATATATATATCAATAATAGCTACGAAATACGAACTAGCTATATCTAACCGACACAACAACACACAAACACCTCTTAAGTGTTCGTATCGTGGCTAACGAGAGTAGCAACACGACGAAAACAACTTAAGAGCGAAACCACGAAAACGGCACGACGCGTGTCGTAACACGTATCGTACGAACACGAAACACTAGAAACTGCACAATTGATCCCAGATTTTCCTACTGTGAAAACTAAACAATTTCAATAAGACCAGAGGAACCCAAACCCTAGCAGACACCTACTGACCAAGACCCAAACCCTAACTCCTCACTATGGCCGGCGTCGCCGGCCCCTCTTCTTGCCGTCGCCGGCCCAGGCCGGTGCCATGGGGTTCGTCTCTCTGGTGGTGCTCCAGGTCCTCTAGTACATCACAACCCTTATGTTTAATTTATCAGTAAAAATCCCGGATCACTGCAGGTCCTAGAAACTACAAACCGACACCAAAATACGATATTTCGTATCAAAACCTAATTTAACAATCTAAACTGAAACTAAACAGCAAAGTTATACTAAAAACATATAAAGAGCAGTAAAGGAATTTACCTACACAAAGGAAGCCAAAGATCCAAGCTCAAGAACACTCCAAGGCATCCAAGTGAGAAAACATGCACAAAAATGTAATTTTTGTGAACTTTGAATAAGAAATGAAGAATTTGTGAAGGAATTATGCAAGAAAGAGAGAAAGAAATGGCTAAGTGCAGAAGTGAGAGGGAGAGGGCTCGGCCATGTGGAGGGAGGAGAGAGAGAGAGGGAATTTCCATGCAATTTCCATGCAATTAATGCAAAGTCAACACACACACACATGCATGCACCTTCTTCTCTATTCTTTTCTATTCTTTTCTTTTATTTTTCCTCTTTAAACCTAGGCCACACACATAAAACTTGTGGTTAAGTTTAACTTAGGAAATTTTAAGAAGAGATGAAAAGAGAAAATTCCGAGAATGTGCAAGCCGGATTAAAATAACATTAAAAATGGGAAAAATTCAAATTGCACCAAAACGTCCCATATACTCTCAAAGTGTGCGCACAAGCTTTATTTTCTCAAAACTAGGTGCTGGTAAGTCGATATGGCCGTTTGATCCCAATCGGTATAAAACTGAAAATACCGACGAATTTCACCCAAAAACAGAAACACCCACAAAACGATTTCTAGATCGTTACAGAATTATATGAGTTACTGTGAAGCACGTGAGCGCAATTCGTCTAAAGCGCCGCGGAACCGCGGCCCCACCGCAGCATGTGCGGCGGTTCCGCGGCCATAAAGTCGATTCTTGGCACGTTCTTTGCACAGTAATTCTCATCTTTTAGTGCTGTATTTTCTGGGAATTTTTAATATTTATTCAACTGTTGAATTTTCTGGGTTGTATTGGGGACTCGTTGTTTCGATCGGATATTATAACTTTGTTTAGTTTTTCCGGATAACTTTTAGAAACTGTTAAAATGTTCGAACGGATATCAATGACTCACTTTTTCCCCTGTCGGAAAATTTTTCAAAAGTTGGATTTTTCCTCGTGTTTAAGAACGTTCTAAGTCGTACAAGTAACTCGGTGGACCCTCTAGAAGACAACAAACCTTAACTCGATTATGTGACCGTCTTGAACTGCCTTTTGAACCTTAGGGTTTGGGGCAGTACGGCGTGCCACATGTGAGGCGTTGGCTTGACCCTTGTACGGCTGGACCATTGGTACTGTGGCATGTAATGGATGTTTTTAAACTGTTTTCAAGTGTTGAGATATATTGGGGAAATCTTGGGTGTTTGATGATTCGATCGGAAAGTTTAACTTTGTCTATTTATCTGGAATGTGATACAATATTTGGAATCCACGGGTAGTTATGAGATAACTGATTTGAATATTATAAAAATAGCAGTTTAGTCTCAAATGATCGGTTTCTACGGAATTTTGATGTGATCAAAAGTCCGTTGCAATACGTAGCGTACGCAGATACTCGCCGGGTAAACTTAATAGACAGCCACGCCCCAAAGCCCCGACCAAGTGACTGTAGGAGAACCCCGTCGCCGAAAGCATCCGTTCGGGTGCTCGCGGCAGCGGTGTTCCGCCTTAGTACACTTCGTCGACGGCATCTGGGGGTGCGGCCGTCTACTAAAGTTTGCGACGAGCATTCGATCAGGACGTCGGGAATCTTGTTGAATTGCCCGACTTGATATTGAAAAGAGTTTTCGATAATGAGACTAAAATGCGGGGTTTATAATTGTTAGGCATGCGATGTCTAAGGAATTCATTTGGTTAGACATGCGATGTCTAAGGAGGTTGCGGATTTCAACTGTTGTAGTTTTACACTTTTTTTTCTGTGACCGTAAGCGTAGTATGTGGTGTATCGCCGGCTTCGTTGCTATACATCAACGACAATCGGGATAAGCATACTTGCTTACGTTGATGATATGAGATATTATGTGTTGCTGTGATATATTGTATTGGATCGTCGCGTTTGAATAGCCGGGTTTTTTTTGTGAGATGAGAGTTTTTTCTTTTTCATTCCTGTAAAATTCATTTGTATGTAATATTCTTTTATTGGGGCACTTCCAGGTAGCGGAAGATGTCACCGTTGTATATTATTTACTTTTCCGCATTAGGTAGACCCAAGGAAGGGAGCACAAGTAACCGGGTTTTAGGGTCCAGTGGGAGACCATCTCGAGGAGTCGAGACCGGGTCTCCTAATCCTAGAATTGGCAGTGTTACTTGCCGCTCTCGTAGGGTCTAGGGATGTGGGTTTGGCTATTCATCGCGACCGTGGAATCCGTGTTTTATACAGGCTCGTATTGAAAACACGGACGTCCTAGTATATCCAATATTTCATATATGTTCTTCTGCTGCAATGTTCTGTGATGAGATCATATTACTGCCTGAGACGAATGTTTATATTATATATATATGAGATATATGTTATATTGCAGATTTTGTTTCAACTGAGATGCTTTTGAAGCATAATAAAATGGGACTTCATTAATGAGATTAATGAAATAAAAGGAACCTAAGATGTTGTAGAAACTTGTCTCAAAAACTGGTAGCTTTAGTTCTTGCTTTGCATAGCGGTGTTCCTTGTAGAATATCCAGCACCTTATTCGATAAGGAAAGGACCGAGATCCCTTCACCGGGAGTGACTCCTTTAGCAATAACTGGCAGATGCTACAAACTCGGTTTGTCTTTTGATTGTTTCTATAGTTCTTGCTTTGCACAGCGGTATATATGATATATCCTGCACCTTATTCGATGAGGAAAGGGCCGACGATCCCATCACCGGGAGTGACCCCTTTAACAAAACTAGAAAAGCCTCAAAAACACTCCATTTAAAATCACTCGATTCTACAACGATATCAAGTTCATTACGCAATAGGTTTTCAGAAAAACCTGTCGTAACCCTCCGTCGTTTCAGATAAGTTGTATATAGTATTCGTGCTACATTTGTTGGCTTTCGTCAAGGTGTAGTGTGCGGTAGCTATCTGCTGCTTATCTGCTGCATATGATGCGATTGGATTAGGATAGTCGTGCGGCTTTGTTGGCTTTCGTCAAGGGTCGTGCGGGTGGGTTTAATTCAATCAAGAAATGACGGGTTGGACTTGACTAGTAGCCTATGGTTTGTTAGCTTTCGTCAAGGTCATAGGATGCTAGGGGCAAAATATTATTGGGAATTTCAAGTGTTGAAATTTGCAATGAGATTGCATACCTTCTATGAGATAGTTGGATCCCGATACCCGCTGCGAGTAAGAGTTACTCCTGGGAGAGTTTTACACATTACAATTAGCCGATCAAGTAGGTGTCTAGAAAGGTGTTAACGGGGTTACGCCCCTGGGAAAACGAGGTTTACTTTAATTAGGTTCGTGCGAAAGCACGGGGGACCTCCCTCAAAGTACCGACACTGGCCTAGCTGAAAGATTGGCGAACTTGTAGCGTGTGATTAATCCCGGCTAGTCTTTCCTTTTAGGGTTTGAAGGAAGATTTGATTAAAACAGTGGGAGACATCCTGATTAGATATATTAGATAACCAATCTAATCTTGCAAGAGCATACACTGAGTGTTTTCTTCTCTCTCTCTCCAGGTAGCGACCATTTCACGCCTTAATCAAGATAATAATACGGATATATTGACCGAACCCGCTTGTTATACTGAGCTGGGGAACGTTGGTCCCGCTCCAACTTATAATTGTTATAAGACAGAGCAGGAAATTGGGGAATACCAGATTTCCCGTGCCGCCCAAACGAAGAAAGTGCATGCTGATGCATCATCTTCGGGTGTGTTCATTACAGAGAACTGTTTCTCAGTATCCTTTACGTCCTGGGTATGTGATACCGGATCAGGATCCCGCATATGTAATCTGTTACATGGGCTACAGATAGGTAGAGAACTGAGAACGGGTGATTAGTTTCATGAGACAGAAAACGGTGCAAGTGTTGCAGCCAAGTCTGTTGGTCACTATCACCCTGTATTACCAGAATACATTGATTCTGAACAAATGTTATTAGATACCGAACCAGATATACAAAATCATATCAGTCTCTTTATTAGTAAAGAAAGGATATAATTTTGTATTGTTGGATAATGTTTTGAACATTTCCTATATCAAGAGTTGATGGTTCAGGCACGTTATCTAAAAGCATTGACGTTCTAAATCAAACTACAGTTCTTAGTATACAGAACACACACAAGAGGAAGAGTTCAGAAATGAACGAATCCTTCTTGAGGTATTGTAGACTAGGTCATATCAATGCGACCCGACTGGCTGAAGTTACATTTAGATGCATATTTAAATTAGTTTGAATTTACATCTTGTGAAACTTGCCGGTCATGTCACAAAGATAAGATGACCACAACTCTGTTTATTGGAAACAGAGAAAGAGTTAGTGAACTCTTAGGATTGATACATGCTGATGTATGAAAGTCCCCTGTCTACATATGCCAGGACCGGTTCTTTGTACTTCATTCCATTCTCTGATAATCTTTCAAGATTCAGACATATGTTCCTATTGAAACACAAGTCCGAACCTTTTGAGATATTCACAGAATATGAGTTAGAAGTAGAGAACCGAAAAATACGGGTATAAGTATTATGTCCTTTGATGAGATCAAGGAGGAGAATACTTGGGCACGGAATTCCTGGACTATTCTAAAGGAGAATGAGATTCTCTCTCAGCATTACTCCTCCGTATACACCACAGCACGTCGGTGTATCGGGGCGAAGCAATAGCACCCTATATGATATGGTGTGCTCTATGATGAGTAATACTGAGTTTCTTATTTCCTTTTGGGTGTTATGCGCTTGAGAAGCTGCATACCTATTGAATAGGGTTCAAATCAAATCAGTTGCCTATCACTTCATATATGATATGGAAAGGGAAGAGCCCGTATCTTAAGCTTGTTAAGATTTGGGGTTGTCCGGCCTATGTCTAAAAGAAAAATACGGACAAGCTCGAGGCAAGTTCTGTTATGTAGAACTGGAAGGGTTCCAGCTATACAAACTGCAGCTGATGATTTGGTAGAACCAAAGGATTCAATAGTTTCCAACGAACCTCAGCCTCTCCGCCGATCTAGTAGGGTTCCTCACCCACCTGAGAGATACTTCGGTTTCTCTATGATAGTGGGAGCGAGGATTGCATCATGAGATGATGACCCAACTAGTTTCGAGCTGGCCATCAGGAGTGGGACTTTGTAAGAATGGCTGGATGCTTAGCAATCTGAGATGGAATCCTTATACACCGACAAAGTATGGACTTTGGTTGTTTTATCTGAAGGGTTAAATCTCCATCAGGAGTGAGTATATCTTGAGAAGATTACTTGGTGTACATGGAAAAGTTGAGACTTTCAAAGCTATGCTTAAGTCCATCCAGATCCTACTTGCCACGGCAGCATACCATGACTACGATATCTGGTGGTTGGGTGTCATGACAGCTTTTCTAAATGATGTTTTAGAAAAGAGCGTCTATAAGTACACAGCCAGAGGGCTTCGTAGACAGTGGAAGCAGCGAAAACGTGTGCAAGATGTTTTATATGATGAAACAGGCATCGCGGAGTTGGAACATCTGTTTTGATGTGGTAGTCAAAGAGTTTGACTTCATCAAAATGGTAGATGAACCTTGTGTATACAAAAAGGTAGTAGAGAGTATGGTGGTGATCCTCGTAGAGTACGTGGATGACATACTCTTGATAGGGAAGGAGTTTCCTATGCTACGCTTGGTCAATCTCCGCTTATCACAATGATTCTCCATATAAGATCAAAATGATACCTCCTAAATCCTGAGTTATGGATCTATGAGATAGATCTAATTGGATGTTAGGATTCTCACTAGTTGTAGTAAGATGGTATCAATCGATCCTGGGGAGAATCACTGGAAAGGTTCCAGGGTGATAAGGACGACTGAATGTCAGTCGCAGGCATTGTCTTTACCCTCAGTGGAGGGACGGTATGTTGGAAGAGTTCCAAGCTAGATACCGTGACATACTAGATGATTAAAGGCAAGATACATCGTTACCAAGGATACTACCAAAGAGGCAGTCTGGATATATATATAAGTTCATAAGATGAACTTCGTTCCTACCATTGTGTGACAATGGAGTTGTGGCTTTAGCCAAGGAACTACCGTCCCATCAGAAATCCAGATATAATACTTAGGCAGTATTACCTGATCATAGAGATGGTTGATCTCCAGGGAGATCAAGGTTAGGAGAGTAGACACAGAGGACAACAGCGCGGATCCACTCACAAAGGCCTTTTTTCCCAGTCGAGACTTTTATGGGATGGTTGAGTATGAGATACTTCAACCGCAGCTAATTGTTGGGTATGCGATACCATAACAAATAGCCCTAGTGCAAGTGGGAGATTGTTAGTTATACGTATGCCCTAGAGGCCATTACTGTACATACGATGTATATTGTAATGGATGCTTGGATATATATAGGGAGGACTTTCTTGCTCGACATGATAGTACGCTATATGGTTGTACTTTATCTTAACATGTACTCTGATTGTCTCTTTGTTACTTGTTGATAAAGCCCTTAGGATATGTACTCGACTACTGGGACTATGATGAGATCATACTAGTGTGGCCACGGTAGTCGACGAGTACATCCTATAACTGTTCCTAATCGAGGGTGTATCGAGACAGGGCATCGATACACCAGAGTAGACTAGCGTATACGCATCTTGACCCATATGATGGGCGATGGATGATCCCATATCCATCGGTGTTTAACATCAAGGATGGTGTACGGGTGCTCAGTGGAGACTGGGTACACTGGACGGACTCGTCGAGAACTCCCAGATGGTATTATACCATACGTCAGATGGCAGTTCTCAGGTGACACTGGTACAGAGTAGTCTGTTGACCCGAGATCGTCATAGAGTCTTATGTGATTCCCACTGTGCTTTGATTTCCATCATACCACGTCCAAGAGGGCGTGCAAAATGGTGGCTTTTGGGTACAGTCCCGAATCACATGGAGGCAATGAGCGATAGGAGGGGATTCGTCTCTCCCGGTATAGGGAGTTGATATTGTGCTGTGTTCGATTGGCTATAACCGGAAATCCCTGGCCAGGGTTGTTGTGATTTACTGGTAAGTGTTATCAGTAGTTTCTCGAACTGTTATAGACCTCATATCGACACGACTTATCGAGCTACTGGGGTCTGACGTTTACTACCCCTAGGCGAGATATGCAACATATCAGACGACGAGACCGGACTGTACGGGAGTGTTACTGTTTGGATTCACAGGAGAAGTTACAGGCTTTCTTGTTGATCTTCTGAGCGCTCAATACCAGGGTAGCTGTTACATTTACCTGACCGCTTGCAGCTTGTGGGTGATTGATATGATCATCACCTACTGCCGGCGTATTGACGATTCTTTAGAGTCCTACACAGAGGTTTCTTGACTCAGGCAAAACGGAGTAGGAGCACATATGCGATATGTGCGGGACCGAGGATAATGCGGTATGTGATATCGTATTGTATTCTCGCGATATTTGATATCAGCCGGGTCATCGGATCAAGAGTTGATTCGATGAATCGGTACGGATAAATATTAGTCGGTTATATGTGATATAGCCGGATTGTCGGATCAAGTGTTGATTCGATAATTTAATGTATAATAATATATATGATATATTAAAAGACATTAACTAATATTAGCTCACTGAAAGATTCTTTTTCTCACTCGGATAATACATTGATATATATGCGATATATGTTAATTGTATTATTTTATTTGGTTACAATAAATATTATATATGTGATATATAATATTGTAACATGATATGATAAATAATGCAACATGTTTAGTAGAGATTAAACATGATTCGGGTTTGGATTAGGGTTAAGCTTTCTAGATGTTTCTAGAAGGTTTTGGTTTTGTTTTGTGAAAGATATTTGTAAGTGACTCATGCTTTAACCCAACCCAAACCCTAACCCTAGTTAATTCTCTACATGGGTTTAGTCAACCATGGTTGCATTATTCATCGTATTATTCTTTTCCTATTCATCACAAAAGGATTCTTATCATATTCATCTTCTTCTTCCTTCATTCTTTCATGAAAAAGCTTGCTAGATTTTTCCAAAGTGATGAATAAATATGAGAAAAAGATAAATAAAGAGAGCAAAAATCCTACTTCATCATCCTCATCTTCCCTTACCATTTAGATGAGGGTGTTCATATCATTTCATGAGTGTTAGCTTGTGTTAATGAAACTTCAAGGTAGATCATCTTAGTATCGAAGATCGGAAGCAAAGGTTGTATCTTTCTCTTTGTGGAACCTCTCGAGAGTCCGGATCTCGATGATCGCAGCGAAGGGACCACAACACGGAGCATATGAAGTGAAGGACCGGATCTACAAAGGTTGTAATCTCTCTCACTTAGTGTTAAAATGTTTAACATGTTAGTTTTCGCCTAATCTATAGTTTAAAGATCCGTATTCGGGTTGTTCGGCACGGCTAATTTTTTAATCGGACATGGTTGATGCCTCGTAGACCCTTGTACGCGTGCATAGCAACCCTACAGGAAGGAAGAAAACCATTTAGCCTAACGATGGTGTACAAAAGGAAATGAGTAAAGACAAATAAAGGGATTTGGAGAGAAGGCAAAGAAATATATGGTTATAGTCATGAATCTTGATAATGGAAGAGGCATTACTAAGAATACCCGGATACCCCTTCAAAACATTTTCATGTTTTCAGTTTCACTGTGCATTGTTAATTGTAAACTGATTTCCCAATTACACCCTTGCTCCAGGGTATGTATTTACCAGGTATAATTCTCACATCTGTATGGTTTTACAGATAATAAGTGGGAGTAAGTTATTGGGAATTAGGTGACTATCCTCATTATATCAGAATTCGTTGTAATTGTTGATATTTGAGTAAATCGCCTGGGTACAGTTTTCAACCTACGACGCATAGGGTTTGAGTTATTCAACTCAGGAGACTTATACAAAGTATTGTATGTTGTCCAGTGTCCATTAGGACAAAGGGGTTGGTCCTCATACTGTATTCTGTTTACTTATGACTTCTCTAGTTTTTAGATAAGTGTTTCGTAGAAATACAAGATAGAAGATTTGAGAAGTTATAGGTATAAGAGTAAAGTAGAGAACCACGTGTTGCAAGTATCAGGATTCTTCAAGGTGATCAAAGATGTAGATACTTGTGGTTGGTATTCATTTGATAGTAATGGTTTATGAGAACTTGCTTCTCTTCCAGGTTACTCATAATTGGATGCACTCCTAAGTTGAGTAATGCTGATCGGCCTCTCTCCATTTAGTTGACATGCACTGGAGACAGCTGCATGATTTTGAATCTGGTTCCAATAAAATTAGTGCCTTTGTTTCTGTATGGTATATAGAATCAATTTGTATCTTAACGATGTTAAGATACAGGGAGTTGTCCGGCTGATGCTTAAAACCAAAATCTGGACAAACTCTAGGCACGTTTCAGTAATCTCCGTTTGTGGGTTATCCCGGGCTCTGACGATGGTTAACTTTCTACCATCAGAAAGATCAATAGTGATATTGTTCTTGACTCACCACCAGTTTTAGTAAAATGGATTTTTTTTTTCAGAAAACGGTAGTGGGAGTATGGTAGAACTGGAAGAGATTCCAGAACCGCAAACGATTACTGAAAATTTAATTGGACCTAAGGATTCAATCAGGTTTGACATTCCATTAGCCACTCCACAGATATGGTGGGTAACCTCAGGCACCCGAAAGATACTCCGGTATCCTCAAGGACGGTCACAGGGAGGTTCTTGTTTACCCAAACTTGACACTACTGTTGTTCCAGACTATGAGACCCGGCAAGGGGATGAGTATAGCGTCGTTCTAAACTAACTTTAGAAGTGCACGTGTATATGACTCTGCCAGAGGGTTGTTGTAGTCAGTGGGAGCAGCGGAAGCATAGTGGACAAGTAGCTTATGTCTATTTATAGACTAAAGCAGATATAGCGGAGATAGATCATCTATTTTTGATATGACAGTCATAGTTTTTGACTTCATCAGAATAGGAGACATCTCAATTAAGAAGGTAGTAGAGTGTGAATACCAGTATTTAGATGACATACACAATCTAGGAAGTAAAATTCCTATACTAAGATCGGTTATACTATGGTTGTCACACAATGATTTCTCCACATAAGATTTGGATATTATATCAGACATTCTGGTTACTAGATCTATGGTTTTAGATCTAGATTTGGGCAGTTTCCAAATCTGGGTACTTAGACGGTATTCTAAAGATATTTAGAATGGACGACTCCTAGCATGGTAGTGTACCTGCAGGTGATGGAGTCACCCTCTCTAAAGGTGTCTTACAGACTAAAGAGGAGAGGGATGTGCATGATTGGTATATCACTTGCTTCGGCAATTGAGTCAATCATGAGATGTCAAGAACCACACCAGATGTTGTTTTTGCACTATATGCAATAAGTTGAGATATTAATCCAATCCCGGAGAAACATTCGAAAGCAGTTTATGAGCATAAGTGGATGTTCTATGGATTTGATAATGGCAGCCTCATTCAGGAGACGATTATCATTCCAGGCTTCCAAGGTGACCTGGATGATAGAGTGACTGTCTGAGTTATAGTTTTCCCTCTGATGAGGGACAGTATGTTGGACAAGTAGTCCAAGCGGATACTAAGGAAGGCATGGCGCTGTATACTGATTGAGTTCAGTAGACGATACGGTCTAAGAAGTTTGGATTTGGAGTTCATTTATGAAATGGGTCCCATCAGATATCCAGACACATTCTAAGACAGGTATTGCTCATTTCGGGAGATAGCTTTCTCCGCGAATTTGAGATATAGAGAGATACAGAAAGAAACATCAGGGTGGATCCGCTCACTGAGGCTATTTCTCGAATACATTAGTTTCACAAGCAGGCTTTGTGAGACTGATTAGTAGAGAAGTTAGGTGTTCGGTATCACACGAGCTGTGAGTATGCGACATCACAATAATTGGCCTTAAGTGCAAGTGGGAGATTGTTAGTTATAGTGCCCTCAATGCAATTATCGTAATCGCGGGTAGGTGATTATGATGATTAAGGGAGGACCTATACCGATAAAACAGTCTTACTCGAGATGATAGTATGCTATCTGGTTTGTCTTTATCATCATGTACATGTTGATAGAGCCCATAGGATTCTTGCTTGACTACCAGCATTATGATGGTGATCATATACGTGGGGGATGGGGTCTATAAACACATCCTTAAATGTCCCTAGTCGTAGGAGTATCGAGACTGGGCATCGATACTCCAGTTTAGACTGGAGTATACTTATCTAGACCCTGACGAGGGGCGGTGGCCGGTCTCATAAGCCATTGGTGTCAGTTGTTCACCTAAGATAGTATACAGGTGCTCATTGGGTTATGAGTACACTGGATGGACTCGCTGGGAACATGCTAGTTGGTATTGTACCTATTGTCAGATAACAGTTCCCTGGTGACATGTGTACAGGTTAGTTTATCGACCTGAGATCGTCATTTGTCTCGTGTGAGTTCCCACTGTGCTTTGATTACTACCCTACCACGCTCAAAGGAGACGTCTAAACTGGTTTTAGTTGGGTCCAGTCTCGAGCCACATGGAGGCAGTAAGCGGATCATCGGGGATTTGTCTCTCTCGGTATTGGGGGTTGATGTCGTACAGTGCATGGGTGGCCATCACTAGAAATCCTCGGCCGGGGTATTGGAGAATTACTGATTTGGATCAGTAGTTTCTCAGGTGGTGATGGGTTCCATACCGACACGAATTATCGCGTTATTAGGGGTCTGACTTTATCCACCCTCCTAGACTCGATATGTTATACTCTTAGACGAACGGACCAGACTGTATGGATATTGTCACTATCAGGTTCAGTAGGGTTTCTGGATGAATTCGCTCGTCAGCTTCCCTTCCGATCAATACATAGGTAACCGTTACGTACAGCTAGTACCACTGACGTGCTTGTGCTTATACCCAGTGCCAGTGTATTGATGAGTCATTAGAGTCCCCCACAGACAATTTCCTAAGTTCGGGCGAAATGTTGTAGAGGTCGTATGGTAATATGGCAGGGTTCGATCATATTCGTGTACTTGTGCATGGATCATGATCGGACGGATAATACTAGCGGGCTTTGGTTTAAGCCGTATCCTAGTATTATACTGTAGGAATATTTTTGTCTCGTTGCATTCGTATTCGGTCGGAATACAAATGCGGGTATGCATTTACAGTTGAGGGGTAATCTTGTTACGGGATTACTTTCGGAGTTGCCAGTTTCCTTTTCCGTCTTTAAGCTTATTAATCTATTGTGAGCAATTTGCATTTGACTTTGACCATTCCTTTTTTGCCTTTTCCTGCACTGTGGGGGCTGCCCATTTCGAGCACTGTGCATGGGGCTGCTTTATTTATGAGGGATGGTGTGGTTTCATGAGGGATGTCCTTGATTAATTTATTAATTTGGTGATGGCTGTTGGGTTTTGGAACCAATGATTCATTCACTACCATTTTTAATTTGCATTGACATACACTTGAAAAAGGAATTCCCAGAGAGCACAAATTGAAGCTTGTGCTCAACCCCCTTTTTTCCAGTGAGCAATTCATGCTCACCCTCCCCATTTTTGAAAATCCCCAGTGGACTTCATCACTTGGCCGAGCACATTATTCTGTGCTTGATTTGTTTTCCTCCAAGCTCAATATCCTTTGCTCACTAATTTCCATGGCAACTTCATTAACATTCATTCGTTGGGTGCCTTAAGACAAAATATTCTACACTCTTTCTACTTCAATCTTGGACATGTCGGACAGCAAACTTCATGTTTGAGTTGCTTCAGTTTGAAGCGGGAGCCCTTTTAAAGATTCGTTGACGTGGTGCCATTTCGACGAGGAGACCGGAGATCGGAGATGCCGTGAGGAGCGTGGGATGGTGGCTAAAGACCGTAGAATACGGATCGATCGGTATAGCCATTCTTACTTCTTTTACAGTTAGCTAGTTTAGCGTTAATGGAACGATCTGGTGAAAGTCTATGTTAGCGCCAGTTGTAAAAAGTTTTTGTTCCGCATTTGGCCTCGGATTGACGGCCGGGGCGCTACCGTAGACTTACAAATGTTTCGCTAATCCAAGTAGCCTAGGTGATATAGAGAATGTCTAATGGATTGTATTATCTCACTAACCCTTTGTTTCACAACACATGCGAGTGTAAGGGTTAGAGGAAGAAGGAGAGGAAACTTAGAAGAGAGAAAGAAAAATGTGAAATGAGCTAGGGTTGTGAAGTGTAGAGAATGGCTCAAGACTTTCAATAATGAAGTAACCATTATTTTCACATAGAAAATAATAGCCATACTTCAATAGTGCATCCAAACCAATAAAAAAATGTCTAAGACATTCCTCACACTATACCACAAAAGTCTCCTCCATTTCCACCCCATTAATCCATTTAAGAAAATAGATAATACCAAATAATGAGGTGTCTCCTTCTAGAAGCATTCTTGAGAAAATTACAAGAATACCCCTCACCGTATATACATACCCATATCCGTATTATGAAAAATACGAATACACGGAAACAATAACAATCCAATAATACATACTAGGATCCGGCTTAAACCAAAGCTAACTAGTATTGTCCGCCCGAATATCATCCGTGTACAAGTATTAGGGTTTGCTTAGCACCCTCACTAGGTTTTAACAAGCATCAAGTATGCAACTTTTAAAAATCTAGGGTGCTAACCAACCCGAACCTAGAATCGAACTAGAGGATTAGGCGTATAGCTAACAAGTATCACATACTAGTAAGTGTCTAACACTTAGAGAAAAGAAATACAACCTTTGTAGATCTCTCCTCCTTGTCTTTAGCTCTGTGTAGATGTCTTTGATTCCTTAGTTCCACTCGAAGTTTGAACCCGTCCGCTTGAAGCCTTCGAAGTCCACGATGATCCACCATGGAGTTTCTTTACTCAAGCTCCTTGCTTCACTTGAACTAAGTGGAAGTGATGCAAACAACCTATACAAGTGGGCTAGACTAGAATAGATTGATGAAGTGGGTATTAATCTCACTAAAAAACCTTTCTTTTTCTTTCTCTTTACTCACTAGAAAATGGTAGAGAGCTTGGAGGAAGAAAGATATGGAAATGGCTTAGCTTGAGCTCAAGAAAAGATAAGCACAAGAATGATTATGAGAAAATGAGAGAGTCACACTCACTTTTAATCATGGCATGAAAATATCTAGATATTTTAGTAATTGAGTTAGTGGAGGATTAGAAATCAAACCATGGTTACAAAGATATTTATAAGAAGTGTGTAGAAACTAAATATCAACCATGGATTAATATCTAATTTCCATTAACTCAATAAATAAAATATTACAAATGTTTCCATGTGAGTCTAGCATAGCCATCTCCAATGTATCATCAACCATGACACATGTATACATGTATGTGTGCATATATATCCGTATAAGCATACATACATGCATACAAATAAAGAAAGGAATCAATAATGAGCTAATGGCCATTTCATATTAAGTCAACACTTGATTTAATAATCCGGTCATATTACATACGACCCGACCAATAGAAATGCCAGATTAAAATACGGTATCATATACTCGTATTTAATCAAGCTCCCGCACATATCTCCATATGCGCCCCACTTCGTTTCGCCTGAGCTTGGAAACCCCTTTGTGGGACTCTAAGACTCGTTAATACGCTAGCAGTATGTAGTAATCATATCAAATACCCACAAACCATCAGCGGTACTAGCTGCATGTAACGGCTCCCAGGTATTGAGCGAGCAGAAGATCAACAAGTGAACTTGTCCAAACTCCCGTAGAGCCAACCAGCAACACTTACCATACAGTCCGGTCTCTTCGTCAGATATGTTGCATATCGAGTCTAAGGATGGTATCGTCGACCCCAATAACTCAATAAGTCATGCCGATGTGTGGCCTATAACAGATCGAGAAACTACTGATAACACTTATCAGTAAATCTCATCATTTATGGCCAGGGACTTTCAGTTATAGCCAATCGAGTATAGCACAACATCAACCCCCAATACCGAGAGGGACGAAACCCCTCCTATCGCTTAATGCCTCCATATGTCTCGGGACTGTACCCTAAAACCACCTGTTTGCATAACTCAGTAGAGCCGTGGTAGGATGAAAATCAAAGCACAGTGGGAGAACACACAAGACTCTATGACGATCTCGGGTCTACAGACTAACCTGTACAAGCGTCACCTGAGAACTGCTATCAGACGATAGATATAGTACCCTATAGGAGTTCTCGGCGAGTCCGTTCAGTGTACCCAGTCTCCACTGAGCACCCGTATACAATCTTCGATGTCAAACACCAATGGATATGTGATCATCCATCGCCCATCAAATGGATCAAGAAACGTATACGCTAGTCTACTCTGGAAGATCGATACCCCATCTCGATACACCCACGACTAGGAACATTTAAGGATATGCTTATAGACCAGTCATGCCCCATTTGTATGATCTGCATCATAATCATGATAGTCAAGCGGATATCCTAAGGGCGTTATCAACATGTACCAAATGAATAGTATATACAATCAAGTGAACATGTTAAGATAAAGAGTAACCGGATAGCATACTATCATGTCGAGCGAGAAAGTTCTCTGTATATATATACATATCCAATATCAAATAATGGCCTCTAGGGTATACATATATCCAACAATCTCCCACTTGCTCCAAGGACACTTATTGGCATATCTCATACCCAACATCTCAAAAAGTTGCTCATGCTGTGGCTGTGAGAGGACCTTGGTGAGTGGATCCGCGGTATTATTCTCTGTATCTACTCTCTTAATCACGATCTCGTGGAGATCAACTATCCTCCGGATCAAATGATATTGCCTCAGGATGTGTCTGGATCATTGATGGGACCTGGGCTCTTTGGCTAATGCCTTAGCCCCATTATTATCACAACACAATAGTATTAGATCAATAATGGTGGGAACTACTCCTAGTTCCACATCCAGACAACTTCCTTTGCAGCATCATTTTGCAGCAATATACTCAGATTCCATTGTTGAGTCTGCACCGATATCCTGTTTGGAACTCTTCCAACAAACTGCCCCTCCACTGAGGGTAAATACACACCCTGAGATAGATTTGCTGACATCCTTATCACCAAGGCCCTCCATGGAGAACCTTTGTGATAAGAATATTTTGACCGATTATAGCATAGGAATGTCATTTCCTATCAGGAGAATGTCATCCACGTACAATACGAGGAATGTGACAGTACTCCCTACAATCTTCTTATAAATACAAGGCTCATCTGGATTTTTGACGAAATCAAACTCTTTGATCGTATCATCAAAACAGATGTTCCAACTCCGTGATGCCTGCTTCAATCCATAAATGGATTTAAGCAACCTACATGCTTTCTCGCTGCTCCCACTATCAACAAATCCCTCTGGCTGATCGATATAAACACACTCTTCTAAATCACCATTTAGAAATACAGTTTTAACGTCCATCTGCCAGATTTGATAGTAGTAGTGAGAAGCAATGATAAGTAGGATCCGAATGGATTTAAGCATGGCTACAGGAGAGAAAGTTTCGACATAGTCCAGTCCTGGTCTTTGATGAAATCTTTTCGCTACAAGCTTTGCCTTATAGGTCTCTACCTGTCCGTCTCTACCGATCTTTCTCTTAAAGATCCATTTGCACCTTACGGGTTTTACTCCATAGGGTACAACTTCCAAAGTCCACACTTTGTTGGTGTACATAGACTCCATTTCGGATCTCATGGCATCCAGCCACTTCACAGAATCACCACTCATGATAGCTTGCTGAAAACTAGTAGAGTGTCACGACCCAAATTTTGGCACGTGACCGGCACATAAACCACGTGACGTCAACAGGCGTAACACAATTTAAGTAAGCCAAAAACCCAGAAATCTAAATCATCAAAAGAAGTAATTGATAAAACGTTGTTAAAAACATTTGGAAATCTCAGGTAAAAATTTTAAAGCTTAAGTTTATTTTCTTAAAAATTTCGGCAACACCTCCTTTGTAAAAACTAGCCCCGAAACGGGTACAAACACAGGATATAAATAAAGCATCCCCAAACAGGAGCAAATCACGCCCAAAGGAGGAAACAACCACCACAAGAATATATACGATGCCGTAGCTAAGAAATAGACAATATAAATGAAAAACAACATAAAAAGGTAAAACTACATAATAAAGGCCAGCTTGCACGAGCACGACACCCAGAGTTACAAAATATACAATATCGATCCTCACAACTCATCTCTAAGTCAATACATGAAAGTGGTAGATGGAGAGTACTAGATACAATAAGATATACAATGGATATAATCGGATAACCGCAACCCACCTACAGCAAAAAGGCCTCACAGCCAACCGTAGCGGTATCCGCTAAAAAAGATACAATAAGAAGCCCTGCCGCGACTACTCTGAGGGTCAAGCCTGCAAAACACTGTGGTACAACGGGGGTGAGTTGCCAACTCATGAATAGTAAGTAACATCATACAAATAATCGCAGGTATGCACGAACAACGATAATCCATAACATGCAATCTGATAACATAAGTATGGCAATATGGATATGCAACAATCATGATCAAGGTACACCATCAGGGTACTACAACTACATGAAACAATGCATATCAAATAACTACTGAGTATGGGATAAAACATATCATCATCAATGAATCATCATCGTGGAAAAACCCCAGTGTCCATCAACGACACCCCAAATCCCAATACCTCAGGCGCCGTCACTCTGATCGGCCCTCATATCCGTAAATCTCATGGAACGTGAGTGCTCAACATCGATACTCGAAACATCATGAAAACCAGTGTCCAACATCGACACGTAAATCCATATAAATCGGGCTCCGTCAGTCCGGATCGGCCCACAAGCTCCGTCAGTCCGGATCGGCCCATATCCATCGCACAACTCCGGTCGGTATCCTCCGAATAACCACTGGGTCCAAATTATCACCGGTAGGTAGTAGTCCCTCTGCCAGGCTCATCGTCTACTGCACAACATACCTTTATTGGCCCGGGGTACCATACCGGGTCCACCATGAACCCGCAAACGGATCATCCATCTCCTCGAATCGGGTTTCTAACACAAGTCTCAGAACCGAGTAAACTCATGGTGGACGCATCAAAATATCATATCAAGAGAAACCGGGTTTTCAAAACAATGCATACTTTCTTGAAATATCCCCACGGTTCTTAAATCCATAAATCACATGAAATCCGTATCTCAATACGTAAATCCATGAAATATGATGTATGCAACATAGAACAATAATATGAGCATATCAAGGGAAAACCGCTCTTTTAAATGAATCAAGTTTTTAAATATATCATGCGGTTCCCAATTTCCCCAAAATAAAATGCAACATCATATAAATGTGTACATGTAGCTATGTATGCATGGTGCAATTCATATGCGCAATAGAACAAGAATCAACGTCTCAATGTCAATAACGAATACTATACCACATATGTGTATATGTTGTATGTGTCATGGCAATTACCAACGGTGTGGGTGTAGCATACAATTTAGTGTTCGTGCAACATGAATCGTCAGTAATGGTGCAGTGTCCAATGGGTACTAAGTCAAGGCACAACAAATAATGGTATGCAATGATGATCATGCATGATCAACTCATATGCATATAACATGTGGCTATAATATCATATCCAGCCCTCGACGCTTAACGCCATACGGGTGCTTTCCCCTTAGATGTTAAATCTACTCACCGATGATCTCGAGCTAGATAAATTCAACCACCTGCTTTCCCTTCTTTGTAGCGTCTGAAGTCCCCGCACTCGCTCCTAATATCACACAAAACATAACAAGTGCTACTTAGAAACCGTTCAATAATACATACAAACTATGTTTATATCGATGCACCGACTCCAACGAACTCTCAAGTGTTCGTTTAGTGGCAAACGTGTGTAGCGATATCCCAAATCAAACCTAAGTGCAGCAAGCAACACCAAGAACGTGAACCGTGTCGGATATCGTAACGCGCGTAGTCGAAACACTAGAATTTAGTAAAGTGTTCCCAGATTTTGACTACAGTCAACACAAAAAAATCAAGCAGTACCAAACACCCCAAAATACCTACAAACCACAACCCCCTAGTTCCCAAGAAATTCGGCGAGCTCGGAAAATCATCAAATGTCGCCGGCCAAAACAGGTTAGATTGGGTTCTGGTTTCAGGTGAACACTCAGGGCCTCTAACACAACACTACTACATTGCTAGATTTTACAGTAACAATTCATGGTGATAGCAGATTACAGTGACCCCAAAATAACACTAAAAATATGATATGCGCACAAAACTATATTTTTAGTGTTCTAAACAGCAACTACTAGGCAACACAACATTATAAAGACCTAATTAACAGTTAGGGATCATTACCTTTCCACACTTGCTCAAAAACCCTAGCTTTCCATGCTCCAAGTCATCTTTTGGGGTTTAGCTAGGCTTGTGAAGGGTTTAGATGAAGTTTAGTAAAGATTTTGCTTGGTTTTGTGATGATTTTGGTAGGGTTTCAGTTTGAGGGGATGAGGAAAATGAGAAAGGGAAAATAATGTGTGAATAGAGAGTGAGGTGAGAATGAGGGGGTGTATGAGTGAGGGATGAGGGAAATGAGGGTGTGAGGTTAGAGAATGAACCATGCTCATTCTCTCTCCTCATTAAATGCTCCCCATGCTTGCTCATTCCTCATCATTCCTTCAAAATTCAACCCTTCTCTCTCACAAGTCAACCTTAAATCAACCCTTTATTTTAAAAACTAAATGATTTTAATAAATACATACAACCTTAATGGAATGTGGGTTAATGTGCCATGGCTACTTAAGCATGGTTAACACTAATTAACCCTAGGTTAACATGTACAAGTGTGTGCAAGCCAAAATAATAATAATAAAATATTAATTAATTTTTATAAAATATGTGAAAACTATTTTGGTTAACTTTTTACTAAAAACCCGTATTATTGCTTAATTAACACTAATCGTATTCTTTTGTGTTACAATCTTCCCCCTTACAGAAATTCGTTCCCCGAATTTAAAAATCTTACTATGCGTACCTTCAAAGAGATGAGGGAATTTCTTTCGCATCTCACTCTCGGCCTCCCAAGTGACCTCTTCACTATTTGGGCCACGCCAAAGAACCTTCACAGATGGTAAGACCTTTGATCGAAGTTTCTTCACCTGCCGATCCAATATAACTACCGGCTGCTCGGTGAACAAAAGATCGCGCTCTAGCTGAACGATCTGGTGCTGAATCATGTGAGAAGGGTCATGAAGGTACTTGCAAAGCATTGATACATGGAATACGGGGTGAACATCCGGAAAACTGGGCGGAAGTGCCAAACGATAGGCAACAGTACTAACTCGCTCAAGGATCTTAAAAGGGACCTACAAATCTGGGACTAAGCTTTCCTTTCTTCCTAAATATCATCACGCCCTTCATCGGAGAAATCCAACCATCTGCCATCGGCGCTCAAGTCTCTCGTAGGAATATGTGACCCCCCACCGTGAACTAAAGCCTGTGACGACGACGACCGGCATAAGACTTCTGTCTGCACTGGGCTGCTCTCATCGTATCCTGAATCAACTGTTGGAGATAGTGCCATCAGAGTCAATTATTGGATCACAGGCACATGATTGAAATGATTGAGGGAGGACCTATCCCGGTAGGACAGTCTTACTCGAGATGATAGTATGCTTTCTGGTTTATCTTTATCATCGTGTACTGCTTTAGGTGACCTGACATGTCCCTATTACACGTTGATAGAGCCCCTAGGATTCTTGCTTGACTACCAGCAGTATGATGGCGATCATATACGTGGGAGCTGGTAGTCTATAAGCACATCCTTAAAAGGTCCCTAGTCGTAGGAGTTTCGAGACAGGGCATCGATACTCCATTAGTAGACTAGTGTATACAGTCGAGACCCCGACGAGGGGCGGTGGCCGGTCTCACAAGCCACTGGTGCCAGTTGGTTCACCTAAGATGTATACAGGTGCTCATTGGGTTATGAGTACACCGGACAGGACTCGCCGGGAACCTGCTAGTTGGTTTTATACCAGATGTCAGATAGCAGTTCCCTGGTGACATGTGTACAGGTTAGTTCATCGACCTGAGATCTTCATTTGTCTCGTGTGAGTTCCCACTGTGCTTTGATTACTACCCTACCACGGCTCAAAGGAGTCGTGCAAACAGGTTTTAGTTGGGTACAGTCCCGAGCCACATGGAGGCAGTGAGCGGATCTTCAGGGGTTCGTCTCTCCCGGTATTTGGGTGAGGTCGCACTGTGTCTAGGAGAGCCATTACGCAAAGCCCTCGGCCGAGGCAGGAGATTTACTGGTAGGTATTCCAGTAGTATCTCAGGGCGTTCTGGGCTACACTCCGACACGACTTGTACCGATTTTGGGGGTCTGACTTTTACCAACCCCCTAGGCCCGACATGCGATGCTCATAGACGAACGGACCGGACTGTACGGATATTGTCACTGACAGGCTCAGTAAGATGTCAGGATGAGTTCGCTCATCGACGTCCCTTTTGGTCAATAGCTGGTGGCCCGTCACGTATTGGCTAATACCTCTGACGTGCTAGTGGTTAAATCCACAGCCATAGTATTGACGAGTCTTTAGAGTCCACCACACTTTCAGTTACTCAAGCTTTCGGGCGAAACGCTGTAGAGGCCATATGGAGATATGGCAGGGTCCGATCAGATACGTGCGGTATTGCGCGGATCAGGATCGGACAGTTTTGTACTAGTAGCCGTATAGTCATATGGCAGGGTTCGATCTGATACGTGCGGTATTGCACGGATCAGGATCGGACGGATAATACTAGCCGGCTTTGGTTTAAGCCGAATCCTAGTTTAGTACAGTGTAGATTTTGTCTCATTGCATTTGTATCCGGACGGAATACAGATGCGGGTGTGTATGCACAGTATAGGGGTTTTCCTGTAATTTATTACGGGACCAGTTTTCTGGAGTCGCCAGTTTGCATTCCGTTCTGGCCGGTTTTCCTTTGTTCTTTCCCGGCCGAACTTTTCCTATGGAGGGGGTTATTTGCAAGTTTGCAAATAACATTTGTGGAAGGGGTTTCTTGCACTTGTGGCATTATGATAGATTAAGCATCTTTGCTTTTCATGATGGCTTGCTTTTTGAGATTAGAAGTGATTAGAAATGAAATGAGGGTTGATTTGATTTAGTTATCATTTCTTTTTGGATATGGTTACCACTTGCTTTTACTACCCTCACCTCCCTTCTTGTTATGGTTTGTATTTTCATTCCTCCACCATTCTTACTAGATGAAAGTCGGTTCACTTGAGAGAAAAAGAATGAGAGAGTTCATTTTTGTTATGTGAGGATTTCTTCATCCCATCTTCTTCTTGCTAGAAAATTGAAAGCACCAATTTTCTTTACCTCTTCCTCCATCCATCAATGGCAACTACATAAGCTCCAAGAGACAAAGTTTCTATACTACATTCTACAGCATATCTTGGGCATGTCGACTTGCCGGCTTCATGCCCGAGTTGCCTCGGTATTGAGGCGGGAGCCCGTAAAAGACGCAGGCGATGTGGTGCCCTTCCGGCGAGGAGGCGGCGATATGGAGACAAGACTTTCCGCGGGAGATCGGGACGATGACGAGAAGACCGGAGGACTCGGATCACTCGGTATATCTCTCACCCTTTCTCTTGATAGCTAGTATCGGTTAATGGTTACGATCCGGGTATATTGTCCGCGGTAGCGCCAGTTTAAAGTTAAGAAAATTTTGATTCCGCATTTTGGCCTCGGATAGACGGCCGGGGCGCTGCCGTGGCACAACATCAACTGTATCTTCTCCGTAGTCTCTTAAACTAGCCGGGGTCCCGAAATTCTGCTCTCGCTGAGTTTGGTTCAACAGACTGGTGATCGACACTTTCTACCATACAAAGCTTCAAAAAGTGCTATCTGAATCGTCTCCTGATAATTGTTATTGTAGGAGAACTCTATCAATAGCAAGTGATGATCCCAACTGCCACCAAAATCAAGCACGCATGCACGAAGCATATCCTCAAGAGTTTGTATAGTCCGCTCCGACTGACCATCGGTCTGCAGATGGAAAGCGTTGCTAAAACTCAATCTGGTACCTAAAGCTTCCTGAAGCTTCTGCCAAATACGGCTAGTGAACTGGGTCCCCTTGTCGGATACGATGCATATGGGAACGCCGTGCAAACGCATAATCTCATAAATGTACAACTGAGCATACTGAGCATAACCGAAAGCGGTCTTCACTGGAAGGAAGTGAGCCCCTTTCGTCAACCGGTCAACAATCACCCTAATGGAGTCATACCCTCGACTGGACCTGGGTAGACCCACAATGAAATCCATGGAGATCTGTTCCTATTTCCACTCCGGAATAGATAAAGGCTGCAACTTTCCTGCCGGTCTTTGATGCTCAACCTTGACTTGCTGACAAGTCAGGCACCTCGAAATGAAATTCGAAACATCACACTTCATCCTTTCCCACCAGTAGATATCTCTCAAGTCACGATACATCTTGGTGAAACATGGGTGAACACTATAAGCTGACTGATGTGCCTGCTCTAGGATCTTGCGTCTCAACCCATCGGTATCAGGTACACACAAACGAGTCCCGAAACGTAGCACACTCTGGTCATCAATAAAGAACTCCGAATCTCTACCCTGCCGAACATGCTCAAGAATCTCAAACAAACGGGCATCGTCGGGTTGGGCTTCACGAATACGATCAAGTAGAAGTGGACGGGTGCAGATTTAAGCAAGCTGTCCCCCAGTGGAAGTGAACTCAAACTGTACTCTACTATCGCACAAGATCTGCTAATCTGCAGAAGACTGTCTCTGAACTGCGCTCAACTGGGATAAGCTACCCCCGAGCCTGCGACTCAAAGCATCAGCTACCACATTCGTCTTGCCCGGGTGATAAAGGATCTCGCAATCACAATCCTTCACAAGCTCCATCCAACGACGCTGTCTCAAATTTAGATCGCGCTGCTGGAAGATGTACTTTAATTTCTGGTGGTCTGTGAAAATCTGACACGACTCCCCGTACAAGTAGTGTCTCCAGATCTTAAGCGCAAAGACCACTGCGGCCATCTCAAGATCATGGGTGGGATAATTCTGCTCATGCTTCTTCAACTGACGTGAAGCATAAGTGATAACTCTATCATGCTGCATCAATACACAATCGAGCCCCACTCGAGAAGTATCACAGTAAACGACAAAGCCTCCCGATCCAGAAGGCAATGATAAAACTGGTGCAGTCGTCAACCGAGTCTTCAACTACTGAAAACTCAGCTCGCATGCCTCAGTCCAAAGAAAAGGAACTCCCTTCCTGGTCAGTCCGGTCAGCGGTGCAGCGATACTCGAGAAGTCCTGCACGAAACGACAGTAATAACCGGCTAAGACCAAAAAGCTGCGGACCTCTGTCACTGATACAGGTCTGGGCTAAAGCTGTACGACCTCGATCTTCCTCGGGTCCATACGAATTCTGTCTCCCGTAACCATATGAACCAGAAAGTCAACATTATCAAGCCAGAAGGCACACTTCGAGAATTTAGCAAACAGCTGGTGCTCTTTCAATGTTTGCAAAGCAATCCTTAAGTGCTGCTCATGCTCCTCTCGACTCTTGGAATAAACCAGAATGTCATCAATAAACACAATAATGAACTGGTCGAGGATCGGATTGAAAATCCGGTATATCAAATCCATGAACGCAGCTGGGGCATTGGTGAGTCCGAACGACATCACCAAAAACTCATAATGCCCGTAGCACGTACGAAAAGCAGTCTTCAGAATGTCGCAACTGATGATAACCCGATCTCAAATCAATCTTGGAAAAATGTCCCGCACCCCGGAGTTGATCAAACAAATCGTCAATGTGAGGTAATAGATACCTATTCCGCACCGTAACTCGGTTCAATTGACGATTATCAATGCACAACCTCAAACTGCCGTCCTTCTTCTTGACAAACAGAACAGGAGCTCCCCAAGACGAAACACTCGGACGCACAAGTCCCCTATCAAGCAACTATTGCAGATGATCCTTAAGCTCCGCCGGGGCCATCCGGTAAGGCGGAATAGAAATAGGCCTCATGCCGGGGATCAAATCAATGCTAAACTCAATATCATGCTCTGGCGGCAATCCAGGTAACTCATCAGGAAATACGTCGGGAAACTCTCTCATGATAGGGAACTGGTCCAACGAATCTAATGTAGCTCCAGTATCTCGTATGAAAGCCAAGCATCCCCGACATCCCCTCCTCAAAAGACAACTAGCGCAAAGGGATGAAATCAAATTGTGAGGGACGGCACTACGGTCCCCCTGCACAACAAGAACCGACTTGCCGGGAAAACAAAACCCGACTGTCTTCTCGCGGCAATCAACAGACGCGTAGCAAGCAGCTTACCATTCCATGCCCAGGAGAACGTCAAAGTCCAACATCTCAAGAAGGATCAAGTCGACGGACGAATCTCTATCTCCAATACGAACGACACACGACCGAAACACATGTCGCGCAACAAAAGACTCGCCAACAAGAGTAGTCATGACAAGCGGCTGATCTAGCAAACACGACTCTCGGCCCAACCTCGGCACGAAGTGTGTAGAAACATACGAGTGCGTAGATCCCGGATCAAAAAAAATATGTTCATCGAAGGAGCATACTGAAAGAGTACCTGAAACCACTGCATTGGACGCCTGCGCGTCCTGATGAGTCAAAGCAAACACTTGAGCCTGCTCTTTACCTGCTACTGGCTGTCCTATGCCTCTGCTACCCCGTCCTCTCTGAACAAACCCTCTACGACCATGACCTCTCTGAGCATAAGTCTGACGCGGAGCAACAACAGGCGCAAGAGGCAACGCTCTCTGAGGTGGAGAAGGTGGTAAGGTAACATGTGATACGGCTGCCTCGTCCTCATGAGACTCGGTACAATCTCTAACACAATGATAAAAACTCCCGCACCGGAAACACCCAGACGATGACTGCTGACCCTCCTGGGGATAAGAGCTAAATAACCGGCCTCGTCCCAAGCCTTTGCTACTCCAACGACCTGAACGAAATTTGTCGCGGCGTCTATTCATCTGTCTCTGGGTTGATACACCAGTACGAACCCTCTTCGGTTCCGGAACGACTGAAATCTCGGAAAGACGCTCCTCGACCAATAGGGCTGTGTCCATTGCGGCTGCATATGTGTCACAATGCTGGGCACTGATAGCAACGAACAACTGGGTAAGCAGGCCTCACACAAATCTCTTGATCTGCATCTCCTCAGTGTCCACCAAATATGGAGCATACACAGATAGCTGGGTAAACTGAACATCGTACTCTGCCACCGTCAAACCCGGAGTCTGGCGTAACGACTCAAAACTGTGAGCTCGAGCATCCCTGACGCTCTGTGGAAGAAAACGGGCAAGAAAAACTATCACAAACTCAGCCCAGTTCATAGGAGAAAGACCTGCAGCTCTGTCCCTCTCTAAAGACTCTCACCAGGGCTGGGAAAGACCCTCCAGACGATAACTCGCGAACTCTACCCATCTCGCGTCGGAGCATCTCAGTGATCGACAGATCCTGGCTATCCAATCGATAAATGACTGGGGATCCTCAGCTGCATCAGTGCCGGTGAAAACCGGAGGTTTCAGCCTCATGAACTCAGATAATGATATGGTGATAACTCCGTAGCTATAGGTACGACTGCCGGAATAGTAGGCACCATCGCAGTCCTTGTAACAGGTGGGACAACCTCCTGTCTCTGTGCTCGACTGGCCTCAACTAACAACCCTATCATCTGGCGCGAATCCTGCATACCGGCCTCTAGCCTAGTAATACGATCTAGAGAAGGTGAATCAATCTGCTCCTGTGGAATAGGCGTACCGCCCTGGTCAGTCCTCGTCTCCGACGAGCCTACCCTGACCTCGGCTCTCGCGGCCGCTCTCTGTGCCCTCGTAGTCTTCGGCGACATAATAGATGGAAATGAAAATAGGATTCGATAAGAACATAGAAATCGAATCATAAGGATGTATATAATCACGGAAGGAATTTCAACCAACAAGTCTTAAGGTCACTTAGGGGAGTACCGTGTCGTAAGTATGCCGCAGAACATACACACGCTACGTCATTCTAATTAAGCTACCTACTCCATCATACTAAGGTCATCCTACACTCCGAAAGGTAAAACATAGCGCTCTGATACCGACTTTGTCACGACCCAAATTTAGGCACATGACCGGCACTTAAACCACGTGACGTTAACAGGCGTAACGCAATTTAAGTAAGCCGAAAACCCAGAAATCTAAACCATCAAAAGAAGTAAGTGATAAAACGTTGTTAAAAACATTTGGAAATCTCAAGTAAAAATCTTAAGCTTAAGTTAATTTTCTTAAAAATTTCGGCAACACCTCCTTTGTAAAAACTAGCCCCGAAACGGGTACAAACACATGATATAAATAAAACATCCCCAAACGGGAGCAAATCACGCCCAAAGGCGGAAACAACCACCACAAGCATATATACGATGCTGTAGAAAAGAAATAGACAATATAAATGAAAAACAACATAATGAGATAAAACTACCTAATAAAGGCCGACTCGCACGAGCACGACACCCAGAGTCACAAAATATACAATATCGATCCTCATAACTTGTCTCTAAGTCAATACATGAAAGTGGTAGATGGAGATTACTAGATACAATGAGATATACAATGGATATAATCGGATAACCGCAACCCACCTATAGCAAAAAGACCTCACAGCCAACCGTAGCGGTATTCGCTGAAAAAGATACAATAAGAAGCCCTGCCGCGACTACTCTGAGGGTCAAGCCTGCAAAACACTGTGGCACAACGGGGGTGACTTGCCAACTCGTGAATAATAAGTAACATCATACAAATAATCACAGGTATGCACGAACAACGATAATCCATAACATGCAATCTGATAACATAATTATGGCAATATGGATATGCAACAATCATGATCAAGGTACACCATCAGGGTACTACAACTACATGAAACAATGCATATCAAATAACTACTGAGTATGGGATAAAACATATCATCATCAGTGAATCATCATCGTGGAAAAAATACATTGTCCATCAACGACACCCCAAATCCCAATACCTCAGGCGCCGTCATTCTGATCGGCCCTCATATCCGTAAATCTCATGGAACCTGAGTGCCCAACATCGACACTCGAAACATCATGAAACCCATGTCCAACATCGACACGTAAATCCACATAACTCGGGCTCCGTCAGTCCGGATCGGCCCACGGGCTCCGTCAGTCCGGATCGGCCCATATCCATCTTACGACTCCGGTCAGTATCCTCCGGATAACCGCCGGGTCCAAACTATCACCGGTAGGTAGTAGTCTCTCTGCCAGGCTCATCGTCTACTGCAAAACATACCTTTCTTGTCCCGGGGTACCATACCGGGTCCACCATGAACCCGCAAACAGATCATCCATCTCCTCGAGTCGGGTTTCTAACACAAGTCTCAGAACCGAGAAAACTCATGGTGGACGCATCGAAATATCATATCAAGAGAAACCGGGTTTTCAAAACAATGCATACTTTCTTGAAATATCCCCACGGTTCTCAAATTCATAAATCACATGAAATCCGTATCTCAATGCCTAAATCCATGAAATATGATGTATGCAACATTGAACAATAATATGAGCATATCAAGGGAAAACCGCTCTTTTAAATGAATCAAGTTTTTAAATATATCATGCGGTTCCCAATTTCTACAAAATCAAATACAACATCATATAAAGATGTACATGTAGCTATGTATGCATGGTTCATTTCATATGCGCAATAGAACAAGAATCAACATCTCAATGTCAATAACGAATACTATACCACATATGTGTATATGTTGTGCATGTTATGGCAATTACCAACGGTGTGGGTACATCATACAATTTAGTGCTCGTGCAATATGAACCGTCAGTAATGGTGCAGTGTCCAATGCGTACTAAGTCAAGGCACAACAAATAATGGTATGCAATGATGCTCATGCACGATCAACTCATATGCATATAACATGTGGCTATAATATCATATCAAGCCCTCGACGCTTAACGCCATACGTGCGATTTCTCCGTAGATGTTAAATCTACTCACCGATGATCTCGAGCTAGGTAAATCCAACCACCTGCTTTCCCTTCTTTATAGCGTTTGAAGTCCCCGCACTTGCTCCTAATATCACACAAAACATAACAAGTGATACTTAGAAACCATTCAATAATACATACAAACTACGTTTAGATCGACGCACCGACTCCAACAAACTATCAAGTGCTTGCTTAGTGGCTAACGTGTGTAGAGATATCCCAAATCAAACCTAAGTGCAGCAAGCTACACCAAGAACGCGAACCGTGTCAGATATCGTACGCGCGTAGTCGAAGCACTAGAATTTAGCAAAGTGTTCCCAGATTTTGACTACAGTCAACACAGAAAAATCAAGCAGTACCAAACACCCAAAAATACCTACAGACAGCTACCCTCCAAACCACACCCCCCAGTCCCCAGGAAATCCGGCGAGCTTGGAAAATCATCAAATGTCGCCGGCCAAAACAGGTTGGATTAGGTTCGGGTTTCAGGTGAACACTCAGGGCCTCTAACACAATACTACTACATTGCTAGATTTTACAGTAACAATTCGTGGTGATAGCAGATTACAGTGACCCCAAAATAACACTAAAAATACGATATGTGCACAAAACTATATCTTCAGTGTTCTAAATAGCAACTGCCAGGCAACACAACATTATAAAGACCTAATTAAAAGTTAGGGATCATTACCTTTCCACACTTACTCAAAAACCTTAGCTTTCCATGCTCCAAGTCATCTTTTGGGGTTTAGCTATGCTTGTGAAGGGTTTAGATGAAGTTTAGTAAAGATTTTGCTTGGTTTTGTGATGATTTTGGTAGGCTTTCAGTTTGAGGGGATGAGGAAAATGAGAAGGGGAAAATAATGTGTGAATGAGAGAGTGAGGTGAGAATGAGGGAGTGTATGAGTGAGGGATGAGGGAAATGAGGGTGTGAGGTTAGAGAATGAACCATGCCCATTCTCTCTCCTCATTAAATGCTCCCCATGCTTGCCCATTCCTCATCATTCCTTCAAAATTCAACCCTTCTCTCTCACAAGTCAACCCTAAATCAACTTATTTTAAAAACTAAATAATTTTAATAAATACATACAACCTTAATGGAATGAGGGTTAATATGCCATGTTTACTTAAGCATGGTTAACACTAATTAACCCTAGTTTAACATGCACAAGTGTGTGCAAGCCAAAACAAATAATAATAAAATATTACTTAATTTTTATAAAATATGTGAAAACTATTTTGGTTAACTTTTTACTAAAAACCCGCATTATCGCTTAATTAACACTAATCTCCTTCTAAGGTGTTACATAGGGTCATCATCATCCATGATGCAATCTTCTCTGTCACTATTAATGAGGAAACTGTCGGTGGGCGAGAAGTCCTACTATATCTACGGAGTGGCAGAGGTTCATTAGATTCTATTGCAACATCAGGTTCGACCAAATCATCATTGGTAACTTGTGTTTCTAGAAATTCTTCTAGTTCTACCGCATTGCCATCAGTATTATTTGTAAAAAAATCCATTTTCTAAAAATGTGGCATACTGAGAAACAAACACCTTTTGTTTCTCCTTGTGGTAGAAAAGATATCCATACGAATGTTTTGGATATCCCACAAATGTACGCATGACTTACCGTGTCTCGAGTTTGTCTGGATTCTTCTTTTTCACAGAAACAAGACTATCCCATATCCTAACTCGCTTAAGAGATGGTCTCTTCCCATATCATATCTCATATGGAGTGGTAGACATGGTTTTGGTAGGAACCCTATTCAATAGATATGCTGCAGTTTCCAATGTATGCCTCCAAAAGGAGAGATGTAACTCAGCATCACTGATCATGGAACACACCATATCTAATAAGGTACGATTCCATCGCTCTGACACACCGTTGTGCGGTGGTGTGTAAGGGGGAGTGAGCTGAGAGAGAATCCCATTCTCTTTTAGGAAGTCCGAAAACTCTGTGCTTAAGTACTCTCCATCTCTATCCGATCGAAGTTTCTTGATGCTCAATCCGATTGGTTTTTCTACTTCAAGTTTATACTCTTTGAATTTCTCAAAAGCTTCAGATTTGTGCTTTAATAAAAACACATGTCCGTATCTTGAGAAATCATCAGTAAAAGTTATGATGTAAGAAAAACCGCTTCTAGCTTGTGTAGACATTGGTCTGCATACATCACTATGTATTAGGCCTAAGAGTTCAGTAGCTCTCTCTCCGTGTCCAATAAACGGAGTTTTGGTCATTTTACCCTTGATGCAAAACTGACAAGTCGTATAAGATTTATATTCAAAGGGATTTAAATATCCATCTTTATATAGCTTGTTTAGTCTTGTTTCGTTAATATGACCAAGTCTACAATGCCAAAGAAAAGCTTTATTTATATCTGTCACGACCCAAAATTAGGCACATGACCGGCACTTAAACTACGTAACGTCAACAGGCGTAACACAATTAAGTAAGCCGAAAAACCAAGCAATCTAAACCATTACAAGAAAGAAAGATAGATCACTTTTAAAAATCTCGATGCAAAACTTTAAACTTAAGTTTGTTTTTCATAAAAATTTCGGCAGCACCTCCTTTGTAAAAACTAGCCCCGAAACGGGTACAAACATAAGATAAAAGTAAAGCATCCCTAAACGGGAGCAAATCTCGCCCAACGGCGGAACAATCACCACAACAGATATACGACGCCGTAGCGAAGAAATGAAATAATCCAGATAAATAAAGGCCGGTTCACACAAGCACGACAACCAGAGTCATAAGAATAAACAACATCGATCCTCACAACTCGTCTCTAAGTCAATACATGAAGGTGGTAGATGGAAAGTACAAGATACAAGAAATATACAATGTACATCATCGGATAACCGCAACCCACCTATAGCAAACGGCTTCACAGCCAAACGTAGCGGTATCCGCAAAAGTAGAGATAAAAAGGCGCCCTGCCGTGACCACTCTGATGATCAGACCTGAGAAACCCTGTGGCACAACGGGGGTGAGTTGCCAACTCGTGAATAGTAAATAACATCATACAATAATCGCAAGTATGTACTAACAGCGATAATCTATCACATGTAATCTGATAGCATAAGTATGACAATATGTATATGCAACAGTTATGAAAGGTACTCTATCAGGTACTACTAATACATGAAGCAAGTGCATATCAATAAATGCGGAGTACGGGATAAAACATGTCATCCTCACGGAATCCTCATCGTGGCGAACCAGTGTCCATCAAGACAATCTAAATCCCCAAATTTCTTCAAACCGGCCCTCATATCGGGCACATCAACCCTTCATATCGGGTACATCATCCCCTCATATCGCAATGAATAAGAATACATGCACAGATCATTATGATGATATATATTATAGGTATACATATATAACAACGTCATATACCACTGATATATATATATATATATATATATATATATATATATTAGGTGTACATATATAACAGCGTCCCATACCACTGATATATATATATATACATGTATATATATCAGCGTCCCATACCACTGATATATATACACAGGAGTAAAACATCCAGAAACATCATATGAAATCCATATATCAATGCGAAATCCATGAAATATAATATTTGCAACTTGAAACAGTAATATGAGCATATATAGGAAAAACCGCTATTTAACTGCAACATGTTATTAAATATATCATGCGGTTCCTAATTTCTCCGAAACCAAACGCAACATCATATAAAAGTGAACATGTAGTTATAGCCAGGTATGCATAACCATGTCGGTATAGCAAGATATGTGTATCAACCTATCAGTAATGATGTAATACTATTAAGGTATTGTTGGAGATAGTGCCTTCAGAGTCAACTATTGGATCACATGCACGCGATTGCAATGATTGAGGGAGGACCTGTCCCAGTAGGACAGTCTTACTCAAGATGATAGTATGCTATCTGGTTTATCTTTATCATCATGTACTGCTTTAGGTGACCTTACAGGTCACTATTGCGCGTTGATAGAGCCCCTAGGATTCTTGCTTGACTGCCAGCAGTATGAGGGCGATCATATACGTGGGAGCTGGGGTCTATAAGCACATCCTTAAAAGGTTCCTAGTCGAGGGAGTTTCGAGACAGGACATCGATACTCCAGAGTAGACTAGTGTATACAGTCGAGACCTCGACGAGGGGCGGTGGCCGGTCTCACAAGCCACTGGTGTCAGTTGGTTCACCTAAGATGTATACAGGTGCTCGTTGGGTTATGAGTACACCGGACAGGACTCGCCGGGAACATGCTAGTTGGCCTTATACCTGACGTCAGATAGCAGTTCCCTGGTGACATGTGTACAGGTTAGTTCATCGACCTGAGATCGTCATTTGTCTCGTGTGAGTTCCCACTGTGCTTTGATTACTACCCTACCACGCTTAAAGGAGACGTGCAAACAGGTTTTAGTTGGGTACAGTCCCGAGCAACATGGAGGCAGTGAGCGGATCTGCAGGGGTTCGTCTCTCCCGGTATTGGGGGTGAGGTCGCGCTGTGTCTAGGAGAGCCCTTACACGAAGTCCTTGGCCAAGGCAAGAGATTTACTGGTAGGTATTCCAGTAGTATCTCAGGGTGTTCTGGGCTACACTCCGACATGACTTATACCACTTTTGGGGGTCTGACTTTTACCAACCCCCTAGGCCCGCCATGCGATGCTCATAGAAGAACGGACCGGACTGTACGGATATTGTCACTGACAGGCTCAGTAGGGTGTCAGGATGAGTTCACTCATCGACGTCCCTTTTGGTCAATACCTGGTAGCCCGTTACGTATTGGCTAATACCTCTGACGCGCTAGTGGTTAAATCCACAACCAAAGTATTGACGAGTCTTTAGAGTCCCCCACAGACCGTTTTCTCAAGTTTCGTGAGAAACGCTGTAGAGGCCGTATGGAGATATGGCAGGGTTCGATCAGATACGTGCGGTATTGCACGGATCATGATCGGACGGATAGTACTAGCGGGCTTTGGATTGAGCCGGATCCTAGTATTGTAAAGTGTAGATTTGTCTCATTGCATTTATATTCGGTCGGAATACAAATGCGGGTATGTATATACAGTAGCGGGGTTTTTCTGTAATTTATTACGGGATCAGTTTTCTGAAGTTGCCAGTTTGTTTTTCCGTTTTGGCCATTTTTCTTTGTATCTTTCATTGGCTGGAATAATGGTGGAGGAGGGCTTATTTGCATTTGTGCAAATAAGCATTTTGGAGGGTTGTCTTTGCATATTGTTGTATCATGATGTTTCTCCCACCCTTGACTTTCTTTTGCTTCATGATAGTTTTCATGATGGGTGTAGCTTTCATTGACTCCATGACTTCATGATTGCTTGACTTTAGGTGTGATGATGGTTGATGGAGTGTTGGATTTGCTTGTGATCATTTCTTCACATCATCACTCCTTTCTCTCTCTTGCATGATTGAAACTCTCTCCTCTCTCATTTTTCTCTCCCTTGATGAAAAGAGGCCGGCCACATTAGAGGGGGGCTGAACTTTTTGGGTGGGGATTTTTGGTTCTCTTCATGCTTGCTAAAAATCCCCAAGTTCACCACAAAAATTCCACCTCTCATTTCCTCCACATTATGGAAACTTCCACAACCCCAAAGAGACATAGAGTTCTACAGTCAACCTACAACACTCTTGGGCACGTCGGCTCGTCAACTTCGTGCCCGAGTCGCCTCGGTCCAGAGATGGGAGCCCGTAAAAGAAGCCGACGACGTGGTGCCCTTTCGGCGAGGAGGTGAAGACCGGAGATTCCGCGGGAGATCGGGACGACGACGAGAAGACCGAAGGACACGGATCACTCGGTATATCTCTCTACCCCTTCTCTAGTTAGCTAGGATTATGTTAATGGCCCGATCCGGGTTTATAGTGCGCGGTGGTGCCGGTTCAAAAGTTAAAGTAAATTATCGTTTCCGCATTTTGGCCTCGGATTGACGGCCGGGACGCCGCCGTGCACTTACATGGTATCAGAGCCACGCCATTAACCTAGTCTAGCTTGCTCTAACGTGTTTACAAGTTCGATCGATCGGATTTTCAAAAACCGCATTTTCAAAAGCATCAGTTTCTGTCGAAATATTTTTGGCTCGAAATTTTTTTCAGGTTGTTGCCGAAACATGTGCAGGGAAGTATAAGCACTCTGGTAAAATTTGGTCGCATGAACCCATTATTCCACCGCCGAACCGCGGCCAAACCCATGTTTGGGCCGCTGTTCCGCCGCCACCTTTAATGCTCAGTGCATCAAATTTTTACAGAGAGTCTCTGTGTTGAAAATATGGGTTTTGGTATATTCTTTTTGGTCCCAGAATTTCTTTATGTGCCATAGTAGTGCTTGGGGCCCATATGGGTAAATTTGATCGATCGAATATTTTAAACATGTTAGTTCACAGTATTTACATTATATCTGCGACCGTGAATGTCACTTGATCGGTAAATCCTGTCTAACTGCTATAGCCCAGTTAGACGGATTTGCGAACGTGACATTCACGTTGATGTTCTGTGTTGTGATGTGATGTTGCGGATTGGTCATGGGGGATAGCCTGGATGCAATTGTAGTACAGTTTTTGTTGTATTATGTACATTTGATATTGCGGGGCGAGCGTCCGACATGTGGACTGCCGTCACTGCCTATTTGTATATTATTCTTTTGGGGCACGACCGGGGTGAGGTCGATGTACCCATTGTATGTATATTTTACTTTCTGTACTAGGATTACCCCGTGGAGGGGTGCACGGATAACCGGGTTCTAGAGGGCAACAAGCCCGCATCTCATGGCTTTGAGACAGAGGGGGCTTTATTCTAGAATTGGCGGGCTATTCGCCGCACTCGTAGGGGGTACAGGTTGACCCAAGGAGGGGTGCCCAAGTTACCGGATTCCGTGAAGTGCTGGGTGGTCCATTCACGTTGCTGAAAGTGGCTGCCTCGCTTCAGGTTTTGGCGGGTAACTTGCCGCGCCCTTAGGGGTCTAGGATTTCATTGCACAGGCTATCCACACGACCAGGGGAACGTCGGGTTTCAGCAGCGGCTCTGTGAAACCCGGGGATCCCAGATATCTGTATTGTTCTGTGATGCTTATTACATTTCTGTGATGTTGCATTTTATCACGCCTTGAGCGAATATTATATATTGATATATATACTAGTAGATGTTGTATATGTTTTGCACCCGCGCTAGTCCAGTCCCCGCTCTGTCGTTAGTTAAGTAACCTAACGGGTGATGACGGGACCCAGTGACGAATGCGGATGACATATACGTACATCATTATTTTCATTCTTTTGTGGTGTGATCAATTGATGGGACTGCATTGATTCGGATCAATGCAAGCTAAACAAACCTATTCTGATGTTGTTGGAACATTTTTCAAAAAGCTGTTATTGCAAGGGCGTTCTTTTTTGTTTTGCACAGTGGTATTCAATTGGAATATCCTGCTCCTCAGTCGAGGCAAGGGCCGAGATCCCTTCACCGGGAGTGACCCCTTGGACAAAAGTTTGCGTCAGGGCAATAACTTCACTATAGTCGTTTACTTTTGCTTTGCATCGTGGTATTCAGTTGGAATATCCTGCACCTCATTCTACGGAGAAAGAGCCGAGATCACTTCACCGGGAGTGACCTCTTTAGCGAAGGTTTTCGTCACTATATTTTTATAAAAGCTATTGAGTTCCTTCAACGATATCAAGTTCATTACGTTAAAGGTTTTTCGCCAGAAACCATTCGTAGCCCTCCGTCATTTCAGGAAGGTAGCACTTAGTATTCATGCTATGTATGTTGGCCTTCGTCAAGGCATAGTGTATGGTAGCTGCTTGTTACTTTTCTGCTGCATAGATAGATGCGTTGGTTTGGGACAGTCGTACTACTATTTAGGCCTTCGTCAAGGGTATGTACGGGTGGGTTCAAATTAACCTGGACAATGACGGGTAGAACTTGACATGTGACTTATGATATGTTGGCCTTCGTCGAGGTCATAAGAGCATGGGGTAAAAATCACATCGGGAGTTTCTAAAGAAACTGAAACTTGCCAGATATGCATACCTTCTGGAGTGTGATAACGTGAACGGATTCCGTCACATTATCATGCGATGATAGTTGGATCCCGATTCCCACTGATGAGTTTGTTAGTGTTTATGCCCTAGAAGGCCATTACTGTATCATACTAGCTTGTATATTACTTAATGGAAGCTTGGGATATTCACATGTATATAACAGTCTTGCTAAACATGGTAGTATGCTACTTGGTTTTTCTATCTTAATATGTGAGTGTACGTATTGATAGAGCTCTTAGGATCTTGCTTGTCTACCAGCGTTGTGATGGCAGTCACACTAGTGGGGGCTGGGTAGTCTACAAGCACATCCTTATTCAGGTCCCTGGTCGTTGGATTATCGAGACAGAGCATCGATACTCCGGAGTAGACTGGTGTGTACGCTTCTCATCCCAGTTGGGGAGATGGTCTGTCCCACAGCCATCAGTACGTCGTACTGGAGATAGTATACAGGTGCTCGTTAGGTTACGGGTACACCGGACAGGACTCACAGGGAACTGTTGGTTGGTTTGATACCAGTCATCAGTGAACAGTTCCCAGGTGACATGAGTACAGCGTAGTCCGCAGACTTGACACTGCTACTTCGCCTCGAGTGTGTCCCACTGTTCTTAGATTGCTACCCTACCACGGCTCAAAGGAGTCGTGCAAACAGGTAGCAGTTGGGTGCAGTCCCGAGCACTTGGAGGCAGTGGCGGTTAGACAGGATTCGTCCCTCCCGGTATTGGGAGTAGATATCGTGCTGTGTCAGAGAGCCATTACGCAAAGTCCCTGGCCAGGGCAAGCGAGATTTGCTGGTAGGTTCCAGCAGTTTCTCAGGGTGTAATGGGCTTCACTCCGACACGACTTATACCGCTATTAGGGGACTGACGCTTGCCGCCCCCCTAGGCCCGATATGCGATAGTCATGGACGAACGGACCGGACTGTATGGAGATTTTCACATCAGACTCAGTAGGAGTTCGGATGGGTTTACTCATCGACCTTCTTATCGACAACTACCTGGGGACCGTTACGTACAGCTAGTGCCGCTTGCGGTCTGTGGTTAAACCCACTGCCAGCGTAGTAGTCGAGTCTCTAGAGTCCCACACAGAGAGTTTCCTACTCCAGGCGAAACGATATAGAGGTTGCATGGTTTTGCGACAAAGGGTTCGGACGCATACGTGCGTTTACGCGCGTACGACTTTCGGACAGTTTTTACCAGTCGGCTTTGGTTTAAGCCAGTTACTGGTATCCGGTTATTGGATTTATACAGTCTAAAGTTTTTCCGTATTTTTACGGATCGGAGGGGCGTTCTCGTAATTACTCGAGAAGCTTCTAGAAGATGTGACTAAGGAGGTTTCTTTTGGATAAGAGAGTGAGTCATGGTGGTGATTCATTCACTTCATTAATGCACATTTATTGCTTAATGACTCATGCTAATGAATCACCACTAGATATTTCATAAAGCATGCTTATTCATTTCTTTTATTCATTTATTGAAAATAAGAATGCTTCATGATATTATGATACACTCTCTCTCTTCTCTCATTATCTTATCTCACATTCTCTCTCCTCAAGCTCTCATCTTCAAACCCTAATCCTTAATCCTCATGTGTTGAGATCAAAGGATTAGTTAGACTAAACAATCCATAACCTTCACTCTATATCATCCTCTCATCTTTGATTAGCAATCAAAGTTGATTAGTTACCTCAAGTTAGAGGTTTAGCTTGGTGTTTTGCTCTCGGGTGGATCGTCTACTACCTAGAGAAGGTCGAGGAGAACAAAGGAGGACGTAAAGAAGAAGGACCGGTTTCATTAGGTATAATCCCTAATCACTTATGAAAAGAAACTCATAGAATACGGTTTTTTAGAGTTTAGCTTCGATTCAAGCGGTTAGTCGATGTTCGTTGTTTAAACTTGATCGTTTTTGTAAATTCCGCCTCCCCACAAGTACTGGGGTGTACTACATCGACTTACAGTGGTATCAGAGCCTCGCTAAACACTAAATAACTTAATCGCAAATTTGTACGAATTTCGAACGAAAAAACGAAGCCGGAAAACCCTAATTCTGTTTAGTTTCTGTCGAACTTAAAATGAAGTCCTAAAATTTTTCTGGTGTGTTCAGAGAGCTAGAAAGGGGTCCAGGAGAACACCCAAGAAATTCGAGCCCATGAATCGGCAACTCGGCCGCGGAAGCGCGGCGGATCGGTGGGATCCGCCGCGCTTCCGCGGCGCTTTGGCCGAGTCATGGACTCGTCTTTCTTGTGTGGGTCCCCTGTGACATTTGGGGTTTTCTGGAATATTTAATTATTGCTCAGGTTACTGTTTAACAGAGCAGATTTTAGAGCAATATTGATGTTGTTTATTCGATCGAAAAATACAGTATTTGCGTATTGGATTATATCTGTGATTGTTTAATGTGTTCGTAAACCTCCCCTAACTGCTAGTATGTCGGTTGGCAGGGGGTTGCACATTTCTGAAATGGTTATATCTGTTTGTGCATATAAACTGTATTGGACTGTTGTGGTGTATAGCCGAGGTTAGCAATGGTTTATTGATTTATTCATTTGTTGTAAATGTAATTGTTGTAATATTATTTTCGCGGGGCACTTCCAGGTTGCGGTTGTAGCCACCGTTGTATTATTTCATTTTACTGTTTTTGCTCCTAGGACTGACCCAAGGTGGGGTACACAAACTGCCGGGTGGGTAGTTTGCCGTACCCGTAGTGGTCGAGGGTGGGGTAAACGGCTATTCATCACAACTGTGTAATCTGTCTTTTCTTGCAGGCTCAAAAGAAATACAGATTGCTTGCAAATCCAATATTGTTTATCTGTGTTCTGGAATGAATATCATTGCGTCAGACGAATGTAAAATATCTATATTTATTATAGCTATTTAGACGTCACTTATGTTTTACACCCGCGCTAGCCCAGCCCCCGCTCTGTCGTTAGTTAAGTAACCTAACGGGTGATGACGGGACCCCGTGGCGAATGCGGATGGCATAAGAGGACGTTATATTTTCGTTGTTTTCTGCAATGATAGGTTAATGATGGGACGCATTATCTATAATGCAAAGTAAAACAAACCAAAGTTTCAATCGTTGGAACAATTTAAAAGAAACCACTCGGTTATTTTTAAAACAGATATTTTTAAATGCGGAGATTTAACCACTCCTTTTAAAAGCTATCAAGGTTCCTTCGATTATATCAAGTTCACTACGTTCACGGTTTCGCCAAAACCAGTCGTAGCCCTCCGTCATTTCTTATGGATAGTCAGTAGTATTCAAGCTATGTTTGTTGGCTTTCGTCAAGACATAGTGTTTGGTAGCTGCTGGGGTATTCATTTGTTACATAGATAGATGTGTTGGTTTGGGACAGTCGCATTACCTTGTTGGCTTTCGTCAAGGGTATATACGGATGGGTTCAAATTAACAAGATAATGATGGGCAGAACTTGACATGTGACTTATGATTTGTTGGCTTTCGTCAAGGTCATAAGAGCATGGGGCAAAAACATATATCGGGAATTTCTAAAGAAACTGAAATTTGCAAAGAGATGCATACCATTTGGAGTTTGATGAATGTTGGTAGGATTCCTTCAACATTATCATACGATGATATTTGGATCCCGATCCTACTGTGAGTATATGCTACTTATCAGGATATTCGTCGCTTAACGATCAATGCTATAAACCTAGTAGGTGTCCAGAAAAGTGTCAGCGGGGTTACGCCCCCAGAGAAAAGAGGTTATTTAATTAAGGAACTTCGCGAAAGCGTTGGAAAACCTCCCTCGAAGTATCGACACCGGCCTGGCTGAACGGTTAAGCAAGTATTGTACGGTGAGAATAGTCTTGGCTAATTCTTCTTTTATGGTTTGAGGAAGGATTCGAGAAACAGTGGGAGCCATCCAGTTTAGATAAACTAAAAACCACTCTAAACTTGCAAGAGCATCATGCTAAAGAGTTTTCTTCTCTCTCTCCTAATTGCAGCGACCCTGAAAATGACTGGACTTAAGTTACTTTTAGAGAAAAATATACTGACGGGGCCAAACTATAAAGATTGGCTGCGGAATGTCAAGATGGCTTTGACCTATGACAAACTGGGGTACGTCCTCACCGCTACAGCACCTGCTGTCCTTGGTCCCAAATCCAGCAATGCGGATAAGGAAATCCGCAAAACCTGGGATTTAGATTGCGCGAGAGCCAAGTGCATCGTGCTTGCCTCGATGAACAATGAACATCAGAGGAGGCACGAGGATATGTCCCTAGATGGCATATTTCTCCATACAAAGGAACTTTATGGAGAGCAATCTCGTATAGCAAGATACGAGACCTCTAAGAAATTGTTTCGAGCGAGGTTGGCTGTCGGGTCATCGGTAGGTGAACATGTCCTACAGATGATCGGCTATATTGAAGAGCTCGCGGACCTTGGGACGACTTTGGATAATGAGCTCTATACAGACCTTGTTCTCCAGTCCCTTCCTCCCACCTACGCCCAGTTTATCCTCAACTTCAATCTTCAAGGAAAAGAAGTTGAACTTGCGGAACTCCTGAACATGTTAATGAGTGCAGAGGGCACCTTGCAGAAGGCAAGGGAAACACCCGCTATGTTTGTTGGCGGTTCATCTTCTTCCGGGTCCAAGGCTAGGGCCAAAGGAAGGAAGAAGAAGGCCGCACCCAGACCTAGAGGAGGTGTCAGTAAGGTGGGAAAGAAGGGAAAGAAAAAGTTTACAGCACCGGTAGTTGGCCTGGATGAGTGCTTCCATTGTCACAGGAAAGGGCACTGGAAGAAGGATTGCAAGGCGTGGAACGCCAAGAACCAGGAACCGAAGCAAGCTGTGGCTTCGACTTCAGGTGTGTTTGTAATTGAGAATTGTCTGTCAATCAACTCTACTTCCTGGGTATTGGATACCGGATCAGGATCTCATATTTGCAATTCATTGCAGGCACTGAGAAACCGTAGAGTGCTGAAGGAAGGTGATATGATCCTCAGGGTTGCTAACGGAGCTAGCGTGGGAGCTGCGTCCGTCGGGGATTATCACCTAGGATTGACGAGTGGACACATTTTGGTTTTACATAACTGTTATTTTGTACCCAGCTTAACGTGTAATATCATATCAGTTTCCTTGTTATCAAATAAAGGTTATGATTTCACGTTTGTAAGAGATGTTGTCAACATCCACCTTAGTCATGGTTTGATTGGGTCTGGTACTCTAAATAACGGCATATATGTGTTAAACCAACTCCAAATTTTCAATGTCCAGAACACACTAAAAAGAAAGTCTCCAGATTTAAATAAAGCTTTCTTATGGCATTGTAGACTGGGTCACATCAATGAGAGAAGGTTGACTAAGTTGCATAGAGAAGGATATTTGGACACGTTCGAATATCAAACCTATGACACTTGTCAATCTTGTCTCAAAGGAAAGATGACAAAGACTCCATTTACTGGACAAGGAGTAAGAGCGAGCGAGCTCTTAGGACTCATACACAGTGATGTATGCGGTCCAATGTCTACACGTGCGAGAGGTGGTTTTTCCTATTTCATTACTTTCACGGATGATTACTCAAGATACGGATTCATTTATCTGATGAAACATAAATCCGAGGCTTTTGAGAAATTCCAGGAGTATAAGAATGAAGTAGAAAACCAAACCGGCAAAAGTATTAAGACACTTAGATCTGATCGAGGTGGTGAATACTTGAGTGCCAAGTTCCTAGGTTACCTAAAAGAGAAAGGAATTCTCTCTCAGCTTACTCCTCCATACACTCCACAGCATAATGGTGTATCGGAGAGACGGAATCGAACCCTATTGGATATGGTACGATCCATGATGAGTAATGCTGAGTTACCGCGATCTTTCTGGGGTTATGCGCTAGAATCGGCGGCATATCTTTTGAACAAAGTTCCAACCAAAACTGTGCCTACCACACCATATCAGATATGGAGTGGGAAGAAACCCTGTCTTCAGTACCTGAAGACATGGGGATGTCCAGCTTTTGTTAAAAAGCAGCATGTGGACAAGCTCGAGGCACGCTCAGTAGAGTGTAAGTTTGTGGGATATCCAAAGAACTCTATGGGATATTATTTCTATTACGCAGAGGAACAAAAGGTTTTTGTTTCTCGTCATGCCCGCTTCTTAGAAACTGAATTTTTGGAAAATCAGAAGAGTGGGAGCGAAATAGAACTGGAAGAAATTCCAGAACCACAAACTACTACTGAAAGTTTGGTAGAACCAGAGGTTCAAGAAGAACAGAACATTCCCGCACCCCTCCGCAGGAGTAGTAGGCCGTCTCGTCCGCCTGAGAGATACTACGGTTTTCTCATAGATGGGGATAGAGAGGATTGCATCATAGATGATGATGAACCTACTGACTTCCAGCAGGCCATCCAGAGCGGCGACTCGGTACGATGGCTAGATGCAATGCGGACCGAGATGGAGTCCATGTACACCAACAAAGTATGGACTTTGGACTTTGCTCCAGATGGGGTAAAACCCATAGGATGCAAATGGATCTTCAAGAAAAAGATTGGTGTAGATGGACAGGTGGAAACCTATAAGGCTAGACTTGTTGCAAAGGGTTTTCGTCAAAGACCTGGTTTGGACTATGACGAAACTTTTTCTCCAGTGGCTATGCTCAAATCCATTCGGGTCCTTCTTGCTATTGCTGCCTTCCATGATTATGAAATCTGGCAGATGGACGTAAAGACGGCTTTTCTGAATGGAAATTTAGAAGAGAGCGTCTATATGGATCAGCCAGAGGGTTTCAATCAGAGTGGGAGCAGCGGGAAAGTATGCAAGCTGCTTAAGTCCATTTATGGACTAAAGCAGGCATCGCGGAGTTGGAACATCTGTTTTGATGAGACAGTCAAAGAATATGACTTTATCAAAAATCCAGATGAACCGTGCATATATAGTAAAGTTGTGGCCAGAAGTGTCGTGTTCCTCGTCTTGTACGTGGATGACATTCTATTGATAGGAAATGACATTCCTATGCTACAATCTGTCAAAGGATTCTTGTCACACAGGTTCTCCATGAAAGACCTGGGTGATGCCTCTTACATTCTGGGGATCCGGATCTATCGTGATAGATCCAAGAGGATGTTGGGACTTTCGCAGTCCAGGTATATCGACACTGTACTGAAAAGATTCAGTATGGAAGATTCTAAGCGCGGTAATCTACCGGCTTGTCACGGAATCACCCTCTCCAAAGAGATGTCTCCCAAGACTGATTTGGAAAGGGAACGCATGTCTATTATACCCTACGCTTCTGCGGTAGGCTCTATAATGTATGTGATGTTGTGTACCAGACCAGATGTAGCTTACGCACTGAGCGTGGTAAGCCGGTATCAGTCAGACCCAGGGGAGAAACACTGGATAGCAGTAAAGAACATTCTCAAGTACCTGAGGAGGACTAAGGAGATGTTCTTGGTTTACGGCGGAAAGGACCTCAGGTTGGAGGCCTTTGCTGATTCCGGCTTCCAGAGTGATAAGGACGATTCCAAGTCCATGTCGGGTTATGTCTTTACCCTCAATGGAGGGGCGGTGTGCTGGAAGAGCTCCAAGCAGGACACCGTTGCTGACTCGACGATGGAAGCGGAGTATATAGCTGCTTGCGATGCCGCAAAAGAAGCAGTCTGGATGAAGAAGTTCCTAACAGAACTTCAGGTGGTTCCTACCATAGTTGATCCAATACCTCTGTATTGCGACAACAACGGAGCTATAGCTTTAGCGAAGGAACCAAGGTCCCATCAGAAGTCCAGACACATCTTGAGGCGGTATCACCTGATCAGGGAGATCATTGATCGTCAGGAGATCGAGGTTCGGAGAGTTGCTTCAGAAGAGAACATTGCTGATCCATTCACGAAGGCCCTTCCTCAGATTCAGTTCGAGAGGCTACTCGAGATCATTGGTCTACGATATGCCAGTACATGGCCCTAGTGCAAGTGGGAGATTGTTAGTGTTTATGCCCTAGAAGGCCATTACTGTATCATACTAGCTTGTATATTACTTAATGGAAGCTTGGGATATTCACATGTATATAACAGTCTTGCTAAACATGGTAGTATGCTACTTGGTTTTTCTATCTTAATATGTGAGTGTACGTATTGATAGAGCTCTTAGGATCTTGCTTGTCTACCAGCGTTGTGATGGCAGTCACACTAGTGGGGGCTGGGTAGTCTACAAGCACATCCTTATTCAGGTCCCTGGTCGTTGGATTATCGAGACAGAGCATCGATACTCCGGAGTAGACTGGTGTGTACGCTTCTCATCCCAGTTGGGGAGATGGTCTGTCCCACAGCCATCAGTACGTCGTACTGGAGATAGTATACAGGTGCTCGTTAGGTTACGGGTACACCGGACAGGACTCACAGGGAACTGTTGGTTGGTTTGATACCAGTCGTCAGTGAACAGTTCCCAGGTGACATGAGTACAGCGTAGTCCGCAGACTTGACACTGCTACTTCGCCTCGAGTGTGTCCCACTGTTCTTAGATTGCTACCCTACCACGGCTCAAAGGAGTCGTGCAAACAGGTAGCAGTTGGGTGCAGTCCCGAGCACTTGGAGGCAGTGGCGGTTAGACAGGATTCGTCCCTCCCGGTATTGGGAGTAGATATCGTGCTGTGTCAGAGAGCCATTACGCAAAGTCCCTGGCCAGGGCAAGCGAGATTTGCTGGTAGGTTCCAGCAGTTTCTCAGGGTGTAATGGGCTTCACTCCGACACGACTTATACCGCTATTAGGGGACTGACGCTTGCCGCCCCCCTAGGCCCGATATGCGATAGTCATGGACGAACGGACCGGACTGTATGGAGATTGTCACATCAGACTCAGTAGGAGTTCGGATGGGTTTACTCATCGGCCTTCTTATCGACAACTACCTGGGGACCGTTACGTACAGCTAGTGCCGCTTGCGGTCTGTGGTTAAACCCACTGCCAGCGTAGTAGTCGAGTCTCTAGAGTCCCACACAGAGAGTTTCCTACTCCAGGCGAAACGATATAGAGGTTGCATGGTTTTGCGACAAAGGGTTCGGACGCATACGTGCGTTTACGCGCGTACGACTTTCGGACAGTTTTTACCAGTCGGCTTTGGTTTAAGCCAGTTACTGGTATCCGGTTATTGGATTTATACAGTCTAAAGTTTTTCCGTATTTTTACGGATCGGAGGGGCGTTCTCGTAATTACTCGAGAAGCTTCTAGAAGATGTGACTAAGGAGGTTTCTTTTGGATAAGAGAGTGAGTCATGGTGGTGATTCATTCACTTCATTAATGCACATTTATTGCTTAATGACTCATGCTAATGAATCACCACTAGATATTTCATAAAGCATGCTTATTCATTTCTTTTATTCATTTATTGAAAATAAGAATGCTTCATGATATTATGATACACTCTCTCTCTTCTCTCATTATCTTATCTCACATTCTCTCTCCTCAAGCTCTCATCTTCAAACCCTAATCCTTAATCCTCATGTGTTGAGATCAAAGGATTAGTTAGACTAAACAATCCATAACCTTCACTCTATATCATCCTCTCATCTTTGATTAGCAATCAAAGTTGATTAGTTACCTCAAGTTAGAGGTTTAGCTTGGTGTTTTGCTCTCGGGTGGATCGTCTACTACCTAGAGAAGGTCGAGGAGAACAAAGGAGGACGTAAAGAAGAAGGACCGGTTTCATTAGGTATAATCCCTAATCACTTATGAAAAGAAACTCATAGAATACGGTTTTTTAGAGTTTAGCTTCGATTCAAGCGTTTAGTCGATGTTCGTTGTTTAAACTTGATCGTTTTTGTAAATTCCGCCTCCCCACAAGTACTGGGGTGTACTACATCGACTTACAGAGTTGGTTTACTCCTCGGGTGATCCCGACTAATTCTTCTTTCAGGTTTGGAGGAGAATTTGACGGTACAGCGGGAGGTTTCCAGATTAGATAAATTGGTAACCATTCTGATCTAGGTTAGAGTGCACGCTGAGTGTTTCTTTTCTCTCTCTCTTTGGCAGCGACCATGACCTGACCCTAAGACTATGACTCAGTGACCAAAATTAACCGAACCTTCTTAAACACTGGCTTTTGGATTGTCAGAGTTGCAAACCTCATTGCCACTCCTACTTTTACCCTTTTGTCCAGGACACCCCGTATTACTACGAACGTCCACTTCCATTGGACAAAACCATCATATGGTTATATACGAACTCGAAGGAATTTATTCGAGGATGGTTTCCGGTTCTGGAGAAAACGAATAGGACTATTCAGTTGTCTTTTCCTTTTACCTTCTCTCAGGTTGCGAGTACTCCTTGGTTTAGGAGATAGTACACCTATTACGCAAATTGGATAGTCTTCTTCCAAACCATAGGCATGTGCCGAACGGTAGGGAATGAAGAAAACCAATTAGCCTAACGATGGTGTACAGAAGGTATTAAGTAAAGACATATCAAGGGATTAGTAAGAGGGCAAAGTAAATTGTGACTGCTATTCACGACCAAACCAAGTATTTCTTCGCCAATCCTAAATCACCTTTGTATTTCTCCAGGACACTCCGTATCACTACGAAGATCCACAGTTTATTGGATACTCCATCGTATGGTTATATACGAACTCGAAAGGAACTTGTTCCAGTTCGGGGATGGATTCTGGTTCAGGAGAAATAGGAATAAGGTTTATTCGGTTGTCTTTTATCTTCACATTATCTCACATTGCGAGTGCTCCTAGGATTAGGACAGTACACCCATTATGCTTATTGGATAGTCTTCTTCCAAACCATAGGCTGGTGCCGAACGGTAGGGAAGGAAGAAAACCATTTAGCCTAAGAGGGTATACAGAAGGTAATGACTAAAGACATATAAAGGGATTTGGAAAGATGGCAAAGAATTACACGGTTACAGTTGTGAATCTGGATAATGGAAGAAGCATTAGTAGGAATACCGGGATACCCCATCGAAACATTTCAATGTTTCAGTTTCACTGTGTACTGTTAAAGGAAAACTGATTTCCCAATTAGTCCTTACTCCAGGGTATGTATTTTCCAGGTATGATTCTCACATCTGTATGGTTTTACAGAAGATGAGTGGGAGTGAGTTATTGGGAATTAGGTGATCATCCTCATTATATCGGGATTCATTGCAATCGGTGATATTTGAGGAAGTCACCTCGGTTGTTTGCCGGACGGCAAATATTTGGTTTTGAATATCCGCTGTTATGCACCAATTTCAAATTGATATATCTGTACGTCTATTTTTATAGAGTGAGATATACCTTTATGAAATTATGTCTATGACATTTACCTATATCAGTGGATGGTTAGGTAAGGAGCATTAAACAGCGGTGTAATTCTTCTTGACCATAAGTACAGTTTTCAACCTACGACACACAGGGAATGAGTTATTAGACTCAAGGGACTTATACAGAGTATTGTATGTTGTCCAGTGTCCATGAGGACAGAGGGGTTGGTTCTCATACTATATTCGGTTTACTTATGACTTCTCTAGATTTTAGACAAGTGTTTCGTAGAAACACAGGGTCCAAGTTTTGAGAAGTTATAGGTATAAGAGTAAAGTAGAGAACCGGATATTGCAAGTATCGGGATTCTTCAAGGCGATCGAAGATGTAGATGCTTGTGTATGGTATTCAGTTGATAGTAATGGTTAAGAGAACTTGCTTCTCTTTCAGGTTACTCATAATTGGAAGTATTCTTAAGTTGAGTAATGATGATCGACCTTTTTCCATTTAGATGAAATGCACTGGAGACAGCTGCATGATTTAAATCTGGTTCAATTAAATTAGTGTCTCTGGTTCTACATTGGATATAGAATAGTTCATATCTTAATGATGTTAAGGTACGGGGAGTTGTCCGGCTTATGCTTAAAACCAGACTCTGGATAACTCAAGGCACGTTTCTGTAATGGCTGTTTGTGGGTTGACCCAGGCTATGACGAGGGTTGACTTTCTACCATCTGGAAGATCAATAGTGATATTGTTCTTAACTCGCCACAGTTTTAATAAAAATGGATTTTTTCAGAAAACAGTAGTAGGAGTATGGTAGAACTGGAAGTGATTCCAGAACCGCAAACGATTACTGAAAGTTTGATAGGAACCTAAAGATTCAATCTGGTTTGACATTCCATTGGCCACTCCGCAGATACGGTGGGTAACCTCAGGCACCCGAGAGGTACTCCGATAGCCTCAAGGATGGTGACAGAGAGGTTTTTGTTTACCCAGACTTGCCATTGCTGTTGTTCCAGGCTGCGAGACCTGGCAGGAGGATGAGTATAGCGTCGTTCTAAACTAGCTTTAGAAGTGTACGTGTATATGACTCTGCCAGAGGGTTGTCATAGTCAGTGGGAGCAGCGGAAGTATTGGTGGACAAGTGGCTTATGTCTATTTATAGACTAAAGCAGAAATGGCGGAGATAGATCATCAATTTCTGATGTGACAATCATAGGTTTGACTTCATCAGAATAGGGGATGGATCTGTTAAGAAGGTAGTAGGGTATGATGTCCTGGTATTTGGATGACATACACAGAGTAGGAAGTGATGTTCCTATACTACGATCGGTTATACTTTGGTTGTCACACAGTGGTTTCTCCACATAGGAATTGGGAATAATATCAAGACATTCTGGTTACTAGATCTATAGATCTAGATTTGGGTGGTTTCCCAATCAGGGTACTTAGACAGCATTCTAAAGGTATTTAGAATGGACGACTCCTGGCACGGTAGTGTTCCTGCAGGTGATGGAGTCACCCTCTCTAAAGTTGTCTTACAGACTAAAGGGGAGAGGGATGTGCATGATTGGCAGATCACTTTCTTAGGCAATTGAGTCAATCATGAGATGTCAAGTACCACACCAGATGTTGTTTTTGCACTAGATGCAATAAGTTGACATTGATCCAATCCTGGAGAAACAGTCAGAAGCAGTTTTAGAACATAAGTGGATGTTCTAGGGATATGATTACGACAGCCTCTTTTAGGAGACAGTTATCATTCCAGGCTTCCAAGGTGACATGGATGACAGAAAGGTTGTCAGAGTTATAGTTTTTCTTCTGACGAGGGGCAGTATTTTGGACAGTAGTCCAAGGGGATACTGAGGGAGGCATGACGCAGGATACTGATTATGTTCAGTTCACGATACAGTCTAAGAAGTTTGGATTTGGAGTTCATTTATGAGCTAGGTCCCATCAGACATCCAGACACATTCTAAGACAGGTATTGCTCATTTCGGGAGATGGCATTCTCCGCAAACTTGAGATATAGAGAGACATAGAAAGAAACATCAAGGCGGATCCACTCACTGAGGCTATTCCTCGAACGCAATAGTTTCGCAAACGGGTTTTGTGAGACTGATTAGTAGAGGAGTTAGGTGTTCGGTATCACACGGGCTATGAGTATGCGACATCGCAATAATTAGCCTTGAGTGCAAGTGGGAGATTGTTGGAGATAGTGCCCTCAGAGTCAATTATTGGATCACAGGCACGTGATTGCAATGATTGAGGGAGGAACTGTCCCAGTAGGACAGTTTTACTCAAGATGATAGTATGCTATCTGATTTATCTTTATCATCGTGTACTGCTTTAGGTGACCTTACAGGTCACTATTGCGCGTTGATAGAGCCCCTAGGATTCTTGCTTGACTGCCAGCAGTATGAGGGCGATCATATACGTGGGAGCTGGGGTCTATAAGCACATCCTTAAAAGGTCCCTAGTCGAGGGAGTTTCGAGACAGGGCATCGATACTCCAGAGTAGACTAGTGTATGCAGTCGAGACCCCGACGAGGGGCGGTGGCCGGTCTAACAAGCCACTGGTGTCAGTTGGTTCACCTAAGATGTATACAGGTGCTCATTGGGTTATGAGTACACCGGACAGGATTCACCGGGAAATGCTAGTTGGTTTTATACCTGACGTCAGATAGCAGTTCCCTGGTGACATATATACAGGTTAGTTCATCGACCTGAGATCGTCATTTATCTCATGTGAGTTCCCACTGTGCTTTGATTACTACCCTACCACGCTCAAAGGAGATGTGCAAACAAGTTTTAGTTGGGTACAGTCCCGAGCCACATGGAGGCAGTGAGCAGATCTGCAGGGGTTCGTCTCTCCCGGTATTGGGGGTGAGGTCGCGCTATGTCTAGGAGAGCCCTTACACGAAGTCCTTAGCCAAGGCAGGAGATTTACTGGTAGGTATTCCAGTAGTATCTCAGGGTGTTCTGGGCTACACTCCGACACGATTTGTACCGCTTTTGGGGGTCTGAATTTTACCAACCCCCTAGGCCCGCCATGCGATGATCATAGACGAACGGACCGGATTGTATGGATATTGCCACTGACAGGCTCAGTAGGGTGTCAGGATGAGTTCGCTCATCGACGTCCCTTTTGGTCAGTACCTGGTAGCCTGTTACGTATAGGCTAATACCTCTGACGCGCTAGTGGTTAAATCCACAACCAAAGTATTGACGAGTCTTTAGAGTCCCCCACAGACCGTTTTCTCAAGTTTCGGGTGAAACGCTGTAGAGGCCGTATGGAGATATGGCAGGGTTCGATCAGATACGTGCGGTATTGCACGGATCATGATCGGACGGATAATACTAGCGGGGTTTGGTTTAAGCCGGATCCTAGTATTGTAAAGTGTAGATTTGTCTCATTGTATTTGTATTCGGTCGGAATACAAATGCGGGTATGTATATACAGTAGCGGGGTTTTCCTGTAATTTATTACGGGATCAGTTTTCTGAAGTTGCCAGTTTGTTTTTCCGTTTCGGCCATTTTTCTTTGTATCTTTCATTAGCTGGAATAATGGTGGAGGAGGGCTTATTTGTATTTGTGCAAATAAGCATTTTGGAGGGTTGTCTTTGCATATTGTTGTATCATGATGTTTCTCCCACCCTTGACTTTCTTTTGCTTCATGATAGTTTTCATGATGGGTGTAGCCTTCATTGACTCCATGACTTCATGATTGCTTGACTTTAGGTGTGATGATGGTTGATGGAGTGTTGGATTTGCTTGTGATCATTTCTTCACATCATCACTCCTTTCTCTCTCTTGCATGATTGAAACTCTCTCCTCTCTCATTTTTCTCTCCCTTGATGAAAAGAGGCCGGCCAGATTAGTGGGGGGCTGAAATTTTTGGGTGGGGATTTTTGGTTCTCTTCATGCTTGCTAAAAATCCCGAAGTTCACCACAAAAATTCCACATCTCATTTCCTCCACATTATGGCAAATTCCACAACCCCAAAGAGACATCGAGTTCTACAGTCAACCTACAGCACTCTTGGGCACGTCGGCTCGCCAACTTCGTGCCCGAGTTGCCTCGGTCCAGAGGTGGGAGCCCGTAAAAGAAGCCGGCGACGTGGTGCCCTTCCGGCGAGGAGGTGAAGACCGGAGATTCCGCGGGAGATCGGGACGACGACGATAAGACTGAACGATACGGATCGCTCGGTATATCTCTCTACCCCTTCTCTAGTTAGCTAGGATTATGTTAATGGCCCGATCCGGGTTTATAGTTCACGGTGGTGCCGGTTCAAAAGTTAAAGTAAATTATCGTTTCCGCATTTTTGCCTCGGATTGACGGCCGGGGCGCCGCCGTGCACTTACAGGTATGTGTGTAGCTATATCAAGCTAGGTATGCGTATATACATGTCAATAATGATACAATACCCTCCAGATATGTGTGTAGCTATATCAAGCTAGGTATGTGTATATACATGTCAATAATGATACAATACCCTCCAGGTATATGTATAGCTAGCATGTAGACATGGCAAGGCATATGTGTAAGCATGTAGATATACAGGTATGCTATATATCATATGCACAATGGAATATGAATTAATGTCTCAATGTTCTTAACCATACAATATCACGTATGTAGGTGTTGTGCGTGTCATGGCAATTATTGACGGTTTGAGTGGCATGCAATCAGTAATCGTGCAACATGAGCGGTCAATAATAGTGCAGTGTCCAAAGGGTACAAGTCCAAGCACAACAAGTAATAATATGCAATGAAGTTTTATGCACAATCTCTATATGTGCAATATAACATGCGGCTAATATCATATCATATCTAGCCCGACGCATAACGCCTTGCGGGCGAATTCCCCGTAGATGTTAAATCTACTCACCGACAGTCACGGGCTAGGTAAATCAAATCACCTGCTTCCCTTTCTTCGCAGCGTCCGAAATCCCCGCCTGCGATCCTAGCCACTCTTGCTCAAAAATCCTAGCTTTCCAAGCTCCAAGGAAACCTAGTGGCAAATCAAGACATTTGAAGTGTTTTCCATGGATTTTTGTGAAGTTTTACAAGGTTTTTAGTGAAGAGGGAGGTAAGGGTTCAGTTTGGGAGCGAGGAGATGAAGAATATTTGAGAATGAGAGAATAATGAGAGGGTGAGGGAAATAATGGTGAGGGGTGAGTGTAGGGTGAAACAAAAGCTTAATCTCACTCTCTCCCTCACCTCCATTAATGCTCGCATTAATGCCCCTTGACTCACCTTGCCACCTCTCTCTCTCTCTCTCTCTCTCTCTCCCTCTCCTAACCCAAAGCAAAAGATATTTCCTTACCCAAAATATCTAAGGCAAGGTTAAATTAGGGCAAGGATTAACTAAGGTGTCTTGGTCTCTTAACGAGATTAACACTAACTAACCCTCACATTAACATGCACGTGTGTGCAAGCCATATCAAATAATAATAAAATATTAATTAATTGATATAAAATGTGAGGAACCCGATTTGGTAAACTTTTCCCTAAAAACCCACATTAATGCACAATTTACACTAATCACAATCCAAGGTGTTAAAATATCTGAAAATTTTCTTTTATTAGTGTGTTGTATGTTGAAAACCGTGTGTTGATTTAGAATGTATATCCCGTTATTTAGTGTTCCATACCCAATCAACTTTTGATTCAGGTTAACGTTCATAACATATTTTTGCAATACAAAATGATATCCTTCATTGTCTTACAAAGAAACGGATATTATATTACACAGCATGCTAGGTACATAATAACACGGGTTCAAAACCAATATACATCCCGATGGAAACCCCTGGTGATACTCTCCCACTGATACTGCATGTATATTGGAACCATTTCCAATCCCGGAGAGTGTGATCACCAGTCTTAAAAACTTTGCTACTTCTCAATCCCTGCATACAATTGCAGATGTGAGAACCCGAATGGGTATCCAATACCCAGGAAGCAGAGTTTATAGAAAAACAGTTTTCAGTCATGAACACACCTGAAGCGGAAGCATCACCATGCTTCTTCTTCTTGAGATCAGCAAGATACTCAACACAATTTCGCTTCCATTGTCCTGATTTGAGGCAGTAGATACATTCTCCTTTTCCCAACTCCTCAGCCCTGGATTTGTCTCTCCCTTTTGTCTTTTTTTATTCCACCTCTCGGTATGGTGGGTTTCTTCTTATTCCTTCCCTTAGCCTTGGCTTTTAGGACGGAAAAGGAAGATTGCCCAACAATCAGAGAGGGAGTCTTCGCCGACTTGAGCGTGCTCTCTGCACTTCTCAACATATTGAGAAGTTCAGGAAGTGACTTCTCTATGCTATGCATATTGAAGTTCACAATAAACTGAGAAAAAGGCAGGGGGAGAGACTGCAGAACACAATCAACATACTGCTCGTTCTCCATGGTCCATCCCAAGCCCTCAAGTTCTTCAATAAGAGCTATCATCTTCAAGACATGATCACCTAGCGATGTGCCAGCAGCCATACTCATCCGAAACAACTTTCTAGATGCCTCGTAGCGCAGGGTACGAGATTGCTCCCCATACAATTCCTTTGTATGGTGAAAGATGGATTGAACATCCATCTGCTCATGTTGCTTCTGATGTCCATTATCCATCGAATCTAACGTGATGCATTTAGCTGTGGCACAATCAATATCCTATGTCTTACGGATCTCCTTATCCACAACAGAAGATTCAGGGCTAGGGACGGGAGGGGATGGGGAAGTGAAGACATATGCAACCTTATCATATGTAAGGGCAATGCTTATATTCCTCAGCCAGTCTTTATAATTGTGTCCCGTCATTTTATTTTTCTCTACTAGAAACTTAAGTCCAGTCATGGGTATCTGCCATTAAGAGAGAGAAAAGAATACCTTCAGCGAAATGCTCTTGGAAAAATTAGCTTGGTTATTATCTTATCTAATCGATATCTCCCACTGCTTTTATCAAATTTTACTTCAAACCTTAAAAAGAAAATTAGTCAGGATTAATTACATTCTACAACTTCGCTAACCGTTCAGTCAGGCCAGTGTGGTACTTTGAGGGAGGTTCCCCGTACTTTCACACGGACCTAATTAAACTAAACCTCATTTTCACAGAGGCATAACCCCGTTGACACTTTTCTAGACACTTACTGGATTAGCTAATTATAAAGTGCAAAACTCTCCTTAGAGTAACTCTTACTCACAGTGGGATCAGGATCCAACTACCATATAGAAGGTATGCAATCTCATTGCAAATTCCAACTCTTGAAACTCCTGATGTGATTTTTACCCCTAGCACTCATGACCTGAACTATGGTCAACAAATCACAAGCACTAGTCAAGTTCAACCCGTCATTTCATGATTAATTAGACCCACTCATATGACCCTTAACTATGGTTAACAAAGTCATATAAATGCCCTAATTAATCGCATCATATGCCGTGTAGGAAGACATCACTTAGCTACCGTACACTACGCCTTAAACATGGTCAACAAACGTAGCACGATTATAAGTACTTTACTTCCTAAAATGATGGAGGGTTGCAAATGGTTTTTAAGAAAACCTTTAACGCTTTGAACTTGATCTCGTTATAGAATCAAATAGTTTAAAAGGAGTGGCTTAAGCTCCGCATTTTTGAAACTTGCTTTTTCATAAAAAGGCCGAGTGGGTTTCAAATTCGATTCTACAACATCTTTTAGGTTTCTTTTCCTTTACATTAATCTCATTAATGAAGTCCCATTATTTAAGTCCTTAAACATCACAGAAAGAAACGAAAATAGAACGTACGTTTATGCCATCCGCAGTCGCCACGGTGTCCCGTTATGCATCGTTAGGTTACTTAACTAACGGCATAGCGGGACGGGACTAGCGCGGATGCAAAACATAAGCAACGTTTATTATATATCATATATATAACAACATTCGTCTCAGGCAGTAATATGATCTCATTACAGAACATCGCAGCAGAATCAGATATATGAATGCATAAGATATACTAGGAAGTCCGCATTTTAAATTAAGCCAATTATAAGAAATACGGATTCTACAGTCATGACGAATAGCTAAGCCCACACCCCTAGACCCCTACGAGAGCGGCAAGCAACCCTGCCAATTCTAGAGTTAGGAGACCCGGTCTCGACTCCTCGAGATGATCTCCCACTGCACCCTAGAACCCGGTTACTTGTGCTCCCCTCCTTGGGTCTATCCTAATGCAGAAAGGTAAATAATATATATCAATAGCGACATCATCCTCAACCCGGAAATGTCACAAAAAAAGAATATTACATACAATGAATTTTACATGAATGAAAAGAAAAACTCTCATCTCACATAAAACCCCCCGGCTATTCATTCACGACGATCTTATACACCATATCACCACAGCAACAGAATAATCATCACAGATCTTCAACGTAAGTAAATATGCGTATTCCCAACTGTAAGGCTCTTAGGCACTAGAACAAGGTTCTAGAAGGCATCAAACATGCCAGATTTAAATTTTTCAAGTGCCAAACAACCTAAGCAAGGATCTTAACTAAAGAATTAGGGTTATATACAATAAGTAAACAACTTTACTTCAAAGAGTTAGGGATTACAACATTTGTAGTCCATTCCTTCGCTTCATAAGCTCTGAGTTGAGGTCCCATTAGTGCGATCATCAAGTTCCCGGACTCTCGAGAGGCTCCATGAGGTGAATGATGCATGTTGCTTGAAGTCTTCGAAATCCAAGACGATCTACCTTGAGGAAACACAAACCCAAGCTATAACTTCACTAATTAGGTATTAGTGAAGCAAACACCCTAATCTAAGTGGCTAGAATAGATGAGGATTATGAAGTAGGAATTTTGCTCTCTTTTGTTTTCTTTCTCTCACTTTAATTCATCAATAAAAAAAAGCTTGAAAGCTTTTGTGAGAGGAGGAAGAAGAAGAATTGTCA